>OZ034967.1:76715112-77942612 GCA_964030785.1 Siderastrea siderea | reverse complement strand
GCGATGGTAGACTGCTAAAACGTCATACACAAAGCGACCATCTTTACCTTCTCCATTTTACCGGTAGTGCATCTAGTCTTATCTCACCTCTAGATTGCTTAACTTGAAGGTAAGTTACAGTCTCAACGGCGAATACTCCAGCACTTTTTGCCACACAAATATAGCTCCCTGCATCCTCGTTTTTAATGTCTTTTATAACTAACGCGCCATTGGTCTGCTGGTTCCGCCCAACTGGCAGTTGTCCTCCTTGTTTTTTCCAGCTGATGACTGGTTGTGGATCACCAGTGGCACTGCAGTTTAACGTCAAAGTGTGGCCAAAAAATGCAACAGATTTGGCAGGTGGCTTGACAGTGAACCAAGGAAGAGAGACCACGACTAAGAGAGTTTTCCGTACAACAGTTCCTAACAGATTTGTAGCAGTACAGAGGTAGCCGTCAGAATCAGACTTTTGGACATTAATTAGTCTCACGATACTGTTGTTGCTCTGCACCCTCCCCTGCGGCAGCTGACCAAACCACTTGCTCCAGGTGACCACTGGTGCGGGATGACCGGTCACGTGACAGGCAGGAAGAGTGACGTTGCTTCCTTCAATGACGTAAAGAGGTCCCGGATGAAGACAAACAAGCGGACGAACTGCAAATAAATGAACATATGAACAGTGGTGCTAACATAATCAGAGTATGACTTTCCATTCCTCCCACTCATCGCGCTCCTTGATGGGACTCAACGTTTTCCTCTGAACGCTAACTATCCCCTTATCTGCTGCCGAATTAAGCAAGGTTACAGATTTTCTTGCGTTCAAATCCTTGAAAAAAAAACATAATATAAACGCGCAGCTGGAAACTTACCCACACCAGTAATAATTATCTTCTTTGATTCAGTGACTTCCAAAAAAGAAAAGAAAGGATACTTCACAACCTTAGATGAAAGCCTACGCGCAACGTCTATCCGTGTTCCTTCCTTCGTTAACCCTTTGACCACTGAGGACGCATTTAGGTGCGCTTGTTTAACCACGTCCTTTGTACCAATTAAGACGTCATCAGTTTTAACGGTCCTAGACAACTTTGACTAAAACCTTGTGCAGGAAGACGAGATCTTTCCAGCCATATCCAAATGAGCGCGATTCAGTCAAACAGGCCAGAGAAAAACGCAAAAAACCATGTAACTTTGACCAGAAAATTCCAGTGAAAATCTTGTCCCACTACCCACTCGCAGTTCCTTCCAAAAAATTTCACGAGCCTCGGGCTTTTTGCAAAACCTTTTCCCACCGAAAGGAAAGAAAAGCGAAAAAAGCGGGGAGGAGAGAAAGCGAAAGGTAAAGGACGAGGGGGCATGGAAACTTTTTCGAAATTTTGCTTTCTGGGCATGCCCGACCTTCGAAAGCTGTAAATTGGCCTTAGAAACAAAAGCCAGCGTACTGCTCGACTTATGAACAATGTTTTGGACAGTTTCGATTCTTTTTTGCTAGATAGTGACCTAAAAACGGCTTGAGTCGCTTCAAATGGTATTTTTCGGCAAAATTTCCAAGGGCACAAGGGTTAAGGGCTGCAATAGGGACCCAGGAAGGGAAGAGTGACCAACAAAGAGACTGCAAATTGGCCAGAGACTTCGATCCATATTGCATGATACAACGGAAAGTGCATTGTTGTTGAAAATATTTAAGGGTTGTAACGTTTATTTTTGGTTTGGGTTCAAAATTATTTGCTTATCGTTATTTAAGATATAAAAATTCCTTCAGGTCATTGGTAAATGTAAACACCTACCATTTACTACCAATTGCACCACTTCTCGTGTTTTTCCCAGAATGTTTGTCGCTGAACATTGATACAGACCCGAGTCATTTCTTGTCACGTTCCATAGGCGCAAATTTCCCCCGGAAACCGCTAACTGACTGTTCAGTTTACTCCACTCTACAGCAGGCTCAGGATTACCTGTGGCCGAACACTGAAACGAGGCTGTTCCACTTTCGTTAACTGTCATTTTTGCAGGAGAAACAGCAAGAGTGGGAACTGAAATCGATTTACCAGGCTCTCCTTTAGGTCCCGGCATGCCTGGGGGTCCCATGTCTCCTTTCTCTCCTTTGGGACCCTGAGGCCCCATAGGTCCCATGATGCCTTGCTTGCCCCTCTTTCCTGGAGGTCCCATAATACCTTGATCTCCTTTGTCTCCTTTCTTCCCTTTTTGCCCTCGGGGTCCTTTCCTTCCCCTCGGTCCAGGTGGACCAGGAGGGCCTGGGGGACCAGACGAGCACGCTACGGCCCTCGACTGGAAGAGATGCGGTTTCAACTCTGATAAAAGTCTGCTCATTTTCAGCATCACTTCCGCCATGTTTCCAGCTTTCGTGGTGTTCTTAATTAGACCAGCATTTCGCCTGTGTCTATACAGTTTATTGGAATGAAGCCCTGGAATGAACGAAGAAAGACAATGTATATTGCAAAACAATGCTAAACGAAGAGCACTACCCAACATGGACGTTTATGAATGGAGGACGTTTATTCATGAAACTTGAAGTAGACATTCTTTTAAAATTCACAAAGATGAAGACACCGCCGCAATTTTAAAAGATGATAAAACTAGACGTCATTCATGAGATCTGTTTGGGATGAGACTTACCTACAATGCACAGAGCAAGGCTTCTGACAAAGTTTTGCCTAATCATATGAATGGACAACTTTATTGACGTGTCACGTCTTCTAGCTGGCTACATGTAGACTACTAATCGGGGTCACCTAATAGTTAAAATCATGTATGCGTGGATAGCTTTGAGTTCCTGTTCATGTGCCGTATTAAACTGTGCCTCCATATAAAAGTCCTTCAGCAGTACTTTACGGTGGCAGGACTGCTGGGCTCCTGACGTGACGCTGTTTGTTTCTCAAGCGTTTCCATGTTAGCCGTTTTTAGCTTATAAGGGTTAAGTTAACACTAAATTTAAAGGGGCATAGTCACGCTATTTTAGTTCACTTTAAAAGTAAAAAAAAAAATGTTCTCACATCAATGAACGCCCACAAATAATGGTCTAGTTTTGTTACCAAAGACTATATTACTTCATTGAAACTGTTTTCTGTCGTCTATTGCTACGGATGGCACGGATGGAAATGGATTGCAATTTGAAAAAATTAGGCTAAACTTTTCAAATTCTTTCAGCGTGTTGACATTAAATCGATATTAAATGGTCATGGTTTGTATTTTCTTACTGAAATTAAGTTAATATGTTCCTCTAAATGTTCAAACACAATGTTGGGCATGGATAAAGTTAGCTACCAATAATTTTAGCACAGTTTTGACCAGAAATCTGCGGAATCCTCGTGACTATGCTCCTTTAATATGCTGAGTACAAGACGTACCTGGGGGATTCTGTGTGTGTTTTGCGAGATTTGGTTCATTCGTTGAAGGTCTAGTCTCTGCGACGTTTTCTAGTGCACTTATTTTCCTCTTCTGATCTTTCAGCTCCAATTCAACTCTCAAAAACCCGGCGCAGTATAACAAGATTGACAAAACAGAAATAATTATAGCAAAGGAAGGCGAACTCTGCTTTTTATCGGCCATTTTTACCGTTCAAATAACACGCAGTTGACAATACTGTTTCAGCTTGTTACATGATACTGTGATCACGAGTGCAGTGAACTTGCCAAGTTTTGTGCTATTACCGTAAATGATCTAATAAACGCCCACTCTCAAATAAACGCCTCTTATGTAATAAACGCCCCCCTGAGGTGTTAAGTTTGCATTGGACGCTCCCCTCTAAAAAACGCCCCGTATCTAATAGACGCCCCCCACCCCTAAGAATCGCCTCAAAAACAAAGGAGACGCTCCATAGAGTAAAATCATACAATTTATTTAGTTTCCTGACATCGAAGAGGCGAACGACGCCAACATGGTTGACCTCGATGACGATGAAGACGTCGATATCGAACTATAAGCGACATTTCTAGGACTTGCATTTGCGCAGATTAGATTAGTTTCCTCCTCGCAAACTCTGTTTTCTATCTTGCTCCGCGAGCAAACAACGCACCTTATTTGTTTATTCTTTTGACGATATTACAGTCAAAGTGAAATAAACGGCTCTCTCTAATAAACGCCTCACATATATTTAACGCCTCCCCCCCTCCCCCCAGGTTAATAGACGCCCCGGGCATTTCTAATGACATCATTTACGGTATATATATATATATAGTAAAGTTGGTCAAAGTTCAAATCCGTTTTGGCACATTTATATAATGATCGCATTACTTCAACCCCACCTAATCCACTTAAACTCCATCGCGTTGTACTACAAAAAACACACAAATTCGATCCTATTGCCTTAGCTTCGATTTTGCCGTTGTCTAACTTTTTTCAACTAATTTCCGTCAAATTTCTCAAAACCTCTAATATCAAACGTTGCCTTGTAAGGCAATTTGGTACTCTTTATTACCCGAAACTCGTACTCAAATGAATTTTATGTTGAGAGCCAGTCATAATAAATTTAAATTGAGTACAGGCAGGGCTATATCTGTTACCTTGGGTACAAGGCTCGTTAATATTTTTAACTTTTAAAGCATTATTACCTCATTTTTAAACAAAAACCTCTTTTTGCAGCGAACAAATTCGGTAATTATTTAACTTTGTATCAGATCATTTTAGTTAGGTCGATTTGCGGGGACAATGTAAAGACGCATTTTCAGAATTCTTTGTCATGCACGCTTTCAGTAGAGCCGAATGTTTTAAAACACACGATTTATGTCAAGCCAAAATCGCAATATTTGCTTTTGTTGTCAACCAAGTTATCTTACCAGCTTACATTCACACCTAGAAGTACATTCAGCCGCTTACGATCTATATATTCCAGGTAAACACAACATGCCAATCACTTTTAATGCCAGCAAATTTTGATTGGTTGGTTCGTCCAAGGAACAAACTCCTTACTAGGGTAGGGTAATGTGCGATGAATGCGCTTTTATTTCTTGCAGAACAACTCCACAGCTCTGCTTTGTTTATCGCGCCTACAAATGTTTGTATATGCTACTGTCTCTATAACACTAGGAACACTAGGAACATTCTTGTTTATCTTGAAGCATGAAAAGAAATCTAGAAAATTAGCCTAGCAATAAGCTACTCTAGAAATAAAAAAGAATGGTTAAAGGAAATAAACTCCTCTACATCTACTGCGGCCCCAAATTGCCTTATCGTCTGTATGTTACGTTTTTCATATTCCTGATGTTTGATATTTCTACATTGCTTTTATTTCTCGTTTTTTAGTGTTTCTTGTTTTTTGTTTTTTTTTCGTGTTCCGGAATGTTCCATTTTACAAGCCTTACGGCTCAAACAAGTAATTCGTTAATTGACTGAAAAAACAAATCCGCTGAATGATTGGACTGTATCGCACTTGGCAAGTCTGCCCTTATCTCGCGGGATAATTACGATCGTTTTGAGCTTATTGTTAATTCCGGCTGATTGCCGCTATTTCATTGTTTTTAGTAAAGTGAATTTTGATCGCCGTATGCAAATAAGCGTCGTAAGGCACACCAATAAGTTGCCTTTGTGATTTCTTTTAACCAAGACATCCACGTCTTATTGTTTTATATAATTTTTTATTATTATATAAGCATTTATTACCGGGACAAAATAAATCTAAAAATAAAACCTTCACTTAGATGCAAAGAAATAACACGTCTTTGATTTCATTCAAGCTTAACACTCAACTGAGTATCTTTTAAGGTGATTCCATTTAATTGCATTGCGCATCCTTTCTGCGCATCATTTTTTGCGTGATTAGCGCGGGCACGAGCGCGCGCGCGTTCGGATTTTGATAGGTTTTCTATGGAAGCTGAGCTGTTCATAGAAATATTCCGGTTAATTCACTATTACAGCCAGATTTTAGGCGTTTCACTGGAACCATGCGGACGCTCGATTTGCCAATTATTTCAAATTAGTTTCATTGTTACGGCAATTTTAAGACGTTTTACTGAAACATTGTACTTCTATCATAAGAAAAATGCTTATATTTCATCGCTAGTTATAACTTTCTTGAAGTAATGGGTGTCTCTAGTACAAGGATAGGTTTTTTTAACATTGCTGTCTAAAGCTAGCAAAGTACCTATATACTACAGCCCCGTAGCGTGAAATCAGACAAGGTGACCCCCTCTTTTTATTTTATTTTTTAAATCTGCTAGGTGTAATTAGTAACTGTGCAAAGTTTCAACAAATTCTCATTACAACTTCTTTTTCGATGGAATCACCTTAAGCATAAATTCACCCTCTAAGCTACCTTTTCGCTTTATTGAAACGTTTAAAATTGGAAGCGAACCTTAGATACAACGAAATAAAACGTAACATTTGGTTTGCTGTCAGAAACAGTAAAACTAAAAAGGCGTTGTACCTATTTACCTTCAGTAGTTTTTCCCGTCAGGATCACTCAACCTTCACCCTAAAACTTCAGTAAGTTATAAGAATTTTGTGAAACGAAATGAAGGTACCGTATAATCTCTCCCGGCTAACGGTATGCCAGTTTGCTTTTCTCTCCCCTCTACGACACCGTCACTAACCCACCTACCCTTTTCCGTCTGTTGCTGAAAGCATTTTTCCCCCACAAAACTTAAATAACCATTTATTGTGTTGAAAAGAGTGTTCAGTGAACAACAACAACAACAACAACAACAACAACATGAAAGAGAATTTAAAAACTTCATACGAAACTACATCGGGGACTCGAGTGGGGTATTTTTCATAGAATAGCCTCACTAGTGAGGTTATCGATGACGTCTTTTCCCGCTTTTACAATGTTTCTTGTGTAAAGTCTTAAGTGACTCGGACTGATGTCGAGGTAGAATTTAGAAAATTAGCGTAGCAATAAACTAATCGCGATATAAAAAAGAAAGGATAAAAGAAACAAACTCTTCTACATCTTCTGCGTCCCGAAAATGACTTATCGTCTGTATGTTACATTTTTCATGTTCTCTTCATCAGTGATGTTTGATATTTCTACATTGCTTTTATGTCTCGTTTTTTCATATTTCTTATTTTTCCGTGTTCCGGAATGTTCCATTTTTCTTGCTTCATTGTCGCTTGAAGAAGTAATGAGGCCGAATGAAGTAACGAGGCCTCGGAACTAAAAGAAATCCGCTCGGAATGATTGCAATAGGCTGTATCTTATTATGCAGGTCTGCCCTTGTGTCGCGGGATAATGACCTTGTCAAGATAATGACTACCATTTTGTGCTTATTGTTAATTCCTGCTGATTGCCGCTATTTTATTGTTTTTAGTGAAGTGAATTTTGATCGCAGAATGTAAATAAGTGTCGCAAGGCACACCCATAAGTTGGCTTTGGGATTTCTTTTAACCAAGACATTCACGTCTTATTTTATATAATTTTTTTGAATTACATAAGCATTTATTACCGGGACAAAATAACACCTTCACTTAGATGCAAAGAAATAACACTTATTTGATTTCATGTTAAAAGCAGTAACAAACAAGACTCCTAGATTCTACAACCCATTTAACCTTAACGCTCAATTGAATTATCTTTGTGATCCTCTTTATAATCACTAAAGCATAAATTCACCCTCTAAGCTACCTTTTCATTTTTATTAAACGTTTAAAATTCGAAGCGAACCTTAGATACAAAGAAATAAAACGTAACACTTGGTTTGCTGTTAGAAACAGTAAAACTAAAAAGACGTTGTACTACCCATTTGACCTCAACAATTACTTATATACCTTCAGTAGTTTTTCCCTTCAAGATCACTTAAATTTTCACCCTAAAATTTATGTAATAAGAAATTTGTGGAACGAAATGAAGGTATCATATAATCTCTCCCTAACCCGATATTTAACCCATGCATTGAATCTACGTGTACTGCATAAATTGTTTTTTCAAACTGATTATCGATTCTTAACCCCGGTCCGTATTCCTGTAAACCTCAGGCGATAAGAAAACTGATGGAGAAATGTAGCTCAAGGTTAATAGATTTCTATCACACGCACGTTGCTCAGTTGATTTAGTAACCAAGCCCGTGAACCTCAAGCTTCCCCCCGCCAGTTTTCTTCCCCCCCCCCCTCCTCCACCGTCACCCTTGCCTTTTCCGTCTGCTGCTGAAAACATTTTTCCCCCACAAAACCCAAATAACCATTTATTGTGTTGAAAAGAGTGTCCAGTGAACAACAACAACAACAACAACAAAAACATAAAAGAGAATTTAAAAGGTCATACGAAACTACATCGGGGACTCGAGTGGCGTATTTTTCATAGAATAGCCTCACTAGTGAGGATATCGATGACGTCTTTTCCTGCTTTTACAATACTGCTTGTGCAAAGTCTTAAAACTTGAAGATTAGAATTTTATTTTGTCGTAGTGGTTTTTCGCCATGCATTATCGTCTATATAAGTCAATGTCTACCTGTATATATTTCAACTAAACGAAAAAAAGTACGAACTCGGTCATCCATCAATGACAGATTTAGCCTGTCAACCCAGTAATGTCTCCCTAAGATGACGGTCTTAATTTCATTTCAGTGAATTTGAGCGAAAGAGCCCCTTTAAAGGTACCCCATCTGGCGCCTTTGTAATAATCCCTTTCTCCTCCTGTCTGATATTTTCCGTTCAGATTAGAGTTGTGGCAATTGTCGTACCACCAGGCACCAGTGTAATACACTGCACAGTTTACACCACCGTGTCTGTCATTATCTCTATCTTTTGTGGTAAACGCCATGTTATTATGCGATGCTAACGAATCTCCCGCTGTCCCTAAATATGAACCCACTTCAAGTCGATACTGCGCCTGCTCATTACCAATCCTAAACCTTCCATATTTAGCATACACTCTAACTCCTTTCCAGTCTTTCAACTCCACTCGTAGTGAGCTGGGCCTAGAGGATGTCAGCCTGTGGATCTTGTCGTTTCCTAACCAGAACTCAGTCGTCAGCTGACCAAAGCCTGATTTGTAATCGTTCCACCCCCGATAGAATTCTACTGAGCCATCTTGCCTTCTTTGAAACACGGTCCATCCCCCACCGTCAGTGCGCATGTCGCAGTAGAGAGGGAAGGATCCTTTCCCATCTGGGTTCACAGAGTACACTCCACTCTGAGTAAGGCTGGTGTTTAACAGATCAGAGCAATCTGTTGAAACGAAATCAGAGTCTTGCTTAAACAAGGACCAACTCCTTTTTTTTCTCAGTTTGAACAGACAAATGCATCCAGCAACCAAATTCTTTTGAAGTAGATAAACTCTCAACTTGTACATTTTGCCTTTGATAGGGTTTATCTACGTGTTTATTTCAGCACATTTTGTTCAACCTTAAATCAATCCCCAGTGCCAAATTGTTAGGCAGAAATTGCAGTTCAATGCTCTTGACGAACTGAGCTACTGGGAGACTCGTTAGCCTGCTTAGTTTTGTAATGCGCATTTGATCATGTACTTTAAGTATGTTAATTTGAGCAATATTAGGTAATAAATAAATATTAATAGATTTAGAGCAGTCCCTCTTTTCACGCAGGGAAAATCAAGTAAGAAGAACACGTGCTCGAACACTGTCGCCTGAACAAAAAAAGGGACTGCTCGTAGTCTAAACTAAATATCGTTTGCTAATAACAATTTCATTGTATCCATTGTGGTAAATCGGATACCTGGGATATTTTACAGGCGATCTCTATATCTTCCCTGTTCCTTGCCACATGCAAAGTATTTTTTACCGCACCCCTTTACTATGGACACAGGTTTACGATTTCATGGGTGTCTTTTAAAGAGAAGTTAACTGGCCATGGAAATCTACTAAAACCTTATGGACATAACGACCATCTCTACCTTCTCTACATTACTGTAGTGTACCAGTCTTATCTCACCTTTAGGCTGTTTAGCTTCAAGGTAAGTTACAGTTTCGATGGCAAACACTCCCGCACTTTTTGCAACACAAATGTAATTCCCTGCATCCTCGTTTTTAATGTCTTTTATAACTAACGCACCATTCGTCTGCTGGCTCCGCCCAACTGGCAGTTGACCTCCTTGTTTTTTCCAGCAGATGACTGGTTGTGGATCACAAGTGGCACTGCAATTTAACGTTAAAGCGTGGCCATAAAATGCAACAGATTTCGCAGACGGCTTAACAGTGAACCAGGGAAGAGAGACCACGACTAAGAGAGTTTTCCGTACAGCACTTCCTAACAGATTTGTGGCGGTACAGAGGTAGTCACCAGAATCGGACTTTAGGACATCAAGAAGTTTTACGACGCTCTTGTTGCTCTGCACCCTCCCCTGCGGCAGCTGATCAAACCACTTGCGCCACGTGACCACTGGTGAGGGATGACCGGTCACGTGACATGTAGGAAGAGTGACATTGCTTCCCTCAATGACATAAAGAGGTCCCGGATGAAGAGAAATGAGAGGATGAACTGCAATGTAACTTTATTCTATTATTTCGTGCACATATGAACTGGGGGTCAGTTTACATAATCAGAGGAATGACTCTCCTTCTGCTCACACATCGCGCCATTTGTTGGCACTCAACGTTCGCCCTCTAAATGCTATTAACCCCTTACCTGACGTCTAACTAAGTGAAGTTACCGTTTTCTTTGGTGGTTCGATCCTTGAAAAAAGCCATAATATAAACGCACTTCTGGAGACTGGCCCCCGCCAATATTAATTATCTTCTTTAATTAAAAAAAAAGGGAAAGGAAAAGGAACTTCATAAGCTTTAGATGAAAGCCTTGCGCGCATCGACTATCCGTGTTTTCCTCCTTCGATAAACGTTGGAACAGGGACCAGGAAGAGAAGGGGTGACCGACAAAGAGACGGCAAATTGGCCAGAGGCCATGGTTCATATTGCATAGTGCATTGGAGAGTTGATTGTAAATGAAAATAAAAACCAAATATTTTGCTATTTCAGGGTTGTAACATTCATTTTTTTTTTCGGGGGGGGGGGTACAAAATTCAGCGCTCATTGTTATTCAATAATAGATACACAAATATAATTCAAGATACGCAAATTCCTTAAGATCATAGCAAAATTATAACACCTACCATTTACTACCAATTGCACCACTGCCAGAGCTTTTCCCAGGATGTTTGTCGCTGAACATTCATACAAGCCCGAGTCATTTCCTGTCACGTTCCACAGACGCAAATTTCCCCCGCAAACCGCTAACTGACTGTTTAGTTTACTCCACTCTACTGCAGGCTCAGGATTACCTGTGGCCGAACACTGAAACGAGGCTGTTCCACTTTCGTTAACTGTCATTTTTGCAGGAGAAACAGCAAGAGTGGGAACTGAAATCGATTCACCAGGCTCTCCCTTAGCTCCAGGCATGCCTGGAGGCTCCATGTCTCCTTTCTCTCCTTTAGGTCCCTGAGGCCCGATAGGTCTCAAGATGCCTTGCTTGCCCCTCTTTCCTGGAGGTCCCATAATACCTTGATCTCCTTTGTCTCCTTTCTTCCCTTTTTGCCCTCGCGGTCCTTTCCTTCCCTTCGGACCACGTGGACCGGGAGGGCCTGGGGGACCAGACGAGCACGTGACGCCCCTCGACTAGCAGAGATACATAACATAACATAACATCACCTTTATTTCACCTCGGATTTACAAGGGTAGCTGTATAGCTAATTTCTCCGAGAAAGAAAAGACGAAGAAAAAATAAATAAATAAATAAAATAGTATTAATAATAAAAATAAAAATAAAATCATATATTATATACGGTTTCATCTGTGATAAAAGTCTACTCATTTTCAGCATCGTTTCCGCCATGTTTTCAGCTTTCGTGTTGTTCTTAATTGGACCAGCATTTCGCCTGTGTCTATACAGTTTACTGGAATGAAGCCCTGGAAAGTATAAGGAAAGGCAACATATATTAGAAAATAATGCTAAACAAAAAGCACATTTCTAACATGGACGTTCATGCATGAAGGACGTTTGGCTGAAGCCAAACGAATTACAAAATATGTTCATTCAGCAGACTTGAACTGAAAATTCCTAACAATTCACAAAGATGAAGACACTCAATGAAGATGATAAAACTAGACGTCATTCATGAGATATATTTGGTGTGAGACTTTCAAAGAGAAACTTGCCTACAAAACTCTTATGCACAGAGCCAGGTTCTTGACAAAGCTTTGTTTGATCATGTATGTGTGAAAAGCTTTGAATTCATCTTTATGTGCCTTATTAAACGTTGCCTCATGCCTCAATATCCCCTGGAAGACGCCATCTTGGTGCCTTTAACACGAAAACAAGATTGAGAGTACGTACCAGCTTCCTAGCCGAGTTTAGCCCCTGAAAAACTTGTTGCGGGGGGGGGGGGGGGGGGGCAGGGTGGAAATGGCATTCCGAAAATTCTTTGGGCTGGCGTGGAACAGGGCATGCAACATTAGGATACGGGCGTCAAACGCAATTCTAAAAGCCCTTGAGCAGTACTTAAAGGTGGTAGGACTAATGGGCCCCTGACGTAACGCTGTTTGTTTCTCAAGAGTTTCCGTTAGCCGTTTCTAGGTCAAAAGGGTTAACTTAACACTAAATTGAAGACACTGAGCACAGACTTATCTGGGGTATTCTGTGTGTGCTTTGCGAGGTTTGGTTCATTCCTTGAACCTTCAGACTCTGCGACGTTTTCTAGAACACTTATTCTCCTCTTCTGATCGTTCAGCTCCAATTCAACGCTCAAAACCCGGCGCAGTATAACAAGATTGATAAAATAGAAATAATTGTAGCAAAGGAAGGCGAACTCTGCTTTTTATCGGTCTTTCCTGCTGTTCAAATAATATGCAGTTCACTGCAAGATTTGCTGCTCGATTGTTGAAAAACTGTTTCAGCTTGTTACATGATAGTGATCACGTGTGCAGTAAACTTGCCAAGTTTTGTGCTATTTATATATCGAGACAAGGTTGGTCAAAGTTCAAATCCGTTTTAGCACACTGTCATTACTTTATCGGGCTGGTTTGAGTAGTATGTGTGTGAATATTTAAAGAAGTTGAAATCGTCTCCCTAACATTATCGGGGTTGTTTAGTTTATAGCCTGTTTTGAATTTCGACCATGCTATCAGTTATGCTTTGCGATGCACGATTTCGGTTAAGCCAAAAACTCCACATTGGCACCAAAAAGAACATTCCGTTTCTTGACACAAATCAACTTTGATCGCATTTTACTGCTTCCCTGTCTGTCTGTTGGCTTGAGATATCAAACCCAATAATAATAATAATAATAATAATAATAATAATAATTACTATTATTATTATTATTATTAATAATTATTACTATTATTATTATTATTATTATTAATAATTATTACTATTATTATTATTATTATTATTATTAATAATTATTATACTTTGTTCATCTAAGGCCTCTGCTAATCAATAGGCAGCCCTAAATTAGGGCTTATTATGACAATTCTTAATCGAGTAAATGTTTGGAAAGAAACACGTTTATTTCGAATGCAACTGAAACTGACAATGAAACTGACATACATTTTTGACAGACTAGGAAATTAATCATGACCTCTGGTCCCTTGAGGAGGTGGGCTGCAAAGTGCAAATCTCACTCAAAATCCCACCCGTTCGAGTTGAAAGTTATCTTTCTAAGGACAACTAGCCTTAAGCAAAGTGAAACAGCGTTTTCAATCGGGACTTGATCGAATTCCTACATTATTCACTGCACCGAATAATCAAACAAATGCAGCCCGCTAAAATTTAGTCACACGTCTGGTAAGTGTTACGTCAACTCTTCAGCGGAAATGACACAAATCGACATCAAGGCCACGACAAAACTTCCTTCTAGCGGCAAAAACGAAAACAAAACGAAAAACTATTCAAACTCACGCTTTTTCGAGGCAAATCTCTTCACAAACTCTTTCTCTGCTCGCATTCTAGTTGAAGTCCCGGATGTTGAGAAAAAATTCTCAAGGGAACACCTTTATTCTGCCGCCTATGACAAGTCTTTGGCCAGGTCAAAATTCAAGTCCAATTTTGCTCTGTCCACTTAGAAAAGATCCCTAAGACCTACTTTTCGAGGCCCAAGACTTTTTACCACCTCGAGCAAAGCCCACAATATCAATCCATGCAAACGGACCCGAGTCAAAGACCCGTTAAGTTCAAAAAGAAAAACAAACTGCAGGTAAGATATTAGACGACGCATAACCAGCAAATCGTAAGACTTTTTCCATCACTAGGCTTCATGACGCCTTCAGGAAAACTTTGCTCAAGGCAGCCAACTGAAAATCTAGATCTATTCATTTCAATCTGAGCGCAGACAGCGCCAATTCAATTCAATTCTTTGTATCTAACTGAACACGCGTGCCTATAATCATAAATTCTGTCTTATCATCGTTCAGTTTTAGCCTATCTGCAATCATCCAACTCTTCATATCTGTGATGCAATTTTGAAGAGCAGCAATAGCACCCTGCTTCCCTGCAGCGGAATCCGACATGAACGATAGATATATCTGGGTGTCATCTGCATAAGCATGGACTTCTGGAACATGACTCTTGACAACCTCGAAGAGTTTACTTGGGTACATTGTGAATAACAGAGGGCCTAGACAAGAGCCCTGAGGTACCCCATGAGGTAGTGCGAAGTCGTACGTCTGATTTATGTACACGCTTTGGGTCCTACCAGTCAAATATGATCGAAACCATGATTAAAAAAATCATGTCGCCTACATCAGCACCAAGGCACGCAGGGATTTCTACGTGGATTTTATGAGTGAGAACGGTGGTGACCAGGGTAGGCTGTTCAGGGCCACTAGAGCACTTCTCCTTCCTAAGGATGATTTGTGCTTCCCGGAATATATTGATGGTTCGGCATTGGCCAATGATATTGGTCGATTTTCCCATCGTAAGATCATCAATATCCGCGCTGATCTTGATGCTGCCGTCATAGGAGCTCAGGGTTGGGTTCATCACGATGCAGTGTTTGATGGTGATCAGAAACTCTATGATTTCACACCCCCTTCTGCCGAGGAAGTGAGCCAGCTTATTCAGAGATCATCAAAGAGAAGCTGCACACTTGATCCTGTGCCAACATCACTGGTCGTCAGTATGGTTGACAAACTTCTGCCCTCTATTACCCGTATCCTGAACTCTTCCCTCTCTCTCGCTCATTTCCCTGAGGTGTGGAAGGCTGCACTTGTTGATCCTAGACTGAAGAAGGCTGGTCAAGCTGCTTCTCCGTCGAATATGAGACCTGTCTCCTGGCTAACGTCAAAAGTTGCGTTTTAAGGCAATTTGGTAGTCATAGCAAATTTAAATATTGCACAGCCAGGGTTATACTAGTTATCTTTGGCACAAATCTCGTTTAATATTTTAAACTTTTAAGACATTTTTACCACACTATCTCTTTTTGTTAGGAACAAATTCGGTAATTATTCGTCTTTGTCAGTCTTATTTGTGTTAGTCATTTTTGTGGGGCGATTCACAGAGTGCGACTTTTCAAAAATTGTTTGTCGTGCACGCTTTTTGAAGAGAGTGTTTTAAAACGCACGATTTCTGTCAAGCCAAAAATGCAACATTTGCTATTGTCAACCAAGTTATCTTACCAGAAGCTTAACATTCGCGCCTAGAAACGCACTCACTGAACATTTTAGAATCTATATATTTCAGGTAACACAACATTTCAATCATGTTTAATTCGAGAACATTTTGATTGGTTAGTTCGTCTAAGGAACAAACTCCTTACTCGGGTAGGGTAATATGCAGTGCAAACGCTTTTATTTCACAGCTATGCTTTGTTCATCGCGCCTACGACTGTTTGTGTATGCTACGGTCTAGGAACACAGAACGTTCCTGTTTATCCTGAAACATGAAACAAATTTAGAAAATTAGCCTAGCAATAAACTAATCGAGATATAAAAAAGAAAGGATAAAGCAATAAATTCTTCTACATCTGCTGCGGCTCCAAAATGCCTTATCGTCTGCATGTTATTTTTACATTGCTCTTATTTTTCTTTTCTGACTTTTCTAGTATTTCGTATTTTAATTTTTTTCGTGTTCCGGAATGTTCCATTTTCCTAGCTTAACGGCTCAAAGAAGTAATGCGTTAATTGGCTGAAAAAACAAATCCGCTGAATGACTGGGCTGTATCGCACCTCGCAAGTCTGCCCTTGTCTCGCGGGATAATTGAGGATCATTTTGCGGTTAATGTTAATTCCGGCTGATTGCCGCTATTTCATCGTTCTTAGTGAAGTGAATTTTGATCGTGGTATGTAAATAATAAGCAATAAGTTGGGTTTTTGATTTCTTTTAACCAAGACATCCACGCCTTATTGTATTATATAAGCAGTTACTACCAGGACAAAATAACACCTTCACTTACATACAAAGAAATGACACTTATTTCTCTCAGTTCTTCAAATTGTAGTAGGCGTTGCCTTTTCCGGCTGTTGCTAAAAGCATTTTTGTTTCTCACAAAACTTGAAATAACTATTTATATATTGAAAAGATCACTTCAGTGAACCAAAATAATAATAATAATAATAATAATAATAATAATAATAATAATAATAATAATGATAATAATAATAATAATAATAATAAAACATACCGCTTAAAGTTCATACGAAACTACATCGTAGACTTGGGTGGCGCCTTTTCCATATCCTCACTAGTGAGAATATATCAATGGCGTCATTTCCCGCTTTTACACTGTTGTTTATACGAGTCTTTTTGCCTATGTAATAAAAAGACGATTACACGGCGACTTGAAGATATGAATTTTATTTTGTCGAGGTGGTTTTACCACTCAAAAATAAATTTCAAATCTTCACGCCGCCGTGCATTATCCTCTATATATGTCAGTGACCTGTATATGCTTCGACTAAACGAAAAATGAACGAACTCGGTCATCCATCAGTTTTAGCCAGTCAACCGGTAATGTCTTCCTAGGATGGCGGCCTTAGTTTCATTTCAATGAATTTGAGCGAAAGAGAACCCCTAAAGGTAATCCATCTGGCGCCTTTGTTATCCCTTTCTCCTCCTGTCTGATATTTTCCGTTCAGATTAGAGACGTGGCAATTATCGTACCACCAGGCACCAGTGTATGACACAGCACAGTTTCCACCCCATATGTCATTATCTCTATCTTTTGTGCTAAACGCATCGTTATTATGCCGTGCTAACGAATCTCCCGCTGTCCCTGAATATGAACCCACTTCAAGTCGATATTGCGCCTGCTCATTACCAATTCTAAACCTTCCATATTTAGCATACACCCTAACTCCTTTCCAGTCTTCCAACTCCACTCGTAGTGAGCTGGGCCTAGAGGATGTCAGCCTGTGGATCTTATCGTTTCCCAACCAGAACTCAGACGTCAGCTGACCAAAGCCTGATTTATAATCGTTCCACCCCCGATAGAAGTCTACTGAACCATCTTGCCTTCTTTGAAACACGGTCCATCCTCCACCGTCAGTGCGCATGTCGCAGTAGACAGTGAAGGATCCTTTACCGTCTGGGTTCACAGAGTACACTCCACTCTGAGTGCGGCCGGCTTTAAACACATCAGAGCAATCTGTTGAAACGAAATCCAGAGTCTTGCTAAGACAAGGACTAACCCCTTTTTCTTTAAGTTTAAACAGACAAATGCATCCAGCAATCAAATTCTTTTGAAGTAGATAAACTCTCAACTTGTACATTTTGCCTTTGATAGGGTTTTATCTACAGGTTTATTTCAGCACATTTTTTTCAACCTTAAGTCAATCCCCAGTGCCAAAGTGTTAGCATTGCAGTTCAACGCTATTGACGAACTGCTAATAGATTTAGAGCAGTCCCTCCTTTCACGCAGGGAAAATCAAGTTAGAAGAACAAGTGAGCGCGGGTGCTGCGTAGAAATTCAACTTGCAACCCATGCATAGCGTTTCCGCGCAGTTGGCGACTTCAGCGCACGCACGCGTGTACGTCTTGCTCGACCGTCTCCTGAACAAAAAAAGGGATTGCTTGCAGTCTACACCAACTATCGTTTGCTAATAAGAATTTTATTGTATCCATTGTGGAAAATCGGCGACCATTTCTACCTTCTCTACATTACTGTAATGTATCCAGTCTTAACTCACCTTTAAGCTGTTGAACTTCAAGGTAAGTTTCGATGGCAAACACTCCAGCACTTTTTGCAACACAAATGTAATTCCCTGCATCCTCGTTTTTAATGTCTCTTATAACTAACGCACCATTCGTCTGCTGGCTCCGCCCAACTGGCAGTTGACCTCCTTGTTTTTTCCAGCTGATGACTGGTTGTGGATAACCAGTAGCGCTGCAGTTTAATGTCAAAGTGTCGCCAATCCATGCAGCAGCTTTCGGAGGTGGCTTAACAGTGAACCGAGGAAGAGAAACCACCACTAAAAGAGTTTTTCGTTCAACAGTTCCTAACAGATTTGTCGCAGTACAGAGGTAGCTATCAGAATCAGACTTTCGGACGTCAAGGAGTCTTATGATACTGTTGTTACTCTGCACCCTCCCCTGCGGTAGCTGACCAAACAACTTGCTCCACGTGACCACTGGTGAGGGATGACCGGTCACGTGACAAGTCGGAAGAGTGACGTTGCTTCCCTCAATGACATAAAGAGGTCCCGGATGAAGAGAAATGAGAGGACGAACTGCAAGGTGAATTCATTCTATTATTTTGTGCACATATGAACTGGGAGCCAGCTTACATAATTAGAGATATGAGTTTCCTTCCACCCACGTATCGCGTTCAGTGACTTCCAAAAAGGAAAAGGAGCACGCAACGTCTATCCGTTTTTCCTTCCTTCGTTAAGTGTTGTAACAGGGAACCGGGAAGAGAAGAGTGACCGTCAAAGAGACTGCAAATTGGAAAGAGACCCTGAGAGAAGACTGCGTTTGAAAATTGTTTCAGGGTTGTAACGTTCATTTTTGATATGGGTACAAAATTATTTGCTTATTGTTATTCAAGATACACAGATTCCTTCAGATCATAGCAAAATTTAAACACTTACCATTTACTACCAATTGCACCACTGCTCGAGCTTTTCCCAGGATGTTTGTCGCTGAACATCCATACAAACCCGAGTCATTTCCTGTCACGTTTCGTAGGCGCAAATTTCCCCCGGAAACCGCTAACTGACTGTTTAGTTTACTCCACTCTACTGCAGGCTCAGGATTACCTGTGGCCGAACACTGAAACGAGGCTGTTCCACTTTCGTTAACTGTCACTTTTGCAGGAGAAACAGCAAGAATGGGAACTGAAATCGATTCACCAGGCTCTCCTTTAGCTCCCGGCATGCCTGGGGGTCCCCTGTCTCCTTTTTCTCCTTTAGGTCCCTGAGGCCCCATAGGTCCCATGATGCCTTGCTTGCCCCTCTTTCCTGGAGGTCCCATAATACCTTGATCTCCTTTCTTCCCTTTCCTACCCCTCGGTCCAGGTGGACCGGGAGGGCCTGGGGGACCAGTTGAGAAGGTGGCAACCCTCGACTGGCAGAGATAGGGTTTCATCTCTGATAAAAGTCTGCTCATTTTCAGCATCGTTTCCGCCATGTTTTCAGCTTTCGTAGTGTTCTTAATTGCACCAACATTTCGCCTGTGTCTATACAGTTTATAGGAATGAACGCCTGGAATGAACGAAGAAAGACAACGTATATTAAAAAATAATAGGAAACGTAAATCCAAGGGAATTACGTCGTATGTTTATTCAGGAAACTTGAACTATATATTCTTGAAATTCACAAAGATGAAGTCACTCAACTTCAGTGATAAAACTGTATGCCATGTATGGGATATATTGGGAGAAGACTCGTAAACATTTACTTGCTTGACTGATGCCCAAAGCTTTGTCTAACCCTGTCTGCGTGAAAATTCATCTTTATGTGCCCTAAAACTGTGCCTCAATACCCCGGGAAGGCGCCATCTTGGTTCTTTTGGCAATTCCAGGTTAGTTACCAGTTCTCCTAATCTCGTAGTAATGCTGAGCCTTTTTCACAGTTGACTTTTCTGATTTGCATGAATGTATTTGACAAATACAGTACAATGCGAATGAGAAAGGTAACTGTGAAAAGGGCGATTAGCTACCAATTTCCTTGCTCGAATTTACTTGCGGCTTGTGTGACTTGCGTGAAAACTTGGTAAATCTTCTTCCCGTCCGAGTTTAGACCCCGACAAAACTTGGTGGGGGGGGGGGGGGGGTTGTAAATGAGATTCTGAAAATTGTTGGGGCTAGCATGGCATAGGACTCGCAACATTAGAATGCGTTTCTGTTCGTCGAATGCAATACTAAAAGCCCTTCAGCAGGACTGACGGGCTCCTGACTTCGATGTTATACGCTATTAAAGAGTTAAGTCAAACACTAATGCAGTATGCTGAGCACAGACTTACCAGGGAGATTCTGTGTGTGCTTTGCGAGATTTGGTTCATTCGTTAAACCTTCAGACTCTGCGTCGTTTTCTAGAGCACTTATTCTCCTCTTCTGATCTTTCAGCTCCAATTCAACTCTCAAAAACCCGGCGCAGTAAAACAGGATTGATAAAATAGAAATAATGGTAGCAAAGGAAGGCGAACTCTGCTTTTTATCGGCCATTCCTGCTGTTCAAATCATACGCAGTTGGTAATGTAATACTGCTTCAGCTTGTTACATGATACTGTGATCTCGAGTGCAGTGAACTTGCCAAGTTCTGTGCTATTTATATATATACTGAACTGAGTTACGGGACAAAGTTGGTCAAAGTTCAAATTCGTTTATTATTTTATTGGCTGATTTGAATAGTATGTGTGTGAGTACACAACGGAAGTTGAAATCGCCTTCCTAATTTTATCGGGGTTGTTAGCCTGTTGAGAATTTCGAACATTCTATCAGTTAACAAATTTGGCCAAAGTTTCGCGGAGTATAAAATGTTCTTACTCGTGCATTAACTGAATGCTTTGCCATGCACGCTTTGTGTGGAAAACGTTCAACGCACGATTTCGGGGCATATCCTAAAAGCTGGACTGGACCCTGGACTCTGGACTCTGGACTCTGGACTCTGGACTTTTCCCTCTTAAAACTTTATCCCCCCCAAAAAACCTCTATATTCCCCCCAAAAAAACTGCCCTCCCCCAAACAAAAAATTCAACTAAATCGGATTTTTTTTTCCTAATAAACAAGTTAGAAGTGTGCAAGTTTTCAAACAAACGACTTTATTCCCCCCAGCCACCTCCCCGAAAAAACCTTTATGTCTCCCCCTAAAACTGCCCCCTCCCAAAAAATCCCCCTCCCCTCCCCCAAATAAAAAATACAACTACATCGGATTTCTGATTGAAAGCGATTGAACAAACACCTGTCGTCGCAATGTTCTTGCACAAATCGGCATTGAAATCACGGATGCCATCGAACGACCCGACCCCAATCCTTAAAAAAAAGTATTTTGCGTGCGAACGTGATTACATTACACAATAAGCAAAGACCAGATAAAATTCTCTATTCATCGATGCGACGCGTGCAAGCTCTTATCAGCTGCCAGTGACAATGTTGTTTACCTAAGGTGTTACGTTTATTATTGTTTTCAGTTAAGCGTAAAGTATTGTGTCCTTGAAATAAATTGCATTTTTTGAGAACGTTACTAGTTCGATGGTCATACTAAAGCTTGTTAATTGCCGCCGCTCAGAGGCTCTTTCCGCCCCCAGATAGGTTCTATTCACTGACACGTGCAAGGCCTTGCGTACTTTTATCAACTAATCTGATAACAAGCTTTTGAAGTGCGGGCGTGGTGTCCGTGTTCTTTGTCTCATTAACAAAAGATTTTTAAAAAGCATAAGCGTAATTAACTGTCCAGACAGAGACTTTGCTGTCTCAGCTGGGCAAGCTTAGGTGCTGTGATTTCAATTATTTATTAGCCAAAAAAACAGACCTTTTCTGCAGGCCATATAAATTTTTTTGGGAAGGGGCAGTTTTTAGGGGGAGACATAAAGGTTTTTTCGGGGAGATGAGTGGGGGGGGGGGGGGGAAATAAAGTTGTTTGTTTGAAAACTGGCACACTTCTAACTTGTTTATTAGGAAAAAAATCCGATATAGTTCAAATTTGTATTTGGGGGAAGGAATTTTGTTTTTTTTTGGGGGGGGAGGGTTTTTGGGGGGAGATATAGAGATTTGTTTTTGAGGTGACATATAGAGGTTTTTCGGGGGGGGGGATAAAGTTTTAAGAGGGAAAAGTCCAGAGTCCAGAGTCCAGAGTCCAGAGACCAGAGTCCAGAGTCCAGAGTCCAGAGTCCAGAGTCCAGAGTCCAGAGTCCAGGGTCCAGGGTCCAGGGTCCAGGGTCCAGTCCAGCTTTTAGGATATGCCGTAAGCTTGTGTACTATCGCGCCAAAAAGCACATTTCCGTTTCTTGACACAAATCAACTTTGATCGCATTACTGTCACCTTACCTTATCACCTTATCCACGAAACACGACACTCGCGCATTCGATCTTATGGCCGTTGTTTAATTTTTTTTTCAAATGATTTCCGTCACATTTCGTATCGTTTGCTTGAGTTATCAAACGTCTAATGTCAAAGGTTGCGTTTCGGTACCCTCTACTATGAATGAAATTATGAATTTTATGATCAGAGTTAGTCATAGTAAATTAAATAGTGCACAGGCATGGTTATACCTGTTACTTTTGGTGCAAGTCTTTTTTGTGGCGAACAAGTTCGGTAATTATTCGCCTCTGTCAGTCTCATTTGTATTATATCATTTTAGTGGGGCGATTCACGGAGTGCGACAATGTTAAGACGCATTTTGAAAGTTGTTTGTCATGCACGCTTTTTGTAAAAAATGTTCAGCGCACGATTTCTGTCCAAACAAAAACCACAATATTTGCTTTCGTTGACAACCAAGTTGTCTTACCGGAAGCCTAAAAGCGCACTCAGCCATTAGGTTAGGGTCTACATATTCCAGGTAACACAACATGTCAATCATGTTCAATGCCAGCACATTTTGATTGGTTGGTTCGTCCAAGGGACAAACTCCTTAACAGGGTAAGGTAATGTGCGATGAATGCACTTTTATTCCTTGTAATGCAATTTCTTTTTTCCAGTCGAGCGGTAGCCTTTCCGGTCTATCTTTTCTTTTCTTTTCCTAAAAAAGGCTGCTTTTGTCCACCCTTGTATTGTTTCTCTGACGCCCTGTTAGACCAAGAGCTGTTTCGCTGGAAACCTCTGTTGTGGTCATACTGTTTATTGGATGAGCCGGTGACCGTTTTGCCGATGCGATTCGTCTCTTTCGCGGGCGATGGCGTGAACATTAGCTGTTAGCATTTCCTTGGTTTCTATTTGTGATTTCACCGCCAAGAGCTTATCACATCTGGATAACATAGCGAAGGTAGCCTTTTGCACTGATTGTTGCATATTGGCTTAACGCAAATCAGCCTTACGCTTAAAAGCGTTTAGTGGCGCCCATATTTCAGAGTTTACACGTGAAATGGTTAGTTCCTCCCAGCTTTCGGCCTGTGGGTGCTTGGCAAGAATTCCGTTAACTTTTCCATTGCTCAGCTTCTTGCCCCACCGCTTACGAGCGATGTCTGCGAGCTGTGGTTGGATTTTTGGCCCCTTTTTATCATCCCCGTGTAAGGCGGCTTCTACCTCTTTGAGCAGCTCATCCTCATTGTCAACTGTGTCAGTGCCTTTGCTAGGGCCCGGTGGGCATCTACGGCTAATTAGATCTTTGAGATCATTGTCCGAATTGGACGTATGTACGATGAAAGCGTCGTCATCTTGACGTTTCAATTTGCGTGGAGGCCCCACGCTATTATCGGTTTCGGAGTCTGACGCTGGGTGAGAGAAGAACTTTCGCCGAGGGTGTTTTCCGCGCTGGCCCATACAGCGCCATACAGTCCGCCGTGCTACCCATGTTTTGGTTAAGGCTAGCCAAAGTCTCCTCTAAACTAGGTTTCTGACCCGGTGGGTCAGTTATAGCGCCAGGTGGGCAGGTTGAGTCCTCAGTGCACGAGGGGTTCTCAGAATATGCGTTGAGTTCAACTCTTTTAGCTTAGTTGCTGATTTGAGCGATTTCTGGCTGGAAACAATGTTAGTCAAAACGAATAAGCGGCGAGACAAATTACTTACGTTTTCCAGAATTTTTCTTTTTCCTTGCTTCATTGTCGCCCGAAGGAGTAATGTGAAAACGAGGCCTCGTAACTGAAACAAATCTGCTCGGAATGATTGGGCTGTATCTCACTGCGCAGGTCTGCCCTTGTCTCGCAGGATAACGAATTTGTCAAGATATTGAATACCACTTTGTTCGTATTGCTAATTCCTGCTGATTGCCGCAATTTTATTGTTCTTAGTGAAGTGAATTTTGATCGTGGTATGTAAATAAGTGTCGTAAGACACACTTACCTGAAGGGAGGGGGGGGGGGTTGGGAAACCAGAGGGGGGCAGCATAGGGGAAAATCACAACTAGAGAGAGGGAGGGTTGGATGTAAAATTTAATACATACAGGGGGAGGGGCATCACTTTTTTCACTTTTTTTTTACAAACTGGAAAAGTGGTAGAAGAGCTATTAGAGTTCAAATATTTATACTTGCTTACACTGGAATTAAACTGGGAAATGTCAACTCCAGGTGTTTTGATCTCTGAACTGGCTGATTATTTTCGAATCTGTCATCCAATAGGAAAGGAATGCCTCTGTTATATAATAAAATAGTGCTACTTTATTGGCACCAGGTTTTAATGAAACTGGGACTCTTAAACGTTGTAAAAGTTGCACTATGATGTTATTCAATGAAGCTTCAGAAGATGAAAGAAGTCCATGTTTATCAGGGGCAGTACTTCCTTGAGTACCTCAAGTTTTCCTGCACCCCAACCTGCGATGAATGCAATAATGAAGGTTGGACAAGAGGTGTTCCTGTCAAACGTTCTCCAGTTCTAGCCCTAGATGCTATAAATTTCCCTGGAGAGTACTTACCTTTCACTACGGCAACGTCCACTGGAGACGAGATCGACAAACTTCACCCGAGTGTCCAGACAAGGAACTCGTTCAACGAGGGAAAAATGTCCTCCTCTGAAGAAAGGTCTTTGCAAGAGTTCTGTTCCCAGTACAACGCGGATGAGACTTCGTGTAAAAGTGATGCAGAGCACCTTGAGTTCTTGGATGCAAAGGCGAAAAAAAGAGTAAGAGAAAGGAACACTCTTCCGTCTAATATTTCTTGGAAAAATGAATAAAGATGTAGAAGCGCTTACGAAAACCCAGCTGAAAATGTACTTGAAACAACATGGTCTCAAGATAAGCGGAAGTAAGGCTGATTTAACTAAACGAGTTGTCAGCCACGCAACTGGAAATGCTGCCAGAGATGTTTTGGAAGATAAAGAATTTAATAACTCGTGTGAAGACGACACAAGAGAGAAATAGCACTTATTTGATGTTAAAAACAGTCACAAACAAGACTCTTAATCTCTATAACCCATTCAACCTTAACAATCAATTATTTTGCAATCAATTGTAATCTTTGTGATCCCCTTTATAGTCGCTAAAGCATAAATTCACCCTCTAGCCACCTTTTCGTTTTTATTAAAACGTTTAAAATTTGAAGCGAACCTTAGATACAAAGAACGAAAACGTAACATTTGGTTTGCTGTCTGAAACAGTGAAACTGAAAAGACGTTGTACTACCCATTTAACCTTAAGTAGTTTTTTCCTTCAAGATCACTTTATCCCTCACTCTAAAATTTAAATTATCAGAACATTTGTCGAATTAAGGAAATGAAGGTACCTTATAAATAAAGGTACCATATAATCTCTCGCTAACCATTATTTAATCTATACATCCACACTTAATCATTATTAATCTATACATCCACATGTACTGCATAGATGTTTTTCATATTGACCAATGATTCTTATCGCCAGGTCGTACAAAGCCTGATTTGTAATCGTTCCTCCACCGTAAGTGCGCATATCGCAGTAGACAGTGAAGGATCCTTTACCGTCTGGGTTCACAGAGTACACTCCACTCTGAGTGCGGCCGGCTTTAAACAGATCAGAGCAATCTGTTGAAACGAAATCAAGAGTTTTGATGAAACAAGGACCCACTCCTATTTTTTTTTTCAGTTTTATTTTATAAAGAACAGACAATTGCATCCAGCAATCAAATTCTTTTGAAGTAGATACAGTCTCAACTTGTACGTTTTGCCGTTGATAGGGTTTTATCCACGTCTTTATTTCAGCACATTTTGTTCAACCTTAAGTCAATCCCCAGTGCCAAAGTGTTAGGCATGCATTGCAGTCCAGTGCTTTTGACAAACTGATAATAGGTTAAGAGCAGTCCCTCTTTTCACGCAGGGAAAATCAGTAAGAAGAACTGCTGCGTAGAAATTCAACTTACTGGTGGAGAGACGAAAAGGGGGTCAGATGATACGGCGACCCATGCATAGCGTTTCCGCGCGGTTGGTGACTTCAGCTCACGCACACTGGTTCTTCTTGCTCGACTGTCTCCTAAACAAAAAAGAGAGCGCTCTTGGTCTAAACTAAATGTCGTTTCCTAATAACATAGAGGATATTACATGGTCGCGCGAAGATACGACTTTCAATTTCTCAACACGAGAAGATAAATGTCGTTTCTCCAAGTGGCCACGTAATTTTCTGTTTATTAAGGCGGGACAACTTGCAACAACGATTTTTTGCGCAACAATGTTGGCCGAAAAATCGAACGCCGTGTAACATGGTACCGGGGACGATTTTTAGCGCAACATTTGATTCGACAACACGTTGCGAGTTTTTGAACCTAAGTCAAAAACTTGCAACGCAAGATGACGAATATTTAGAGAGTTGGCTCGTGTAACAGGGTCGCCGTCGATGTTTTGCACAACACCTTCCCAGGGTTCTGTTCACTTCTGCCATCAGCCTAGTACCCAGGCGTTCCCTTCCCGCTTACCAATTTAGCGCGAAATTTTTCGCGAACCTAGGGACAAGGCTGATCTCCCATGTAAACAAACAAGATGGCGAGGGCTCTTGACGAAGCTCTTCTACGAGTTGATTGTGCGAGCCCCTTTCTTGCCTCTGCAGCCATTCTCTAATCCAAATTACTCTTTCTCTTTTTACCTTTCTCTCTTCTTCATCGCGGTCTAGGCCGTCAATTAAAAGAAGCAAATTGACAAAGTTTTGACGCTGCCGTAAGCCCCACTCCTCGACCGCCATCTTTGTTTGCATGGCCTGGACGCACGTTGCTTGGATACGCGAAATGTTGCGAGTCGATGTTGTGCTAAAAATGGTCTCGTGTAACATGCACGTTGGCAAGTACATTTTGTACGATGTTGGGTGAAAAATTGACTCGTTTAACATACCACGAAAAGTTGACGCGGTGTTGCGCAAAAAATCGTTGTTGCAAGTTGTCCCGTGTACCACCGCCCTAATATATAGTCACCGATGAAATACCAGGATAACGTATTCTTGAACTAATCCTTTATTCGTTGAATCGATCTAATAAAATATAGATCTTACGTACATTCGAATTATGGTCGAAAAATAGAGAAAATAATCAGCGTTTATATGTATTTTGAATATTATAGCAATAAGGCATATAAATTTCATAAATTTCATTGGCTGAGACTGAAGTAGCCATGACAACCGTGATATCTTCACGTGTGAAAGATAAAAATCGTATCTTCACTGGATACGAAATTTTGGTCACTGGAAAAATCCTGGTATTTCATCGGTGTCTATATAATAAAATTTTATTGTATCCATTGTGGTAAATCGGATACTTGGGATATTTCACGGGTGACCTGTATATCTTCCCTGTTCTTTGCCACATGCAAAGAAGTTTGGACCGCACCCCTTTACTATGGACACCGATTTGCAATTTCATGGGTGTCTTTTAAAGGGAAGTTAACTGGCCATGGAGAGCTATTAAAACCTTCTGAACATGGGGACCATCTCTACCTTCTCTACTTTACTGTAGTGTATCAAGTCTCAACTCACCTTTAAGCTGTTGAACTTCGAGGTAAGTTACAGTTTCGATGGCGAAAACTCCAGCGCTTTTTGAAACACAAATGTAGTTCCCTGCATCCTCGTTTTTAATGTCTTTTATAACTAACGCGCCATTGGACTGCTGGCTCCGTCCAACTGGCAGTTGACCCCCTTGTTTTTTCCAGCTGATGACTGGTTGTGGATCACCAGTAGCGCTGCAGTTTAACGTCAAAGTGTCGCCAAAAAATGCAACAGGTTTCGCAGGTGGCTTAACAGTGAACCGAGGAAGAGATGAAATTCTCTCAGCATACGAACGTTTTGCGCATATTGTTAATTCATGCTGATTGCTACTCTCTGAATGACTAGAGAAAGTTACGTAGAGCAATGAAGTTCGATAGCGGCATGTATAAAAGTTGTGTGAGTCACACTCATAAAGTGGTTTTAACCACACTTTATTACATTATATAGGCGTTTATTGCTGGGGCAAAATAACACTGTCACGTCGATACGACACTCATTTAATAGTCACTCATTTGGTATAAAAGCAGTTTCAAAGAGGACTTCTTATTTCAGGACCCATTCAACCTTTACACTCAATTTATTCCTCTTTATGCAATACGATCATCTTCATAATTACTGAGGCATTTAGGACATAGGATACAGGACACTTTATTTAACGTGGAAATCCCGTCACTGACAGATTTAACTTGTCAACGGGTAGTGTCTTTCTAGGATGACGGCCTTAGTTTCATTTCAGTGAATTTCAGAGAAAGAGTTCCTCTGAATGCGGACCACCATGCTCCTCGTTTATCACTTTTTTCTCCCAGGTATTGTCCGTTTAGATTGGAGTCGTGGCAACTGTTGTACCACCAGGCACCAGTATATCGCACAGCACAATCTGTACTGGTTCTGTCATTATCTCTATTTTTTGTGCTAAAAGCCATGTTATTATGATGCCCTAATAACGAATCTCCCGCTGTCCCTCAGTATGAATCCACTTCAAGCCGATACTTCGTCTGCTCATCACCGACGATGAACCTCCCATATTTGGCACACACTCTAACTCCTTTCCAGTCCTCCAGCTCCACTCGTAGTGAGCTGGGCCTAGAGGATGTCAGCCTGTGGATCTTATCGTTTCCCAACCATAATTCAGACGTCAGCTGACCAAAGCCTGATTTGTAATCGTTCCACCCCCGATAGAATACTACTGAGCCATCTTGCTTTCTTTGAAAAACGGTCCATCCCCCACCGTCAGTGCGCATGTCGCAGTATACAGTGAGCGATCCTTTACCGTCTGGGTTCACAGAGTACACTCCACTCTGAGTGCGACCGGCTTTTAGAAGATCAGAGCAAACTGTTGAAATCAAGAGTCACGCTGAAAGAAGGGCTAACTCTATTTTCCCTCAGCTTGATTTTTAAAGAACAGACAGATGCATCAAGCAATCAAATTCTTTATAAGGAGTTAAATTTTAACTCTTATCTACGTGTGTCTTAGGAAAGTCTCAGGAAGGGATTTGCATTTGATTTCAGCACATTTTGTTCAACCTTAACTCAATCCCCAGTGTCAAAGTTTTACGCGTGCATTGTAGTCCAATGCTCTTTAACGCAGGAAAAATCAAGTGAGAAGAACACGTGAACGTGGGTGATAATCACTTGCTGCGTGGAGATTCGATGCGCAGGTTAGGAGATGAAAAGAGGGTTTAACGATATAGCCACCCGCACGTCGCGTTTGCACACGGTTGGCGACTTCAACGCACTCACATGTGTTGTTCTTGTGTGACTATCCCTGAACAAAAAGGGACTGCTCTTAGTGTAATCTGAACAAATCCAGGTACTTGGATTATTAACAGGTGAATTGTTTATCCTTTCTTTTCTTTGTCATTTTAAGCCGTTTACCACATTACCACATTTTAAATGTTTTTGTGCCACACCCCTTTACTATGAACACCACTTTAAGGTCTCTTCACGTTGTTGACTGGCGATGGTAAGCAGCTGAAACCTTAAAGCGACCACCTCTACCTTCTCTACGTTACTGTAGTGTATCCAGTCTTAACTCACCTTTAAGCTGTTGAACTTCAAGGTAAGTTCCAGTTTCGATGGCAAACACTCCAGCACTTTTTGCAACACAAATGTAGTTCCCTGCATCCTCGTTTTTAATGTCTCCTATAACTAACGCGCCATTGGTCTGCTGGCTCCGTCCAACTGGCAGTTGACCTCCTTGTTTTTTCCAGCTGATGACTGGTTGTGGATCACCAGTAGCGCTGCAGTTTAACGTCAAGTGTGGCCAAAAAATGCAACAGATTTCGCAGGTGGCTTAACAGTGAAACGAGGAAGAGAGGCCACGACTAACAGGGTTTTCTGTACAACACTTCCTAGGATATTTGTCGCAATGCAGAGGTAGTCGACACAATCGGACTTTGGACATCAAGAAGTTTTACGACGCTGTTGTTGCTCTGCACCCTCTCCTGCGGCAGTTGACCAAACGACTTGCGCCACGTGACCACTGGTGAGGGATGACCGGTCACGTGACAGGTAGGAAGAGTGACGTTGCTTCCCTCAATGACATAAAGAGGTCCCGGATGAAGAGAAATGAAAGGACGAACTGCAATGTAAATTTATTCTATTGTTTTTTTGCACAAACTAACCGCAGGTGCCAGTTTACATAATCAGAGGTATGACTTTCCTTCCGCTCACGCATCGCGCTCATTGTTGGCACTCAACGTTCGTCCTTTGAATTCTATTAGCTCCTTATCTACTGACTAATTGAGCGAGGTCACACTTTTATTTGATGTTCAATCCTTGAAAAAGCCATAATACAAATGCACTTCTGGAGACCGACCCACGCAAATAATAATAATTATCTTCTTTGATTCAGCAAAAGGAAAAGGAAAGAAACTTCATAATCTTTACATGACAACCTGCACGCAACGTCTATCCGTTTTTCCTTCCTTCGTTAAACGTTGAGACAAGGACCTGGGAAGAGAAGGGGTAACCGACAGACTGCAACTGATTGGCCAGAGGCCCTGATCTAATTGAATAGTGCAAAGGAGAATTGGTTGTGAATGAAAATAAAAAGCAAATATATGGCTATTTCATGGTTGTGACGTTCATTTTTATGGCTTCAAAATTAAGCGCTCATTGTCATTCAAGACACACAAATTCCTAAAGATCATAGTAAACTTAAAACACCTACCATTTACTACCAAATGCACCACAGCCCGAGCTTTTCCCAGGATGTTTGTCGCTGAGCATTCATACAGACCCGATTCATTTCCTGTCACGTTCCACAGACGCAAATTTCCCCCGGAAACCGCTAACTGACTGTTTGGTTTACTCCACTCTACTGCATGTCTCAGGATTACCTTTGGCCGAACCTTGAAACGAGGCTGTTCCACTTTCGTTAACTGTCATTTTTGCAGGAGAAACAGCAAGAGTGGGAACTGAAATAGATTCTCCAGGAGGTCCCATAATACCTTGATCTCCTTTGTCTCCTTTCTTCCCTTTTTGCCCTCGGGGTCCTTTCCTTCCCCTCGGTCCAGGTGGACCGGGAGGGCCTGGGAGACCAGACGAGCAAGTGACGCCCCTCGACTGGCAGAGGTGCGGTTTCAGCTGTGATAAAAGTCTGCTCATTTTCAGCATCGTTTCCGCCATGTTTTCAGCTTTCGTGGTGTTTTTAATTACACCAGCATTTCGCCTACTTCTATACAGTTTATAGGAATGAAGGCTGGAATGAACGAAGAAAGACAACGTACATTGAAAACGTGAACTCAGGCAACTTGAACTGTATATATTCTTGCGTGACCCGAGGTGAAAACTTGTTAAATGTTCTTCACGTACGTCCGAGTTTAGCCCCTTGAAAAAAACTTGGTTTGCGCGGGGGGTTGGGGTGGGGGGCACAGGACACAATTATAACTATATATTAGTTAATTAATTAATTGAGAAACTTAAAGGTGATATCATTTATACATATGGGACTACTTTAATAAATTGTTGTTGTTGCTAGGAAGAACTGATGGGCTCCTGACCTCGATGTTAGACGCTTTTAAAGCGTTAAGTCAAACACTAATGCAGTATGCTGAGCACAGACTTACCTGGGAGATTCTGTGTGTTCTTTGCGAGATTTGGTTCATTCGTTGGACGTTCAGACTCTGCGACGTTTTCTAGAGCACTTATTCTCCTCTTCTGCTCGCTGAGCTCTAGTTCAACCCTCAAAAACCCAGCGCAGTATAACAAGATTGATAATATAGAAATAATGGTGGCAAAGAAAGGCAAACTCTACTTTTTATCGGCCATTCCTAGATCCTGCTGTTCAAATCATACGCAGTTGACAATACTATACTGTTTCAGCTTGTTAGATGATACTGTGATCACGAGTGCAGTAAACTTGCCAAGTTTTCTGCTATTTATTTATCGAGACACAAAGTTGGTCAAAGTTGAAATCCGTTTTGGCACTTTATTATTATTATATTTATCTGACTGGTTTGAATAGTATTTGTGTGAATATGTAACCGGGGAGCTGAAATCGTCTCTTTAATTTTATCGGGGTTGTTAAGCTGTTGAGAATTTCGACCATTCTATCAGTTAAAAACGTCTTGACAGGTCTGTGTTTTTTAAAACTCTTTTTAGATCTTCTTCAGTTCCTTCGTCTTGTGTGTGAATTGAGCGATGGCTGTATTGCATATTGAAAGGTATAATCAGCATATTTCGAGCTGGGGAGAAGAAGCCTATAGAAAGATACAAGGCAAAAATAAAAAACAAAGAAGAACACCACTCCAAAAGAAATTTGATCAACATTCTAGGACTTTTAAGGCCGCGATCAAGCTTTTTTAAACCGGTAATGCCCTGCGGTTAAAATTACATGTGGCGCAAAACCAAGAGTGTATTCCATACCGATCTAGCAGCTGCATGTTCTAGAATAATTTATTATCCCTCACACAAGTAAAAAGGTTACTTGCATGGAATAGTCGTTGGTTATTTTATAAAGTAATTTAAAAAATGATATTTTGATACGTATTGTTATATTAGATATCGTATATACTATGCTAGTAGTACGCTACATCTAATACTACAAATCTATAATAATTTTTAATTTTTTAATTTCATCCCGGAATGATGCTAAGGTCTTGCCGGTAAATAAGCCCGCTTTAGCCTTTTTAACAGGCTCACTATTCGAGTTATTCGCGCAAGAAACATCGACGGTCCAGTTCCCTTCCTTTATGACTTTCGAAGCATTATCAAAATGAGCAAAGCTGGCTACCTTTTCTCCAATTTGTTGTAAGGGTGCCATTGTAGAAGAATTCTAAACTCGTATACAGCCCCCATTTGGCCCCGGAGAAAAATATGCAATTCTCAGAAAAAAAAAAGGTTGAAGTGGGGAAGCTTAACTGACTTAGACAATAAATAAACAAGTAAAGAGCAAACTGTTGATAAGAAATTTCTTTGAAATACATTTTGTAATAAAAATTAACGATAAAAGGCCACGACGTTTTGACCTCTTCGAGGTCATTTTCAAGTGCAAGTAAAAAAAATAAAAATTAGCATAAATATATTACAAGCGGTTTAAAAATAGTTTAAAAGGTAAGAATACAATGAACAATAAAATGTGATAAAATATGTAAATGATAAGTGATAAAATATTTATAAAAATTGAAAAGAAATGATTGTAATAAGGCTAATTAAAACCGATTTAAACAAATAATTTAGCGCGGATGGAGTCGCACTGTTTGTTTAGAGTTGGTTTCGTGCCTGTAAGCCTCGAGGGACCAAGAACACGAGGAAGACCTTTAAACCATTACCACCCACGGCTTCAGAAAGAGAAGCAGTTATCCTCAGTTGTTCAAAGAATTCTACCCAAAGCCATTGCGGATTCAGTAATTCAGAAGGGTTCGAGACTTGCTCATCTTTATGGCCTGCCAAAAACTCACAAGAAGAAGCTAGCCATGCGTCCAATACTCTCTGCTACGGGAACTTACAATTACAAGTATGCAAAGTGGCTGGATGAAAAGCTGAAGCCCTTGTCCATCAATGACCGTACCGTCAGTGATATATTCCAATTCGCCGACGAGCTGTCGTATGACGTATGACGTATCCTCACTCTTTACCAACGTACCTGTAGATGAGACCATTGAGAGTACTGCGGAAAGAGCCTTTGAAAAACGACTGGTTCAACAAAGAACACAATCTCACCATCACGAAGTCAGATTTGATAGAGCTGTTGAGAATTGCCACCAAAAATCAGCTTTTTCAGTTTGAAGGAAATCTCTACGAACAGGTGGACGGTGTTGCTATGGGTTCGCCACTAGGACCCCTCGTGGCTAACGCATTCATGTGTAACATCGAGAAACAGCTAGAAACCGAAAACACGATGCCTACCTTTTACGAACGCTATGTTGATGATACGCTTAGCGCAATGCCTGATGTTGAAACAGCCTCTGATTTTCTGACGACGTTGAACAACACTCATCCTTCCATCGATTTCACAATTGAGCCTGAAGTTAACGGCAGGCTCCCTTTTCTGGGAATAGATATAATCAGGAACGGATGCCGGTTGGACGCGAAGGTGTCTAGAAAGCCAACAGACACTGGGTTACTGTTGCATTACCACAGCAACGTGGACGGTAGATATCAACGGTCATTGGTGAATACTATGCTTAACCGTGCATTTAAACTCTCATCTACATGGGAGCTTTTTCATCAGGAATGTGAGCTCCTCAAAGTGATCTTTTCCCGTCTGCACTACCCGGACAAACTCGTACAATTTACCATCCACCAATTTGTTGCTTCCAAAGTATCTGAGGGATCACAAACACAACAACAAGTTCCTGACAACAATGAAGCCCCAGTCAGAATCGTGCTACCTTTTAAGGACCAGAAATCTGCAGATGCAGTACGCAGACAACTTGCAGACCTCAGTCGGAAGATCAATGCAACTATCAGCTCTTCCCTTAGCCTCCCACGCAGTCGTTTTTAGGGGAGTCGTATTACCCTCCTCGGAGGGTAATACGACTCCCCTAAAAACGACTGCGTGGGAGGCTAATCAGCCCTGTGTACACAAGTCGAAAGATCAAGGACCAAATCAAAGTGAGGGAAGAGAAACCACCCCTTGTGAATCAACAATGCGTTGTTTATCATTTTCAGTGTAACCTGTGTGATGCAGGTTATGTCGGCTACACGTGCCAGGAGCCCATTGACGTGCCGACACCTTCACCAGCGAATTGAAGAGCACAAGGGAACTGCAATCGGAAACCACCTGAAGGATCAGGACAATATGTCCCCAAATGACATTGCGCGAAATTTTAAAATTTTAAGGAAGTGCCAGAACAAACTTGATTGCCTTATTTTTGAAATGCTTTTTATTAAAGAACTGAAACCAACTCTAAACAAACAGTGCGATTCCATCCGCGCTAAATTATTTGTTTAAACTATTTTTAAACCGCTTGTAACATATTTATGCTAATTTTCAGTTTTTTACTCGCACTTGAAAATGACCTCGGAGAGGTCTTTTATCGTTAATTTTTGTTACAAAAAGAGCAAATTTACCTCGTAAAAATTTTTGTCTGAATGATAGATATGAACTAAAAAAAAAAAAAACGTTTTTCATATGAGGGCCCTGAATAACGGGTAAAATGGGAACTATTTTTTTCCCGGGAAAATGGGATTGATTTGAGCAGGAATGTTGCGTGACATTCCTCCCCAACCCTCCCCGGTCACTGCGTATTTGTTTCGCTCAGAGCATGCTGTCAAAGGCGCGAAAATTACTGAGGCACGCAGAAGTAAACAGCTGAACAAAAATCCGAGTAATTGGTGCGATCAAAACAAATGTCTGTGTGATAATGAGCCGAAAGAGGCCTCATTCAGATTCTAGCGATGAGGAAGAAGAAAGCAGCGAAGCCTCTGACGATCGGAACACGGACAACAGCTCGAGTGCCACAGTAGAGGATCCCGAGGTTTGTCCGTCAGTTTAATTGCTTGAAGAATGAGCAAATTGTGAATGCGCCGTCGATCCCTTATTTTTATTCCACTGAAAGCCCGTAGATATTTTCCAGATTTTGTTTAAACTTATTTAAAGTAGCGGGTTTCCAGCCCAACAAGGTCTAAAATAGAGAGTAACGTTGCGAGCTGTCTTATTTGTAAAATTTGGCAAGGCTAGTCTGTCATGAAAGATGTGGTTTTTATTCTTTGTGGTTTAAAATGATAGCCTTGCTTATCGTTTGTCTCACAATACTGTCACTTTGATGTAGACTGCGAGCAGTCTCTCTTTTGCTCTAGAATCCGTGCTGGATGAACGGCAAAGTCACGAGGGCGATATTCGAGCGGCGAGCGGCGAGCGGCGAAGCCGCGAGTAGCGTGGGCGGGGTTTACCTCGGTGTAAGAACCTGACAAGATTTTCTTTGTTTGTTAGCTTTTGTTTTGCTGTACGGAATTGTTTAAAATGTTTTTGTTTCCTTTGTTTTACGTCATCCGTGAGTTTCACAGGTTCTTACACCGAGGTAAAGCCCGTGGGCGGGAGAGTGAGCGAAGAGCGAAAAGAGAGACTGCCCTGCTTTCAGACTGCATTTCTGAAGCCCTTTGACAGTTCGCATCAATGTCAGAACACGCCCATTTTCGAACATGATACACCGGTGTCAAATTTTTCCCGCGAATTTTAGAGCAAAAGAGAGACTGCTCGCAGTCTAGCGAATCGATCGAAGTGGTCAAGTTCAAAGCTGGGAAGATGTGATGAACAGTTCCAAACCAAAGAAGCCTGTATTGAACGGGGTGAAGAAAAAAATCCTGATTAGCCGTCTGGGTCGGATTTTGTCCGTGTTTGTGTAAGTGTTCGTTAACTGAATAGAGCCGTTAAAATTCAAGGCACGGCTTAGAGACTGTTACTGTATAAAGGTCATATCTGATATTTGTAGGATGAACTCCTGTGGCTTCACGCCTGTTCATTTGTAAGTCGCAGTAAAATTTGATCTTTGATCGCCTGTAAAGCGACCTTTTAATGCCGTGATCGTTGAATTTGGCTCGTTTACGGACTTGATAGGTTTTTCAGCCTCTTATGTTTAAATTTCTGACAATAAAGGATCTGAAATATTATCCGCAACGTGACGAGTTTCTTTTGTTTGTAACGCCGGGCCTGGCTTATTGTCTTAAAAAGTCTGTTGCAGGATGTTGTGTTTCGCATCACGGAGTGTGATCTATAGACCCATTTCATCAAGAAACTGAAGTTGTAGCTTCTTTAGAGCTACGTAACGTGTAATAGATGGCTGAACTCGGCTTCAGTCAAATGTGTGAATAACTCTTCTTGAAGCTGCGAGTTTGGTGTCTAGGAGCTTGATATGTTTCCTCCTTTTGCGGTCAGCAATTCTATTGATGTCAGCCGTTGGTGCGCACTGCATGTCTCCAAGTGATGATGACAGATACGTGCCATCGGGTCATAGACCGACCAATCAAAATGCTCCGTCACCAGAGTGCCGGGCTTCAGAAATGCAGTATGAAAGCAGGGCAGTCTCTCTTTTCGCTGTTCGCTCACTCTCCCGCCCACACTACTCGCGGCTCGTGGCTTGCGGCTCGAATATCACACTCGCTTTCTCGCCGCTCCTCCGGTAGGGATTTTAAAGCAAAAGAGCTCACTTTCCCGCCCACGCTCTACTTGCGGCTCGCGGCTCGCGGCTCGAATATTGCACTCGCTTTCTCGCCGCTCCTCTGGCAGGGATTTTAGAGCAAAAGAGAGACTGCTCGCAGTCTAACTTTGATGTGGATCGTGATGTTTCGACTGCTTATTGCTGGTCTTCATCAGGCGATGGTGTCCACTAGGAATGTGTCGCTATATGTAGCACCCTGGCTGTGTGTGATTGGAGGGTTTCATTCCCCATTGTTCTGATAAGCTGCTGTTCCCTCTGCGGTCCGTTGTGTCTCAGATCGGCTGTTGTGTTGTTTGAGCATGGGCATCCACAATTTCAAGTTTCTTTATCAATACTGATGTTATTACGATGAAGTCTCATGTGAGAAGCCTCTTAACCCTACGGGTTAAAGGTACATGTTCACGGCTCGGCACATGTGCATTAATCAAATTACTTTTTTCCAATTTATTAGTAATTCTATCGGTTAATAATCCCACTCACATGTAACTCAGCAATCACATACCACAGTAAGTCCAAGTAGAACGGCGGAGGACTAACTCCGCAGGAAATATTAGTGGATTACACCAACACTGTCAACGTTGAATTTATTGTTGACCCGAAGGTTTTATTCCCTGGTTGCTGAATTTACCACTATTTGCACGCGCTTTGGTCAAATGGCTGCCAAGGGCATGTACTTTGGCAAGAGAATTTCACAACCAAGCTATCTACTCCCTTCTTATTGGTTCCTTAACAATGTTATGAAATAATATTGCTTGCGTATTCACTACAGCGTGTACAGGCGAAAAAACATCATTTGAATTCTTGAGCATGCGCTAAACCGTGAACCGTTCCCTTTAACCACTGTGTTTACTGAGAGAGAGAGATGTTTTATTTGCCCCATTCAATATTTTTACAACAATGTAAATTATCTGATATATACTTAGGAGCAGGAGTTCTACCCTTATGGGCTTACAAGGAGAACCCCTGTTACAAATTTGTTGATAGTCTCATCTATTTTATATGGCTATATTTTATATTTAGGTCTATTAATTGTCTCTTTTCAGTCCCTTACGATATTTTCGAATCATTAATGACATAACTTTTAATCGTTTTATAGAAATTCATGCATTGAGAAGATATCTTTTGATTTTTTTCTTAAAAATATAAATCGATTTTGTAGTTTTAACAGCCGTAGGAAGGTTGTTCCATACCTGACTTCCTCTATACTTAATTGAGTGTTTGTTATAGTTTGTTCTGACATAAGTTATATGAATTTTCGTTGAAGATCTTGTATAGTGGTTGTGGAAATCTCTATTAAGGGTAAAAAATGAATCAAATGTTGCTGGCGGCATTTTGTTAAAGTATTGAAACATAAATAAAGCTGTTTTCTCTTCATTTATTTGGTGAAATGGAAGAATTGATAGCTTTTTAAAAATAGGTGGAGTGTGGTCCTTATAGCCTGCAAATAATATTATTGTAATAATTTTCTTCTGTAACTTTATTAATGGATCTAAACTTGTTTGATACGTATTTGCCCAAATTATATTTCCATAATGGAGATAAGGGTAAATTAGTGCATAATAGAGCATTCTTAATACTTTTAATGAGACATGGTGTCTTGTTTTGCAAAGAATTCCAGGTATTTTCGATATTTTGTCTTGAATATAGGCAATGTGCTGTTTCCAATTTAACTTTGAGTCAATGTTTATTCCCAGGAACTTTGTAGAACTTTCTTGTTTGATTTCTTCACCATTAATTCTAAATGTAAGTGGTTCCTTGATCTTTTTATTCTTAGCCTTAAAGAGAATAACTTGAGTTTTCTTGATGTTTAAAGTGAGTTTGTTTGCTTGTAGCCATTTGGTTACTTTTATTGGTTCATTGTTTAGTACCTGGTTAAGAGATTTCACATTGGTATCTGAGTAGAATACATTTGTATCGTCCGCAAATAGGATAAACGATAATATTTCCGAGCGCTTATGTATATTGTTCATATAAAGTAGAAATAGTAAGGGGCCTAAAACTGAGTCTTGCGGAACACCACAACTTATCTTTTCTCTACTCAATACAGTGTTATTGAATTTTACCACTTGATTTCTGTTTGTTAGATAATTTTTAAACCATTCGAGAGCTACTCCCCTTATCCCGTAATGCTGAAGTTTAGTAATAATAATCAAGTGGTTGACGGTATCAAATGCTTTTGACAAATCTAAAAATATCCTAGCAGTGAACTTATTTTTATCGATTGCATCAGTCAGTTTTGTTACTAATTTTATGATGGCTGTCTCAGTCGAGTGATTTTTTCTAAATCCAAACTGTTTGCTATATAGTATGTCGTGTTTTTGAATAAAACTAATTAATCTGTTGTACATAATTTTTTCTAAAATTTTAGAGAAACACGGCAGAACAGCTACAGGTCTATAATTTGAAAACAAACATTTGTCTTCGCTCTAATACACAGGTGTTATTAGTGACGTCTTTAACTTGTCAGGAATTATGCCTGTTGTAAATGATTTATTAAATATTGACACTAGATGCTTTTTTATTAGAGGTGCTATTTGACGAATTACTTTTGGACTAAGTTCGTCGATTCTAAAATTTAACCTTGTCCCAAAGCAGATAGTGTTCAGTCGCATTAAAGTTGTACATCTGACTCTTCGTTATGTTCCTTAATTTGTTCATGCATAGACCTTCCTGTTGACCCCAACATAGACTTTTCAACGTAATTTCGCAGGGAGTAGACCACTCCCTTATGTCTATGTACTGCTATACTACTCCAAGTCTGTTTACAATTGGCGATGATTTATTTGATTGGTAATGTGTAGTCATATAGAAACAGTTTGGGGTTGATGTGGTTGAGTGGAGGCTTTTAAAACTCCTGGTTCACATGTTAAAGTGCAACGATGTGATATGTACATGTATGACATCAACAAAAGTATGTCAATGCACAACTCAGAATCAGGAACAGATAGTGCAGACACTCTCCTTAAACTCCCATAAAGATTTTACTTTTTTAGTCTCTTTGGGATGGTTGTTCCATATCATAGGACCACTGTACTTTGCAGCTTTGGAAGTGCTAGATCAGTTTCAGAATTTCTTAGATGATAACATTTATTACAGACAAATTGTGATGACAAAATTACTCAAATTCAGAGCAAATTGTTTATTTCAATTGACACTGTAGAGGGATGGCAGTGTAGTAAGTAGTGCATTGGACGTTTGGCTCAGCACGAATTCACTCATAACTGGTGGAGGGTTTTTTGTTTTGAGGCTGATAGATTTCTGTATCATGTTGTTTCCTTACTCAAGAAACTTAAATGTTTCACCATTGTCTTCTTTACCCATATGACACATCAGACAAACTGCTGGCGATAACCTTGCTACTGACTCACATTCCATTGATGGTGGAGGAACTCGTCGCCACTTAATGCTACAGAATTCAGAGCTAAGTTTCAGTGGAGCCAACTGTTATTTTAAACAAACTTGGTTTTTTTCTCCATCAGGAAATCTCAGTGTCAGGAAAAATCGAACATGTTACATTGGTGAATTTCTTGTGCCACAGCAGTCTAAATGTTCCATTTGGACCAAATGTGAACTTCATAATTGGCAGAAATGGAAGTAAGTTGCAGGAAAAATTTCAACAATACATGTGATAAATGGTAATATTAGTATTATATTAATAATTAATAAAAATTCTTACTGATATTTCATATATTTTAATTTGGCACATAAATGTTGAGTTATGATAGTATAACAACCTCATTGATCACTTGAGTTTTTCATGTGATACAATTAGGTGAGCACAATAACAATGCATGTGTTACGAAAACAAAAATAATTTATAGAAAGCTACAAGGCAGAAAAAATACTTGTAGAACCTAGAGAGAGGAGGGAGGGTAAAATAGAGAAGAGAGACCACAAACTGACCTTTGAGTTAACGCTGAATGCAATATGTACATGTAAGTGAGAAGAAACTTGGCCCGAATTGTAATTAAAGACGTGAACCAAGTGAGGTGTCTCCTATTTATTAAGCGTTTTGACAAACCAAAACCACTATTATAAACAACAATTAACAGATTAAAGAAAAATTTTCGACCCAAGTTCGTGTTGATGTTTCTGTAGAAAAGAAAAACGAAAATGCACTTGCTCTGATACGTACATGCATAAACTTTATTTTTTCTTGAACTTAAGAGTAGCTACAAAGCTAATGTTTCCGAGAAAACAACAGCAACAAAATACATCATAAAAAATACACAAAGTATCAAATATATCAAAAAAATTATACTTAAACAATAATATTCTCCTCAGGCTTAGCGAATATTGTGGAATAATCCCCTCGACTTCGTCTCTGGGATTATTGCACAATATTCACTTTGCCTTCAGCGAATAATTGTTAAATAACGTGACGGTGGTTTTAAGAGGGATTTCAATTTCATTGCTCCCAGTTATAACTGGATAAAAAAATCGCCAGATTGTGTAAATGGGCCTGAGAAGGTAACAGCCATCAATGTTAATTCATTCACTTTTTGTTGATCAGGTGGAAAGAGTGCGATTATGACGGGTGTTGTCGTGGCTTTGGGAGGAAGAGCTGCTCAAACCAGCCGAGGTTTGAGTGTAAAGAACTTTGTAAAGAAAGGCTGCAGGTATATGCACACTCTAAAAATTATGGCAAAGTTTTGCCTCAGTGTAATCAGGGGGGGTGTGCATTTGAAATTCTACGTGGTACACATAGAACAATCATCCCCCTCCATTCCACTTAACTCTACTCTATGAAAGTACACAGAAGTTTACTCCAATGTATCCACATCTTGCACTTTGTTAGTAGCCTGCCTTAACTCTGTCTTAGAATATGCGTAGACCACAAGCAGTGACTCTTTCCACTTACGGATAGTCGAGCGAAAAGAACACATAAGTGAATGTGAAAACCGTCTGCTACATGGAAATGTGATGTGTTTGGAGCGCTGCTCACCACATGCACTTCACATTTCCATGTAGCAAGCGATTTTCGTGCTCATTAGTGTGCCATTTTTACTTGACTATCCCTGAGTGGAAAGAAGGACTGGTCTTATTGTATGTATGTGGGCAGCTCCACTTTACCCTCCCCGCCCCCCCTTAGGGACTAGACTGCCCTCCCCTCACACAGTGCCTTCACACCATGACTCTACACCACAGTATTGTACACAGTCATATGATTTCACACAAAATTTCAGATGCTCATTAATTTCATTCCCATGTCAGGTTAACCATTGTGTTAATTGCCGTGCCACATCTTTTCACGTGAGTAGTTAGTTTTGTAACTCTACTGTATCTTACAGTTATGGCCAAGTGTCAGTGCAGCTTCGTAATGTTGGAACTGATGCTTTTCGCCGTACTGACTATGGAGATTCAATAATAGTTGAAAGAAGGATTTCTATAGATGGTGGCTCGTCATACAAAATAAAGTCAGCCAAAGGTGAGTTAATAGTTTAGTTTGTGCTCATAATAATATTTTTTTGGGGGGTGGGGGATATATTAGCTCTGGTTTGTGAGTATTTTTAGGTGTTAAATTATTGAATTGAAACCTTTATTTCAATAGGGTGAATCTTTCAGTATTTTACAATGTAAAAATCTGCTATCACATAGAGGCCCTATAAAATTTTATAATTATGTACAGATAAAAAGATAATAAGATTACATACAAACTATAAAACTAGATACAAAGCATTATATAAAAAAGGCTAAAAAAGGCTTTTTACTGCACTCTAATTTTATAGACGGAGTCTAAGTTTATCACTACTTCTTGTTCTTCTGGGTAATACATGTACACCCATATTGTCGGAAAACTAAATAAAGAAGTGTGGACAGCACTTGCTTTAACATTGGGTGATTCCAGAAAATATCCATACCCTACCGCGGGCGGCATCTTCATCTAGACACCGCCTTGCCTTAGGAAATTCCAAAATGCTCAACCCCCCCCTCGCCCTCGGAATTCCAAACCATTCTACCCCCCATGCCTTCGGAATTCTGTAATCATTCAACCCCCCCTTCGGAATTGCCATCTTTTCCTTCCAACTGATTTGAAAAGCCCTCTCTATATTCCAAACACCCTTATTAAACGGAAATTAATCCTTTTGCTCCCTCCGAAAGAAACAAACGTACATTCAGCACAGCAAACAATTAACGTTGCGTGATGACAAACAGCGGCCGACTGAGTGATACTTTTCATTTTAACCTTCCACGGCAAAACGTACCTTACCGATAATTCGTTAAACATTAGAAAACTCAAACGGCTTTAAAGTCATTCCAATGCTTGGTCCAATGTTTAAACGTGTGTCTATAATTTTGGGTGTCGAGGGTTGCCGTGAATAATTTGCGTGCCGAATGCGACGTAAAATTTTAACAACAAAAATTTTCAGAATTGAAATTTGAAATTCATAATATTGCGTTTGCCAGACTCAAAGCTGCCGTCAAAAGCGAAACTGTTGAATGTAACCTATTCTAAAAATCGAAGGTTATGATGTTAGGAAAAGAATTAGAGTAAAATAGCAAGCTTTTTTAATTTCCTGCAATCATTTTTAGTTCACAGTGAACGCAATTTGCATACTGTACTGCAGCCTCAAATAAATTGTGCGAGAACAAATCAAACTTTTTCCCCGCACTTTATCCTTCGATTGAAATTAAAATAGTAAATGAAACTCACATTGAAATTCAAAGTCAATGACAACTTTAAAAGAATCTGTACAAAATAGTGAATGTAGTCTGATCAAAAGCGCATCAAATTTGCATAATGCGCCGATCAATTCGAAACTTCAACATCCCCCCCCCCCAGGCATACCCTGGGCATTTGACTGTGCATCATTCTCGGGGAGGGGGGAATTTGAACGTTGTGTTTGAAGGGTGGGGAATTTGAACCGGATTTATCTCTTGTTCTAATGTATTACGCCCGTGAGTTTTTTTTCGGTTTTTGCAGGGTTTGACGGATTTACAAGACAGACTTTTGCCTTTTTTAGTGAATAACTCTTTTGAAAGGGCTTTAAAAAAAGTTTTTTAAAAAAGTTTGAAGGTGTCATTACGGCCGTATCTCTCTCTGAAAGGTTGTAAAGTGTTTGATTAAAGATGAAATTTGTCTTTGAGGAGAGGTAGTTCAGTGCTAATTGGTGGGGCATTTGAACGGCTTTTTTGCCCCGAGGGAAGGGAATTTGAACAAGCCAATCTTGAAAAGTTCAAATGCCCGGGGGGTTGCCCACGGGGGGGGGGGGGGGGGTGTTGAACTTTCGAATTGATCGGCGCATAATGCGTGAAATCTGACCTAAATGAACGTCGCATGGTATGTAACGCCACAATTTCACTTGTCTCGATGATATCTGCTTTAATATAGGGGCTGAAAACCCTTTGCTGGGATCTACAGTATTGTATTCGAGCAAAACAATTGAAGAAAAGCCTACGATCGCTTTTGTGACAGATGGCAAGTGAACAGCTTTCAGCCGTCACGTTAGCATCAACTTTTTATTGACCATGACCATTGAAATGTGTCTCCAGCATGTTGATTGAGTTGAACGTGTCTCGTGTTTACGAGTGAATCATCGTCCTTAGATAAGTCGTTTTTGACGAGTTTTTCTTGAAGAGACTTAACTACACCAAACTGGAAGTTACTCTCCTGAAAATCCCCCCATGCCTTCGGAATTCCAGTCCAATGAACCCCCCCATGTCCTCGGAATTCCAGTCGACGTAACCCCCCCCTCCCCTTCGGAATTCTGAGATGCCGCCCGTGGTGTGGGTATGGATATTTTCTGGAACCACCCATTCTTAACTATGGTGTTAAGTCCTTGGGAAAGGTCAAATAGTTAAACTGAAACACTCATTTTGTGATTTGTTTCAGGAAAAGTGGTTTCAACATCAAGAATTGAAGTTGATCACATTGTAGATCACTTTAACATTCAGGTACTGATTTTAGGTACATTTTGTGCCATGTTACTATGGTATTACTACTGCCGTACCTCTTGGTGGGATGCTAGGCCATCACAGAGCTGCTGACTTTAGGCATATTTGTAAGGTTTCCCAGCTGTTTGATAAGGTAACCAAAGTTGTGTGTCCAATCTAATGAATGGAACAAGCCAGGTTTCTTTTACAGGATTCTTTTGCAGCAGGTTTCTTTTATAGGTCACATTTCACAGGTTGCCCCTACCGGTTACTGTAGGGGTGCTACTTGTCACTGTAGCCTAAATCAGTCTAAAACATCACCTAGTATGCCAGGGGACACTCAGTGAGCAGTAGTGCCCCTACAGGTTACTGTAGGGGTGCTACTTGTCACTGTAGCCTAAATCAGTCTAAAACATCACCTAGTATGCCAGGGGACACTCAGTGAGCAGTAGTGCCCCTACAGGTTACTGTAGGGGTGCTACTTGTCACTGTAGCCTAAATCAGTCTAAAACATCACCTAGTATGCCAGGGGACACTCAGTGACCAGTAGCACCCCTACAGGTTACTGTAGGGGTGCTACTTGTCACTGTAGCCTAAATCAGTCTAAAACATCACCTAGTATGCCAGGGGACACTCAGTGAGCAGTAGTGCCCCTATAGGTTACTGTAGGGGTGCTACTTGTCACTGTAGCCTAAATCAGTCTAAAACATCACCTAGTATGCCAGGGGACACTCAGTGAGGAGTAGCGCCTCTACAGGTTACTGTAGGGGTGCTACTTGTCACTGTAGCCTAAATCAGTCTAAAACATCACCTAGTATGCCAGGGGACACTCAGTGACCAGTAGCACCCCTACAGGTTACTGTAGGGGTGCTACTTGTCACTGTAGCCTAAATCAGTCTAAAACATCACCTAGTATGCCAGGGGACACTCAGTGAGCAGTAGCGCCCCTACAGGTTACTGTAGGGGTGCTACTTGTCACTGTAGCCTAAATCAGTCTAAAACATCACCTAGTATGCCAGGGGACACTCAGTGAGCAGTAGCGCCCCTACAGGTTACTGTAGGGGTGCTACTTGTCACTGTAAACTAAATCAGTCTAAAACATCACCTAGTATGCCAGGTGACACTCAGTGAGCAGTAGCGCCCCTACAGGTTACTGTAGGGGTGCTACTTGTCAGTGTAGCCTAAATCAGTCTAAAACATCACCTAGTATGCCAGGGGACACCCAGTGAGCAGTAGTGCCCCTACAGGTTACTGTAGGGGTGCTACTTGTCAGTGTAGCCTAAATCAGTCTAAAACATCACCTAGTATGCCAGGGGACACTCAGTGAGCAGTAGCGCCCCTACAGGTTACTGTAGGGGTGCTACTTGTCACTGTAAACTAAATCAGTCTAAAACATCACCTAGTATGCCAGGTGACACTCAGTGAGCAGTAGTGCCCCTACAGGTTACTGTAGGGGTGCTACTTGTCAGTGTAGCCTAAATCAGTCTAAAACATCACCTAGTATGCCAGGGGACACCCAGTGAGCAGTAGTGCCCCTACAGGTTACTGTAGGGGTGCTACTTGTCAGTGTAGCCTAAATCAGCCTAAAACATCACCTAGTATGCCAGGGGACACTCAGTGACCAGTAGCACCCCTACAGGTTACTGTAGGGGTGCTACTTGTCACTGTAGCCTTAATCAGTCTAAAACATCACCTAGTATGCCAGGGGACACTCAGTGAGGAGTAGCGCCTCTACAGGTTACTGTAGGGGTGCTACTTGTCACTGTAGCCTTAATCAGTCTAAAACATCACCTAGTATGCCAGGGGACACTCAGTGACCAGTAGTGCCCCTACAGGTTACTGTAGGGGTGCTACTTGTCACTGTAGCCTAAATCAGTCTAAAACATCACCTAGTATGCCAGGGGACACTCAGTGAGGAGTAGCGCCTCTACAGGTTACTGTAGGGGTGCTACTTGTCACTGTAGCCTTAATCAGTCTAAAACATCACCTAGTATGCCAGGGGACACTCAGTGACCAGTAGTGCCCCTACAGGTTACTGTAGGGGTGCTACTTGTCACTGTAGCCTAAATCAGTCTAAAACATCACCTAGTATGCCAGGGGACACTCAGTGAGGAGTAGCGCCTCTACAGGTTACTGTGGGGGTGCTACTTGTCACTGTAGCCTTAATCAGTCTAAAACATCACCTAGTATGCCAGGGGACACTCAGTGACCAGTAGTGCCCCTACAGGTTAATGTAGGGGTGCTACTGGTCACTGTAGCCTAAATCAGGCTAAAACATATGCCAGGGGACACTCAGTGAGCCTGTACTTGTCAGCTGTGGAATGTGACCTGTAAAATGTACCTCTCCAATGAACTGTACTTATGTGCTCAGCATGAAGCAATAGGCCATTTCTGAGTTGTCTTGTGCCTCTTTTTTACAGCGAGGCCTAGTACGCAACCTTTCAAATGAAAACTTATTTTCATATGAAAGGTTGTGCACCAAGACTCGCTTTGAAAAAGAGGCACAAGACAACTCAGAAATGGCCTATTAGGAGCATTACTGTTCTCCCCTGGATGGCCAGAATGCAAATTTATTGTGGGGTTACTCCCAACATTTTGAGGGGATTCTCTAGTATTTTTTTAGTACATAACAAACCAGTGGATAGTGTTTTTTTGCACGCTCTGATTGGCTTCTCAAACTCAGATCAGACTAGTTTCTGTTATTCACCTCCTAGCATTTTTCTGCATTTCACACGGGAGTTTTGCCTCATTTCTCAGTAAAAAAGGAACTATTTGGTGCTGGTTATTCACTGGTTGGGTGTATAAAACTTGTTTTCTGGCAAATTAAAGCCAATTTCTTTACAAATGTGAGCAAAGCTATATTATAAAACAAATAAAAAAGCCAAAACTGTGCTTTATCACAGAACAAAGCACGGTTTTGGCTTTGTTATTTGCTAAATGCAGAGACCAAGACTTGAACCACCCTCTTATCCTCCAATCAACAATCTGCTCATGGTTGCTCAATATTATAAATTTGCCTCATCCCTGGAGTTTTACATGTACTTTGATATGTTATTCCAGGTAGATAACCCAGTGTCTCTGTTGAACCAAGACACAAGCAGACATTTATTAAACAGTAATGATGGATCTGATCTTTATAAGGTATGATAACAGTTACTGAAAGAATCCATTGGGTGACTGAGTCTGCAGTCAGTTGGTCAGAAGTAGCATCCAATCAGCCACCCAGCCAGCCAGTCAGTCAGTCAGTCAGTCAGTCAGTCAGTCAGTCAGTCAGTCAGTCATTCAGTGAATCAGTCAGTCAGTCAGTGAGTCATTGATTCATTCATTCATTCATCCATCCATTCATTCATGCATGCATGCATGCATGCATGCATTCATTCATTCATTCATTCATTCATTCATTCATTCATTCATTCATTCATTCATTCATTCATTCATTCATTCATTCATTCAGTCAGTCAGTCAGTCAGTCAGTCAGTCAGTCAGCCTGCCAGCCAGCCAGCCAGTCTTATGGCAGCCAGTCAGGCAGGCAGTCAGTCAGTCAGTCAGTCAGTGAGTCAGTCAGTCAGTCAGTCAGTCAGTCAGTGAGTCAGTCAGTCAGTCAGTCAGTCAGTTAGTTAGTTGGTCTGTCAGTCAGCCTGCCAGCCAGCCAGCCAGTCAGTCAGTCAGTGAGTCATTCACTCATTCATTCATTCATTCATTCATTCAGTCAGTCAGTTAGTTGGTCAGTCAGTTAGTCAGCCAGCCAACCAACCAGCCAGTCAGCCAGCCAGCCAGTCAGTCAGTCAGTCAGTCAGTCAGTCAGCCTGCCAGCCAGCCAGTCCGTCAGGCAGCCAGTCAGTCAGTCAGTCAGTGAGTCAGTCAGTCAGTCAATGAGTCAGTCAGTCAGTCAGTCAGTCAGTCAGTTAGTTGGTCTGTGAATCAGCCTGCCAGCCAGCCAGTCAGTCATTCAGTGAATCAGTCAGTCAGTGAGTCATTCATTCATTCATTCATTCATTCATTCTTTCATTTATTCAGTCAGTTAGTTGGTCAGTCAGTTAGTCAGCCAGCCGACCAACCAGCCAGTCAGTCAGTCAGTCAGTCAGTCAGTCAGTCAGTCAGTCAGTCAGGCAGTCAGAGGTACTGGTACTAATTTTATTTGGTATGTTCTATGCAGAAAGAATTCAGTCAGTTAGCAAGTCAGTCAGTAGGTCCGTTTGTCAGTGAGTCAGTTAGTCAGTCAGTGAGTCAGTCAGTCAATCAGTCAGTAAGTAAGTCAGTCAGCCAGCCAGCCAGCCAGCCAGTCAGTCAGTCAGAGTTACTGGTACTAATTTTATTTGGTATGTTCTGTACAGAAAGAATTCAGTCAGTTAGCAAGTCAGTCAGTAAGTCAGTTGGTCAGTCAGCCAGTCATTCATTCATTCAGTCAGCCAGTCATTCATTCATTCATTCATTCATTCATTCATTCATTCAGTCAGTCAGTCAGTCAGTCAGTCAGTCAGTCAGTCAGTGAGTCAGTCAGTGAGTCAGTCAGTCAGTCAGTCAGTCAGTCAGAGATAGCATTCTATTTGGCATGTTGCAGTACAGAAAGAATCCAGTCAGTCAGTCAGTCAGTCAGTTGGTCTGTCAGTCAGTTAGGCCGTCGGTGGGTTGGTCAGTTGGTCAGATATTGCATTGTGTTCGGCATGTTTTGCAGTACAGAAAGAATTCTGCTTGTTGAATGGTGTGACATACCAACTCAGTACATTAATTGCTTTTGGTTAATTTAGAAGCTAAGTGTACCTAATTTCTTTCGTGGAAAAATTAGGAAAGAATCATTTCTGTTTAGTGAGATTAAGTGCAATGATAGCATTAACCAATGACAGTTTTGTGTTTTATTTCAGTTTTTCATGAAGGCAACAAGTCTTGAACAAATAATGAGTGATTACTTTTTTGTCATGGAGCAGAAAGACATTGCTTTAGCAACACTGGAAAGAAAAGAAAAGGTACAGTAATGTTCCGTTTTGAAAATTTTGCAGAAATACTGTTTTACAGAACTAGACAGGATTCATAGCAATGTTGTACTCAATTTGCAATTTTCTGCATGGCGTGCCAGCAAACTAGCTGCAGGGGTTTAAAATGTAGGGTTAATGCTTGCGTCAGAGGTGCAACCCACTGCCAACTCTTTACTTTTGTTTCATTATCAGTTAAGGGTGTTACGTCCCCCCCTGAATGCCACCCTGATTTTTTTGTTTGTTCCCCCTAAGGTCACTGATACAATCATATGTACTGTAGGTGGGTGGATCAAAGTTTCTTGTCCTGGGGAACAACCTGACAACACAAAGCAATACTTGAACGACCGACTTTCAACACAGCAAAAAGTCTGTCTAGAGCTGTTAAAGCACTAGAAAATCATGCTGTATAGATATCACATGAAAAGCATGTGATATCAGAAAAGATGCATGCAAGCTAGGCCAGATCAGTTTCTTTACATTTATTATTTTAAGCCGTGAATGGTTAAAAGTAGAGGTGTTCTGTATGCGGGTTTTGAAAGGATATTCCTGAAGTTCGAGAGGAAGTTCGCAGACTTGAAGCAAGATACATTGCTGTGAAACAAATCAAAGATGTCAAAGAGCAGATTGAGGAATTAAAAAGGGAAAGAGTTTGGGCAGAAGTAATCGAAAATGAGAAGGTATGTGATTTATGACAACAATTATGAATTTTTTGGGCATGGTGTTAACATGATTTGCATTTATGTATTCAGTGACAGGATTCATACGAGTTGTTGTGGAATTTCAGAATCTCATTTTCCAGGCCTGGAAAGTTATGTAAATTTAGTGTTTGTAATGGAAAGTCATGGAAAATGAAGTTTATTGAACAAAATGTATTCAGCAGTTGTAATTTAATTTCCTAAGTGAAACAGCAAGAAGAAATAGTTGCTAGGTTAGGACGTGGATCTAGTGCACAATTTTTGAAAACAAAAGGACAAATTTAGGTCATGGAAAACGGTAAAAGGTCATGGAACAGGCCCTGGAAAATCCTGGAAATTTGAAAGCCTCAAAAAGGTACAAACCATTAGTAACTAATAGGTACATCTTGGTCAGTGATTTTACAGATGCAGTGTAATGCATGTGGACATTTAAGTGAGGTATTTTGCGAGCAATGAGTAAAATTTCCAGGAGTGTTATCTGTAATTTAACCATGGAATAGGGTATTTATTTTTTCACTTTATTTTCCCTGTTATTTATCTTCGGCCAATTTGAGATACTATGAATAGTGAATTATGAGATAGTACTGTGTAATATAAGGAATTTTTTGCATACTCTTCTTTTTCTTTAACGGGAATGATGTATCAGGTTAGTAACAGCAAGTGAGTGTTTTCGTGCTTTATTCATTCTTGTCACATGTCTAGTGTTTAATTCCCGTGGTCACTGACAGTCGATTGTTTTGTTTCAGCAAGTCTCTAAATTGGCCGCATCTTTAGACAAACTTAAGTCTGGTCTGCCGAAATATGACAAAGAGATCCAGGAAAGTGAGGTAATGTCAGTCAGTACAACTTATATCTGGAATGTTTTGCGTATTTGTCAAACGTTATTTTTGATTGGTAGCATGTTGTTAACTCCTTTAGCATCAGGAGTGCCAAAGTGCAAGTTAAATGAATTCTCATCAGTAACATTTTTATTTAAAGCTCTATTTCCACCAGAGGGAATGAGGTGATAGCCTCAATGTACAGCATGATAAACAGCACCACAAGAAAGTGCTTCCCGGTAGCTTTCGTTTTAATGATCACACTTTAGGATTTCAGCTGCGAACTGAAAAGTTAAAATCATTTGATTGGTGACAATTTGAGATTTTCTCCCGGGTGGGTACTCCTGTCAATTTAGAATAGGTGTGTGTCTCAAACTTGCCCCATTTACCCTATTTAAGGATAGAAAATCGAAAATTGATGCCCTTTTTAAGACCCAAACCCGTGCCTTTACATGCTGTTTACTGCAAGTTTAGCTAACACGAGAAAGGGACCCTATCTAAGGATCACACTGGGATCACAATACAGTCAACTCGCGTTGTAACGGACACCATCGGGCCCAAGATTTGGTGTCCGTAATAGAGAGAGTTCGTAATAGCGAGAGTTGTCTTCAGTAGTTCTTATTCTCAGGGACTTCGGCTCCTGACCTTAATAACAGTGTGTCCGCAAGGCGGGAGTTGACTGTACCAGAAAGGGGCAAAATGGATACCTTATTTAAGGACTGAGAACCTCAAAAACCATACCCTATTGCATGCCATATACTATATAGACCATAATTATATGGGAGTACCCCCGGGAATTTTCTCCCGGGAATGTTAGAACCACCCAGCCTGTAGAAGATCGTAATCAGTACCACAGGAAGGTACGGCTCAATAGCTTACATGTGATGGTCAAACTTCAGGTTTTTTGTGCGAACTGTGAAATCTTACTATCACGTTAGATGACTCATCAGCATTTTACTGAGTCTAGGAGGGAAAGGATTAATAGATTTTAACAAGGTATTCGTGGACTCAGATGTCAAACTGACCGTGCATGACTTATGTCTTGTGACTGTGGTGTATTTTTTCAAGGAGAAAATCACAGAGATTGAAGAAAGAATAAGGACAGTTGAGAATAATGTGAGCCAAGTGAAAGATCAAGCAGAGTCTTACGAAAGTGAACAGCAACAAATTGTAGCAGAACTTCAACAAAGGAAAAGGACTTTCAAAGAAAAACAGGTACACTGCTTCAAAACGTTGTCCACATTTTGCCACTCCAGATTGCCCAGTGTAAAACTGTGGCGAAATGCGACCGGAGTGATTTAAGGCACTGACCTGTAATCTGGAAGTTCCGCGTTTGTTCTTCTCTTTGATGACTAGGTGGACTGGAGCAGGGCAGTGTCTGGCTCAAAACCTTGGGCCCCCTGTTTAATTGCCAACAAAGAAGATAACAAAGTTTGCGTTCAATATGCAATTTGTTGCCTTCCTTGAAAGGAAAATGCCAATTGGGAAAAGTAAGCCGAAATTGTTCTATTCCAGAAAATATTCAAACAACCACTCCCCCCCCCCCCGACAGAGGGCATTTGTTTTTGACCCCTCCCCACCCACCCAGTTTAGCTTCATACTTTCCTCTAGAAATTTTTGCTATTCAGATCCCCAACCCCCTCGGAATTTCCAATAACTTTCCATGGTACTGGTCATACTGCGGGGATGGTGTAGCGTGTATCTCATGCTTCATTATTGTTCGCTTCCATATATGGGGTGGGTGTACTTTAACATATTTTCTGGAACCGCACATTTGTGAGGCATTTTTTTCTCACTTTTGGACTTAAGATACCGTAAACTGCCGCTTATAAGCCCTGGGCTTATACAACTTCGTAAGAGGTTTTGGGTGGGCTTATAAACGGAGGCGCTTATATCCGGGGGCCTTATAAGCGGAATAAAAAAAAAACGTTTCGAAATGAGCCACAGCAGTGTTGATCGAAATACGTTTTTAATCTACCAGTTTTTAATTAACCTTTGAAACGACATAATAAATCGAATTCATTTCAATTTTAACAACAAAATCAAAACTGTAACAACATAACCGTAACCGGAACGTAGCAAAACAGAAGCTCAGAGTTCATCTTTGCAGTGTTCTGTGAGAGTGCTTAATATTAAAGAAACAAGGAAAACCAGAGGGGGGTTTATATCCAGGGGTGGGGGGGGGGGCTTATTACCGGATGTATTTTTTTTGTTTACAGGTAGATGGGCCTATAACTGGGGGGGCTTATAAGCGTGGGGGGGGGGGGGAGCATATAAGCGGCAGTTTACGGTATGTCGTAGGAACGCTCGTGTGTTTGAAAATTGGTTTGTTATTATATACCATAAAATCTCGCTTATAAGCCCCCTTCCCGCCTTCCTGGTTATATGTCCACCAGTTTAGAAACAGAGCAACATCATTCTGGTTTTTAGCCTCCTAGAGATAAGCATACCTCATCTTTTACTTTCTTAGCACAAAATTTGCAAGGAAGGTGTGGTGAAGATTTTGATGTTCCAAATCAGTGCAGGTGCTCAATTTTTTTTCTTTGTTTCAGTCTGCTTTGAGAAGACTGCAACGTGAAGTTGAGGAGGCCACAAGTGACCAAAGTGATCTGCAAGAGAAGATCGAGGAGATGAAGAGCTCTGCGTATGCATGTTTATTTTTCAATGTGTTTCCAATGTTTTTATTTCCGATTGCATTCAGTCAGAATTCGAGGATAACTGACAGAAGATAAGCTCAAGTTCATTTCTTCATTTGTAGACTTGAGTTAGTTTGCTGAAAGCTAGGCCACATACACTAAGATGTCACCTAACTTCATCTCTGGTACTACCAAAATGCCAAATGGCATAGCCCCATTTTGTTATGTTTTCAGTCATGTCTCAATGTGCTCAGCTACAATACAGCTTTACAAGTTCCATAATATTCTTTGGGTGGGTAGGAAGTCCTCGTAGTATATAAACGTCATGGGGCTGGTTATTAAGTATTATGTCCTCTAGGGAGATGAGAAATAGAGAGGAGGAACAAGTTCAAAATCAGTTACGGTTGGAGCAGAAAAAGAAGGAGTTGGAAAGAGTCCATTGTGAGCTCAAAGAGCTTAACAACAGAACAGTAAGGCTGCGTGATGAAGAGCAAAACAATAAAAAACAAGTCGCTAGAGTGAGGTATAGGAAATTCAATGTAAATGAACATTTTTTATGATTTTGAATAATTACATGATAACGTTAAAAGACTATGGTGCAGTCGACATTCGCTTTTTATATATATATATATTCAGCATCTTTTTGCTAAGAATATATCCTGTTCCAAACTTATCGATAGTTGATGAGGTAATATACTTTTACAGTTGGGGAAAAGTACCTATTTTGGGTCCAATATATGATCATTTCCCAATGACTAACAAGAATCAGCAACGTTTTCAAGAACCTGTTTTCTTCGTTATTGTCATGGGGCCGCTACCCCATCATCTTCTAGGGGAGGGGGTAGTACTTGGTTTCAATAACATTTGTCTGTTCCAAATAATTGGTCTTAATGTCTCTTGCATCCAATGCGAAATTTTGTCGATTAATCAAACTAGTTTCATGAGGGAAATTGGAAGGCTGACCTAGTTGCAGGAGCGCGATATAAAGAACGCTGTGAGGTAAAAAATACATACAATACTTACATACATATACACACGTAGATATTTAATTTGATAACGCAGGTTAAAAGGTGGCAGCTAAAAGAGCTCATGTGAACCTGCTATTTAATCAAATACAAATATCTATCGAAAATAAATATCAACATTGTAGTTGTACTTGCCACGTCAGATAGGAATTCATAGTTTGTTTAAATATCAAGTTTATTTTCTTTTGATTTTATAGTCAAGACGAGGAATCAAAAGCGAAAGAAATCAAAGAAAAAGAAAGACGCGTACAACAAGCCAAATACAGAACGAATGACAGGCTTTTAAAATTTGGTGATTGGATGCCAAGAGTGGTCAATGGTATTAATGCTGCTGTACGTGAAGGGAGGTTCACCACGCCACCCAGGGGACCCATTGGTAAGATACAGATGATGGAGGAGAGAGGTTGGAGCAATAGGAACAATTACGTTTCATTTTGCTACAATTGATATGAATTTAATTGTTTGTACAGCCTGTCCTTGCTATTACATGGGATTAACGTAGGTTTGGCAGGGTGAAAAGTGATAAAAGTCCATCCGCAGTCACTATGCAAGAGCAAGCAGCTGCACGATGAATATTCCGATGACTTGTTACGGCATGATGGAATGGGCCAGAAATTATCAATCGTCAAAGGTCCATTTTGGGCCCTTAATGTTTGCTGCTTTGTTATTTGACAGAATTTGGGAATATGTTGTATTTACATTTGATAGGTTTGCACGTCCATTTGAAAGATCAAACATGGTCCAAGGCGATTGAAACATGTCTGAAAAACCTTGCTTATGGATTCTGTGTTGCTAACTATCAAGACTTGAAAGTTCTCAAGACCATCACTGCTCGGACTTGTACAAAGTTCTTCCCTGTTGTTTTGGTGTGCCCTTTCCAGGTGAGCTTTATAATTATTTTATGTTTGTTATATCTAAGGCAGTTACCTTATTTCCTCCAATAGTAGCCGGGGGTGATTATTCGAGGTGGGGGGATTAATCTTGGGGGGGGGGGGGTTATTTCAATTATTGCTCGGTGATAGTCGTTCCCTAAATATCCTATTTTATTATCCCATTTAAGCATAAAATAATCACATCAAGTAACCTTAACACGGGCTCTTTTTGATAGGTACTCTCAATTTGGTTTGTTTGACTTATTTTTAATATCAGTATCCTCGGCGTCAGAGCTCGAGTCATCAGTCAGTCTCAACTTCAACATCATCAGAGAGAAGGCGAAAGAAATGGGGAGAGAGAGAGGGGGTTGAGTATTCAAGGGAGCTGAGCTGGTTAGGGAGCGATTATTCTAGGGGGGCGATTAATTAAAAAACTGCTGTTATTCGAGGACTGAAATACGGTTATTTATTGTATTTCAACCTGCTACAACGGAAGTGTAATTTGGTATTTCTTCTGACAAAGATGCAAATTGAATGATAAGTATTTCTCTAGTCTCGTACCACATCTAGTCTCGTGCTTGTTGTTTGTATTTGTGTTTACACTTGTTGGAAATCTGTAGAATATCACGTACTGAACTGTGTGTGAAAGATATAACAAATGAGAGAATTTCGCAGTATTAACCACGTTAAGCAGTTGTGTGAAGTAAGGATTCGAATCCATAAACCTTTGATTACCGGTGCAGTGTTCTACCAATTGAGCTATCAAGCCAGCTGAGAGCTGGTCGATATATAATAATAAACTTTATTAATGTGTCAAGAAACGTTAGTATGTGTGCTAATTGGTGACACAATGGCTCCGTGTAATTTTTATTTGGTTTGTAAAGTGAGCTGAGGGAAGCATTTACAGATGAATTAACCTACTTGAAGGGTAAATTCTATAATTTTGACTACCAGTAGAGCCTAGAAACGAGTAAAATAAACGAATTAATTGCCATACTCAATTTTCAACTTAAAAACGAGGTTCTCAATTCCTTCGACCACACACTACAGAGCCTGTCGTAGCTACTTTCAAAGGGCCTCACAATCGATGTCCTCCTATTATCATTATACAGACGTTTAACAGATCCTTTTAGCCGACAAAAAAGAAAATGCCAATTTTTGTTTGTTTATTTTGTTTTGATTAATAGGGCACGGTTTATGATGTGGCATCTCACGTAAGTCACTTAACACTATTAATTGAAAAAAAAATGCAAATAAATAGTTTGGGTAGTTTGAGTTAAGAGCATAATATTAGGGCTGAAACATACATTAAACAAGTTGCGCTTTCGCTGACTGACTTCAGGGTTTACGAGTACCCTTTTCTGTTCAAGTGAGGCTGATGAGCCCTTATGGAAATGGCTATCCCCCCCTCCCCGCTGGAAACCAGTAGCTGTACCTGTTCAATACCTGTTCCAATAGATAGCGGGATGGTCTTTAGGTGGCAGGACACTCCTGAATTAATGGTGCTCGCTCTTGTATGTTGTGGCAAACGGGATCTCCGGCATCATCCCCCCCCCCCCAGAGTGAGGTGGCGCTACATGCTTTCGCCTCCCCCCTGCCACCTTATTTTATAGGCCACAAGTTTCCTTGTGCTTTCCTGGGTCCTTTGGTCTACATAAACCTGTCTAATCGTCTTCGATTTTTGTTTGTAAACAGAAGAGGCTAATTTACTGATGGTGAAGTCAGAAACATGGCAAATGAAACAACAAGAATTGACTTAAATGTTTAGTGGAGAGTGGGGATGTTAAATGTGAAATAAGGACACTCCGTAAACAAAACGAGGGAGAAAGGAAGTTGCCCGCTGGAAGGTGGACAAATTTTATTGTTTAAGGGGGGGAAACTTCCGTCTGAAGTGGTTGGGTTTTGACATTTAGCAACGTTTTATTTCAGAAACCAAACTAAAAAATAAATGTAAAGAAGATCCTCGTAGTTATTATATTATTAGTTATTATATTTATAATTTCAGAAACCAAACTGCCAATTTCCAACTGTTTATGACGTGCTGGACATTGATGATCCCGTGATAGCAAACTGTCTGATAGATCAGGTAAAGTTTTCTTCTTTTCTCAAACATTACCTTTTCAGTCTGGGCCACATGAATATAATAGTTAGTGAGGGTCGATGAGGGCTAAAGGGCTAAAACTCACTGAGAAAAAACAAGAGTTCGAGTTGAGTTAGGCACCAAACAGGAGCTAGATCCCAAAGTTTCATAATTTGTAGTTAAGAATTGGTCAGTGAGCCGATGCAAACTCTTCGCCAGTACACGAGATTGGCTGAGATTTGAAGCCAGTGAGAGCAAGGGTTGAATTCCTTTCAACCTTTGGAAACACGATCTCCACTGGTGACAGGTTTGGACCAAGTGCATTCCAAAGAACCTTGTATGAGAAAAAAGTGGTCTTAACGCATGCTAACCATGCGTATTAGGCCCAGTTCAGACGCCGTACCTCTCATGTGCCGTACCAAATACATTTTCGCTCCTAGGTCGTATTAAGCGGCAAGCTTTGCCGTACCCTGAGATTTTGGCTTGCCTAATTGAAATCTGTCCAAAAAAACTCATTTGGACACCGTACAGCTGCCAAAAAACTACGTACTACTTGGTATGGCACATGAGAGGTACGGCGTCTGAACTGGGCCTTAGATGCTGTGAACATTCTTGTGGCGTGATTTAGATAAAATCTAAGACTGTTATGTTGTTAGAAAGCTATGAATTAATATAATTCCAACGCTGGAGACGTACTATCAAAATAAGATGATTTAGATAGCTAGTAAATGGTGGCATTGATTTGCCATTTTTGTTTTTCCACATTTTGTGAAAGTGGTGTTTCCTAGTAACATCTCACGTGATGTAATCTACAATCCAATAGGAGTAGTAAGGGGGGCCCGTTTGGGTAAAATACTGGCTTCTGATTGGTCGAGAGCAAATCAATGACGTCACCGGAACCGGAAGTGCCTGGAACCGGAAGTCACATGGTTTAGAATGGGAAACCGCTGCCCAGTGGGAAAAAGGGATCGTGGGCTCATGGGAACCGGAAGTCACGTGATTTAGAATGGGAAACCGCTGACCAGTGTGAAAAAGGGATCGTGGGCTCAAGAGGAAGTAAAACCGCTGAGAAAACGCGGGCGCAAAGTCCAAAGTCCAATTTGTGGAACGGGGGTAGGTATAAAAGGGTAAACCCTAGGGTTAGGGAGTAATCACGATGAGTTTTTACATTACCCTTATCAGTGATCAAGCACAAGGCACGGAACAAAAATTTACGGCTCGACTTCCTCGTTCGTATTATTTGGTAGAAGATGATTGGGAAGCGGCCTTGGTTCATATCTCCCACCCGGGGTTTAATCAACAATGGGGAGATCAAACCAAACAGAATTGGACGCAAGAAGATAGTCAAAAACATTGGATGAAAACAGATGTGAGATACATACCAAAACGTGCGGAGGGAACGGCTCCCCTTCAAGTGACGAAACAAATCCATTTACCCCCAGGGTATTACACCAATTTGAAAGAAGCATGGATTGCCATTGCGTACGAAATCGAAAAACAACACATGAGCAGCGGGGGTGGTCCTTGACTCAAAGAAAACACACCATGTTGGAAAAATGTTTTAATGGCAGACATTTTTTGAACAGCTCAACAAATCATTTTAATGATAATCCATGGCATGCAGATGATGAGAGTTCCGCTCTTTGTCCAACAAACTGATGGATGCAAGCCAGGCAGCGGCACGGAGTCCAAAGTTCAATGTCATGGGAAGGAACACGGGCCCTGGGAAAGAGTATAAGTTGATCAGAAAAGTAATAATTTGCGAACAAATAATTCTGACCTAAAGCATGACCTTTGTATTTTAAAACGAATGAAGCGTATCCGGTTGCCAAACAGAATTAGAAGAACATAGCTTTCCAATTGACAGTTGTAAAACAGAATTAAATTTATTCACAGTAAACAGATTGAATTTACGGCAAAATGTGTCAAATGTGTGCAACACTGTGCAATAATCTGTAAACAAAACCAAAACAGAATTTCTAGTAGTTTCGAAGCGAACACGCGTCTCCAATTACAAAATATAAAGCGACAAATAAAATAACAGCAATCAAAACAAACGAAAAATGCCGATCAACGATTAAATGAATTTGCCTAGCGAACTTAAAGTGAAAGCACAAATAGATAAACTAGATTTGCTTGAATCACGAAACAGAATTATAACTCTAAGTTTATACTAAAATGATACGCTTAATAAAACTATACAGTAATTAACGAGGTCAAGTACCTAAGTTAATAACAGTAAACAAGATTAATTCTGAAGAATTTATAGGCGGCCGATGGTAACCGGTAGATTTGCTTGAATCACGAAACAGAATTATAACTCTAAGTTTATACTAAAATGATACGCTTAATAAAACTATACAGTAATTAACGAGGTCAAGTACCTAAGTTAATAACAGTAAACAAGATTAATTCTGAAGAATTTATAGGCGGCCGATGGTAACCGGTAGATATGGAGTTCCGCTTTTAGGCTTGGCTAAATCTATATATTTTTTTTAGCTGACAGTAAGAAAAAAATGATGCTTACTTTGCGTGGAGGTTTGCTTGTTGTTTTCAAAAAGCCGCTCGCTTTTTTCTCGGCGAAAATGCGAGTTGTCATCTCGTTTGTCTCACCGCGTTACAGTCAGCACATCGTTGGACTGTGGAAAAAAGAAATACAGAGAGTGAGTAAAAATAAATTAAATAGTCTTTCGGGTAGAAAATGATTTTTTCACAACAACGCGGGGAATGGGAAAACATTGCGAGCTAAACAGAACCGCCTCGGTTTTCAAAAAAAAAAAATAGAGCCATTGGAAAAACAACGAGTATTATAAGACACAGTGTTTTTTAATCGAAAAGTTCGTTGTTGTGGGAAAAACAGGCTAAACACTTCAATATTTTTAGCCGGCAGCAAAACACAACACTTACCTCGTGTTAAGCTTTCGCTGTTTTCAAAACATCCATTCGGCGGCTTCTACAGATAAAAATCTCCCACATTTTTCGCTGAAATCTTAGCTGTCATCGTTTTGTTTGTAAAGCCGAGGGTTGCTGGGGTAAAGCGATGAATAATCTGTGAAAAAACTGTCGTAAGTCTCCCTGACCTTCCTCCATCTTGAAAAAAAGAAAGTTCGGGGGTAATTTTGCTGCTTATATAGCTAAACAGTATGACCTTATTTGGTTAGGATTGGTTGTGATTGGTCAGTCCCAGTCAGGCCATGGTCAAGGTCCAAGGCCATGGTCAAAGTATCAGTCGATCAGAAGCAGAGTTTCACAACAACGCGGGAATGGGAAAACATTGCGAGCTAAACAGAACCGCTTCGGTTTTCCAATTTTTTTTTTTTTTTTTTATAGCCTTGCATACGGCAACTGCGCCCGCGATACAAGCGGCAGTCAAAACCGTGGTGTCCTGTCAGTGTTCTCGGTTACGGTTCAGAATGCTACGACTGAAAACAGAGGAAACCCCAGTATTTTGTGTCTGTAAGCAAAAGCAAGAGTTTATAGTGACTGAAACTATATAGGGTTCTCGATCCATTCAAAGGCAGGGTATTTTCCAATAGTATTGTATTGTCGCGCTTGCAAGAAAGGTAAAAATTAGTACGAAGATCGAAGCTGCTAGTGTTTGCGTTTTGTGTAGCTTGTGTTGGATTAAAATGCATTGTTTAAAGGATAAGAAGAGTGACAAGACGACGACTAAAAAAAAGCTACAAAACAGCTAATTCCAGTAAGATTTTTAGCGGTTTTGTATGATCTATAAAACAGAAGTTGAAGCGACATTAGCATCGTTACAAGTTGAATGGCGTTACGAGTGCTTGTTGAGAAAGGAAAAATTATCACACTCCCATTTTCTGATTTAAGCCGCCCAAGTTTCTACAGGCACTTTTACATAGCTTTTAATAATAATGCAACTACCACCCAAGAAATAAGCTTATACTAAACAGCCGGATCATAAATTTTTTAATTGGTTTCTGAAGAACAACTTCATCTCTTAGAGTCGCCTGTGATTATCGGTTCTTCCTTTTTGCAACGAATCCGACGTAACGCAGAGTTTTATAATTCCAAATTTCTTTCGGTACTGCGGACTGATGCAGGACCGCTTGACCTGCATTTTGCTCTTTTAAAATTACTTTCACTTCTCCTTTTCGAGTAAACTCCTCCTGCCTGAATCCTAGAGTAGTTCTCAAATTTGTTCCTTTTAATTATAACAATTTAAATCTTCTTGAATTTCGTGAGAAATTACACATTTGCCTCTCTTTGCTCTCTGTCTGTAAAAGTCGATTGATTGCAAGTTTTGAAGGATACTTTATCTGGAGTGGAAATTGAAGCGAGAAAAAAATAAGCGTATCGATATTTGACTAAATAAACTTTGTTCCTGCAATTACCGTTCCAATCCAGTTAGTCAAGTTAATTACCCATTTATAAAGACGGGCTAGGTAATAATTATTTTGACTTTCCGTGGTGAATAAAGCAAGCGAAAGTGTCGTTTCCTTGGCGGTCCGCGTGTTTTCTTTGTTTTGCTTAGCCTGAATTTCAGGTGAGTTTTGACTTTTGAGAAGAAAAGTAAATTTTCTGCAGCTTTTCACCACGAGCCTTTTGCTGTTACGATGACACAAGGAAGCTCCAAATTCCAAAAAGGCCTTTTCGTTTGTCTCCGGGTATGTGGAAAATTATACAAACTTGCCTATTTCCAAATTGAAGCATGAGCTGTGTAGCGCAACCATACAACGACTGTAGATCAGATTTGTCAAACATTCATGATGTATCTCTGATCTGATGAACGGGAACATTTTTCCCTAAGCGAGAAGACAACTCTCGTTGACAGCAGGCAATCACAGCTGGAAGTTGGATGTTGGTGTGAATTAAAACCAGACATGAAGTACACGATGAAAACAAGTATGAAGTGACCGAAGATCTTTACAAGGACAGAAGACGGATTGTACCCGACGCTACTCAGAGCTGCTCAGTTAGCAGACAGCCATGTGATAAACGATGACAAGGAGAGTGAAAAGGATGTGAAGTTTCTTGTGAAAATTGATATTCAGTAGGATAAGAGGAAAACCTTTATAGCCTCCTTCGCATTCAAGTCCAGTTAGCGATGTCTCCCGCCGCAGAAAAAAGTTTTGAATCGATTCTGGTTGCTCATCCAGCCCATATAATTGCAAACAGTTGTGACTTTAATAAGTTGAAGTAAGGCAAGTGGTTAATTTGAAGAAAACGCTGAAATAAAACCGCATCTCCACAGTATAAACTTTCGCTGATCACGCAGAAATCGAAGCGAAGAGCACAAAATCTACATGACGTCAGGACACCACAGTTTTTCCCGCCTACTGAATGCTGATTGGTTAATTCAAATTTCACCGTATGCAAGGAGAGAAAGCGAATCATTAATTAAATCCTGGAGCACGTGGGCTCAGAGGAAAGAAAAGAGAGGACATTTCGTGACGCTTACATGACGTATCAGAATAGGCCCCTGGCTAAGGTGGGAAACCGCTGACCAGTGGGAAAAAAAGGATCGCGGGCTCAAGAGGAAGTAAAACTGCTGAGGAACGCGGGCGCAAAGTCCACAGTCCAATTTGAGCATCGGGGGCAGGTATAAAAAGGTAACCAGAGGGGTTAGGTGGTGATTGTGACCATGAGTTTTTACATCACCCTTATCAGTGATCAAGCACAAGGCACGAATCAAAAATTTACTGTCAGACTTCCTCATTCACATTATTTGGTGGAAGATGATTGGGAAGCGGCCTTGGTTCATATCTCACACCCGGCTTTTTATCAACAATTGGGAGATCAAACCAAGCAGAATTGGACGCAAGAAGATAGTCAAAAACATTGGATGAAAACAGATATCAGATACATACCAAAACGTGCTGATGGAACGGCTCCCATTCAAGTGACCAAACAAATCCATTTACCGCCAGGGTATTACCACAATTTGAAAGAGGCATGGATTGGCATCGCTTACGAAATAGAAAAACAACACATGGAAGTCATGATGGATATAGCCAAAATGGACGTGGACGATCTAGGGAAACGACAACAACTAGCCGCTCTTAACCTGGCTCAACCCTACGTGAAAATCACCAATGCCGGCATCGCCTCCGAATTAGATTCGTTGTATGTACTCATACCAGCCAACATGCAATTTGAAATGGAATGGAAATTGGCCAGCCTGATGGGACTTGTCAAAGATGGAACGCCAACGCAGAGAATTGTCCAAGAAAAAAATTATCTGGTGAAACATATCGTGGATTACGACGATCGCCACAAATGGACACCCACCATAGGGCCTGTCAACAAATATCCACCGCATGGCATCGTCTCTGTCAGCTTTACCCACCCCGATTTCGAGTATGAGTTGTTCTTGGGTCCTAATCTCAGTCGACAACCATTTCCCACCACCCAAACCGTCAAACCGCAACAAGGACGACAACAACTCATGATTTACACGGATCTCGTCATTGACAGCGTGGTTGGAAATCAAGAAAAAGGTTTTTTACGTGCCATTGATGCTGGCAATACCGATCATCAGTTTGATACCACGCAACGGATGTATTTTCCTCTTGGCAAAACCATCTTTGACAGCATTGCCATTGACATTCAAACAGCAAATGGACAGCCGGCTCCTTTCAAACAAGGCAGTACCATCATTACCCTTCAACTCTCCAGAAAAAGTCAACGGACATGACGTCAGGGTTGTGAACTTTTTTATTTTAATTAAAAAAAGAGTTGATGTTTTTTTTTTACAAATGGTGGTCTGTATTCTTTGCCACGCTGGGTGGGGCGCTCCTATTTACAATTGAAAAAAGCTATCTACAGTTTGAAAAAATAAAAATTGAAAAAGAAAGCTATGTACAATTGGAAAAAATAAAAACTAAAAAAAAAAATTAAAAAAGAAAGCTATGTACAATTACAAATGAAAGTCTTCCAGTTCCATACGTAATTGATCAATGTTCTCGGGTAGACAGAAGGTGCGGTTGAATAAGGCTTGAATTTCGGCTCGGGTTTTCTCGTCCACATCCCGGGATCCCACAATAGCACTGCTTTGATGAAGGGTGGGCTTCTTAGGCCCCCAAGGGACAAATTGACTGCCAGTGACCAGGGTGGCGGCATTCTCATTGACTTGGTAGTAATGGTCCGAGCGGTACCATGATTGACTGGGTATGTCAAACAGGTAGACGGGTTTGCCTTGATCCATAGCCAATTGCACAGTCCAACCAGTGCCTCCTTTCACACGTTTATGATCCGGTTCCAAGATGCCAAAGGCATAGATGGTATGGGCTTTTTTGGCCAATTGATAATTACGTTGCAGCAATTGCAAGGTGTAAAAATGACTGGGCATCTTTTTGCCTAGTTTCTCCGCTGCCTGGTGAAGATGTGGGTTGGCCAGCATCAGGACTTCCACCGTAGAAGGGGTGATGAAAGTGGATCGAGGATGGTTCGGGGGGACCAGGACTTCTAGTTGCATCCCAAAGTGTTTGGCCTGTTCTTCCACGAGGGCATCCGTACCTTTGGCTCCCCCGGTATAGACCACATGGCCATGACCCACTTGCAGTTCCAAGGCACCGAGATCTTGTTCTCCGATCATGATGTCTGGGGGCATGGCTTTTGAGAATGAAGATCTAGTGACCAAGGGACCGTCTTAAATAGGGACAACGGGCCAATGGGAAGACAAGAGGTCCTTATTTGGATTGAACAAGCTGACCAATGGGAAGATAACAAGTCCTTATATGGGTAGGATAAGCTGACCAATGACAGGCAAGGGCCCAAGGTATAAAAAGGCATGGGCAGTGGGGGTGACATCAACCTTGAGTACGATGTCCACCGATCGGAAGAGAAAGCCAAGCGTACACCCTGCGGGGAAGAAGAAGAAGAAGAGCATTCAACATATGACGCCCGTGGACTGTGATCCTGTGGTCTGCGAGGTCATGGAAGACACTCGAGCTGCGGTGGAAGACATGATGAAAGAATTGAATGACATGGTGGAGCAATCACCCCCATCACCTCAATTCACCTTGACGACCGTGTATGATCCTCCCAGTTCAGTGGACACTATGGTATGCCCTTGCCATAATGTGCGTTTGGAGGCCCGAGAATCTCAAAAGGGATGGAAGTATGTGAAATGTCCCATGCAACCGTGTTTGCTGTTTTGTGGACAAGATCAAGTTCTGGAGTATATGAAAGCCGTGTATAGTCAACCTCATGTAGAAGTGTTGGACATGTGGGGTGGTTTACAATGCTTTTGCCGTGAACCCGCCACGCTTCAACAGAGTCATTCGACCCAGAACCCCGATCGCTTGTTTCTGACTTGTTCCAAGAAAACGTGTGGCTTCTTCCGGTGGGCCGATCAACCCTTGGGTCCCAAGTACTGGACTTGGTTTCATGACAACCCTCCCAAAAAAGCTGACCAACAAGCTGAAGCACCCACCCGTGATGCTCAAGGATATCCCAAGAGGGGCTATGACATCCCTGGCCCGCCCCCTCGAGTCCAAAGCAAAGAGGATCGACCCCTGACAGACTATGAGAAACAATTGTTACGAGAAATTCAAGAGCTCAAGAACCGTCACGAAATGATGGTAGCCCCGGCACCACCACCCCCCAAGTACAGTGACAGTGTGGAGAACTGGCAGAAAGGTCTAGAGACCGTCAGTTACGGCCGTCTAGGTCTCTTTTAAATGAGAGAACGAATAAAATTTTTTATCAATGTCACCATGGAGTCTGTATGTGATGCGTGGGAGTCTATCTTGTCCCTGGGGCAATGGCAATGTCATCAAACCCTTTGTCAAGTCTTATATGATCATCAACCCGGGTCTCAAATCCCCATACCCCCTTGTCCCGAGGACACGCATCCTCTTCACCTCTTTGAAGAAACCCATGGGGACCACAACCTATATCTATGGGTGGTGTTTGTCTTATGGTTAAAAGTTCACCCAGAGGCATGGCGATGGTATCGAATCATTCAAAAGGCGCATCCCCACACGGTCCCTACCATATCGACCTTATGGGGTGAATGCCAAAAAGTATGGCCCCTCGAAAGAAAAAGGTCTCCCAACCATGGTTGAGTCAGTACCACGATCCTGGTGCCCCGGGGAGTTTAGGTGGGGTGCAACGATTTGCTAAAGCCCAGGGTCTCCCTTTGAAAAAAGCTCAACGGGTCTTGGAACGGGATTTGGCCTATACGTTACATAAACCACGACGTCGTCGTTTTCCCACCGTCCCCGTGATCGTAGGAGGATTAGATGATCAATGGGTCGCGGATTTAGTGGAAGTGCAACCCTTGGCCAAGTATAATCGGGGTATACGATACTTGTTGACGGTCTTGGATGTGTTGTCCAAGTACGCGTGGGTCCAACCGTTGAAAGACAAAACCGGGGTGGCGTTGGTCCATGCCTTTGACAAGATTTTGAAAGGACGTCACCCGAATCGATTGCAAACGGATCGAGGGAAAGAATTTTACAACCGGACGTTTCAACGATGGCTTGACGAGCAAGGCATTCAACATTTTTCGACCGAAGGGGATGCGAAAGCCAGTGTGGTGGAACGATTTAACCGCACCTTGAAAGAACGGTTGTACCGTTATTTCACCGCGGCCAACACCTTACAGTTTGACGATGTCTTACCCGAGTTGGTGCAAGGGTATAATGCCACCCGGCATCGAAGTATTGGTATGGCCCCTCAAGACGTGACGTGGGACAACGAAGAAGCGGTGTGGAAACGATTGTATGCCCAACGGTTGAAAGACAAGAAAAAACCTAAATTCAAAGTCGGAGATCGTGTACGTCTCAATAAGATTCATCGTACCTTTGAAAAAGGCTATTTACCCGGTTGGACCGAAGAAGTGTTTGTGGTGCATCGTGTGATCCCTGGCCCTGTCCCCACGTATAAGATTCACGAATGGGATGAGACCCCCGTCCAAGGTACGTTTTATGAAGAGGATTTACAAAAAGTCCATGTATCCGAGGTGTTTCGCATCGAAAAGGTACTTAAGCGACAAAAAGATCGTTGGTTGGTCAAGTGGAAAGGGTGGCCCGACAAGTACAATAGTTGGATTCGTAGTCAAGACGTCACGTCTCTCCAACCACCCCAGAGGAAAAGCCCACCCAAACGACAACTGAAGACTAAAGAGACAAGCCCACCCAAAAGACGACGTGACTAAACAATGACGTTGGTGCCCAACTCTTCGTTTTACGTGACGTTGATGAGTCATGCGAGTACCAAAGAGTTTCCTGGGAACAAGAGTCATCATTTCAGAAACCGATTGCCTAAACCCATTCGATTTATGGGACGAGGATGGATGGTAGGCATGGTGAGTTTATCCTTACCCACCATTCCCGTGATAGCGGAAGAAGGAGGCGTGGGCGATTCCCATCCTCTGTTGTACGTACGATGGCACGAACGGGTGTATGCCCAAGACGATCAAGGCAACGATCGATGGTGGCATCAACGTCGCGAACTCACTGTCTACGGTCGAGATATGAGAAAGGAATTGGCCTCCTCGACGGGATTGCACTTTTTTCATCAACTGGTGTACCGTTACGAGCAAAGCCGTGCCAAACAAACCGAACCCAAAAACAAATGGACCGAGGACAATGGCGTTAAATTATACCCGACGTTTGAATGGACGTCCGAAGGGGATTTGTTATTGAATACGACCAATGTGGATTACAAACGACAAGTAGCGCACGTGTCATGGGGCAGATCCTTGGCCCTGAGAATGGGATGGATTGAACAAGTGTCCCCCGGCCAGTATCGATTGGGTCCGAATCTCCTGCAAGAATTTCAAGGCATTTCCACCATTCCCACCCCGACGGATGTCCGCGATGCTGCCAACAAGCCCATCTTTTGGAAAGTGGAGGGGGATTATCTGAAATTGAGTCTATCGTGCCCTTGGCGGTTTGTGAATGTGAACAAGACCTTTCGTCCTTCGTTGGAATTTCCCTCCACGCGTCCTTTGCACGTGTATTGTGATGTAGGCACCAGCAGCATGGTAGGGGGCCGTATCACCGATCTCTTAAGAGAAATCAAGTACCAGCCACAAAACACCACCCACTTTGAACCTCGACATATTCAATATATCCCAGTACGCAACGAAGTGGTGGAAATCGTGGAAACCCAGATGGCCGAAACCAATGGGGATCTGGTGAAATTTGGCGAAGGCCATGCCCTCCTGACTCTCCACTTTAAAAGGGAAGTGGTGGTGTGAAGAACAAAGACAACATGTCGTTCTACGTGACGTTACCCAGTCATGCCAACCGACGTGAATTTCCCAACAACCAAGCCAATTCCTTCAAGATTCGTTTACCTCAACCGTTACAGCTCACGGGAGGGGGATGGCAAGTGGGGTTGAGTGCCATTTCCTTACCGGATGCTCGCGTCAATTTGTATCAGTTGGTGCAGAAAGATGGGTACATGATGTCGTCGATCTGGCAGCAAACCTATCCCAAACCGGGCGGCAAAGACGGGGAAATGATCACTCGCATGGGATACGCTCAAACGCTCATCAATGACATTCAACATTTGGATTGGGTGGTGGATGGGGTGAGTTTCATGAAAGCCACCATTGCTCACTTGGAACAACAACGCATGGAAACGGCGATTCAAGGTGGTCGGTTTGTCAACGATCAAGGCAAACACATGTACGCCAAGTTTCGTTGGGAAGGCGAGGATCTGCTCATCGACAACACCCATGTCTGTCATTGTGGCGACGACACGCCAGGCATTGACATCAATACCAAATTAGCTGTCAAGATGGGATGGTTACGTAAAATTAGCAGTGGATGGATCTTGGGACCCAACTTACAGCAAGACTTCATGGGGGATCAAATCCCCGACATGACCAAGAACAGCGCTTGGAAGGATATCACCGATAAGGATGGGAACCCGGTCTTTTGGACCGTTCGGTCTGGGTTACTGAATTATTTACAATTGAGTATGAGTTGTGGTTGGCGTTTCACCAACTTGAATGTAGCGTTTCGTGCCGTGGTGGGTGAACCCACACGATCGTTGCACGTGTACTCTGACGTGGCAGGCAGTATGATGGTGGGCAATCGCGTGACTGATTTGTTGCGTGAAATCCAGTACAAGCGAGAAGCACGTGGCACCCTGTATTTTGAACCGTTGCACATTCATTACATGTCTCTTCGTAACGAGGTGGTGGAAATGATTCACGTTCAAGTGGCTGAAACCATTGGTGCCGGAGGAGACTTGGTCAAGTTTGGTGAAGGTCATACCATTGTCACGTTACACTTCAAAAAGACATAAAAAAGAGAGACGAGAAGGGAACCCAAATCAATCATGCTTCCGAAACGACGACGACGACGACGACGACGCCGACCACAGCGTCCACAAGCGGGGGAAGGGGTCAACGCGGTGATTGCCGGGATTCCTAAGGCCGCTTGGTCCATCACCAAAGGGGTAGAAAAGTTAGCCAAAAAGAATTACCTAAGATCAACGAAGAAACGTATGGAAGAAATGCGAAGTGGGAAACGCAAACGGTGGGCGGGGGAATCGTTTACGTGCAACGTCATGTGAGTATAAAAAGAAAACAAGGGTTGTGAAAACAAACAAAGATGCCCAAGACAAGAGTGCGTCGAAGAAGAAGAAGAAGGCAACGAGGGGGTCTCTTGCCCCTGGCGGCCCTCATTCCAGCCTTGATTGCTGGAGGAAAAGCTGTGGCGTTGGGTGCTGCAAGTGGTGCCGCGAGTTACGGGGCTAAAAAAGGGTTGGAAGCCGCTTTTCGGAAAAAACGACGATGACGGTATAAAAAGGGGAGTCCCATGAAGCCCAAACAAAACGTTTATCCCTGGTGAAGAAGAAGGCACCATGCGTGGGGGAAGTTTGACACGATTTCGAACCGACGAGTGGTATGATCAACAAGGCAAAGGAGTGATGACGGATCTGATGCGTGGGGGGTTGCAAGGTCTTATAAGGACGCGAAATCCTTTAAAATTGCCTAGTAATATCAAGAGAGGCTTGGAAACGGGTTTGACACGAGGTATCAAACGCAAAGCCGAAGACGTCCTTAAAAAGGAAATCACCAAACAAGCCAAGAAAGCGTTGAGTCATAAGAACGTGAAAGACGCCGTGCGTGTAGCCACTGCCTTATTTCCCAAACAAACCAAACGTGCACGTGATATTTTGGGAGTCTAATGGAACCCGTGCATTCACGACCTCGACGGATTCGTAGTAATCGAGGGTTGTCTCAATGGGGAGGACTGTATCCGTTTTGGAAACTCATGCGACGACGACAACGTGGTGGATGGTTAAGTCCCGAGGTGATGAGAGTCCCCGGGTTTGATTTGAGACAACGTTTAGCACGACGACGACGCTATAAAAACCCCTCACGACGACGACGGGGTACCACTCGACGACGTTAAACATGCCTGACGTGAGTACGCAAACCGCCCCGGCTCACGAGCGTTCCGAAGGGACCGTCAACCCTGCCTTACGGATTTTCAAGGTGCCACCGACCGACATTAGCATCAATGCCTATCGCATGGTTACCATTCAACCCACCACCACGGGTATCAATCCCATGGAATTCATCATACCGGGGTTGGACGATTTTGTGGATTTGGGACGCAGTTACTTTACCATGGAATTGAGTTTGAAAAAGGCGAATGGCGCGAACTTGGTGGCCGCGGAGAAATTGTGGCCCGTCAATAATTTGGCCCATTCCATCATCAAACAAATTGACTTGCAGTTGAATGGCACGTTGATCAGTCCACAATCCGACACGTATCATTACAAAGCTTACCTAGAAACCTTGCTGAATTATGACCGAGAAGATGGCAAGACCGTGTTAGGACCCCAAGGATGGTTCAATCAAGTGGATTTCCCACCCGAATGGACTGCCACCAACACAGACAAAGCAGGAAACCATCAACATTGGCAAGATCTGCCTCCTAATCATCAAGCGGCCTTCAATACCTCTGCGACCGAAGTGGAGAAGTATGCTGCAGGTGTCACCCACAGTCTAGTGTTTACCCCCCACTTGGAAGTGTTTCATACCGGCAAACTGTTGGTGCCTGGTATTGAAATCAAGATGAAATTTCATTTCAATGGCCCCAACTTGTTTTTGAATGGAGTGGCTCTAGCTGGCCGATTGATGGAAGGGGATGTGAAACTACGGTTTCATCTCTGTCAACTGCGTTTAAATGACGCCATCTACCAGAGTATATCTGAAAAAAGACACAATGAAGGCCAAGTGGCAGCTTACCCGACCGTCCGCAGTGAAATCCGGACTTTCAGCATGCAAAACAACCTGGTCCGCTTTGATATCCCGAACCTGTTTCAAAACAGAATACCTGACCGATTGATTGTGGGGTTACTGGACAGCCGTGCCTTCAATGGAGATGTGACCCGAGATCCATTCTGTTTCCAGAAATTTGGTCTGACGTCCATTAAACAGATTGTCAGAGGAGAAGAGTACCCTTATGAAACCCTCCAGTTAGTGCACAACAATGGCACCCGAGATAATCTAGGCTACTTCCGTTTTCTGCAAGCCAGTGGTGCCTGGTGTAAAAAGAAAGGCAATATGGTAGAACTGCTGGATTGGGGCCAAGCTAAAAATTGTACCTTGTTCATGTTTGACAATGTGGCCAATGGATGTGCTGACAGTCAAAACCTCAACCCCAAGCAAACAGGTGATTTACAACTGGTCTTGGAATTTGGAGCTGCCCCCGGTGTCAATATAACCGTACTCGTGTATGGAGAATTTGAGAATTTGCTGGAGATTGACAGGAACGGAGCCGTGTTGTATAACATTTACCAGCACTGAAGAAATGGAACATGTGGCCTTGAATAATGTCCAGTTGGATTATTTAGCCCGAGACGACCCCCAATTGAACCCGGTCTTTTACGGGACGGTAGCCTGTGATCGTTTACCCAAGACTCCTGTCAAGACTACCCCTCAAGGGTACATTGTGAATACCGACCCACACGATCAACCGGGACAACATTGGTTAGCGGTGTGGACGGATGGAAAGGTGTGTGAAGTCCTGGACAGTTATGCTTTGCCCATGGACACGTACGTGCAAGCGACCCCGTTACGAGATTGGATCGTCCAACATTGGAAGTATGTAGTGACCAATGGCAAGTCCCTCCAAGCCATTACAAGCAAGAGTTGTGGTGATTACGCCTTGTTGTACTTGAAAGCCAAAGCCCGTGGACGGACCTTGCAAGATTTTTTAAATGAGTTTTCGGATCATGATTATGTTAGTAATGACCATCAAGCCGGTCAACGCCTTCAACAATTGATTGTAGGCCAAGAAGCCAGATGGTATCAACTCTGTTGTCATCCATATCATCAATGTAATCATTAAATAAAATTTGTTGGAAAAAAGTGGTGTCGGAGTCGTAGCTCAGTGGGTAGAGCCTTTGGACCTTTGATTCAGATAGGGATCGGGTCGTGCGTGGGTTCGAGTCCCACCGATTCCAATAAAAAGGTGCCTTTTTTTTTTTCTAAGGGTATTATCATCATGCAAACGGGGAAACCGTTTCGTTTTCATACGCCTTCCTCTATCTTGGTGGTGGGTCCTTCGGGATGTGGTAAAACCGCGTTTACGGAAAAACTCTTGGTAGACAACCCGGACTTGTTTGACACCCCACCGACCCAACTACATTATTGTTATGGGGCCTGGCAAGATCGATTTCAAGGCATGCAAGATCAAGGGGTGGTGTTTCACGAAGGGATTCCCGATCATGAGGCCTTAGTGCAATGGTTTCCTGAAGGACAGGGGGTCCTGGTCTTGGATGATTTAATGGATGAAGGCAGTCACGATAAACGCGTGTTGGATTTATTCACCAAACATTCGCATCATCAAGGGGTGACCGTCCTATACTTGTGCCAAGACATGTTTCCCGTGGGTCGCTATGCGAAAAGTATATCCCGCAATGCCCATTACATCGTGGCGTTCAAGAACCCCCGAGATCAATTAGGGGTACGCAATGTCATGCTTCAATCGTTTCCGACCACTTGGAAAGACACGTTGGAGACGTTTCATCAAGCCACGACACGACCGTATGGGTATTTGGTCTTGGATTTACATCCCGCCTCGTCCGATCAACAACGTGTATTGAGTCACCTCTTAAAAGACGAAGGATGGACTCGCACCTATCAAAAACGACTATAAAGGCACCCCCTTGGAACAGGTAAAAAGAGAAAGCAAACCATGGCCGATGATGACCGTCAACCTCCGCAATCGTACGATACCGTGTCCCCGGCGGGGGTGGGGGCGACCACCAGCAATCAAATGTCCGCAAGGGCCTGGCAAGATTTGTATTTGTCGGGAGACCAAGGCCTTCTCGACGTCCTGCCTCCAATCCAGCCACCCCTCGAGGATCTTTGAGTCCTGGCAGACAGCCTTGCACCTTGCGTCAAGCGGATTTACAACGACGTTTACGCATGCTGTTACAAGATCAAGAACAGTTGGCCCAAGGACGTGAAATTGCTAATGTCACCATGACCAATAGCATTGTGACCAGTTATAAACAAGGAGGAGCACCGAGCGTACAAACCTCGTCGTCCCGTGTTTCGCCGTGAGGATGAAAACCGTCGTGTCGTTATTGAATGGGTCGAAACAGCATGGTCTTCCCTTCCCCCCGGAATTATTACAACGCATGGATTCCTTGTATGCCTTTTACCATCAACAATGGTGGTGTTATCGAAAAATGTTGAATCATTACAGGTGTGTCAATGCCTTGTTCAATGGTATGGCCTTACTCCTGATGGCTGCAGGCATGATTGCGGGTCCCCTTTTGGAAAACAGTACGTTGGTAGCGTGTTTGGCGGCGGTGAGCACCGTGGTCAAAGGATGGAATGATTTTAAACAATACCGATTTAAAGTGACCATGAGTCGATTCGCGTTTACCACCTATGCCAAAGCCTTGACCGAATTGAAAACCCATGTGCGGGGTATTCCCTTGGAGGATCTGGAACGATTTTTAATCAAGATGCAAACCTTGGATGATACCATTGTGGATTTCACCCCTCCATTACCCAAACGATGTCTCCAAGATTACCATGGTCATTTTGTGTACCAACCCTTGGAAGCCCTATGCTATGTAGATGGATGTCCTCGTCCCTTGAGACCGAAAGAGTATTGGATCGATAAAAAGCCACTCCCTCCTAGTCCCACACTCTTAGAACCATGGCCGTCCAACGACGACGACGCAGAAAAAGGAAACAACGAGGAGGGGCTTTAATGCGCCGCAAACCCCGTTTGGTGGATAAAATTGCCCATGGCATGAGTATGTTTCTATCAGGCCCAGCGCCTGGGTTTGGACTGGCTTTAGGCAAATTAGGCGGTCAAGCCTTGAAAGGCATTACCGATAATGTACAACATTACCGACGACAACGAGGTGGGGGTTGGTGGCAAGATTTCAAACGCAATACCCGTCAAGGCTATAAAGAGACGCGAGACGTGATCAAACAAGACAAAGCCCTACAACGTCTATTGACGGGTCGACCATGGTGAGGAGGAGAAGACGACGCCGTCGTCAACGAGGCGGTTTTTTAAATCTATTGGTGCCCGCTATGGCAGGATTGGGGAAAGCCGTGGCCTTGGAAACGGATAAACGTATAAAACGCACGATTCAAAAAGCCAATCAACGGTATCGTCGTCGTCATCGATAAAGGATGCAACGTCTTCGACGTCAATTACCGTTTTTACGGTCCATGTTACAAGAAGCCAATGGTTCCAAACGTCAAGAGTTGTTACAACATGCCAATGCCGATCAAATCAATGCTGTGAGTGAACTGGTGTTGAACTTTTTAAAAAACAAGATTCCTGTCACCCCACCCATGCTGGCTAAACTTCAACCCTATAAAAAGGTACTACGTGATTTGGGACGTCGTCAACATTCCGTCAAAAAACGTCGTCAGTGGTTAGTCCGACAAAAAGGACAAGGGTTGTTTCAAGGACTTCACGAGGTGTTATGTCAATGTCTTCGTTAACCGTCCCTACGTGGATGGCTCTATTACAAGAGGCCAATCGGGCCACCGACAAGTGGAAAGACGAGTGTCATTATTGGAAGCATAAATATCACCTGTTGTATCGAGAGTACCAACACATCTTAAAGTCCCGTCTTTGTAAGAGTTGCCGTGACCAGGAAGACGGGGAACTTTGCCCCGACTGTAGTCAACTACCATGGACGAGGTCTACATGATTCCCCAAAAGGACTTGGAACAACTCATTCAATATTACAAAGGAGAACTCACCGAAAATGCCTTGTTGAACAAAGCCGCGACGCTCGCCGCCCAAAAACATGTGTTATTAGCCAACCCTCAATTACCCCCAGCCCTGGTCAATGCTCAAACCAAACCGTTGAGTCAAGAATTAATCAAGTTAACCAAACGCATTCGTCAATTTCCTGGCGGGGTGGGGGTTGGTGCCCCGGGTGCCCCGGGTGGACCGCCAGGTGAAGAAGAAGAAGCCGGGGATTTGGTGACGGGACCCGTCGAACAATGGTTGAAGCGCATGATAAAAGGCAGCCCGTCGACCCCCAAACCACCCATTACCCCTGCAACCAAGAAAGGCAAAGGAGCAGCCACTACCAGTAAGATTGTCAAGAAAGGGAGCCCATCCACCAGTCGAGGGGATACCCGGTCGCGTTTAGAAGCCATTCGAGAACAGCGCAAGACCTTGGAAAAAAAGTTAGCCGAGAGTCGCAAAGGCAAAGGACCCGCTCGTGAAGTGGAACGATTGAAACCTTTACCCGGTTGGGAAGATTGGGCTCGTGGCAAAAAGTTACGACGTCGATTGGATTACGACAGTGACTAAAACATGCCCACCAAGAGAAAAAGGGGTATCAAACGGAAACGCCCCCAACGAGGAGGAGCCTTGGATGTCCAAAAATGGATTGCGAAAACCGGCAAAGAATTTCATTGGCCTGGCTATCAGTACATGGGACCTGGCACCCATTTGGCTAAACGCCTGAAACGTGGGGATCCCGGCATCAATCGCTTGGACCAGATTGCTAAGCAACACGACATTGATTACAGTCGTGCCAAGAATTTGCAAGATAAATGGAAAGCCGATACCAAGATGATCCAAGCCATTGATCGATTACCCGGCAAGAAAAACAAGACGGAACGGGTGGTCAAGAAAATCATGCAAGCCAAGAAACGTTTAAAATTGTAAATTTAATAACATCCCCAGTTACATGTTGAGTAAGAATAAAAAATGAAAATGTCTCATTGGTTCATGAGTTGTGTCTTCAAAAAAAAAGTTCTACCACAATGATTCAATGTTCTGCCAAATAGTCCTACGATTTCAAAAAAAGTTCTGCCAAAATACTGAGACGAGGGTTAAGACACCAAATCATACATCAAATCGACACCCTCGTCGGGTGACATGTCATGAACAATGCCATCAGGGGGCACCAATGCCTCCACATCAAAATCCTCGACATCGTCCATGACCTGCTCCCAATCGTCGGGTGACATGTCTTTCAATAAGTTTCTTGCAAAAAAAAAACGAAAGGTCATCCAAGTCACATTGAGGGGGTTCCACGACTTGCATGGTCCCCGCTCTCTTCGCTTTAACTTCTCACCAAACTCCACGACACTTGGGTCGAGCACCAACTCCACCTTGACTTTCTTCAAGATGTCCTCCACCTCGAGATCCCCTTCGAATTCTTCAAACTCTATGAGTAATTGGTCTTGACAAGAGGCCATCTTGGGATGACTCACCTCGAGGTGCGATCTGTTTTATAGTCTCTGGGATCATTCCCCGCAAAGCCTGATGGCCTATCTAGGGAGGGGGGAGGGGGGTCCCCCACCCCGTCCCACCCCTCCCTAGGGCACCCTGTTTAGTGATTGGCTCCTTCCCCTCCCACGTGACATTTTGGTTCTCTATAAAAACAGAGCCCTGATCTCCAGTGACTTCATCTGATCATGTCCTCTCAAGAAGACGATGTGGCGGGGCCAAGTGGCCTCGCCCACCATGAGGTTTTAGCCATGCTCGGTTTAACTGATTCGGACGATGACACCAATTCCTGTGTGGGGCCTTTGATTTGCACCGAAAACATGGCGGACAGTGACGACAACATTTGTGAAGAGGCCTTGAACCAATGGGAACAAAGTGGGGGTGGATTGGATCCCTCTGAACACGTTACCTTCGACTTTGAACTCGAACCTTTTGTGAATCGGAAGAGTGATCGCATGGGGGTACAAGAACGTCATTTCAAGACCCAGTTACGACAAAGGGGGAACTTGCTTCCAGGCCAAAATATAACCCAAGCTCTGCAAGATGGATTACGTCGAGCCGTCGATCAAGTGTTAACCACCACCCCCGACCTCCACGATCAAGATCGCCTCTACTTTACCATAGCATCCGATCGCTTGCACAATAATTTTCAGGGGTGGGGATTACGTGCCGGTGAATGGCGTCGAGACACAGAACGGGTGGAAGCGCTGTTCCAACGTTTAGCCCAAGCCCTCAACAGCAACGAACAATTTGAAATGGATGACTCCTTTCAAGTCTCCATCACTCAAGTTCATCATGCTCCTCAAGGTACCGGCAGACCCCGTCGTGGGAAACCCGGCCATCCTACCATGACCATGTTAACGGCCAACAAACGAACGGTCATCCGCATCCAAAATAATGATGAGCTCTGTTGTGCCAGAGCCCTCGTGGTCGCCAAAGCTCGCGTGGACCAGCACCCAAAACTCAAAAGCATTCGCCAAGGAAGGCCCCTGCAAAGAACCCTCGCTCTGGACCTCCAGAATGAAGCCCAGGTACCCTTGGGTCCTTGCAGCTATGATGCCTTGACCCAATTCAGTCAAGCTCCGTCCCTCACCGGTTACCAGATCATCCTGGTCGATGCACAGCGATCGTTTCACATCACGACGTTTGGACCCCTTTCTGACAAACAACTGATCCTGTTACACAACCAAGACCATTATGATGTCATCACCAAATTGCCGGGATTTTTCGGGTCCAGTTATGTGTGTGCGGATTGTTGGAAACCCTACAACACCGAGGGACGTCATCGATGCACCAAGACCAAGTTGTGTGGAGCCTGTCGCCAGAAAGATTGTCCAGACTTTCAATATGCTTACCCCCGACACCTGAAAGCCACTCAACGTTGCGAGTCGTGTCATCGGGACTTTTTTGGACCCGCGTGTTACGAAGCCCATTCCAGCAAGACCCATGCGGGCAAACCCGTCACGGGCCTCCAGACCTCCGTGTGCTCTCAACGACACCGATGCGATGAATGCTATCAACAAAATGTGGGCTTGTCCCGCATTCAACGTCACCTTTGTTGGCACGTGGATTGCCCGTCTTGTCATCAGTACGTCGACGCCGACAAACACCATTGTTTTATACAAAGAGCCCCCAAACCTCAAGACCAAAAGAAGAGAAAGAGGACCCGTCAAAAAGGTCCTGGCGCCAAACGAGGTGCCGGCGCCGCCGCCGCCGCCGCCGCCGCGGAACCCCATGCCTCCTCCGAGGACGAGGAAGACCTGCCACCCTTACACGTCTTCTTTGATATCGAAGCCATGCAACCCCACGGAAAACACATTGCCAATCTCGTCGTGGCCGAAACCGAAGACAACGATGAACCCAAGCCTTTCCCAGGTCCCACCTGTATCCGTGACTTTCTGGAATGGCTGGATACCTTGACCCTCCACGATACCCGTCAAGTCAACGTCATCGCTCATAATTTTCAAGGGTACGATGGGTACTTTATCATCCAAGAATACTATAGTGAAAACCGCATCGTACAACAACTCCGCAACGGATGTAAACTCTTACAAATCCAACATGACCGCATCCGGTTCATCGATTCCATGAGTTTCTTCCAGATGCCCCTCTCCGCGTTTCCCAAAACCTTTGGTTTGACAGAACTCTGCAAAGGCTATTTCCCCCACAAGTTCAACATACCTAAGCATCAAAACTACGTGGACATCCTCCCCTCACGCGATTACTACATGCCTGAGAGCATGACACTCGAAGGAAGACAAGCCTTTGAAACCTGGCATCAACAACAACGCGACCAGGGTGTGGTGTTTCATTTTCAACAAGAGTTATTGGCCTATTGCAGTTCCGATGTACGACTCCTCAAACAAGGATGTCTGACTTTCAAACGCATGTTTGAAGACTTAACAGGCTTCAATCCCTTCGATCACGTCACCATTGCCTCCGCTTGTAATCGAGATTTACGTATGAACCGGATGATCCCCAACAGTATTGCCAGCGAACCCGCCGGTCATAAAGGATGGAGAAATAACATCAACCAGTCCATCCCAGCCCTTGAATGGTTAACCTGGTGCGATCACCAACTACGTCAACGCGCCCTCCAAGATCTCAACCCCAACGATCTACTGGCCAGTGCCAATCCAAAGCCTCAGTACATCCAACATGTCCGAAATCAAGGCGAGTATAAGATCCCCGGGACCAACATCCATGTGGATGGTTATTGCCCCGACACCCACACCGTCTACGAATTTCAAGGCTGTTTCACCCACGGATGCCCTACCTGTTATCCCCATCGCTACGAAAAACATCCCCGCAACTATGATCGAACCATGCAGGACCTCTATGACGTCACCCAAAACAAAGTCCAAAAGCTTACCGACCAAGGGTACAACGTCATTCAAATGTGGGGATGTCAATGGGACCACCTCCGAGACACCCACCCAGAGATCGACTCCTTCGTCCGGGAACTCAACTTTATCCAACCACTTGAACCTCGGGATGCTTTCTGTGGAGGTCGTACCAATGCCATTAAACTGTACCATCATATTACCCCTGGCCAAAAAATTCACTACATCGATGTCACCTCCTTGTACCCGTGGGTCAACAAGAAGTCTGTGTACCCCAAAGGGCATCCCACCATCGTTTCTCAACCAGGTCACACGAACATACACCAGTACTTTGGTCTCATACAGTGCAAAATCCTGCCTCCCCGTGAATTGTACCATCCCGTGCTGCCTTACCGTCATGACAACAAACTGCTCTTTCCACTCTGTGCCCGTTGTGTGGAAGAAGAAATGGACAAACCTCTTTTGGACAGATCTTATCATTGCCCTCACACCGACGAACAACGAGCCCTCACTAGTACCTGGTGCACCCCAGAGTTGTATAAAGCCGTGGAGCTCGGGTACCAAGTCCAATACATCTACGAAGTCTGGCATTTTGACGAGACCTGTGAGGGCCTCTTCGCCGATTATGTTAACACCTGGTTAAAAATCAAACAAGAAGCTAGTGGGTGGCCTAAGGATGTCACGACAGAAGAAGAAAAGCAACGTTACATCGAAGAGTACTTCCTGCATGAAGGCATCCAGTTAGAATACGACAAGATCGAATACAACCCGGGCCTGCGTACCCTAGCTAAGCTCATGCTCAACTCCATGTGGGGTAAGTTTGGACAACGCCTCAACAAGACCCAAATTCAAGCCTTTGATGATCCTCATGCCTTCCACTGTTTCTTGGATAGCGATGCCTTAGACGTACGTCACGTCACCGTTATTAATGAACAAACTGTGGAGATCCACTACCAAAATCAAAAAGAGGACATCCGCGTCTCACCCAACCTCAACATTTTTGTCGCCTGCTTCACTACCTGCCACGCCCGCCTTAAATTGTATGACGCCCTGGAACGCTTAGGGGAAAGAGTCCTCTATTTTGACACCGACTCCGTCATCTACCTGGAGGAAACACCCACTCAATTCCAACCTGTCTTGGGTTCCTATCTTGGGGACTTCGCCTCCGAATTAGCTAAGGATGAATACATTCAAGAATTTGTCAGTGGAGGACCCAAGAACTATGGGTATACTACGAATGAAGGAAAAGTGGAATGCAAGGTCAGAGGCTTCCGACTCAACAGCGAAGGACATACCCAGTTGAATTTTGACGTCATGCGTAAGAATGTCAAAGAGGAAATCCAGAAACCCCTTCCAAAACCACGGGAAATCCAGGTCATCAACTCCCACCAAATTGTTCGCAACCCAACAAACTACACCTTGCTCACTGAACCCCAACATAAATGGTACAAGTTAGTGTATGACAAACGAGTCATTGATCACAACACCTTCAAGACCTACCCCTATGGCTACCAGTGAAAACCCCAACAAGATCGTCGATTGTGATTACTGTGATCGAGAACATTGGGCGCCACCACCACCACCCCCATTCTACAGTTCCTTTGCCATACCTTTGAACAGAAATCAATCATATCGACGTCAATTACAACAATGGATCCGTGACAACAACCAATGGCGAAGAAGAACTCGATGTCAAAAACAATGGTGGGGACCCTCTATTGAACATTAAGGAACACTTATCAAATAGGAACACAAAGGACTTATTGTAAAACAAATCAATAAAACATGATTTATTCATTTTTGTCTTGTTTTCAAGGATCACCCACGTTCCCCCAATTGGACTTTGGACTTGGAGCCCGCGTTTTCTCAGCGGTTTTACTTCCCCTTGAGTCCACGATCCCTTTTTCATACTTGCCAGCGGTTTCCCATCCTAAAACACGTGACTTCCGGTTGTATGAGCCCGCGATCCTTTTTTTCACACCTGGTCAGCGGTTTCCCATTCCAAATCACATGACTTCCGGTTCCAGGCATTTCCGGTTCCGGTGACGTCATTGATTTGCTCTCGACCAATCAGAAGCCAGTATTTTACCCAAACGGGCCCCCCTTACTACTAATAGGTTAAAATCTTTTTCTTCATTTTATTATGTTTCATGGCGAGACATCTTCCATACGCCTCTCCAGTAAATCTCTCGTAGGTCTTTAGTTTTTTGGAGACGATATCATTTTGAGACGTATACTTTTGGCTTCAGGTGACTAGACAGAAGTGTTTTAAACTTTTAGTGTGTTTTCTAGCTTCAGATAGAAATGACATTGCTGATAGAATCAAGATCTTTGGCTTGTCAAGTTATATGGTCCAGAAATGCACCAGCCAACAAGGTAAAGCTCATTGCCCCAAAACTATTAATATATCATTAGTTTATTAATTAGTTAAGTAGTGAATTATTAGTGATATTTTGACCATTACTTGAACAATGTGGGATGTGGTAGGGAGATTTTGAGTCGTTTTGTGGTTTTTTAGGGGTGTGTTGGTTGACATCGTAATTATGAGTGATGGAAGTGTTAAAGACAAGCGTTGGTTAGGATTTGAACGTCACATTTCGATTTTGATTAAAGTTGCAATAATTACCCAATAATGAGTTTCTGGTTCAAAAAATGCATTTTGTTGTCACAAATGATCAAGATTGATTGCCTTATTTAGTTTCCGAAAGTCAACACAAAATCAGGGTGTACCATCAGTCTCGTGATAAGTGGTTTGGTTGTGAAAAGGATATGATATTTGTATACAGATGGTTCGGAAACGCAATACATTGATTTATCATGATCCAGGGATTTTCATAAAAATCAGTCTCGTCATATAATGGTTACCTCGTCCTACTGTTGTGTTCTTTTTTGCAAGACATGATTATGGTCACTGGTTATCAGCAAAAGGTTGGGATAACCAAAGAAAATTATGAGGAAATCTGCAATGGACTATACAGGCAGAATACAATAAATGCTAGCCAGAGTTACCAGCTTGGTAACTCTTCCACACTCTCCTTCAGTTCATCTCATCCTTGGTTTTACTCATGTTAGCGAGAAAATTATACAAATGGATTTTCCACTTTTATATTGGTCCTTCAGGTTTTCACTGCCATCAAGCGTGCTTATAGTTTAACAAATGCTGCGTTTTTGGGTCTGCTGTGCGCATGCGCGTAGCAGACACTATGTAACCGAACCGTAAATCTGTTAGTAAACTTCCGTAACCACTTTTGTAACCACTTCCGTAACCATTTTGGTGACGCTATGATTGGAAAATGCACAAAAGGCTCTCACGTCACACTACCGGAAATGAAAATTCATTCGTGGAAAAAGTTTGGAAGTCACCGCTTTGTTGCGATACAATCAGCAATACCGTTGCTCGTTAGGATTTTCACAGGGAAGTCTGTATCTGAGTAGGATTGTAACTGTTTTTGCAAAATCAGACTACTAGCAACTGGCTCCCTAAGATAACGCAGGACTGTTTTCGCAAAATCAAACTACAGACAACTGGCTCACTAAGATAACGCAGGCAAGGCTCTGCCACTTTTCACAGACAAGACTCGCTGCCAACACAGCAACAGGCAAAGGCCCGGGATTATCACTGCTAAAGTTCGGATGACATGTATAAGAACACTCAGCAACAAGGAAAGGCTCGGAATTGTCACTTTCAATAATCGGAGCAATAAAACCCCGGAAACTGTGTTTCTCTCACTATGACTTTTTTTCGGAGTTATCAGTGCAAATTAACAGACCAACAGCAGCTGATTCACTGTATTTCAATGCATTGTGTTTTTGAACTCTGTTTAGTTCTCTGACGGTCTCACCCATCCAGTTACTATCCCCGCCAAACCAGACTTAACTTTGGTTAGAGCATCCAACCGGCACCTGGAAGGAAGGTCATGGGTTCGACTCCCGTTGGGAGGACTCAGATTTTTTCTGAGTTATACGACTATTTCAACATTTCGTCTTTTAGCACGTTTCAGCTAGTCGTCACTCCATTAACATGAATGTTTTCATTGTGGTAGATGTTCCTCTCCCTTGTCCACACACATGCAAAGTGCAGTATACACTAACAAAAATCAGGAAAAGAAAAAATAACGAGAAAGGGATAATTATTTCAGCTCATTCTGTCGCAGATTCCAGTTCATGATCGGGGGAGTCAAACGGCTATAATTGTTGAAAGCCCAGTTGCCCCGGCAGCCCGATCAAAGTTAAGCCAGGTTTGACGGGTTATCAATTGGATGGGTGACCGCCAGGGAATCTCACCTGATTCAATATTACAGCAAATAAAGTTTGGTTCAGTTTATTATGCATTCTGCATTACCATGTTACGCAGAAATTATACGTGTGACAAATTCATTCTACCATTTCCATCACACTTTATATTCCTGATAATTCCCTACATTTTCAAACATTTTTGTCACTCTTACCACAAAAACCACATTTAGATTACCTTGAACGTCTTTGCTATATTGACCAGTGTTGGAGCAGCAGACACGTTTACCCATTGGGGACCCTATTTTTAAACGAGCAGTGGCGTGGTGGTGTTGTGGTCAGTGCCCTGGGCTTTCCATCAAACGTCAGATTTGAAGACGATTGTTCAAGACTAGTCTTCCCCCTTCACTGTGTTATTTTCTTACACACGAAACACAGCTCCCCAGTGTATAAACGGGTATCAGGAAACCCTAACGGGGAATTATTAAAATGCTTGAGAATAACCCAGCGATGGCCTTGCATATCATGTACAGTTATAGAGTAACAATGCTCACAGATGCTTCAGAAACAGGAGCTGAGCCCCGACACCGATGAGCCACTTCGTTCAACCCGGTAGATTTACCTTTTTTCCTCATGTTTTGGCGTGGAAACTGATTTACTTTGTACTCTCGTAGGCCTTTGCTGCTAGCGGTGATCAGATTATTGGTGGGCGGAGCGCAAAAAGCATTGCCCCTCCAGAGAACTTTAGAAATTATTTGTCGTCTAACGCCAGAGAAGATATAAGGTTGGTACTTGACTCATTTTATGACTGTGCGTAAGTTGGGGATTGAAATTGAAGGATGTAAATTATTTGCATTACGGTTATGAGCTCCAGAGATAACAATGTTGAAACACAAGTACAATGGAACTACTGGAAAGAGAAAGAGGGAGTTATTGCCGCAACACGTTTCCAGTAGTCACGTTTTAATGGCTCCAAACTCTGAATAACGATTTTAATTTATTCTTATTGCATTTCCAGTAATTTTGATTATTTATCTTATAGCCTTTTGCCAATACTTTGACAAATGACGGAACGTTTATTTTTTATTTTTTTATTTTAGGAACTTAAATCAAGAAATAAACCAGAAGACACAAGAGTTGAGTCAGCTTAGAAATCAGAAAAGAACGATAGAAAACCTACTTAGGCAAAAATCTGTAAGTAGTTATTTTTTTAATTTCAGACAGTTTTTTTGAAAGCTGCACGGGCTCGACAGTTTTAAGCAGCATTCCAAGATATTTTTTGGTTCTTCTTACAGAATGAACTTCAAGAAGCATCACAAAGAAAAAAGGAATTGCATGCCTTAATGAACCACCTAAAGCTGGTGAGTATCTTTAAAAGACAAAACCTCCTAACATACTGTTTATTTTCAGTAAACGCCAGCCAACGCCAGAACGTTGGATAATAATGTTGACACGTTAATCACCATTTTAAGAAGTGCGTAATTCGTAATTCATCACTGCTATAGGTTTAAGCAAATTCTGTGCCATTTGAATTAATCAACAGAAGTATTATCGTGGAAATGTTGGCCAGTATTGTCCTGCTATTTAATGAAATTTAGATTGTGCTTTTTGCAAAATGGAAAAAGAAAGAAGCCTGTGAATTTGCTCTTCCTATCATTGCGAAGCAGATTATCTAATTCTCTGGAAAATTACGTGGCTTGTGTTCGCATCGTCCGCCATATTGGTATTCATGCGCACTTGTCAAGCGTAAGTGGCAAATGAGCCACAGGCCTCCCAGGGAAACCCCCCTTTTATAGCGCGCCTTTGTATTTAAGTAAATTAATAACACTTCGCCATACAAGTTTACAACTGAAGAAGGTGGCGGGATAGCAGCAGGGGGAAACTAAATTCCCATTCAGTGGTTGTTCTTCTTAATTTGGCGTCTTTTGTTGGCTGATATTCAAAAGTTTTCATGTTTTTTTTAAGTGCATTAGACTTAGGGAATCATTTAAGAGAGATGATTATTCGAGTCTTTGGGGCAGTTATTTTCAAACGTTTTCTCAAAAGCGGGTTGATTATTCAAGTGGGTGGGAGCTATTATTGGGGAAATGGCTTCTGTGCGAGGAATATGCAATTTCGACTGAGTCTTCTGCTCAGTTGTAAAACAACTATGGTTTATCAGGAAAACTGTTTTTCTCTCTTGTGCTTGAATCTTTGTGTTTTTGACGAAGGGTATATATATTGTTATATCTTGCAGGAAATAGATGAGTTGATGGAAGCCTTTGAGGATGTAGTTTCGCCTGACATTTCAGTGTTGGTATGTGGAACGTTAAGTTGAGAAATCCATTCAGCGTGAATATTGTATTCAATTTTACACCTTAGTGGTCGACAAACAAGATGTCTGCTCGGTTCGGTAACATTATGTGTACGTAACGTACGCAGTTGGAAAAAAGAAAGCCTAAACAAATTCAAACTTTTACGGGATTCGAACCCATGACCATCTGATACTGGCGCAGTGCTCTACCGACTGACCTATCAAGCCAACTGGCTTAGTTGATAACAGCACTGTTTTAAATCTTTCATCTGCAAGTCATACATGTAGTATGTCATATATTTAACTTTCAGCATGCTGCTGAGCTCAGAGCATAGCAGACACAGACAAAACAAATGCAAATGACATTGAGAGAATATATCGAGAATCTCCATATCATACAGCGTTCTTTTCTTAATTTTCAGGAAACTGATTTGGAGCAGTCTACTCAGCGACTTGAGGATCTAAGTGAGCAGGTATTAACATAGGTCTGTAATGCGTACATATGTGCCGCAAGTATACGCTTTGACGATGGGCTAACGCTCGAAACGTCAACCTCCAATTTCTTTATCGTGGCCAATTTACCATCAGGTTACCTTCAACTCAGTTGATAAATGCAACGTTTTGTGTTTTACTTCCCCACTGACGCAGCACCACAGTTTCTTTAGAAACTAACCCCCTTGTTTATACAATAGAACTGTTGTACCACAAAGTCACGTTTTGAAAAAAGGAATATTAAATAAGACTAATTGTTTTGGAAAAGTAAAAAGAAATGACTGATGAAGAACTCCTCAGTTCTTTCCAATTCCTGTCGTGTCGTGGATCATTTTAGAAACCTCAAAGCCTCAACGTTCCTATCAATTTCAAGGACTGTTCTACAAAATCACACCTTAACCGCTCAGATATGTACACCTGCTTTGCTGGTGTTTTTATTTCATTCTTCTCTTTCCAGAGCCAAAATGCAGAGCAGGAAAAGGCGGAAGCTGAGAGATTATTGGACAAGCAACAAGAAGTGTATGACGAACATAAAAGAAAGATTACTGAAGTGCTAGAAAATGCAGAGCCTCTTAAGGTTAGAATCATAAGTGGCTGATGCGTTATCTTTGTGTACCTATTATGGTGTAAAAGGTTCAAGGCTGTGCCAAGATTGTGTTTGGCAATGGAAAGGCCACATATAAAAAAATGATACGTTATGAACTAGGCGGCGCCCTCATAGTGTTCTTTGCATGCCACCGTTTCTTTGCACCTGAACAAGCTGGAACAAGCTGAGCATTCCTTGAAGCTAAACTTATGGTCAGAATAGGATACAAGTGATGTTATTGAAGAATTCTGGCACGATTGTCAGGCAAAAAGAGTCTGCAATAGAATGTCATTCCCTTTAAGGGCAAGGACAAACCTGAATTTAAACCAATACGTGCTGGCCTTTTAAGGTGTTTTGCTCCTGTTTCAAGGGGTCTCAAGGTGTTCGTCTTCTGCTCTGTGTTTGGAATCCTGCAGCCCAGCTTTGTTAGAAGTTGGCACTTTGCTATTTCATCCGTGACACAAACGCAATAGTTTTTGAAATGTGTCTGAACAGCTAGCCAATAGAAACGTAGGAGTTCAGTCACTCAACCATAACAACAGAACTCCTCTATTTCATGCTTTTGTTGGAGATTACGAGTATCCAAGGGGAAGAGGTCTCTTTTTAAGATAACAAGATTCCCAAGAAAGCGGTTGTGTACTGTAGTTTATTTAACGTCCCCTTGTTCTTTATTTAAAATTCTCCAGGAAGAGCTGGAGTCTCTAACACTTATGGGCGACCAGGAGAAGGCAAAAAGGGAACACTTCGAAAAGGAGCGAAGGAAATTGGAGCAGAAAATAGACCAGAATGAGAGAGAGCGGGATGGTCTCCTCAAGTTAGCAGAGGTAAGACGCCATTTGCTCCATGGGTTCAACAGGTCAGCCTTCCATCACTTGTTTGTACGTATTATTCCATCACTTGAATGACTCGATAATTGATAGTTATTGGTAAAAATTATTTTCAAATTGACAGCAAAAGGCAGAGCAGGCAAGCCAACATTTTGAGAGAGTAGAAACCACAAGAAGTGTGACGGACCTGGAGACAGAAATTATAAAAAAGCAGAGATACATCAACGAGGAGGAAAAAAAGTAAGCTTTACTGTCTAGATCTGAGATGCAAATGTAAAAAACTCAATAAAAATTCTGATGATGAAGTGCAACAGATGTCTGGGAAAAGCATTCTACTTAGTTTCCATTTATTTTCAAATTTATTTTCACCAATCAATTTAGTGGGAGCATGGTTTGGGCTGGTTTAGGTCATCGCTGTGAAAACATTTTGCCGTTTTTACCCAGACGAAAAACAAACACGAAAAGAAACGTTTCTTTTTTCAGGTTGTAAATTGTCTGTAATTTACTGCGACTTAAATAAAGATCCAACCTCAGCCAATGGTTACGTTTTATGCAGCTGTCAATTATCTTAGCAGACTCCGGGAGCAAAAGTGTTAAGCTCAACGGGCTCATAAGATCGCGTTAGTTTCTTGTTAGCTATTTTGTCTGGGTTAGTAGATGGTCTTTGTAGCCAAGATTCATGGAATTACAAAACGCAATCGTGAGTTAAGGTTTGAACTGAACTGTAGAATTCTTGTGTAACTGAAAAAGACGCCGCCCGTTAACATTCCACTTTCTTCAGATTTCTATTACTTATTAAAGTTGCGTGACTGTGGATGCGTGACCGAAGGTCCGTCTTGTGTTGAGGTCTGTGTTTGACTTTTTTTCACCACTTACTTTTCTTGAGTTATATAAGCTCTTCTGCCCGCATGGCACTAATTGCCTGTTTTTTCTTCGAGTTTCTGATTGGTTCCCTGACTTCTGCGTTTGCTGTGATTGTTCAGATTTCATTAAAGTAGTTTTGGCTGTACGACAGTTATTATTTTTCTTCAGGCCTCAATAAGTTACCGAAACAAACAGTATTTTCACGGTCTATTTACGACCGTATGGACAAGGAACACAAAACGAAGAGGACTAAAATCCTCCATTGATACTAACGAGCGACCTAACGGTTCGTCAGTCTAGTTACTGCCGTTTTCTAACGGTTGTCGTTAAGTAGTGTGTTTTTTGTTTTTGCAGCCGTGGAAGTGTGGAGGAGGTTACAAAACAGTTCAACGAAATTACAGATAGATTCACAAAGATCTTACAGAATAAGAAAAATATACATAAATATAACAAGGTAGGATAGCAATACACCAGCAATATAAACAAATTTCAAATTATCATGACTGAACCAATGCAGCCATGTTTTAGTGCCTACATCCCTTTATACATTGTTTATATACTTTGTCATTATTGGAATGTTTATTGTACATTGTTTTGTCATGTCTGCTGTATTTTTGTTGATATTCTGTATTCATTGTTTACCTAGCATATTTTCCGTGCGAATACTGCTTTTTATTACTGTCGTTAACATCGCTTAGGACTTCTTAGCAGACCATTTTCTGCGATCGAAGCGGTCGTTAAGTGAAAAATCGCTTATAAGAACCTAGTGGATTAAGAACTTGTAAGCTAAAGTTTGTTATTTGGACCCTCACCGTACGAGAACCATAAATTAAAAGGTCCTGTCATGGGTTTAGAGAAGGAAGGAACCACAACCATATTGAATTCGTTTCAAAGCAGCAAAAAGTGCTTACTTATGATAACTAATTCAAGAACCTAACCGGCCTTCAGTTGGCACCAAATATGCTGGTTCGGGCATACCAGTATTATTGAAATGTGCTTATTTGTCTTGTAGTATCTTACACAAGCCATGGAAAGAAGAATGAGTTTTATTAAGGAAAAGAGGAAATACTTGGCTTGCAGTACTTCGCAGTTTTTCACGCGGCATTTAAGCCGTAGAGGATTTAGTGGATATATAACATTTGATCACAGCCAAGAGACTCTGGAACTTATCGTAAGTGGCAAGTAAAGAGTAAAGAACGAAGGAAAAAAGAAAGAGTTACGTAATAAATGCGGTTCATTTATCTGGTAACCAGTATGAAATTGACCACCCAGCCCCAGCCCCAGCCCCAGCCCCACCGCCCCCTGAGCGGCTTTTCAGGAATAATGAGACAAACTGCTGCAATTTGAACAAAGTTAAGAAACCCTACCGCCATGACCCGAGGAGTTGAACTCGGGTCTACTGAGAAACACTTCCAGCTAGCAGTCAGTCTAGATCTTCGGATCCTAATACTGCTGCCTTAGACACTACCTCCGCAATATTTGGCTTTCGAAGTAAGATGTCAAAATCTCCGTGAATACTTCTACTCAACGGACTTGGTCTGCGATCGCATGGGTCCATTTGCAAACAGAAAATATTTAAGTCGTTAAAACATACATTGAAATGACGGAAAACGGTAGTTCTTTCTACCAACAAGTTGATTTAAAAACTAATGGTTCAACTTCCTTCCGCTTAGTTTTGACAAAAACTGAACAATTCTTACCACACTCCAAACCGTCGAAAACGCCCCTAATGTTATCATTCTTTATTATTCACTGTCTTGCAGGTAAATGTCCACAAAGGTCCAAATGATGTGTATTCTGAGAGAGATGTGGATGAAAGCACAAGCGTGATGAAATCTTTGTCGGGCGGTGAAAGGTCTGTTTCCACCATCTGCTTTCTGACTGCACTGTGGGGCGCCATGGAATCTCCGTTTAGATGTCTGGATGAATTTGATGTTTTTATGGTGCGTACAATCCTTAATTTTACTAAGGTTTTCAGAGACGGGGGTAGCATGATTCGCCCTTGGTTATAATAGACTGAAAATCAAGGAAAACAAATGAAATAAATTTACAGGAGAAGTACGCTTAGCTTTGAAAATCGCGACGGTCAAATGATCGCCGGAGAATCATGTTTGAAAACCCCGGCAACGAACAGTGCAGTGAAAGCGGCCGTAAATGACTCTAGTCGGTGCAGCAGGTCTGGTCAGGAGGGGGTAGGGGGGGGGGGAGGGGAGGGAGAGGTTAAGGAGAAAAAGGGGCAAAACGCAGGCTAAAAGGTTTCGTTTGTGCGAAACCTTCTTTTGATGGAGATAAACATTCTCATTTTAGCGATTGTTATTTACAGGACTTGTGTAACAGAAGGGTTATCATGAAGATGGTGCTGGAACTTGCAGTGCTACCGGAACAGAAAAATCGTCAGTTTATATTCTTGACTCCCCAGGACTTAAGGTAAGTGCTTAGTGAGTCACTGTCACGTATTGTTGTGGTTCTTTTACATACGCGGCTCTTTCGAGGGACTATTTGCTGACAGTTACCCTGCGAAGCTTCAAGGGATTATCGGCTTGGTTTGAAGGGGCTATGTCACAGGTATTGTTGTGTCTTGGGTCAAAATTCTGCTTAAATCAAAGCTACGAGCATTTACTTATCTACAAAATGGTTTTCTGAGAACTCCAAGAAGAAATAAAGTGCATTCTTGAAAGGAGAATCAAATACAATCCGGTTAATAATGGTTTTTGCTAGACAGCAGGGAAAACTTGAAAAAAAGCAGCCGCATTTTTTTCAAGTTGCAATCCTTTTCCATCCTGATCATCCGTGGCCAAAGGCACTTATTTACAGTTTAAGTGCACTTGTAGAGTGGTTCTAAACAAAACTCGGTCGATGATTTTGGGTTTCCATTATTATAAACATGTCTTTTGACTTCTCAAATTAATGCTTAAAATTGGTGACATAGCCCATTTAAAAACATCAAATTTGCAAGGTAAACTATCAGACCGATCTTCCCGAGACAGACACACCCGATTGTTGTTGTCAGTGTTCATCGCTGAGCTAAATCATCCAAGAAAAGTAACTGAAACTGACTTTTTTGAATTTTGTATTGATATTTAAAGGAGAAATTATATGCTGATCACACTCTTCTGTTTCGTTTTAGTTCTCTGCCAATAGATAAGAAACTGGTCAAGATTTTTAAGCTTGATAATCCTGAAAGATGACTCTGGATACAAGGACTAACCGCAAGATTAGAGTTTATTAAGTGTGTAAACTAAAAAATATTTTATTTTGACAAAGAATATAGATGTTCAAATTTTGCCAAAAAATGTAAATTTCAGTTGAAGAACTAGATTATATTTATAGTATATTTTATTTCCTATGTAATCCTATGTAAATAGAACAAATTGGATTCGCTCTTAGTTAGAAATAATGATTGTTCGTGCGTTGGCGGAGCTCTATAGTTGGTCACAGAAATCAAAACTTAACAAAACAAGTATGTAATGATGTAATTAGTGATGTTTAGTGTTTATTAACACATTATCGTAATTAATAATGATTTGGAGATACATAAACAAGTAAAAACTAACGAGATTAAGTTCCAACGTTTCGGCGACTTCATGACGCCATTATCAAGGACTGATTTAATGAATACAGTGCGAGTTTATGTAAATTTATCTGACCTGAACTCTTTTTAATTCGCACTGTATTCATTAAATCATTCCTTGATAATGGCGTCATGAAGTCGCCGAAACGTTGGAACTTAATCTCGTTAGTTTTTACTTGTTTATGTAACACATTATCACCTTTAAAAATATCAGGTGATAGAGAAGTCTACAAGGCTGTTTTGTGTTCATCCTCGGTCTATTTTATTTTTTAAACAGTCACTTTTATATATTTATTTTTTCCATTGTCTACTTTTATGTGCACAAAATTGTTGTTTTTATAGGATATATTTTAAAAAGATTTTGTCAAGTTTCAAGTCAAGCGAAATAGAGCCTTGACTGGAATTCAAATTTCACAAAATCATTAATCATAATAACAGTCAACAGTTCCTATAAGCAATTTCTTTGCTAAATATTTTGTAATAAAAAAGAAGGACGTTTCGACACCTTTGAGGTCATTTTAAACAAAACAAGAGTTTGTAATTTTTGTCACTACCTTTGGCTCGTTATCAGTGGGGTGGGGAAAAAATTTTGTACTGAGAAATGGTCACTCTTAACTCACTTGCTCTCCATAGGTGGTTTTTTTGTGATGTCATGGAAACCAAATGCACTTACAAGGGCACCGCAAAGCTTCTCTCTTGACATTTTCTACGCACCTGTGAAAAAATCTTCGTGGAAAATTTCCTGCCGATGTACTGCTTCGCCGCATACAAATACAGCACTTTGAAATTCGATCCAATTCGTGGCAGCCCGAAACACAAGAATTCTCAAAATGCTATAAAAGAGAGCGATATTTTCGTTTTATTTTTCAAGTATGATAACAATGTCAAAGTATCATCTCAAGAGAAACTAGGCATATTAATTTTCATTATTTGGTTTTTAACATTTCTTTTTTTTTAAAGAGGGACACCAACATGGCGGACGCCTTGAAAACCAAGAATAGGAAACAGGCTCTGCATGTCCCCGCGCCGGGCTAACACTGGACCGTTTATGCATGGTTTAATTTTACCTGTTACCATCTCCCCCGGGTAACCCCCAGGACAAGTCTAGCCCTTCCTGCCCGGGACTGGGAAATTGTTTGAGGCGGTCGTGTCCCGGGGGGAGGAAGGCGGGGCAAATCGAAAATTAGACTGCGAGTAGTCTCTAATTTTGGCGATGGCGACTGTGGGGAGGGCGAAATACACACGCGCGCGCGAAAGTTCGAGGAGACGCGACGCGAGGTGAGCGCCGAAAAATAACTTCTCGTTTTTCTTGTGAAGTACGTCACTTCTCAGTTGTTTTGATGGCGCCGGATCGCATGGAGAACGCTGGCTATTTCCAGGAAAAATCTCCAGAATTTGTAGCAGACTGGTTAGAGAAAAAGAATTTCTCAAACTTCAAATCTTTATTCGTAGGTACGTTCATTGTATTGAAAAATCAGGGGCTTCATAGTATTAAAAATAATCTTTGATGCGTACTCGATTGGATGGCGTTCGTCACAAACAAAGAAATATTTCGTCAGTTCCAGAAACGCGTTTAAATTGTCAAAACGTGTAGTTTTGCTAGTGTACGGAAGTGGATATTGTCACTCGCTATATTTTCACCACAAAACGACGTATTTGTGGTCGATGAGGAGTCCCGGGGGTGTGGAATTGGCTCTTTCTGTGTGCCCGGGGGTGGGGAACAGACGTCAAGTAAGAAAAAGAAAATGAAGATCCTGGAGGGTATGCTCGGGGGGTGGTAATAGAAAGAATTGAACCATGCATTACCCATTTGTCAATAAAAACTGGAATTTTCAGTTGGAAATTCAAATTCTACAGCTCATTTCACTGGAAAGACAGCCTAGAAATTTTTCAGAAAAGATGGGTATTCTCAGATAAATTCCTCTTTTTCCGTTCCAACCGAAATGACTGAAAAAATCCCCTCAGACGTGCTGACTGGAAAGACCCCAACCGTCAGGGCCCTGTTGTTCAAACAGCGGATAACTCTATCCACCTGATAAATTCCTAACCAGTCGATACAGTCAAAGCTCTTCTTGCGACCACTCTCGTAAGCGACCAGCTCTACTTACGACCGGCGTGGGAAACCCCGTTTGAATTAGCTGTCGTATTACAAGCGACCGCGACCGCTTTTGTGAATTACCGACTGGCTTTTTCTTCTGTTTCTAAGTTCTCGTAAGCGACCACTCGGTCAGCACTTTTATAAAAGCACTCAGTTCTTGATCAAATTTGGAGTAATAAATAACACGAGTGCTAATGGTTCTTTGACTTGCATATAAGCGGACCTCTTCTGTGATAAGCGGTAAAAACTGTTTAATATTATTACTACAAAACTCTTAGTAACATTTAACATACTGGTACACACGTAGGGACAAAGAGGCTATCCATGTAAGACTTCATCTTGATAACATCAATAGAGATAGTGGCATCGAAATTCCTGAAGCTTGGATACCTACGATCAAAAAGCACAACAGCCGATCAACCACAAAGCGGACCTGTGAGGGAACAACGTCTAGTAGTCGGAATAATGAGGATCGAAAATGCACCAATAGCGAACCAACATGCTACAAATAGCGAAACGTAAACAATCGACCTCATCGCCTGATGAAGAATAACAGTATTGCAGTCGAAACGTCGCGATCAACAACTCAAAGCGATTCCATCGTGAGACAAACGAATAAACGTTCATCTTTCCTATCTTACACCACGATGAACAATAAACACATCTTTATGAAAGAAAAAAATAATAACATTTTACTCTAGTCTACTTTTAGTCTTCTAGCCAGCTAGAAGACTAAACACTTTAATAAAAATGTTCATTCGTTCATTCATTCATTCATTCATTCATTCATTCATTCATTCATTCATTCATTCATTCATTCATTCATTCATTCATTCATTCATTCATTCATTCATTCATTCATTCATTCATTCATTCGTTCATTCATTCATTCACAAAACGCCTGGTCGAGTAAGGACTGGAGACAAGTCGGTGTTCCAATTCCAATATGGCGGTACTGAAAGTGAACTTGCCATATTAAAACAAAGCTGTAAAATGTCAAGAAAACGAGGAGTTGACAATGCATCGGACAAAAGCCCAGAGAAAGCGGTAAAGCTAAGTCCTGATCTATCAGGGGTTACAGCCGTGATCGTAGAAGCTGGTCTCGGAAAAACTAGAGCGTCTATCTTGGCGAAACAACTCGAAAGGCACGGTGGAAAACATTTCAAGGATTTGGATAGTACCATCACACACGTACTAATCGACAAGAAACTGAAAATAGAGAGAGCAAAAAAGTATTTAGGCGTGAAAGATATTCCCGAGGAAGTTAAAGTTGTGGATTCAGAGTGGTTAAGTCAATGTTTGTCTGAAGGGAAACTCGTTGAGGTTGAGAAGTACATCTTGGGTAAAGGTCAGGTTGAAATTGAGGAGAAATCCGCTTGTAAACCAACAAGTACCAAAAGCGATAAAGGGAAGCAGACTTCAGTTTTGGATATTGTACACACTGAACCTTCAGGACCAAATCTAGATATAGAAGCTAGTACATCAAATGAATTAAAAGAAGTCAGTAAATCCCCAACCAAGCACTCTGCTCTCAAGCCTCAAGACCGAAATGCAGATGATGACAGTGATTATACAGACAGTGGAGATGAAGGAAGCAAATCAGGGAGATCGCCAGTTGTCACACCTAATGTCTCACCAGAAAAACTTCAAACAAGTTGGGTGTGTGCTCAAGCCGCCACCTCACAGCAGGAAAACCATAACCAGTTTATAACAGACAAGCTTCAGGTCCTTGCCACATCCTATGCAAACACCAAAGATCAGTGGAGAGCACTGGGATATAAAAAAGCCATTGCATCCATCAAGAATTATCACAAAAAAATTGAGACCTGGGAGGAATGTAGCAGCCTTCCGTTTGTTGGAGAGCGGCTTGCCCAGAAGATCTGGGAAATAGTGCAGACGGGGCACTTGCGACGCCTTGATCATGTGGATCCTAAGCAGGAAGCAATTAACTTATTTGTTGGTGTTTGGGGAGCTGGGCCTACAACAGCAGAGGCGTGGGTTTCTCAGGGGCTGAAAACTCTCGATGATCTAAAGGAGCATGGGAAGCTAACACGTCAGCAAGAGATCGGGTTGAAATACTACGATGAGTTTCTTGAAAGAATGCCGAGAGAGGAGGCCGGTAAGATTGAAGAAGTTGTAAAGAAGGCAGCTTTAAACATAAACCCAGGATTGCAAGCTTTTGCTTGTGGGTCTTACCGCAGAGGGAAACCAACTTGTGGTGATGTCGATGTTATTGTATCTCACCCTGATGGCAAGTCACATGAAGGTGTGATGACAAAACTTCTAGAAAGTCTGAAATCCTCAGGATTCCTCACGGATGATTTAACATTAGCAGAAAGTGGTGAGCATAGAAAATATCTGGGTGTTTGCAAACTCCCTGGTGAAAATGCAAAGCACAGGCGGTTGGACATCATTGTTGTACCTTACAATGAATGGGCATGTTCTCTGTTGTACTTTACAGGGTCAGATTACTTCAACCGATCAATGAGGCTCCTTGCTAAAAAGAACGGCATGTCATTATCAGAGCACTCTTTAAACGCAGGTGTGATCCGTAAAGGAGGTGAAAAGATTTTTGAAGGCACTCCGCTTCCTGTGTTCAGTGAGAAAGATGTTTTTGATTACCTAGGGCTGGAGTACAGAGAACCACATGAGAGAGACTGGTAACAAAAAAAAAAAGAATTGAACAGTAGACTGCAAAACAACCTGTTTTTGCAGATAATAATAATAATAATAATAACAAGGTGCTTAAAAATGCATTTTACAACGTATGGAAGTCTCAGATCAAGGTACTATTAACAACAACAACAACAACACTTTATTTAGACGGGTAAACTAGAATTAATTTTCATCCAGGCCCTGCTAAAATAAAGAAAATTAAATAATAATAGACAGCACTGGAAATGGCTTAAAAATGAGCCTAATGGAAAGTTCCTCAATAAAGACACCTTCATCTGTTTCCAAAGGGTCTGAAATTCAGACAATCACTACCACTGTAAATAGAGACATCTGCACCATACATACCATCTAGGTTCTGTACCATTGGTTTCAACTGTGTGTACAGTGTACACATATTGATCAGAAACAAACCAGAAATTCATATTTTGCATATCCAACTCTCAACTCAATTCCAACTTGTTGTAGATGACAACTGTATATCACACATTATAGTACAATGCTCAATTTTGGTGTGCTCCCATTGGTTGAAATTGATCATGTGACGCAATAGTGTCTCTCCTCAGTGGGCACCTGTCAGTGCATAGTGCCCGTATTTGGCAATTTTCGCTCAAAATTTAGAGTTGTACAATAAAAACAATAGAGTTCTTCCGTCTCAGGCCCTATGTGTGATAGGTTCCCTCGGAAATTTGATTTTCAAACTTCATATAAGCATCAAATGTCATTGGGCAACCTATCACATGATAGTGGCTTCGACAGAAGAACTCTATGTTTTAATACCAAACCAGTGGATAGTATTTTTTGCGTGTTCTGATTGGCTGCTCAAACTCGGGATAGTCTCTGCTATTCATCTCCCGGCTTTGTTCTGGATTCTGCATGTGAATGTTTCCTGATTTCTCAGAATAAATAGGAACTATTTGGTGCTGGCAATACACTGGTTTGGTATATAATAAAACAATTATTTACCTCAGTGTCAGTGAACAGTGGTAGATATCTACTTCCATTTTGTTGATGACCAAAATTATTGTTAATTGTGTGCAACAAAAGGGGTGATTCAAGCGATCTTTGAACTCATGTTGACAGCAAAATACTATGTACACAATGAACTCATTTATACGACAAAGGAGTAGAAAAAACTTAGGGTGTGTTTTTCTAGACTGGTGGGCGTATAATGGGAAGAGAAATGACTTAACTGCAAAATTTACATTCAAAATAATTCTTAAAATTGCCTCGTGTTATTACAAGATCCTTTATTATAGTTTTCTTGCACATTTTCTGGCAAATCAAAAGTTACAACGTCAATGTCATTGACTTCACAATGTAATGACATTGTGATTTGTTACGTCTCAGATTGTTTTAATTATATACCTTTACATTTGTCCTCTAGAATTGAATATGCATTTATTATCCCTGGGGGAGGGGGTACTCTTTATAGTGGTCTATATGGGGAGGCTCTGCCCGAAAGGGGTGCCTTTTTTTTAGCTCGCAGTATACGAAAGGGTAGGGAAAATTGCCATTTTAGTATATGAAAGGGTGGCAAAATCGGCTGCAAAGTTGAAGAAATGGTGGCTAAAGCGAAGTGTGTCAAAGGGTGCCAAACAGTTTGGCAGAAATGGCAATGCAAAACACATAAAAGCATGCACCCTTTGAGGGACTGAACCAGAATGACTGAAAGCTCGGGAAAAACGTGGCGATTATAGGAAATTCTGTTGTTTTGGCTTATCCTTGAGGTATAAGAAAGGGATGCAATTTTGCTCCAGGTATGTGAAAGGGGTACCATATTCGTAAAAATTAGTATATTAAAGGGTAAGGGGTCTCCTCATGTAAAACTTTTTTTGAGTACTCCCCCCAAGGCATTATCATTCTTTGGCTTAGAAATAAAATATTTCTTTCTTTATCAATCATCCCTTAACTGCTTCAATTTGAGAAAAAAAATGGGTTCAACATAATTGGCCGGAAACTACCCATTTGCTTATGACACAAACTTGAATCTTGAATTTATGTCTCCTAACTAGCACAATTTTGTTGCAAATAACTAGTTTCTCTCTCTGCTGTAGTTGGGTCATTTAGACCACCATAGAATTACAAGATTGAGCATTACTTCATAAACAGAACACATGCTTACATTTATCATGTATCCCCCCCCCCCCCCCCCCCCAGCCTCCCTGGTGAGGAACAGAGAGGAGTGAGGACTCTGGAGACATGACTGGATTAATGCAGAGTGTACATAAACTTCTACTTGTACTCCAAGATGTCTACATGAAGATGTCTAGTATTTTTTTTTAACAAAGTTTGAGTGTGCACAGTTTCAGGTCCAGGTTCTCTTACAAGAGAATAGGTGAGGGGGAGAGATTATAGTGAAAAGGGGGCTAGAGTCTAGACCCTTTCCTAGGCCTAAGAGTGTGTGCACTCCAGGAAGTTCAAAGAAGAGAGGCAATGGGGATCAGTTTGGCAATAACAATATGTAGTAGTAGTAGTAAAACTTTATTTTAACATGGTAAATCTATTCAGGAGAGAAATTTATACAAATATTATTAAAAGAGATAAAAACCACTAACTACACTAACTAATAAGCTAACTACTAGTTAAACCTGCTTTACAAGGATGCCGTGTAATGATGCCTTAACATTACTAAATGAGCTCACTTTGGAAGGTGTGATTTGTGTGTGTGCCTTGAAAGTGGCATGCCACCAAGGCTGTGAAGCCTTGACCACGTTTATGACAAAATTTTAGCTCATTCCCTAATCCTGTTGTTTATGTCTTGAATATTTGATAAAAAGAATTTGATTCCTGGCAACGATCAATGATCGAAATTGTCACTAAGATGCAAGGACCTGGTAACTGAAGGGCATCTATGTAACCTTTCTATGGTCCTGTCTGTGATGTATTAAGTCAAAAACCCATGCTGTAATAAAGAATTTAGATCAAATAGGCCTCCCCTCCCTTCTACCATCCCCTGTGATCGTACAATAGCTTACATAACTGGTTCTGATCATAAAGCAGTGTTAATTATCATTATCAAGGTGGCTGTGACTGCTTAAGATGTTCAGAAGGACCGCTTAATAAAGAGGTTTACAGTGATTAAGGATAGAATTTTCTGGGATGTTTTCAACTGACCGCTTAATTGGGTGAGCGTTTAACTACAGGTTTGATTGTACAGGCATAGAAACACCAGAAAACTCTTGGTCCCTCATGGGTGTGAGATTCTTCAGTTTTGAGTAACGTACTTGTGTGTTATGAGCTTTTGAAGTCAAGCTCTTCAACATATGGCTGCCATTCAGGTTCATTCCAAAGTGCACATTGTGAAGTCCATTCCATAATTCCTGTCGCTGCTTGTCAGCTGTCACGCAGATGTCACGCATTTGTCTTGCGATTTCAACATGGCGGCGCTTGTCAACTGAGCATGACTGTATTGCGACAAGGAACTTTAGACAGTTCGCCAGCAAAATGAGCTTCATCTGTACAAAGGAGAGTGACAACTCTTTGTTGTGCAACGGAAGTCACTATGTCCCTCACGAAGAAGCTCTTAATTACAAGGATGCGTTATTTTGGGTCTACTTGGGAGTCTATGTAGGCTTGGTTCTGCTTGCAGGTTTGTACACGGTTCATGAATTCTGAAAACTGATTGTGGAAAAGGAAGAATGCAATACTTTTGCACAAAAGGGACTTAATTACGTGAAGGAAAGAATTTTCTAAATGATAGTTTAGTAGTTAGAACTGGTTTAATAATTAGTTTGTTTTACAGTCAGACTAAAGTGATCTAAGATCTAGTAGATGTTTTCTCGCCAATTATAAGACTTAAGCTTAAGTTAAGCTTATAACATTAATTTTTATGTGAATTGAAAATGTGACAGCTTAAAAATTGTTGTCACCACTGACTGCTACTGTATGAGACATTGTAGTAGCTTTTCATTCCCTAGCCAAGGGTAAATAATTTATAACAAACTACAGTTAAGGTAGATTTATCGTAGCAGTGACAGTGCAGTCAGTGGTGACGATCAGGCATGCATGTAATGCCATAGAATCTATGTCCAGACTTGTGGTTACAAATTAAAAAAATTTAAAAATGTGTGATGGCCTTCAGACTGCAGCACCGACATTGAAAGGTGTAACACAAAAGGATTAAAAAATGGGTCCAACTGACCAGTTGTCAGTGCAAATAAAAATTGAGTATAGGTGGCCAGAAGCACCCAGAACAGGTTACCAGAAGGCGACTTTTTCAATTTTGTTTATGTTCTTCACGTTCAAAGAAACTGTTAATTTGGTACATTTTTACTCAGCCCTCTACATTTATTCCCCCCTAAATTAATTATGTATTCAACTACTTTGCCACTATCTCTAAACAAACAGCAATCATGAATACATTTGAGTCAGAAAATGTTTGCATAATTTACGTTGTGCATGCCCTGTAAGGGCCTCATTTAACCTTTTTTACAAGATCTGTTTTATTTCAAAATTTGTCACATCAAGCCAAATTCGGTTACTGAGAAAGTGACAGGGTATTTGGGGGCAGAATGTACTGTACAGCTCCCAAAATTTTTGCTACCTCAAATGATCCCCAAATCAATCCTGAAATGATCCCTGTGCCCTTGAATGATCCCCAAATTGTCCACGTTGATCCTGAATTGATCCCAAGAAAATTTTCTGAATGACATTTTGTTCAAAGGGTTATAGTGAGGCCTGAATTAAACAAAATTGAACAACTTTTTATTGTACCAAAGCCACGAATGCAGTTTTCATGTAGCATGAAACTCAAAACATCGACTTAAATTATCGTTAAGAAAAGAGTACTCTTTTGTGACATTTGTGTGGTTCCAGAAATTGTCCATAACCCCTTCCCTGTCATGGATGGTTTTTTGGTTTAAATCCCTCCCCCTTCCCTTCTGGAGATTCCAGGTTAGCTTCATACTTCCTGTAAAAAATTTTGCCTTTGAGAACCCCCAACTCTTGGACTTTCCAGTGACCATGCAGTGGATAGGGATATTTTCTAGAACTGTATATTGCTCCATTTTCTTTTTTGTTATGTGACTGTAACCAGTTTTCCTAATTTTCTGATTTTTCTGTAGGTTTAATGTCTGGATTGACCATGGGCCTGCTCTCTTTGGACATTCTGAGTCTAAAAGTTCTTCAAAGAGGAGGAAAGCCCTTGGAGCAAAAACATGCCAGTAAAATATTGCCGCTGGTTGAAAAACATCACTTACTCCTTGTTACTCTTTTGTTGGCAAATGCCGCAGCAGTAGAGTCCATGCCTATCTTCATGGACAGGATATCCACTCCTGCTATTGCCATTGTTGTCTCAGTGACTGCTGTGCTACTTTTTGGAGAGTAAGTGGTTGCTTTGTGCAAGCTGTAACCTTGAGGGGGAGAGGGTGCTACCATATCAAAGTGGCAGGGACTTAATTATCGTCAAGCATCAACCATCCAGCGCCATCACACAAAAAGAATCATTGGAATGCTAACTTATCTAGAAAAGGAAAGGAAGAGTGGGTGCAAAGATCCCCAATTACAACACACAGACAGTTTTGGTCTATGAAGATCAGCTAAGTGAACTGCAATGCTCAAAAGTCATAAAAAGCCTCTGAAAGACATCCTATAGGGCACTTACTCTATGAGAGGTATTTGCCGAGCTACCACCATCTTTATAATACCCTTCCTGCTAAATTCCAAATAGCCATTTTTAATATTCATGATTTACAAATGTCATTGCAATTTTTCCTTTCTTTTGTAATAGAGTTGTTCCTCAAGCCCTCTGTACTCGTTATGGCCTGGCAATTGGTGCAACTCTGGCACCGTAAGTAGCTTAATTGAGTGCTATTGATGAAGGAAATTCATGAACTGGTTAGAGCATTGGAGGTGAAACGTTGAAGGTGTTAAACATTAAGTTATGGGAGATCATGTTGGCCGAGACAAGACCGGATGACTAAGGCAAGTGTCGGAAAACAAAAAACCCAGCCCAATTTATAAACTGGTGGTCGCCATGGTGATGGCCGGTTAAATAGTTGTTGGTCAAGTGTTGATGAAGTGTAATTCAATAAATTGGAAAACTATTGGTCTTTGGTTGATGTATCAATGGACTGTAGACTGAGTATCGGCCGACGCTCAACTCACTGTTGGCTAATTATTGGTGAAGATATGACCAGTATGGCTACCTATATGGTATTTTCACAGGTTTGTCAGATTGTTAATGGTGTTGCTGTTCATTGTTGCTTGGCCAATTTCCAAGCTGTTAGACTGTCTCCTTGGACATGAACACTCCACATTCTTCAGAAGAGCAGGTAGGGATCAACATCTAATTTCTCCATACAATTTTGATACATTGTCAATCCAGTAAGTGCTTAGTGGAGGGAAGTTACCATGTGGCACCTACTTTTTGCGGGTTCTAATTTTTGCGATTCTTGTGTTTTTTCCGCAAATTATCCGCAAAAATAACTTCGCACAAAATAAAATTACCGCAATTTTTTTCCACAAAAATTAACTCCACTGTAGAAATTATATACAAAAACATTGGTTTGAAGGAGAAAATGCCATAGATGTCTTGGTGGATAAATTATACATCAAGTGATACCCTAGTTATTGTCGATCCATTGTAGTGTAATGGAGTGACATCCATTAATCTGTCTTACATTCCCGTGTTGTTTTATCTATATTTCAATTGGATGTACTCAAATAAAAAACTAAAATGTTATCAGTTCCGTTTGAACGCGACTTTCAGAAAATAGCAGAAATTAATTCCCAGCAAGAAAAACTGTTCTCTTCCATTCGCAAAAATTAATTCCCGCAAAACACAAAAAATCACCAATCCGCAAAATTAAACTCCGCAAAAATTTAGTGCCACACGGTAAATCTTTGGCAAGAAATGAAGATGTCATCTTGATATACCAGACATCCCCGCTGCTTTCCAACAGAAAGACAGGATAATTGTCTTCAGTTGCTGCATCATTTGAGATGGCTTTCAAGTTACCTATGGATTTTGATGACTTTATTTTCTCATTTCCTCTTCATTAAATGGCTTGTTAAAGTATATTTTTCAAACATCTAAGAGAAATTGTATAATTAGGAATTTCAGCTTCTAACATTTTTGCCTAAAAGACTTGACTCCCTTCTTTTATTTAGACACCCTTTGTACATTCTTTTGTAGACTGTGTGCAGAAGTCATTAAGTTAGTTTAGAACTTGCGAGTTTATGTGTTATTATATGTTGTATCTGATGAGTCCGTTGAAGAATACCACAGTTGTAATTAACATATTGCAATCATACAAACATTTCCACATGCATAGACAAGTCAACACTGGATGTCACTGATATGTCAAACTTATTCAACTTTACACACAGGAACCGTATTAATTTGTAGTCTGCTTGCTTGTTTCTTTTTCTCTCCAGAATTAAAAGAACTTGTAGATCTTCACAAGGAGGATGCAGATGGAAATGAGGACCCTCTTAGTAATGATGAGGTCTTGATTATACAGGTAATCATAGTGGAGAAAGTCATCTGGCTATGTTAGTCTAGTTTGGTTATGCACACGGGCGTATTTAACCCTTCAAGCCCCATTGTTAACATCCATTTTCTCCCCACTATTCTCCTTATATTTTGTATGTTACTAGTTTGGAGAATTTGATTAAAAATCAAGACATTAATCCTTTACTCTCATGATCTGTATGTTTGATAAAGTAGTAATAATGTAAGGAGAGATTAGATGCTTGTTACTATTTAGGCTTAAAAGGTAAAGATGGAGAGCCCTACCAATATTGACAAACTTGCTTTAAGGCCGCGGGTGATAAGCTGCTCATGAATAAATTTATAAGGCAAAATTTTTGTGGAGGTCTTAGGTTAAAAAACTTTATATCTTGAATGTTTGGGAGCTGATTCCTTTGAAACTTTACAGAGAGCTTGGGGAATGGTGGAAGTGCAACAAGGTTGTTTTTGATTTGATAGATTGCGCTTCTTTGGGATGCTATAAGCTCCCAAAGTTAAGATTTTGTAAAACCCAACTCCATGTCCAAGTTTTCTCCTAGTGGAGAAGACAAAACTTCTTGATTTTACCACTCATTGATCAGTTAAAACCTCTATTGTGCCACAACAGAAGCCAATTATAGGATTTCGAGTTCCATTGAAAGTTGCAAGCCTTTAAATGAGTAAAATCATCCTTGTTTAAATTTGAAGCCTTCCATATTTTGTTTAAAAGCCTGTTGGAAAAAATTGCTTCTGTTGTGACAATCTACAATATATCTAGTTTATGTGCTTGTTGTGTCAGTTCAGGAAATTCTATATTCGCGCTGTATTCTTGGACACAAAATTGGTGGTTTTACGGCTTCCGAATGTTTACCGAATAAACAGGAATGTTTAAGGCAAGGTTATGCTAATAATGGAAATTAAATTCTAGCAGCTATTTTTCACTGTCCAGAAAAGAACAATACGTTGCAATTTAGATATCGCAAATATTTGGATCAAAGAATATAAGCCTTTCCGAAGTTCTGTGTTAGCTATAAGGAGTATCATTTAAGGTTTTGTTTTGTTTTGTTGGAAAACTTCTAAAAAGTTTCTATTAACGTTTGAACATAAAAAAAGCCGGACTTCGACAGTATTTTTTATTTAAAAATGCTTAAACGTCACAAGATAACCGTGGTACATGATTTAACGCACGTGCAATTATTGATACAGAAACTGAAAGTTTTACTGAAGAGCCTCTTCATGAATATTTTGCACAATGTCGCTTCCATTCGTCGCACTTCGTGCATACGCTTTAAATAAATGAATGCTGATGACTTAGTTTCTCACCCGTGGCCTTAACAAATTCAAGTTGGTATGCAGAGGGCCTATTGGCCAGATGTGGAATTCACCACTATTCTTCCAAACTTTTTCAATGGGCTTTTTGTGTTGGCAGACTTGCATCTGACAGATTTTAAAATTTGTAGTGTTGGTTATATTCACCAAATCAAACCTTACCCACTGTTCACATGAATTTTACATCAACTACAGGTACAAAATAAGGTCAGCTGAAGACATTCAATAACTAACAATAATATTTATGAAAGAGTTTGTAATTTATCTCTTGAGTAAGACAGTTCTCTCTTAGCGGTATACAATCAATCAATCAATCAATCAATCAATCCATCCATCCATCCATCCATCCATCCATCCATCCATCCATCAATCAATCAATCAATCAATCAATCAATCAATCAATCAATCAATCAATCAATCAACTGATTAATGAACCAGAATGCTGCCAAATAAAAGGTTACATGAAAACAGCCTCTCCTCAGACTGGGATTCAAGTGACAATTATTTTTACACATGTGCATGTTGTAGTGTGAAGATGTGAGTTTGGATACTTGAGTACCAGGCATGTAAATGTTCATCTGCAATCTGTTGAATGGTAACCATCTGTTGGACCAGGATTCTGTCTGGATTATGATACTGATGAGTTGCTAGACTACCTCTCCCCACCATAACAGAACACTGTAACATGAAATCAACATACGATGTAAGTTTGTTAACATAAGGACAGGGATCTACAAATCTGGTTAAAATAAGAAAGTGGTGTTAATGTTTGTTCTTTGGCTCATGCAGGGAGCATTGGAAATGAGGAATAAAACAGTTGAAGATAAGTACACGCCGCTGGAAAAAGTGTACATGTTAGATATTAACAGCAAACTGGACCATGGCACCATGAAAGAGGTAAATTACAGTGAGTTACTCTTCTGTCCCAGGGTAGCCAAGTGAAAAGGGAAATACTGTGGGGGAAAAAGAAATCTTCCTGCTTTTGTACATAAGTTATTTGCAGTAATGCCCATCCCAATCCCACAGACCAGAACCACAGGCATAAGCATTTTTTGAAATGCCCTACTTTATGGACAAGTGCAGTAAAAAGGGCTCTGGGTTTAATTACATATTACCGAAAGTTAATTATAAATGCTATGTCATCATCATCATCATCATCATCATGATCATCATCATCATGATCATCATCATAAACTTTATTTAAGTGTCGATCTACTAGCAAATTGCAGGTAATTCACTAATTGGGGACACTGTCCTAGTGGTGGTGGCTCCGCCCACTCATTGTCCTTTTCAGGATGGAGGATCAAGGACCATGATCATGGTCAAGCTTGCATCAAATGTTTTCCTATAAAGGTGCTGGACCCTGGTGAAGGCAGAACCCATCGGGGGAGCAGGGATGGCGCAGTGGTGAGGACACTCACCTCTCACCAATGTGGCCCGGGTTCAATTCCTGGACTCGGTGTCAGATGTGGGTCTTGTCCTTGCTCAAAGAGGTTTCTCTCTGGGTACTCCAGTTTCCCCCTCTTCTGAACAACCAGCATTTCTAAATTCCAATTCGATCTGGACACTGGATGAAAAGCCACCCTGTGGATGTACCACTGCTAATTCCCATTCATTTATTTATTTTCTCGTCTTCGTCATTCAATTTGCTTCAGATCAGTGGAAAAGGCCATTCACGAGTCCCAGTGTATGAGGGAAGCAGAGAAAATATCGTGGGCCTTCTGTTCGTTAAGTCACTGATCGTGTTGGACCCTGAAGATGGCACGCCCATTAAGGACATCTATAAAGCTGGTTCGTTTCTCACGTCACCGACATCTGAGCCACTGTTTGATTTGCTGGACAAATTTCAGACGGGAAAAAGTGAGTTGTTGCAGTTCCTTAGAAAAGGCTTTGTGTAATACTGCAAGTAAAGGCGAGTGGTTAAAATCAAGTTGATTCAGTTTCCTCTCTTTGCATCTGAAGTAATCGCTTTATACTACATGATTGAGCTTCAAGACTAAAGAGTCTGTGTCGCGAGGTTTTGGCTGGCATTTTGTTCCATCTTTGCTAAAATTGCGCACAAAATGCACTTAAAACACCAAGGAGATGTCAAGTGAGGTTTTGCAAGGTAAGCAAAACAATAAATGTATTTTTAACGATTTTTGCAAGTCACAACCGTGGAACACGAAAAAGTTGGCCTAACGTTTTCAAGTTGGAATCCACTTCCATCCTGGCCATCCGTGGCCAAAGACACTTTTAATAGTTTCTCTGGACTTCTGTAGTGTGTGAACAAACTGGACCATATAACTTTTCGAATTGTTTCTAAAAATAACTGACATGGACCCTTTAACGTGTTCTTTTTGTCATCACGCTGGACTCGCTTGCAGTTAACCATGCCTGAGTTAACATCACTAACCCTAGTAAAATGCGGGACCTGTGCCACGCAGGAACCTAGTAAAATGCCTACACTCGCTATGAATTGCCCTGTAGATCATTGATCATAGTGGTTATCAGTGGGCTGGTTGGTTGGCTGGTTGGATCCTAACGGAAAAGCTGGGGGGTAACCCTGCGATGGACTAGCATCCCATCCAGGGAGGAGTAGTGATGCTCCCAGTCACTTGATGCAATGGAAACCGGAGTTAAGCTCCAGCCTTGATGAACCTTACGGCTCGTTCAAACCAGTGGATTGGACACAAGAGCATCTGGACCAGTAACCAGAAGGTCATAGGTTCGAGTTCGACTCTTGTTGGGAGAACTCGGAGTTTTTTTCCGAGCAGCCTGTGTCATTAACTGATTAAAACATCTTTCTCAATATTTTGGATTTATCAACTGAGCTGATAAGGTAGATCGGCCACCGTAAAGAGATTGAAAGCTGACGTTTCGAGCGTTAGCCCTTCGTCAGAGCGAATCAAGGAATTGTGGGTGGCACTTCGTTTATATGGAGAGTGGTGGAGCTACGATCTTACGGTGGCCCACAACTGTCACATCAAAACAAAATGCGCACATCAAATTCAAATCACTCACATCCAATTCAAATCACTCACAGCAAATTCAAATCACTTACAGCAAATTAAAAATCACTCACAGCAAATTCAAATTGCTCACAGCAAATTACAAATCCACCACAGCAAATAAGAAATCATTCACATCAAATACAAATCGTTCACATCAAATACAAATCGCCCACAGCAAATACAAATCGCTCACAGCAAATACAGATATGGTCAGTGTAAAGGTAGGACTGCGGAATGCGGACTGCGGACTGCGGACCAGGGGAAAAAGCAGACTGAGGGTAAAATGAAGACTGCAGACTAAGGGTAAAATTCAGAATGGAGACCGCAGACTAGGGGTTAAATGCAGAATGAAGTCTGCAGACTGCAGACCAGGGGGAAAATGAGAGAAAAGACAATCAGAAAAATGTCTGCGCTCGTAGAAGTTCGTAGCAATCTACTAAAATCTATTTAATATGGTCAAAATATTTGCATTTTTGTCGTGTTGTAATAGGAGAGTTTTTTACTAATTGAGGAGTAATTACAGTTTTAACACCAAGGATCTGCTGGGAATACGTTGCTCATGAAAGAGTTTTGCTTCAACTTCAAGCCGTAGATTGTTCAGAATTTGATCGGACTACGCAAAACAACCTGTGTGTGATAAACGAATAAGTTCGGACGGGAGTAAATGTAGAGCTAATTATTTCATTAAGCGGAATCTGTAGTGTTCCAAAGGATCGCTTTTTACGAATGAACTTCATTTGTGAACTAGCTGAGGTCGCTGGCTATATGTAGTTCCCGGTCGGTCACCCCTCCAAGTACAACTTCACTCGTGGTAAGGACAGAAGAACTTATGGTACCTTGATCATGGACTGGTATCTAAGAATTCAATTAGTTAAAATGTTTACCTTTTGCTTTCCACTTTCGTCTTTTTCCTGACTTTTTAAAATGCATATTGTACTGAAAAAAATTTGTGTGGGAGATAACGGAGTGAAATGTTTACCATAATAAAAGCATTCACTCAACGGAATTAGTACTTGGATGGGTGACCGCCCTACCCTGGGTGCCAGAAGCTTTTCTTGCGCGGTTTCCGGTTGCAGCTTACGTTCTCTACTGTGACCCACGCGAGACATACGCTGCGATTGGTTTAAATGTAATAGGGTAAAAAAAGATCAAAGTTCAACGAGAACAGTAAATCAAAGCGCTCTGGCTCAGAGGTTTTTCTTGTGGCAAGCCGCTCGTTGCGTCGGCCTTAGGCCGATTTTTCTCAATGTTAGTGAGAAAAAAACCTCTGGTACCCAGGGTATGACCGCCCGGGAACTATATGTATCCAGCGGAGTTTGACTTTTACCTCAGCTAGTTCGCAAATGAAGTTCATTCGTAGAAAAGCGATCTTTTGGAACACTACAGGTTCCGATCTAGCTCTACATTTACTCCCGTCCGAGTTTTTTCACTTACTACACACAGGTTGTTTTGCGTAGTGGATCAATCTACGGCTTGGAGTTAAAGCAAAACTCTTTTATGAACAACATATTCCGGAGAATCATTGGAGAATCAATTAGTAAACAAACTTTCCTATCAGAACACGAAAAAAAAAATGCAAACATTTTCACCAGATTTTCATGGATTTCTACGAACTTCTACTAGCGCAGAAGTATTTCCGCCGGGCTGTCTTTTCTCTCATTTTCCCCCTGGTCTGCAGTCTGCAGACTTCATTCTTCATTTTACCCCTAGTCTGTGGTCTCCATTCTGAATTTTACCCTTAGTCTGCAGTTTGTATTTTACCCTCAGTCTGCTTTTTCCCCTGGTCCGCAGTCCGCAGTCCGTAGTCCGCAGTCCGCAGTCCGCAGTCCGCAGTCCGCAGTCCGCAGTCCGCAGTCCGCAGTCCGCAGTCCGCAGTCCGCAGTCCGCAGTCTGCAGTCCCCGTTTACACTGACCGTAATTGTACTTGCTATGAGCGATTTGTATTTGCTGTGAGCGATTTGTATTTGATGTGAACGATTTGTAATTTGCTGTGGTGGATTTGTAATTGCTGTGAGCAATTTGAATTTGCTGTGAGTGATTTTTAATTTGCTGTGAGTGATTTGAATTTGCTGTGAGTGATTTGAATTTGCTGTGAGTGATTTGAATTCGATGTGAGTGATTTGAGTTTGATTTGCGCATTTTGTTTTGATGTGACAGTTGTGGGCCACCATACGATCTTTCTCAAGACCTTTTACGATGGGATGAAGCTTCTTATTCTGCATCTTTGTTTTTATCAACATTAATAAATTTCAAAAAAATATTTGTTTTCTCTGATTCAGGTCATCTCTGTGTTGTGAGCAAGACACAAATAGAAGAAGGAAACAAAATAAAATCAGTAAGTTGAAGTAACAAGATTTGTTATATAATTATATGAAGATCACCGCAGTGAAGCTGTTTCAACTTAAGCAGTTGAAAAGAAGAAACCTGAAAAAATTCAGGCTTGAGCGGGAATCGAACCCATGACCTCTACGATACCGGTGCAGCGCTCTAACCAACTGAGCTATCAAGCCAACTGGGAGCTGTTCAATTGTGAGTTCGTGTTTATCCCGTAGATGGAGAAATGAATATGAATATATGAAATAATCGCATATTTGAACTGCGGATAAAGATAAAATTATATGAAGATCTTCTTTTCAACTGCTTAAGTTGAAACAGCTTCACTGCGATGATCTTCATATAATTATGTCTTTATCCGCACTTCAAATATGTGATTATTTCATTTATTATTCAACTGCATTCAGTAGAGTACAAATAACACCCAAAATGAGTACAAATATCCGACGGTATTTGTACTCCAGAAGACCGGTTTGACAGGTTTTCTACAAATGCCGCGTCAGGCATTAGGCTTACAAGGTGAACGATGAAAAAATGGCCGAAACAGTCGTTTTCCGGCAGAAAACAATGAATGCTTACCAAGTTTTGAGGTTTTTAACGAAAACGAGATCCTAGAGACAAGCAATGACCTAGACGACAGTGAAATTTCTTTATTTATTGAAGAAAATCGAAACGTATTAAATACAACAGAAAAGACAAAAACTGACCTAAGTCCGTTACAGAAACAAGGGCCATTGAAGAAATTCCCGCTGAGGAACTTAACAATCTTTAATGTCATTTGTTTGTCAAAGTCAGGAAACAGAACCCATCTTTCCTCAGGAGCTGTCTTCAACAAATGCATAATTGTTGTCGGTCAGAAATCTCCACCGCTATCTCTTCCAAAACGACCCGTGGTTAGTGATTCGGACGAAGATGACTGAGCTTGAAGTGCTGTTTAACTTTGTTTGACTTGACTTTCGAGTTCTGTTTGTTCTGTCGAGTTCTTTCTTTTCGTAGTTTTACTCGGTGACCAAGAACATTGTTGTTCATTTAACTGTAAACCCGAAAACAATTCAGTTTTGCCTTGTTCCATCTTTGTTTTCCTTGCAAGTTTGAAATAAAATCCCGACGCTTCGCTCGATTGACAGGTTTGACAAGTTTTCGTTTTTGACCAATCAACAGCAACCTCACGTCAAGCGCGCGAAACCTGACCCCGCTGGCGCGCTCACTCGCTGCTCAGAAGTCACGTTAGTTTGGCACACAACTCAGACAGTTTATAAGCCACTTTTCCATTTTGTAGCTAAGTTGAATAATAAATCCCTTATTAGACGGTTGAGTGTGTAGTATCGTGGGATATTTTTACTCGTCTCTTGTATTTTGACTCGCCCTACGGGCTCGCCAAAATACGGCGCGACTCGTAAAAATATCCCACGATACTACACACTAAACCGTCTAATAAGACATATATATTCATATTCAAGATTTGTTATGTAGCTGAACTGGTCTGCGCTAAAATGGAGCATTCTAATTGGTTCCCTAAATGGTCCGAATTCTCGCTTAGAAGGACCGCTTACCCTTTCAACGTACGTTTGAAGGGAGCAAAGTGTTTTAATTTTGACAAAGACAAAACAAAAATGTTTTACTACGAGTGACGAATTTTGTTATCCAGACGAAGAGACGAAAGCAAGCTCTGAAAACAAAAAAGTCGACGGAGAAAACAAAGATATTTCCGTCGACAAGCCCTCAGAGTACCGAGTTTTTATTGAAGAACAGCAAACTAAAGCACTAAAGAAACAAACAAATCTGACGTTAAAAGATTGTGAAAACTTTGCCGCCAACGGGCCGTTTGCAAGTTCATGGACCGAGTGGAAGGCGAGATCCAAAAGAAAAAGAACTCGACCAATCTTTTTTTCCCAATACGAACCTCACGCTAGTTCAATAACATGTATGAAGTGCTCACTTAGGTGATGACTCGCATGTAATTTCCTCTCGCTCCCAAATCAAAGAATTCACGCTGATCCGAGTACGATAGTTTTTAAAAAGCATTACTTGTACAGTGTAAAGAGAGGGCGCAGCCACTCTTTTACAAGCCACCCAACAGCTAAAAAGTGGCAAATATAAGTCGCGAAGAACTTAACTAGTTGTGCGTTCAACCCTTTTAAAAGACTGGTCAGTGGTTGTTGATTCAATTTTTGTGCTGTTATTTTCAGCGAGTTGTTGGCATCATAACTTTGGAGGATGTACTGGAATTACTGATTCAAGAAGAAATATGGGATGAAGCAGACATCCTTCGATTTCGTAATGCGCAACGGCAAGTTTCTTTTGCCAAAGCCAAAATGAGGAGAATGAGATCAGTGGAGGCTGGGGGGAGAGGACACGGCCCGCTGAGTCCAGATACACATTCAGTGGTAAGAGCCTGCTTTAGAGCGTTAATTTTTTTACTCATATATCCTAACGGCAACGTATAACTTAGATTGCGTTGAAAGAGTAAACAAACAAACAAACAAACAACCACAGGACAGCACAGCTTAATATCCGTTTTTCTTTGCAATGACCACATTTTGGGATTTTATCCGCTGACTCAAAAGTCAGAACCAACTTGTATAGCATAATAAACAGCGTCACAGGAAAGTACTGCTCAGTAGCTTTGATTTGAATGGTCACACTTTAGGATTTCACTCACAGATACGAAAGTTAGAACCACCTTGTACAGCATAACAAACAACACCACAGGAAAGTACTGCTCAGTAGCTTTCATTTGAATGGTCACACTTCAGGATTTTATGCACAGACTGAAAAGTTAGAACCACCTTGAACAGCAATACTTGAAGATGGAGAGGAGAGCAGTGGAGACCGGTGGCCCTCCTTGGATAGTTGACTGTGTAGAAAAAATTGTCAGCTAAGGATTTTTGTGTTCTTGTGGTTTGCTTCTTGGTAGTGAGTCCTGCGGAAATAAAATATGTGAGCGTAGCGAACAGGGCACATTCGCTTGTCGAGCACGGACTCCATGACCCTCATCTTGCCGAGCGCCGACTCCCAAACCCTTTCTCATTTTCATTTTATTCTATTTTGTCTCTACAAAAGAACATATTTACAGGCTAAAACTAGAAGAAATGTATGGTGATTGTTAATAAGAGGGTTAACATTTTAAGTTTGAGAGTAATGGGAGTTTTTTTTCCTCTTACCAGGAGGCACCGCCGAGGAGACACGAGACAACGAGTGACACTCAGCCTCTTCTGGCACACAGTACAGAAAACTTTTAATTGAATTCACTCTGATCAAGCTATCGTCAATGTTTTTACCCGGTTCAAACGCGAGCGAGATTCAGCAAGAGTGGGCAAGTCAGAGCTCGTACTCTTTCATCTTTTGTGGGCTTACGAGGGTCTTTGGTGCTTTGATGAATTTTTTGTTACGAGTGTTTGTGAGAGTTCCAACTCTCGTTGTCGCTTATCTTGAATGTTTCATACGCACTCGTCCACTCTTGTGCATTCTCGTCGAGTCTTAAGGCGCGTTCACACAACAAACTAATGTTTGACCAAGTTTGTAAACTCGTTTTGGCAAACTCAAGTTGGCGTGTGTGAACGTGGCAACAACAGTTGGCAAACATGCTGGCAACTCTGTTGGCGTCAGATAAAACTATCTGTAGTCTCTTGTCCCACACATTGTTGTGTTGGTATACTTGAATGTGACATGTGAAAGTTTGTCAAACATATGTTCTCAGTTTAAAACCATCGCCTGATTAGCAGTACTATTAGCAATTACCATTGGCAGGGTATGAGCTCCTGGCAATTAAACTGACGAAATCGGGCGCGCTTTCCATGTGATTTCGTGTAACTTCACAAAATGGGTTTTAAATAACATTTTTTTGTGTATGTGGTCGTCTGTCGTGTGAATGCACGAGATTACTTTTAGTTATAGTAAAGCCTGCGTGCAGACGTCTCCTATTTTATTTGCTTTGTGAAGCAAAGGAAATAGGAAACGTCTGCACGTAGGCCAATTTAGTTTGGATAGTCTTAAATTTTTCATGGGTTTGCGCATTAGGGTTCCATTTTTTGAGATGGTCACTGATGTGGTCAGTGACGATAGTCTCTGGCAGATGACGAAACATTGTGCAGCTCCCATGATTTAATCTTGGAATTCGTGTGGCCCAAGTGTTCCTTGGTAGGAGGCCAGCCCACTCTAGAATTGATTCCAGCCTCGTTTCCAGGGGCAGGATGAGGAAGACCCTGGAACGAGGCTGGATTTAACTTGTTTATTACTATGCAAGACTTTTTCTGCTTGATAAAAAAGTGCCAGCATTACTGCCATGAAGTACAATAGCAATATTTATAGATGGTGGTCATAAGTTAAAATCAATTTTAAATTGTTCAATACTAGCGCACCTTAGGATCATTCAATAGCTATTACCTACAGTTCCATTCAACTACTCGACAGTTGAAGTTGTATTAGTAATCTAACAATTCATTGACCTCGTAACGGTCAATCTACATGAACGGTGAGATATGCCCTCTGTACATGCACGTGATATTAGCCATAAAATCGAGGAATGCATCAATTGGTATTTAAGCTAGAACATAATTTAATTGTTCAAAATTAAAACTGTCTTAATGGCAAAAAATGAATACAAATTCTACAAAAAATATACGTGTTCAGCTTTTTTGTCGCTAAGAGGAACATAACGTTCATAAGATGCGTGACGTTTGCCATCTTTATCCCTCAGCAGCTTTTTGCCGACATTGTGTAGCTTGCCTGTAGGTGTTAATACTTTGAAACATTCTTCTGTTCCGCTAATAGACGACATGAACTTTGCTAAACAAACACCCGAATTTTAGTTAACAATTGCCTATACACGAACGAGTAAGCGTGACTGTTGCCTACGAAGAGTTGTCGTGTCCTTGTGTTTGCTAGTCGATTTCCGTCGATTGGGTTCCCGGAAAGGGCCCGGTATCCGATCGGTAACAAATGATATCGGTACCCTTTCGCTGACTTCAAGAGTTATGAAGCTATCACTACGCATGCTCTATGGAGATGTTGTTGGCGTTAAAGTCGTCTTGCTAGTGGGTGTGGAAGCCGCTACTCCCTCGAATGACTCATCGTACAAAAATCCTGGAAAAAGAGAAACGAAAAAACAAAATTGGGTAAAAGGAAAGTACTTGAACCCAGTCTGGGAAATCACAGTTATGGTTTTTTTTTAGCCAACAGTTGTTCAATACTTGGTGAGTTTTAACCTACGTTGCGTGTTCGCTAGGGGAGGAATGGCGAGGATTCGGGAGTGCGGAGCTACGGGTTGGTAGCAGGGTGGAGTGTGGACCCATGGTGCTAAACCCAATGTAGAAGAAATATATCAAGATGTGAGACGCTTGCAAAGCCATCAAAGTTTACCTCTCATTTGATGGGGCTAGCAAATGTCTGCCTTACCTATCGTCTACAAGTCACAAGCTCACGGTACTTACCAGCAATACTAGCCGTCATAAAGCAAGCTATGGTTGCTGCAACCAGGGACCTTATAGCGATCCTTGCCATGTCACCCCGCCGGCTGGGCGCCATTGGTCCCAGACCCCCAAGGAGCACACCCAGGCCAAGAAAATTTGTGAAGCCACATAAAGCGTAAGTGGTAATGACCTCCGAGCGACGCTGCAAAAGCAGAAAGATGAGCAAGCTAACGGAAAAATCATTTGAACAACAGTAATTATACGCATACTTGCGTGCTACCGAAGAAATTTCGCCCATGAACCAAGATATTTTTTAACAAGTTTGATCGACCTAGAAAGCTAGTAAGCCATCGTGATACCTCACAATTTTGAAACTCTCTTGTAAATTCACTTGGGGTATCAACGAAACGTCGTTCGTTTTTGTTGTGTGCGTGTGCATCGCGCGATGCGTATGCGAAAAAGATGTTCAGATAGATGATTGTTAAGCGCTTGCGGAACATGTGCGTGTCTAGTGAGGGAAGTCATGCATATAAGTTGTCTTGGAAACGAAGAAGGTGCCATTTTGGTTAACGCGCGAGGACCTATTGCGACCCTCATAATCAGCTTATCGTAAACAGAGAGGAATGATCTTTTCCGTCAAATCACAAATCGTTTTATTTACATTTGTGATGATCTTACCGATATCGTCGGTCCTCCGTTCATTTCCTTTCGGTTCGTTAGGTACGGTCCCATCTCAAGGTACGCTACGAACTCATTAAGAAATGTTTTGATCCCGAGGAACCTCCCCACGGTATTACAGTCAGCCCAGTCCACCCCCATGAGAAACGCAAACGGCATGAACAGGTACGAGCAGATAACCTGGAGGGAGGGGTGGGAAAAATGAAGTTAGAAATTACCAGGCAAGGCTTTTTAGTAATATAAAAATCGGTTAAACAACCTTCCCCAACCATGCAAAGTAAATATACCTTTTTTGTCAATCAAAAGTAAAACGAAAACCACTCGTTTCGTTGCCCCACGTTTAATTTCGCGCGCTTTTCACCGGCTGCATGTTTCGCATCAAGTGCCGATTGGTTCATTGCGTGTGTTGTGATTGGCGGATGCGAGTATCTGAATACTTTCTTTTGACATCAGTCATTTAACAACTGTTTTTAAGGTTATCCTATCATGAAAATCTTCGAAAAGAACAATTTACCTGAAAGCTGAGCTCGGAGTATCCCACCATGCTTCCTAAGTAAGACAGAACCGCGTTAAAAAACGCGATAAAAGCGAAGAACGTGATGAGCATAGCGGTAACATTGGCAACCAGAGAGATAGCAGTGCTCGCTCCCTTAGCGGCAGCTTCGATGACATTTCTTTCCGCTCTGTAGAGAAGGAAAAATGAAACAAGTCAGAAAAATTCATCATCATCATCATCATCACCATCACCATCACCATCACCATCACCATCACCATCACCATCACCATCACCATCACCATCACCATCACCATCACCATCACCATCACCATCACCATCACCATCACCATCACCATCACCATCACCATCACCATCACCATCACCATCACCATCACCATCACCATCACCATCACCATCATCATCATCATCATCATCATCATCATCATCATCATCATCATCATCATCATCATCATCATCATATGACGGTCATTCAAGTTTGAAAAAAATTATCAGGCGTTATTCACCTAACTTGATTTTTCGGTAGCATATAGCGCCTAGGAGTACTATTACGCTGGGTAAGGCGCTAGTTCATCACAGCTTACCCTCCCCTCCCCCACACATTAATTGGAGGGTAACCCGTTTGCCTGACAAAGGAGAGCACCTCATCAGAAAGCCATCAGTGACCTTAATCCCAATTTATTTTGGAGACCTCTCATTGCACAAGAACTCACCTTTAACCCTAGACAGTTAAGTCATTGCAAAGGCCCTATTTTACGTGATCAAATATGAATCGCTTTTGACGCGCCTGTGGAGTCATTCATAGTGCTCTTGCATACTTGACAATTTCAAAGCACGGCTTCTGGTGTAACTGCAAAGGTTTGCTGCCTATGTTGTGCAACAAAGGTTTATCAAAGGTGCACTCATAACAGTTAGCTTACCAGACTTCTCAATATTTGTTTTTGGTATAGTCCAATCAAGCGTTACTCGTGTTTCGCGTCTTGGTTTAGAACTCGATTTGCGCTAAGTCAGTATTCACCATTCAATACTCACGGTCTTTCGAAATGTATAGTGTCCTGTGACGTAGTTTCCGGTACTTCTGTTTCCGGGTACATGATTTTGGATACAGCCAAACCAGCAGGGGCTGACATGACTGAGGCCGCGACCAAATGCGAGGCCTGGACACCAACTCCAATGTACGCCGCCAAAATTCCTCCCGCAACAGTGGCCAGGCCTCCTGTCATGACCGCGTGGAGCTCTGATAGGGTGAGCTGAGCGAGGAAAGGTCTGATCAACAAAGGTGCTTCGGTCTTAAAAAAGAACAAATTACAAGGATAATTAGGTGTCCAACTCAATCTCCGAAAACGTACGACAGTAAATTGTCCTTGCTAAACGTGGCCGGGAGTTAAGTCAACCTTTTCTAACCTAATGCATATTTTTACTGCTTTTCCCTTTACCTGTCCGACAAAAATATTTCCAGCAGCCGAGAGGGACTCGGCAGCAGAAGTTCCCATGGTAATCTGCATGAGCCAGGCAATCTTTGAGATGATCAGCGGCATTACACCCAAGTAGTAGAGAACCGAGATAAAAGAACTGAAGAAAATGATGACCGTGAGGACCTGGAAGAGAGTTTTATACTAAAATCACAACGGTGTCTAACGGCTATTAGTATAAATCTAATAGCGTTCTATCATAAATGCTGCAATCTGATTGGCTATCCTACTCGCTATCTATTCCGTGATAGATAATGAGTAGCCAAAAAGTGAGTGGCAGGCGCAGTCTTATACTCCAAAATAACAATGCAATTAAGTAAAACTTTTCACTTTCGTGGTATATTAATCGAGATTTATACTAAAACAATTAGATTATTCGCTCTCGATTTCTATGCGTGATAGTTGATTAGCCCTTCGGCCACATCAATTATCACGCGATAGAAATCTCGAGCTCATAATCTATTTGTCAACTGGTAGAAAATCACTCCTTGACTTTCGATAAACGAAAAAAGGAAAAACACTCGGAAAGGCATTCATAATACTAGTATATGTACGTAAGGTTAATTTGGAGATGTCAAATGGACTCGGTTTCTTTGTTACTCATAAACAAGTCACATTTCCATCTCTTTAAATTTTACTAGGATGTAAAAAAAAAAAAAAAAACACATTACGTTTTTATCCAAAAGGTAGGAGGCAAAGACATAAGATGTATGCATGGTACGAGATTAACCTGTCGACACACACAGAACTATCATAGGCACCGAGGCCAGGGTATCAAACATACAAGCTTCATCAGGGAAGGATCCACGAGGAGTTTTCGGTAAGAGGGATACAACTGGCAACTTGTGCTTGATACTTCAAAACACAAAGAATGAAAGGTCAGTTTTTGGTAAGGTACAACAATAGATAAGGTTTTCTGGTAAATTTGGTGTGCTTATTTACGCTGTCTTCTTTCTTTCTTAAAACGTTTTAAACTTTGTAAGAAGTAATTGAACTTACAGTATGTAAATGACGCTTTTCGCAAGAAATTGGTCCTAAATGTTCATTCATTATGTGGAGCATACATACCTGTATTTACATCAAGCTTCCGTATGTAGACGCAACGGCCGGGAATAATTTACACACTGTTCCTGTTCAAATGTAAACTTTACTATACTTTTTAATTGCTTCCGTTTTACCTTAAATGCAATGTAATGGACAGCAAAGTCTTCTCCAAAAACAAAAGCTGATCCAACGTCCGTATAATCAAGAAATCTTGTTACTTTGTCACCGATGAATTTAAAAGCTGAGAATCCTTGTGAAGTCCTGAGAATGATTAGGGCGAACACAAACTGCAAACTCATGCCCCACAAGACTGGCCGCCACCTTATCTGCAAAATAATAGACCACGAGTTAAGATTTAATTTTAAGAGCTCGGTTAGCCGTGCAAAACGTGTTTCTAACTTTTTAATCCATAGTTGAAATCCTATGGTGTGACTATTCAAATGAAAGCTACTGGGCAGTACAGAGAAATCAAAACCAAACTTATCATCCTGGCTAGTCAAGTGCGTAAACAACCTATCCTCAACCATTGGTTCTGTTTTTAAAATAATTATGATGTATCTCTTAACTGAATAAATGGCGCGAGATTTTTCTTATCACAGAGCTTAGTGAAGCAAAAATCAAAGCGAATGCAAATTGCTTTCGACACTCAATTGAGAACTGTTTTTATGCATTGAATCCGCGTGGCAACCGAAAAAATGCAAGATTTGCACCCGATAGAAAAGAAAATAATCTATTTGCTCTGCGAATTGGTTAGAAGAAATTGCACAAGTATTTCATACCAGACTTAAATCAACTTACTTTTCTCCTGTGTACTGATAACACGTAACTGATTCCAACATAAACCAGCATTCCTAGCACCGATATAAACCTTCTGGGCTCCTTTGCGGTGTCCAAGCCAAACAATAAACCAATTAACGTCAATATCACAAGAAGAACGATCCTGAAAAACACAAAACAAAGCAAAATATTTACATGAGTATTTAGACTCTAAGCTGTTCTTTGTAGTGTAGAACGCGGCCCTATTTGCCCATCCTTTATACCAGCACCTCTCCAAAATACCAGTACCTACAAACTTAGATCAGTTTCCCATGTCACGAGTTTTCAGACTACTCCGAATGCTTTGAAATATAATGTCGAACACCAGTCTCGCTCTTGGTACAAGCCCAAGGCTTTAGAACGTCTGCGTTGGAGGCTTCGCTCTTGGAGACACCTTCTCTGCTTTTAAGGTGGCTCCATATAGTTTTTCGGCGCGCGAGGAATGGGAACTAAATTGGCACAAGGGCGCGCGTGAGGAGCGCGACAGTCCAAGTCAGATGACATGTGCCAATCAACCTCCCAGGGGAACTTTTCCAAAGTCTGATTGAGGCATCTTTATGGCTTACCTTTTCAAAACCTGTCGAGCACATAGCAGTGAAATTATGAAAAGCCTTTAGTTTAATCGCTTTTGTAGCTGACAGTTGCAGTCCTACGATTGTTCTACGATTGTAGGACTGGATTGATTGCGATCTTTAAGTTCAAGCAACACAGAGAGGACTGAAAACGTTGCACGAATTATTATGCGCCATCAAGAATTATGCGTGAAGAACTTCTTTCCGTTCTCAACTTGAAATATCAGTGCTGTCCAGGTCAGCTGTCGAGAATCTCTGGGATGAGAAGCTTACGTTTGTTTGGATCGAGCCTAAGTGTAAGTAATTTTTTCGAAAAGTGCTTAGTTTTTGCCTTTCTAACAAGTCCGTCTATTTTTTTGTCGGGTAAGTTGTCTCTACGGCCGTTCTCATACGGTTTCAGCAAAATACAGCTGACTTGTGAATTTTATTGAGCGATGAATAGATTACACACTTGTAACGAGGTAACAGTTGTCATTGAATTTTGATAGAAGTTGAAACTCAAAAGGACACTTATATTTCAGTGTCTATTTATCAGTCACCGGTAGCTTTTGATCTAAGTTTCACTTGTGTTGACAATGTGCGACTTCAAAAGCTTCGGTGGTCTAAAATAAAACCGAAAATTGAAAAAAGTTCAATTGTACCTAAACTCAAATACAATTTTTATTTTTACGAAAAATTATGCCTAGAATGACGGCATTCAGTGAACGAATAAAGGATGAGTATCGAGTTGACGGCCGGTTCTAAAACAGTCGGCGTTTCGCAGGCGTTCTGTTGACTTGTTGAACCTTGCAGAAAAATAATGTAGTCTTTTTCAAAACGTATAATTTCTTGTGGACATTTTTGTTCCCTTTCTCTAACGTCTGCCTTTAAATATAAATTGAAAGCTTATTTATATACTATTTGCTATTCCATGCAGTTATCAAACACGCAAGTAGCAGCTAAGAAACAACGCGGGTCTCGGCAGACAAAATATTGAGCTTACAACATAAACAGAACTAGCTTCCCTGCTTTTCTCGGGTAGCATACCAAAAGATGTTCTAAGAGCAAACATGACCGCTTTAGTTTTTTTCTTGAAGAACGGTTGTAATCAGTTAATGGTAAAAATGAAACTGAAAGTGGTTTAATGATTCCGCGTTCTGGAAACTGACGTTAAAGGAAATGTTTTGCTGCTGGCAATAAAGTGGCGGCTTCGTTCGAGTTTTTATATCGCGAATCGGTATAAATTTGCTTCTTTTTTGTTGTTTGTTCGTTTCTTTCTTTATTTTTGCGAATTTTTTGGTCACATGGATCCTTTACAGTAAAGGAAAGCAGTTGTCCAGAAAAATGTTGTTCTTTGGAAAGAAAAGCTTTAGAAAAGCTTTTCTACCGCTTACCCGCGTGCTGTCCACGCTCGTCCACGCAAAAGGAATCATGAGCATGCGCAACCCCGTAACTTGAAGAATTTTTATTTTGGTAACGTGAAGAAAAAAGGTGGGTTTTGAGGCATTTTCAAACGCTAATTGCGCGTGTTCCACTCGGTGAAATTTTTTTAAAATTGGAACATTTGTAGGATTTTTGTGTTTTTCGGTCATACTAAAGTAAGAGTAATTTTTGTACATGCACTTCTGCATTAATCGTCGAAAACGGAAATTTACTATTCTGACAAAACTTATGGACAAAATTTCTCACAGCTTTGCCAGCTGAGACTTCTCAAACGACGACATCTTTACAACAAAAATAGCCAAAATTCACCGTGTAAAAACCAAGGAATGACGTGAAGAAACTGGGTAAGCTTAAAAAATGAGCCAAACAACTATATCAGTGGTTGCCATGGAAACGGGCCAGGCCCAGAAATTGTGACTTTTGAAAAGTATAAAGGCTAGGCTAGTTGCTTTTGTAGCTTTTCCCTAGTGAAATGTAAATCAATGTCCTGAAAATCATCAAAAAAAGTTATGTAAAAGTTATGTAAAAGTTCTGTTGAAACTGATGAGAAACTGTATGGAGCCACCTTAAATCAACTGAATGTGCTCAACACCATGTCTCGTCATCCTAAATAAGTTGAATGACGTTTGCGCCTGTTCACAGGCCACCCTGATTGAAAAGAGTCGCGGTGTCGGGTGTTGTGGTCTGGCCAGGGGTGCGTTTCTCGAAAGCTCCGAAACTTTTTGCCCAATCTCGGGGATGATAATTTACACTGTATCTTGACAAAGAAGAGGTTTCTAAGCGTAGGACTTTACTACAAGTTTTATCTCTTGCCTTGAAGACATGTTAAAATACCAGGTTTGTAGAATGGGTGGTTCATGCTTTTACAAATGGCTTTTCGGAGCCGAAAAGTTTTCGGGTCTTTTCAAGAAGTGCGTCCCTTCTGATATTCTATCATGGGTTGGGAGGGTGAACTGAGACCATAAATGGACTGACAGCGCTTACCATGGGCGCCATAAATGCTGACATCTGATCTTATCACACCTTAGTTTCGATTAGTTGTATAACGTGCACTGAACGTGCACATGGTAAATGTGTTGTATAAAACCTATTACCATAACTGGTCAGCAACAAGAAGACAAGAGAGCTCTGGGGATAACACCGGTTTGGAATTCGAAAGTCGTGCTCGTAATTTTAAAATCTCGCACTCACAGTCCGATTTAAAGATCCCAAGTATTAAATTGAACGCTAGTAACTAAATAGTCGTGCACTTGAACTCACTCTCTCCTGTCCCGCCTTACATTAGAACTGATTTCTACTGGGTGGGGTAGATAGATAGATAGACCGTTTATTAATAAAATACACTTTGCAGTCAAATGACTGAATTACGTGAATAAATTATTTACAATAAAAATATATGACGAGGGGGGTGGGAGATCAGTTGCAGCAGGCAGGACTCGTAACCACCTGGTACAACTTACCATCTAAGGAACTTCCATTTCCTTCGCAACAATGAAATCACTGGCAAACAGCACATGTTGTAAATGGCCTGTCCACAGTAGTCACGAATGAACATGTAGGTCACGCAAAACCAGAAGATCATGGAGATGATGAAAAGCCCTACCGCATGATGGAAGCCGGACACTGCGATGGCTACAGAAAGAAAAAATTAAAGATGTGTTATAATTCTGTAGTATTTAAGTTCAGGAGGTCGGGAGGGCGTTGAGAAGGGAGGCCGGGAGTTGCAGAGTTGCAGGGCATTTGTCTCTTGAACTCAAGATGTAGGTCGGCTCAGGTCAAATCCCACCCCCGGGGGGGGATTCTCCCTTATGTGGCCTATACGGGGACGTGCCGCTGGACAGGGTATATAATTTTATGCGAGTCTGTCCAAAACAAGTATGGTCAGTACGATCGTCGTCTTTAATAGGCCTTGCATAGTATTAGCAATCCTAGATCAGAGACGTTTACTGGTCTTTGGAACACTTTAAAATTGTGTAAAACAAAAGAATGCGTATTTCGTCAGTTGTCCTAGGCAGGGACCTAAAATGGAGGGTGTTGTCTTACACAGGGTAGGTATTCTAGGTTTTTTTTTGTCCTATTAAGCGGGGGTTTAAACCCTATACCAAAACACACGCACGTGTAAATGGCTGATTAAATGGCTGATGACACTTTCAGTCTCAGCTTAATTTTGTTTTGTGTTGATTGCATTGATCTCGTCCGATAAGAAGTTGTTTCCGGGAGCACCAAAGACTTGGAAACCTGGGTCTTTATTCCGAGGGCATCAGGGCTGAGAAATGAGAGGTGTTGTTGTTTGTCGCCTGGTTTTTGTCAATTTCACGTTAATTTTTGAAAACGAACTGTCTGGCAGGCTTTGACCTCAAGGTCAAGTTTTCAATAAACTCAAATTAGATAACCGCAGATATTGCGATGCTACTTACGGAATATATTCGCGTAGAGGTAGCTCTGTTGCTATCGTTTTGTTATGGTCATGTTTTCGTTTACTTATGTGATTTAACTTACCTGCGATTGTGTAAATGAGCAAGATGAAGGAAATGATAACAACAACGATCTGAAATGTGTACTCCTCCCACAGTTCCTTGAGAGTTGTAAACCGTGAATAGCGGCTTCTCTCCTTTGAGTCCTTGGAGGCAGCACGTGGTCGACCATTTTCAATTGCCGCTGCTATGTCGATGCCGTCCATGTCAGTGGTTGGAGCCTTACCCTGAAATGAACACTAGCCGATGATATAAAGATATTTGTCGTAGTTATCGATTATGATCTATCGACTGTGGTATTTATCGTTTCTGATTGGCTCAAAAGACCGCAGCGCGTACATCTTGATTGACCTTATAAGGAACTGAGCTCGGGTTTGGGTCATGGACAATGGGTGACCTGTGCACACGAATAGGCACGTGTAGCGGAGGGTAAAGAGTGGAGGTCATGTCGTGCAACTCCTGAACTGCTCGTCTGCGAAGCTGGCGGACTTGTGCATGTAAGAAATAAACGTCCTTTGAATAGTTTGTCTCCCCGCGTGACGTGCCTGAGTGATCGTCCTTTCACTATAGAGAAGCTGTTCAACCCAGCCTTCGCAGGCTGGTCTTGAATAAGCGAGTAAGACTGATCTATTAGACCGTCCGAGATCGTTATACCTTCCTGGAGGGAGAAAAGAGTGAACAGAGCTATCTACTGTGCGTGGCCGGTTGTTGCGTCTGCCGGCTGAGGATAAACACTATGCTGTTCTGTGGTTTTCGACATGAGGAAATCCCAGGTTCTCTCAGTTCTTTCTGCCTTCCTCTGAAGTTAAGAGTGATCTTCGGAAAGAGGTTGGAGAGAACAAACATGGCAAGTAGGCAGAGGGCAGAGTATCCTTCTGCTCACAAACGCCCCGAACGGCTGGGAACGATGAGAGGCTGACGCATTAGCATGCTAGATGTAAAAAGAGGTCCGGGTTATTCAAGAATCCTGCTTTTTCCGCATTCCGAGTTCGTCAACTTCTTGTGCTATAAATGATTCCAAAAATTTACTATAGACCTACTGAAAAAGGCTGATGTCATGTCATCGAACCCCACACTTCACAAGACATGTAATAAAAGAAAGAGCACGGCAAGGCAAAAGCCGGGGCACGAGACACTTTGAACCATTACGCATGGTGCCATTTAATTACTTTAAAATATCTTGGCAATGACATGAGAGAGATTAGTGATTGTGGTCTATTGAAAAAGTTATATTTGCATTATTCACAATCATATGCAGTCGACTGTGAAACATAAATTGAGGTGAAAAATGAAAAACCAAACAGCTTTTATATACCCGTCTGTCGCTTCAGTACTATCAAAACGACTGATTTTGCTCGTCCTTATACTTACAAAATTGGGACCCCTTGTGGTGCAACTGGTTTTCCATAGCTTCATGAGTGTCATCACGAGTTTATATCTGTTGTCATTATGTCTAGTTAAAACTTGCAAGACGTCCTAATCGACGACAAACTCTATTGGTCTAGAACTTCGAAACTCCTTGAACTGGAAGGCAACCGTCCTTCTACACTGAAGTTAGTAGGGCAATACCCTATGTACAAATCCGATAATTTGTTATTTGACACTTAAAAACCTGTTAACTAGAAACCCATGAATGTTCTTACCGTATCAAAACCACGATCCACTGCAACACAGTCATCCGATCGTAACAGACCCCAACAGTTTCCACGTGTCGTATGCACGCGTTGCGTCCCTTTTAGCTTGGCTTTAAGTGATCACTGTCTAACTCAGATGGCTTTGTGAAAACTTCACGATCAACTTTTAATTTTGCGCGAGTTTGTGATCCAAAGGGAGCAGTTGACAAGCCGCACGAGTATTAAACTCCTTGATCGATTTTTAATGGGCAATCAGGACGTGGTTATGCAAATGACTCCGCAACTAAGGTGGCATAGATACGCTTGAGTGGCTTTTAATAACTGCTTATTCAGATTTTTTAATTAAAAGAGGAATACGTCTAAATTATAGAGATCTAAGCAGAAGCCACTTAAAAATGATCGAATCATCTTGAGCAAATAAACGACGAAGTGTGTTCTTTTTAAGCTTTTTAAGGGTCTTCGGGAAGGAGGGGAGGAACAACTATATAGATTGTTTTGTTTTCCTTCATAACTTTAGAAGGCTGTTCAAACATTGAAGTGTTCAATGCTGCATAATCAGTTGAGGGAGTTGAGATCGGGACCAGGCTTTTTCAGAGCCTGCCGGACTCGTGGACGCAACCCAAGTAATCAGAAGTTAATCGAGGCCTCTTTTTCTCTTGTCAAAGCGTTTCCATGTCTAATTTTAAGTTACAGTATGAAGGTACTGGTAGCCAAAGCCAAAATGTAGGACAAAACGTCGTTAAGCTGCACTCAAATCGTGATTCAAAACTAATACTACAGCCTTACAACTCCAAATGTATATGTCGTCTTAGGGCCGAAATTACCATCTAGGCTAAGTGGGAATAGCTGTTGTAAGCGCTCTGGGGCAAACTTGTTCATCATTTTAAACATCATAATAAATAAACCAACCTACGTAATTGACGTTGTTGTTCTCGTAAAGGCGGAGCGGCAAAAACAAGCTTTGAAACCGCTAAGCGTTTGGGGAGGAGATAAATTTCAAATGCCGCCAGACGGTAGCTGGCCTTGTCGTTTGCGCAAAGCTGTGCAAAGGCAAAGTTCAGAGACGGAACCGCAAAAGAGAGCGCTAGCGTTTATGCCGTAAGGGAAACAGGGGAGAAGATCGCGGCTCATACCAAAATCTTCACCTCCAAGCAAACTATCCGCGTAATATTTATTATACTCAACTACACGCCCACTACTAAAATTGTTACGTACAATGATGCAATGTGACGTAAAATCACGAATGGTGCATTTTCAGTGCGCACTGCAACGAGTGTCGGGGTCGGGATTTTTCTGGTGACAGTTTTAACTTCTGTTGTTTGTTTTATATTTCAAGTTTTTGTTGTTTTTCTATTACTTATTCCTTCTTACTATTTAAGGTGCTGAATTAACTACGTGGCGCTCACTGTTGATCTGGTAGCGGTGTTTAGTTTTTGTTGAAGTTCCGACGGTCTAATATTCGACGTTTCAATCCAGATGTCCCTAAAGCTATCCCATGATTCAAAGTACGGGCAATGTTTGAACACGTGCTAGTGGTCGGGTTGTCGTTCTTCATGGAACCTTAACAATTTGTTGTAGTTGAGGTAATCTTAACGTTCAGTTGTAAAGGTGTGGGTTTTTACTTCTTTTCTTTATATCTCTCTTTGCTTAGTATATTTACTAAAGAAATAATGAGTATGTTGACCAGTGCATTGTCAATCTAAACAGTCATAAGTTTAACTGAACGTGAATTGTCATAACTCAAGTTTCTTTCCTCTTTAGCTTTTCTTTAAGTTTTTATGCTACCTTTCTGAACAAGTTAGCCATTAATATTCACTGTGATGAACAACAGAAAGTTCCATGAGCATATTGGATGATTATTCCATATTAACTCTCTTTCTGAGTGAATATGGCTGAGAATCTTGCTTTATAAACGATGTCTGAAGTGATTAAATTTTCTTCTCTTAACTCATCCGCTTATTGCTTGCTAGGTCCTGTTTACTGACAGTGGTTGCTTCACAAAAGCTAAGGTAAGTGAAAATGTTCTTCTGAAATTTATTGTATCCAAAAACTTCCAGCAGAATGAATCAGTCAAATCGAAGCTTCAACATCCCCCCGGGCAACCCCCCTGGGGACTTGATTTTTTGAAGATTGGTTTGTTCAAATTCCCTCTCCTTGGGTCAAAAAAGCCATTCAAATGCCCCACCAATTAGTACTGAAACACCTCTTAAAGGCAAATTCCGTCTTCAATCAAACACTGTTCATTTTTTTCAGAGAGAGATATGCCGTAATGACACCTTCTTTGAAAGAGTTATTTGCTAACAAAGGTGAAATTCTATCTTGTAAATCCATCAAACCCTGCAAAAATCGAAAAACTCACAGACGTATTACACTAGATTAAGAGGTAAATCTGGCTCAAATTCCCCACCCTTCCAAGGCAATGTTTAAATTTCTCCCCTCCCTGGGCATGATGCACAGTCAAATGCCTGGGGTATACCCGGGGTGAGGGGGGGGGGGGGGTTGTTGAAGCTCCAATTTGACCGGTACATAAATTTGACATGTTCATTGTGTCGTGACCAATCAGACAGAAGATCAAACCACAAAGAGCATCACCATTGGCCATTTCAGGGGAGGGGTGCCAAGGGTTAAATTTTTTTAGTTTGGAAACATTTCCACTCAGGGTGCCTCCTTTTTACCCCAACCCCCACCTTGCTTGAAGCTCTGCCACTGAAATAATTATTATAGCATAAACATTACATAAATGTAAACATTTTTTCTGATTGGCAATGTTAAAAAACCCTAATAAAGTCAGAATAAGGTGCTGTAGCTGTGAAGGAGTTAAATGTCTCCATTGGAATCTTTTTACGATGGCCTATTTAGATTACATAAACTCCATTGATATCCACTGATATCTAATAGTATTAGGCTAAGTTTCCAGTTGCAGTTGTTTCAGTGTGCTGAAGATCCTGGAGAGTGTTGTAGCAGCTGTCCTCAATCATATGTTTTCCCTAAAATCAGCCTGTCTACCGGTAATAGGAATACCTAGTTAGGAGACACTTTTTGGTTTCAATTGTACACTGATACCGGTGGGCTGAAACTGAGCCTACCGCTGTTCAAAGATTTTTCAATTATACCCCTGAGATTGTTAGAGTTTTGTTATTTTTCTGTAAACATTGCTGTGATGAAAGTGCAGGGGTCCTGAAACCAGCGACACATGTGAGCTGGCTGATGCACTAGCACAGTCTTTGCACTTGTTGTAGAAGACTTGTTTAGTGTGTCAGGATTCTGCATTTGCTGAGCTTGTAACAGAATAAAAACTAATTCAAAGTTAGTGGGAGATAGTGGAGCCAAGGTAGGAGGGGTGGGGTAGCCATTGTAAAGGCTCTTTCATGGGTGTAAAGTGAAAAGAATGACAGCCACAGTTTTCTTGTCATCCTACCCATCCATCACTGTGAGGCTGTTATTGTTTTTGTGTAGGAGCTTAGAAATTTTTCAGTTCCCTTACTTTAAATTTTGGTTGATCCTGTCAATGTAAATGTCAAATACAGGCTTAATGAATGTATTGAAATAAAAATAATTTTTATCATTAAATGCTTCCAACCAACTATAAGCTTACTGAAAAGAGAATTATGGAGCCCATGAACAAAAGAAATTGTTCATTTGTTCATGACTTTTTGATGCTTCAGTTGTTGAAATGTGATTCAAAGCCTTGCATTCTGAAGATTTTTAAAATTAATGTTATGTATTTTTTCTACTCGCAGGCCTAAAGAGAGCATACAGACCCAACGATGCGCAGCGACCATATGAGTCGAGTTACGGTTGCAAGAAGTGCCATGTTATTCTTTGTAAAGGCAATTGTTTTGATGAATGGCATCAGAAAAACACCTGAATTCAATCTTTACAGATTAAAGTTCTAAATAGCAATATCACAGAACTGTTAAATAATGAAACATATAACCTCGCAAGCTGGTGCGGAATTTGAAATCTGAAAATTTTGGCCTTGCTGTTTTGCCTTTATTCTTTTCTTCTGGACAATAAAATACATACCAGATATGGTGTTTCCTCAATTAAACGCCCCTGGTGTTTATTTCAAACTTGGCATGGTGAACCCGGCATTTGTTTAAATCAGCAATTTAATTGGGCCCACCATTTTTTAAGAAAGGATTATTATTTGTTTTTCTCTGCAGCCATGTATTTTGCCCTTAAATATTAAGTTTATTATACAACAAATATGCATCTGAGGGGCTTATTTACAATTCCCTCTTTGATACCCGGCATTTATTTGGGCCCCCACGTTTAATCGAGAAACTACAGTAAAAAAATTGATTACCAATGAAAAACTTTTGTTTAAGTGTTTAGTGATTAAATTAACTGGAACTGAGACATGTTAAGAAAAAGACTAGTCACTCTTTTCTTCTAACGAGAAAGGTAAATGAACTCGGGACCAGGGACTCAACCAAGATCACCCAACTTGATAATCAAGGGTTTAAGGTAAATGTTAGCTTGCAGAAGCAATGGTGATGGTGTTGCATAAAGACTGGTGCTCAAAAGCTAAGGAAACACTATGAAGAGTCTTCAGAGAACACTTTTAATCTTGAGTCATTGCTGAGCGATGTTACATGTACCTGTCCCTGATATGAGTGTTATATACTAAATCGTTGGTAGGAGATATGAAAAGGGAAGATGGGCCTGAATTTGCTTCATGCTCTCACTAGAGCTTTTGAGTTTTTAGAAATTTTAAAATTGTATTATTAAAAAAGGTGATGAATAAAATTAAAAAATGGTCTTTAACTGATTTATCAGGTGATATGTTGTCCGGGATAAGGCTTCATTGAGTGGTATAATATCCTAAAAGATACTGAACAGCTTCATTGCTTTCTACCAACCAAACCCTTAGAATAACTGGTACCTTGATTCCTTTTAATCTATTTTTTAATCTAATTTTTTAATTTATATTTGTGACGCGCATTTGAAAACCTATGTTGAATTTGCGCGCTATAAATGCATATTATTATTATTATTATTATTATTATTATTATTATTATCATTATTATTATTTCCATATGGCCAGCAAGAATTGAAAATCATGAAAATTGAGAATGAAGCCAGAGAAGAAGCTGGTACCCTTCTATCAAACACTGGGAGCTTTAAATTTCTTGAGCTAACAAAACATTACTAAGTAAGCACCGTGTTTCCTCAAGCAATAATGGTATTAACCAGACGTGATTATCCTTTGATTTGCTTCAGTATATTCAAGGTAAATTTTTTCAATGCTTTATGGGCAATTTTTTTTGGAAAGTTATCTCAAAAGGAGTGCGAATATTTTAAAAGGGTAGGGGGCACCCTCTCGAGAAAATACAGTTAAGTAAGGAAGAAAACTTACTGAACACCTAAATTACCATTTGTAGAAATCACTTTTGGTGGGGAGTTTCAGAAGTCAAGGAGGTCCCTAATTTTTTAGGAGCCTGAGATGCAGGGACCAGCTAAATTTGCTGGTAGGCATTATTATTTATTGGCCATTCACTGACACTCTAGGAGATCAGATAAATTAGAGGTTGTTAAGAGCTGCGTGTTATCTGGGGCAGATTTATTATTTCCCTGGCTAGAGGGCTCAAACTAAATGCACCTTGCCCATCGGAAGTAGGGCAAAAGACTACAAGACCGCTGTTGAGCTGTTGAGCTGTTGAGCTGTTTAAGGATAGCTCTAAACCAGTTATCCTCTACACATTTTATCATCCAGATCCTGGTCCTGACGATCTGAATCTGCTGAACCAATCTCTTCAACAAAATTCCGAAACGGCCTGTATGGTCTTAGTTGGCGATTTCAATCTTCCAACAATCAAATGGTCACTGGACGAGTCTACCTCAACTAACTTGGGCGGAACGGCGGAAGAGGAAGCTCTCTCTGTCCTTATGGAGGATAATTTTCTCCGTCAGTTTATCAAAGGTCCAACGCATATTGCTGGAAACAAACTTGATCTGCTATGTAACTTCTCTGAAGTCATAGACCATGTTTCTACAACTTCTCCTTCGCAAAATGAATTTCCTTCTGACCATTATTTGGTGGACTTTTTCATCCGATTGAAATTCAAGCGATCAAAGCGTGTGCCTCGTAAAACGTACGACTACAAAAGGGCAGATTTTGACGATCTGCGAAGTCGCCTACAGCTGCTACCTTCTGATATGTCGCACTCTGACGATGTTGACATCTATTGGTCTCAGTGGAAAGATTTATTTTTAGCAACAGTTGCTGAATGTGTCCCAATGAAGACCATTAGGGACACCAACTCTCCCCCTTGGATAGACAGGGAAGTTAAGCTTGCATTACGCAGAAAGTACCGTGCCCTGAGGAAATATCGTGAAAACAAAACCGTGGAACGGAAGTTAAAACTAAGAGTCTCTAAGCAATGAAATCAAGAAACTTGTCCGACAAAAACATCGCGACTATCTCCTTAAAATTGAAGGCTCTTTAAAGGAAAACCCTAAATTATTTTGGAACTATCACAAAGCTATCCTACACCATCGATCGGGCTCGAACACTGAGATCAACTTCGACGGGAAATCAGCAAAAACTGCAGCCGAAAAGGCTGAGCTCTTTAATGCTTATTTCTGCTCTGTGTTTACATCATCCAAGCAGGACAAAGCACGCAGTTTGCAAATGTATCCCATGAGAATGAATATGGAAATTTCTGAGATCACACTATCTCTCAACGAGGTGAGACATTGTTTGTCTATTTTGGATCCGTCAAAAGCCACTGGCCCTGATGGAATTCCTGCGCGTATTCTTGAAGAGTGCAGTGAGCAGATCGCGCCAAGTCTTTGTGCCCTATTCAATCATTCTCTGCGTACTGGGCGGTTTCCATCTGACTGGAAGTCAGCTGATGTTACTCCAGTTCATAAAAAAGATCTTTTAGAGCCAGCTGAAAATTATAGACCAATCTCACTTCTACCAATTGTGAGTAAAGTTATGGAACGCTGCGTTTGTAACAGACTTTATTCCCATGTCTCGCAATCAATTACATCCTTACAACACGGATTCATGCGTTCCCGTTCATGCTCTTCGCAACTTTTATCCGTACTCCATTCAATTGGGGAGGCACTCGACAAAAACAAACAGACGGATATTTTGTACCTTGATTTTGCCAAGGCTTTTGATACAGTTGATCACGTCATTCTTATTGAAAAGTTGAAATGGTACGGTGTCACAGGTCAACTGATAGATTGGTTTTCTGACTACCTAAAGGACAGATCGCAGAGAGTTGTGATTGAAGGCACTGCCTCTGAGCGTCTACCGGTCACTTCCGGTGTACCCCAGGGTAGTCTTGTCGGCCCACTCCTCTTTGTCATATTTATCAATGACCTCCCTGATGTCATCCATGAGCAAACCATCACCGCTCTGTATGCTGATGATACCAAGCTGCACCGTACTATCTTGTCAGTGAAGGACTGTGCTATTCTCCAGCAGGATCTGACAAGTTTAAACACCTGGAGCTGCGAATCAAACATGAAGTTCAACGCCTCCAAATGCAAAGTGCTAACAATCACGCGAAAGAAAACACCTGTAAATCACCTGTAAATCATACAACGCGTTCAGGAAGAAAAAGACCTTGGTGTAACCATTACTAGAAATCTAACGTGGGACTCGCACGTAATGCGTATTGTACTCAAGGCTAATAGAATGCTGGGACTCTTAAAGAGAACTTGCCCACTTATGACCGACATCAAAGTAAGGCGGACACTTTATCTATCTCTCGTGAAGTCACAGCTCACATATGCCACGGAAGTTTGGTCTCCTGCTAGTGTCAATTTGAGAACGATCCTAGAAAGAGTCCAGAGGCGCGCCACTCGCTGGATACTAAGAACTAGAATCGGCGAGATGTCCTACAAACAACGACTGCTGACTCTTCGCTTGCTACCACTAGCATACGACAGGGAACTGAGAGATCTTTTATTTCTCCAACCAAGGGAAAAGCCCTGGGAACGAGGTTGTTATTTCTCTATAACTGTATTTCTGGATATACTGACCTAAATATTGATCGATATGTTACTTTTGTCTCGCATGGCCGGTCCCGCTCTAAGAACCCCCCCCCCCCCCTCGTACTTAAACCTGCTTACTGTAAAACCGCAACTTTTCAAGCTTCTTTTTTCAATAGAATTGTAAAACCTTGGAACACTATCTGTAATCTCGCCCCTCACGACAAATTTTCTAGCCTAAGTTTATTCAAATATTTTCTGCGCGCCACTTATTTTACTTTACTGGACACTACCTATGATATTGACATGCCCTGCACCTGGTTCCTCTTCCGTAACTGCCCTTGCCACCGCTCTTAATTTTTGAGACTAATATTATCTGCATCTTGTTTTTTAACTATAGTTATAAGTAATAATTAGATTTTTAACTATAATTTTTAACTATAAGTAATTAATTAGATTTATTGTATTTTTTTTTTAATTCAGATTTTTATCACCATACTAGTTTTTTAGGGTTGCGCCTCGCATGGGTAACATTATTTTCCCGTTCGCGCAATTCCTTTTTGGTCCTTTTTAATTATTATTGTAAATTTTGAGACCAATAAAGTTGATAGAATTCACCTTGCCCATCGGAAGTAGGGCAAAAGACTACAAGACCGCTGACTATGTCAGAAATATAGGACTTGGATGGAGTAAGAATTTTGAACGTAAGCAAGTTGTTTTTTGAAATATGTCTGCTTAGAAAAAGAAAACGAAAGAAAGAAAAGAATGAGCTACAATGACAACCTGGAATAGGTCATGACAATATGTGATTTGCTGACAGCGAGGGGATTGGAACCCATTGTTTTGGAATGCTAGTTCCATTCCTCCGACCGAAAAATCGCCTGCCGTAAAACTTCTTGGAGACAACGTAAAATGTAGTTGACTCGCAAAATCTCGCTCGGTGACCGGTTAACGATGATTACTCTCCAGGAGTTGGAACATTCGGCCGCAGTAGTGATGGTAAGAACTCAAATGATTCTTTCTTTGATCATTTAATCGCTGCTGATCACGTTTTCACGTGGATCTTCATTTAGGCGCCGCCATCTTTGGTGACGCAAGAACAGCGCCAATCCGCCGAACAAGTGTTCCTGAATTTTAGAAGATCTAAGTCTCCTTACGCAGCCTGCAAACAGATCTTAGGTAATGATACATTATGGTTATATGCTTCTTAGTCTGAGCCAGCTAAAATCGTGTGAATAACTGGTCTCTTACTATAGCTGTGTTTTATTTACATGTATGTGCATGTGAATACAAGAGCCCACAGATTCACGGATTAAGAACAAGATATTTTAGACTGGGTAGGGTGAAGTTATTTTTAACAGTCCCCAAGTAATGGCTGTCTTTCTCATCTCTATGATTTAAATGTAAGCTCGTGTATATGTTATACACGTGTAAATGTGTGACTGAGTAACTCACAAGAGTTCAAAATGAAAACTGGAAGTAAAGATTGTAAAGACAACACGTGGGAAATAATTGTATTAATTTTTGTAACAGTAGCCAAAGCCAGTGTCAGTATTGAGCTGGGTATTTTGGCGTTTTGCAAAAAAGTCCTTGAAAGCTGCAAAGAAGTGTTCGCCAACACTACTTCTCCATACAACATTCTTATAAACATAACACATTGATCGATTTGTTTGTCTGAGTCACAGCGGGGCTGAGAAAGGCATAATGTTATTAGTGCACTGTGCTATTCATGGGAAACAGCAAAAGGATAGGTGACAAAAATCAATGAGTTGCAATCAACTGACTCAATGTGCAATATTTTATTGAAATCATATCATTAGAGGAGGGGCATTGTTTCCATTAACAGTGGAGGTGACACTGAAAACCACTGCTAGAGTTTCCATTTCAACTTTTATTTGATTATTTTTTGATTTTCTTGTGAACACGGAGAACATCTCCAATTTCTTTTGTCTAAAAAGAGTGCTACATTTTTGGTAACCACAAGGCTGTCTGTCTTACATGTGATTAATCAACTTATGTGTTAAGGTATCAGGGTACCCCAAATGACAACATTGCATTTTCACCGTTTGAGCATCAGGCGTTTCACAAGACCCTAGCAAACTATATATATTTTCTGAAAGCTTAATAATTGAAGATTACGAAAACGTATTTAGATGAAGAAAAAAGACAACTGTGTCGAAAATAGAGACTACGTTTTTAAAAAGTACATTGTTCACAAAATTGGTTCCGCTCCAGTTGAGAATGATCTGGAGAAAACCGTGTCTCGGAATTTTTGTATCTGGCCTGGTTTAGTTTCTGCACTCAGTTAAACTTTGAAGTTCCAAGAAACACCTCTCCTCTTTCTTTTACAGCCCATAACTTTTGAATGAAAGCAAAAAATAAAATTCGGAGACACAGTTTTGGTTTCAAATTATGTGGCAACATTGTCTCTAAATTTGAGCTAAAATGGTTAAAAACTCGCTGAACGCGAACTTAAAATGTGCGCCCAATTTCTTGAAAAATTAGTTTCGCGAAAAAAGCCAAAATATGATTTGGAAACTTTTTCCGGTCTGAGGAGATTAAAACACCTAGGTGTCAGGATAATTACCTGCGGTTGACAGAGGGGAGGCTCAACTTACCGCCTTACAACAATAGCACAAACATGCCGACAAGAATAGTGTCAAATTCTGCGTGTTTTTATGTTGGAAAGCGACTTTCGTTGAGTACGAGTGCCATTCAACGGGTCTTCAAATGCAATAAACGGAAATTTTAAAGTCACAATATTACGTCAGCTGTAAAATGCTGAAGACATCATCATTTGAGCTGGGTAAGACTACCCAAGCTGCCGGGACCTGAAAGACGAAAGGAAAGCCAAAAGGAAAGCACATAGAAATCTGCGAAGAAGCCACCACGTGTTCGGCTCAAGATCTAAGAGAGAACATCCTGTCAGAAATGCGAGCAATTGGGAAAAAAATAAACTTCTTTATTACTGGAGACAAATTCCGTACTTTTCTGTACATGCCGTCTTTTGTGCCAAGTTGATTCTTTGATACATCTGGCTTTGTAGAAATGTTATGGAATTTGAATGGACGGATTGTTTTTTGCTGTTCGCGTTACGAAAAGCGAGCTGGCAGTCGAAGCTTATCACACTGACAAGTGAGGAGTCAGGAGGCGCAAGTAATTCCGCAATGCTCGATCTTTTCTCTCTCTCTCTTTCACAGATATGACTGAAGCCACTTTGTAGACACACTCAAAATAAGCGGGAACTGCTACGCAATCGATTGCGTGTCAAAACATCGGGGCCCTGTTATGTCACATGCGATTTTCAGCATTGTTGACAGATGACTGTCAACACATGATTAGAGAAAATTAATGCCACAAATCTTTTTTCGTCCATAACTTTGCGTAGAAACAATCTTTTTTTCTGAACCTTTTGGAAAAGAGAGGTTTCAATAATATCTATCTGAAAATGACAGAAGCGTATTTTTTTGGTCAATTTTGGGGTACCGTGATACCTTAACCCTCTAAGCCCCAATAGTGACAAGCATCTAATTTCTCATTATATATCACTGCTTGATCAAACATACAGGTCATGGGAATAAAAAAGGTGATCACCAAAGACAAAATGTCTTGATGTTTATGCAAATTCTCCTAATAACTACCATAGAAATGTATGGGCAACAGACTTTGGGACTCAAGCAATTTTCCCCCTCTTTGCCCTCCTTCAAAAAGGAAAAGAAAAGAGAAATGCCTGATTGTAGGGTACATCATTTCTTGATGAATGTTTTCCAGTGTTAGTTTTTGCACAGCTGCAAACCTTTGCTAGTACTGCTTACAAGTCAACAGTTACATATATACTGTGTGAATCCTTTGTAAATCTGTGTTTAACACTGTATGCTGCATTCTTCTCCAAACAGAACAAAGCAGGAATGATTATGTACTATTTCAAGCTGCATCAACAATCAAGGAAGCGATCCTTCGTGAATGGAGCATTCTTAACACATCAGATGTTGAATCGCTCAGATCATTCCTGCTGACATTTGTAACTCATAAACAAGAGTAAGTACACTGTATTTGTCCTAGAGTTTGTTTAGTAGAATAAACAGTATAAAGCAAGTGTAATACACTCTTCAGTTGCCCTGGTAGAAATCCTATACAGGTTCATACAGGATTTTCTAGGATCCTATAGGATCTTACAGGAACCTGTAAGCTCACACAGGATCCTACCCAGGATCCTAAATGGCAATAATGCAAACCATGTTTTATAGGATCCTACTCAGATCCTATAGGATCTTGTTTAGGAACCTGGTTAGGGTCCTACAAGATCCTGTTAGGATCCTGTTAGGATCCTGGGCAGAATTTCTACCAGGGTGGTTGAAAGAACTACCTCATTCTTACTAAATTTTGTGCTTACTTAATTTTGCAATTTTTGCATTTTGGAAATAAATCACTTGCAAAAAAAAAAAAGATACAAAAATTAAACACGGGAAGGTTAACACCATATTATATAATCATATTAATCAAACAATACAGAATTTTAAATGTTGTGATTCATGGGTTTGTTGGTAATGGTACTGAATTAAAACTGTCACTTTCTGTGCTGGAAAGTATATCTTTCTGGTCATGTTTTCGACTTACACTGTTCCTCTGATTCACTGTTATCTTCAGCCTGTAAATCAGCCAAAACTCCTTTGGTACAGTCATCAAATTTTCCATTTGTAGACTCCTTGCAGTTGGTTTTAACCAGGCCTTTGTATCTTTCCTGTATTTCCTTGTTCTTTGACATATGGTCCATTTCAGCAATGACAAAAGGGTGAAATTAAATATGCTTTCATTCACTTTTTACCTTGAATAATCTCATCTCATCTCATCTCATCTCAAATCATCTCATCTTATCTTTTATCTTATTGATATTTTTCTTCACTATTTTTTCCACCATTTGTATTGTAGTAAGGTTTTATAGCTGAGAATTTAAATCAATTTTTCCCCAATGAAGCATTCAAAAATATGTGAAGGAGCAGGTGTTACAAGTGGTGGCTATCATTTGCAAGCGAAGTATTCTGGAGAATTCGCATACAATCCAAGACTCTTTACTTAGAGATGTTACTCAGCTTACAACTAGTAACAACAGGGAAATGGTGGGTACTATGTTAATGTTTATTTATTCTTGTAAATGACAGACCAGTTTTCAATTGAGTGTTGAATGTAATCTGTTTGCTTTGGTTTTGGTTTATTGCACTCTCTGATTGGTCAAGGAAGGTCATAATAATCACTTTCTCAACCAATCAGACGTAACACCAAAACCAATTGTGACTTGCTTGCATGCGTTTTCCTGTACTTATGCTATTTAGTTGTATTTACTAGGATTTCTGATTGGTTCATTTTGTGTTTTGTTTCTGTTGTGATTGGTTAGAGTAATTGCTTTGGTTTTAGTTTTTGACCCTCATTGGAAAATTGCCCTGTAAACCTCCCCATTGAAAAAGAATAGTTCACTTTACACTTTACTGCTTATGGAGTATGAATCCATATCAAAACACAGAGCTGTCAACATCTGTGTAAGAAAAGCATTTTTTTTTCTGGGGTGGGGGGTTGCTGTAAGATAGGGTCAATTGCTGGAATCTTCTTTAAAACTAAAATTTAAAAGCTAGAAATTACAAATAAAAAAAAAATATATAAATGGATCATGGATTTATGACATCCATAGCCAAAATATAATTTGTACCTGAAATGCGTATGTAGCAATCTCACACATAATAAGTCATCTCAAAGGCCAAAGGATTTAGAACACCTCAACATCACCTGTGCACTGTGAGCTGTAGATGACATAGTGCTTTAAATGTTCCCAGCAAGGTTTGTTTGTAGAAGATGAAAAAACTGAAACTCAAAGATTGTTAATATGAAATTCACTTGCAGCAAATTTTGAGTTGCTTAATCCTAAAGGCATTACTGAGTGAGTTTTCCTTCCTGAACCGGAGCAGTGACATTGGCTTGACCTGGGAATTTCATCTTCGGTGCAAGAAAGCTTTTGAGGTAGAAATGGGGCTTAACACACTAAAACAATGTAACATGCTTGGCATGTGTTGTTAGTAGATTTTTCTGCTGTTTTTATGTTTTAGCTGTACTTGACTGAATGATTGTGACCGTGAATGGGAAAACATACACTAACGTATTACTGTTTAATGGAAATATCTGTTTATCATCCATTTAAACAGATTATGTCTGAAAACAGGATCTGTAGTAGTCAATGTGGAAGTGGATCATGACAACCCCGTTCACGGGCTCTTTCAATTCCCCACTCCCCTTGCTCCCTCTGGGGTGGGGAGATCTCCTCCCCTCTGGGGTGGGGAGACCCTGGAAACATTGGTTATCATGATTGGGCAAATGTGAGAGTCACATTATATCTTTTTTTTTTCTAGCCTTGAAATTAACTACATGTATAATATGATTATAATTTAATGTTACCACCATGATAGTATTGCAAACAAGTTTTCTCTGTCTAGTATGGCAACAAAAGCAGGCCCATAGCCAGTATTGAGGTAACCAAGGCAGTTGCCTCTGTAACATTTTTCCCTTGTTGTTAAAAACGTAAATTAAAAAAAAAATAAATTATTTAATAAAAGAACATGTTTCTACCAGTAAACCACACCAAAGGTACCCTAAAGTGTGATAACCTCAGTTAATACTTCACTAATGTGCTGGACGCGAGCCCACCAGTTTCTCCAGTGAGTCAGCATACACCGCAGCCTTCAGCCTCATTACCGATTTAAGACGTGGTCAAAATCAATAGTGGGCACAGACTGCCTGAGAGGTCCTGCCCTTGCATACCTTCACGACATCACTCCAGAGCCATTGCAAATATTGCAAAAGTGGGACACCAGTGGTCATATGAGAATTGCTTTTAGCTTTCTCCAAATAAAAGTGAGGCCATCAAGTAGAGAGTACACTTCAGCACTAGTACACTTGAACTGGTGCACTTGAACGAGATCGATGTTGTTTTCGTCACAAATGCTAAAATAACATTTCAGAGCTTTTAGAATTTCATTTCTGAATGAAACTGTGGAAATTTTTAAGAGAAGAACTTATAACAAACGTAAATGCTGTTAAAGTTGGTTTGGATTTTGATCATGTTTGGGGGAAAATACCACCAGGAAAATGCTAAGAATGGCATTTCCGAGCATCTAGCTTTCGAAATGTTATGGGGAGCATGCCCCCAGACCCCCCTAAAAGCTTGCGCCTTCAGCACTTTTCCAATTGCCTCGGTTATCAGAAAAGTCTGACTATGGCCCTGAAAAGTACCAGTAAACTTAAAGTTGCACTTGTGTGACAGGCAGTCAACCAGGAGGCCCCCAATTCCCAGACTTGTAGTATACAAATCAATAACAGGTTTACCCCTTGCACTTTCTTAGATTGTCATTAGGTAAAGGTTTATCAGACCCCTTCACATTGAACTACTTCACCTTCACTGTCTGTTTATAGTTTGTGCTCCATTTTGGTATAAAGAAGCTAAAACTTCTTTGTTGCTCTGCTAGGTGCAGGCTCTTAAACAGGTCTTCATGCTGGTAATTCAGAACCTGCAGCAGTTCTCACACACAGAGTTGAACCTGTTATCCAGAGATGGAATTTTAGCTTTGGTGCGCATGTTCTCTTTGGCTGAACAGATATTGAGCTGGGATTTCTCTCACAATATCCTTTTATCTATAGACAAACAAAATCTGTGGTGATGTTTTGCAAAATTTTCATTATCCTCTTAACAATGTTCAGTCAAAGCCAAACCAGAGCTCAACTCTATTGTAAGCTTATAAATAAGGGATTATGTTAGCTTATTTATCTCCAGTCCTTTTGCATATCACCTCTTCCTAGTACAGTGAGGGTCTCCCTCGAAATTTTGTTACGCAGTAGTTGTTCATGTGTCACATTTTGAAGTGGTTTGATGTTGAAAGAACTAAGAAAGTGTAACACAGACAGTATATATTCAACAAGTAGATTCCATTTCACTGTACATGTGTACTCTGATAATGCACAGATGATGTGTGATGATGAACAAAGAAGTATGCGGCAACCCACAGGGGAGTAGTGTGAATGTGTGGATGTCATACTGGTCTGACTCTGGTGTTGTGTCACACCTAAGAGTAAATGTTTCAGAAGAATAATTTTCTCTTAAACTGGGTGTTTTGTTAGGGGTAAGAAATCATTAGTGTTAATCAAATGAACAAACAAATGAACAAACAAGCAAAGAAATAAACAATAATTTATTAGTCAAATGAATAACAGGACTGTTCCTTGACTAGCTTACATATACATGGCCAAAGACATCCCCTGGCTGAGGCGTCATCTGTCACTCTGTTTAAACCTGGGTCTTCTTGGAGGGCACTGCTCTTTGATCCTGCTTTGGTGGAGTTGTTCTTTAAGGTAAAAATGAATGGATATTGTGACAAGCACAGTTTGACTGTTATGTGAGTAGCACAATGTGAAATGAAAGCAGTCACTAGGCTAGGTAAGATAAAGTTGAAGGGCACAATGAATATGGCATTTGATCATCTGGGAAGAGTAGATTTTGAAGTCATGTAAGTAACTTTTTCTGCTCACTTACCAGATGGTCAAGGGCGACAGCAAACCATCTATACTGCAATTTGAGTTTTGACAATTTTGTGAGCCTCAGCAAGTGGTAAATTAGCTTGTGTAAGCAACTTTGAGGGAGTTGCTTACCCAAGCAATCTGGAATCTCAGTTGCTAAAGTGTTCTCTCGGGATGACAGTGTTCTCCTTATCAGGCGGTAACCGGTAAAATTTACCGCTTGTAGCACCGCTTGTTACCTGTTAGCCAGAACCAGATAAAGGCCTGGATTAGAAACATCCAACAGTTTGGGATGGTGAAAGATTTATTATCGGATTGTATTATGACAAGATTTATGTCCGTCGTACTGCGTACCTAGCCTGCGCCGCAGACGGAATATGACCGTTAGATTACGTCTGTGACGCAGGCTACTGCGTACCGCGTAAGTGTAGTTTTAGTAACTTTTCTCATTGTCCATGCGTTTGTACAATGTTAGATGTAGTCTTATCATCGCGACATTTTTAAGTTCGTTAGATAATAGTCTCATCTTCTCTACGTTTCTCCGCACGTTTCTACCTTAGTAAGATTTTAGTCGTATCTTTTTAACGTTTCTCCATATGCCAGTACATTCTTAAGGTATTAGTCTTCTGGACATTTTCCATGCGATAGTGTGTTCATCAGTGGTGTAAGGTGCGGTCTTATCTTCTCGACTGTCGACATTTCTCTGTATGTTAAAACATTCAAAAAATATTATTGTTATCTTCTCAACGTTTGTCCGTGTGCTAGTATATTCTTAATTTAGATGTTGTTAGTTGTATCTCCTTAACATTTCTCCGTACGTTAGCATTGTCGTGAGATACTAGTGTTATCTTCTTGACGTCTATATCTGTACGTTGGTTTGTTCAGGTTTGTTCGTAATTTACTCTTAGTATTGTCTTCTCCTCGAAGTTCTTCGTTTGTGCCTTTGTAAGGAGTATGTCTCATCTTCTAGGCGTTTCTCAGTACGTTTTTTAGGTTGCTGTAAGCTTTTTCTTCTCGACGTTTATCTGTACGTTAATATGTTCCATGTGACAGAAATTACAAACGTCAACCGTTTTGAAGGGTTTCGAGACGTGTGTTAGCCTAGTGTCATGCCGGCAACATTTTGGGTCTCATGACGACAATTCCACACCAGGGTAGAAAAAGATTTTCAACAGAGCTGCTTTACCGGTCCAAAAAACTGACTTACCTGTTACCCTGAAAACTAGGGAGAACACTGGATGAGTTCACTTTGATTTCACAGAGAGTAAATTGAAATCATCCTTTAATGCATTGCAACATTTTGGTATGTCATGCATGCAGATGGATCTGTCTTGAGTAAGGAGTCCTTACTAAGTCCAAATATCTGGTGCCAATTTTGTAATATGTGTTTGGAAATGCACATAAATTATCCTCCTAACCAAGAAAATTTTGTGACCAGTATGGTTAGAGTCCAGCACTGTATACGACATAAAGTTGGAGTTCAGAGGTGACTGAAGTCTGACTCATGACTCTCTTTTCTATGATTGTTGTTTGTAGCTCCAGGTGAAGTTGCAGGCAAATGATGAATTGAGTCACCACTGCAGCCAGTGCCTAATCCAGCTTGCTTCTCTCTGTGGTGTTATATTCCCTGATACAATGTCACAATCCCAGTATTTATCCAACTTTGTGCAAGGTTATCTACAAATTTCAAAGAGGTAAGAAGATGATAGAGATATTCAACTTCTAGCCATCAATCACAACTCTCTCACCCCACACTTGCAAACCTCTACTGTTTATACAAGTTCTACCATTTACCAGTAAGTGAAAGGTACAAAGGTACACCCTAGAGTTTAGTAGTACTGTCCCACAGTAAAGTTTTTCTTGTGTGTGTGCTGTACTCAGTGGTTTAAAGGTTTTAGATTGCAAATGAACTCCTAAAGGGTTGCCATTCAAGTAAAAGCTTTTGAGCAGTTACTTTCCTAGGTTAGAACTTTCATTACAGTTTGCAAGGTGGTTTTAACTTTTGAGACTGTGGATGAAATCCTAAAGTGTGACCATTCAAATGAAAGCTGCTGAGCAGTACTTTCCCGTGGTACTGTTTATTACGCTGTACAAGGTGGTTCTAACTTTTGAGTCTGTGGATGAAATCCTAAAGTGTGACCATTCAAATGAAAGCTACTGAACAGTACTTTCCTGTGATGCTGTTTATTATGCTGTACAAGGTGGTTCTGACTTTTGAGTCTGAGGATGAAATCCTAAAGTGTGACCATTCAAATGAAAGCTACTGAGCACTATTTTCCCGTGGTACTGTTTATTATGCTGTACAAGGTGGTTCTAACTTTTGAGTTTGTGGATGAAATCCTAAAGTGTGACCATTCAAATGAAAGCTACTGAGCAGTACTTTCCCGTGGTGCTGTTTATTATGCTGTACAAGGTGGTTCTAACTTTTGAGACTGTGGGTGAAATCCGAAAGTGTGAAAGCTACCTGAGATGCTGTTTATTATGCTGGTCAGGTTGGTTCTAACAGTTGAGTCTGTGGAGGGCTTCAAGGGTTATTATTCAAATGAAAGCTACTGAGCAGGTCTTTCCTGTGGTATTGTTTTTATCTTGCTGTACATGGTGGTTCTAACTTTTTAGTCTGTGGATGAAATCTAAAAGGGTTGTTTATTCAAATGAGAACTATTGAGCAGTACTTTCCTTTGGCACTGTTTGTTTGTTATATAATGAAAGTGAAGGTTGTCTTATTTCACTTGAGTGGCTAGGTTTGGTTGCATTTTAACAGTTAATTACTGCATTTATGGATCTATTTTCATTTTTGTATCATTCAGCCTGGAGATGAATGGTCAAGCAGCCTTGGGCCTTGGAAGCATCGTGAACCGCCTGTTGTTTGTTTTTCCATGTTCATCTTTTCAAGCCTTGCCTGCTGATACTTTGAGATTATTTATGGATACCATGACAGACCTGACATGCTCATTTCTACAAGCAGTTGCTAAAGAGGAAGAGGTTTGTTTATAACAATTTTATTAGAGCTCTATGCAGTTTCCCATTCAAGTAAAGTTGAGTTGTTTGAGGACAAATATGTTGTTGTTCCACAATTCAGTTGTTCTGGGAATAAGTAGGATTTAATTTAATATGCTGTGACTGTGCAATGCAGTATGAAAAATTTATACAATTTATACAAAATTTATGCCCCATCAGGATTGGAGGCTGTTTACAAGATGAATTGGGCAACAAGATGTTTGCAGGGCCAACACTAACTTAATTGTGGTTAATTAACTTAATTAAGTTATTTGCTAATTAACTCAATTGTGACCTGTTCTTAAAGTGGTACTGTGATCAAAAAATCACTTTTATTTTTTCTTCGGATTTTGAAACTATGTTTGTTAAACACTCCCCAAGCGAAATTATAAGCGTTAATTTTGAGAAGAAGACCGTTAATTTAAACTGCAATTTTCCGGTTTAATGGTCCGCCATTATTACACCAGAAAGGATACAATGACGTCATACACTCAAGAGCTGTAAAATGTAGTGTGTGAACGCGGCTTACAAATTATGCAAAACACGAGTTTGAGAGTGTGAAAGCTCAAAACTCCCGTGCTGCATACTAAATAAGGCACTTTCACACACACTGCATTCTACAGCTCTTGAGTGTATGACGTCATTGTATCCTTTCTGGTGTAATAATGGCGCCATTAAAACGGAAAATTGCAGTTTAAATTAACAGTCTTCTTCTCAAAATTAAGGCTTATAATTTCGCTTGGGGAGTGTTTAATAAACATAGTTTCGAAATCCAAAGAAAAAATAAAAGTGATTTTTTGATCATAGTACCACTTTAATTGTGACATGATCATGAAGCACCAAAAAGTGCAATTACCTATTACTTTTCTGTTACTTCCTTGCTCTCTACCTACAGCTTAACTCTGAAGATACAAGCTTCATAGAAGCAGTGGAACAATTCTTAGAGGGATGGGCCAACCTACTAGAGCATTCTTCCCAACTTCCAGCTGGTGTTTTCAATGAAAGTGCTACAAGGATACTAAACTGTTATGTTCAATGCCATTTGGCAGCCCCTGAAGGTTTACGAGGGACCTTTTCATCTCAAGTTAATAATGGAGTTCATCTGGATGAAATCTGTGATCTTGATAGTGATGACAGAGAACTCTTTGCTGATCAGTTATGCACTGTCGGAAGCTTTGGCCGCATTATACCCAGCCACGCACTTACTCTTCTCACAAAATTATTAGAAAGCAGAATTGATCAATTTGAGAAGTACCTTTCTGCTGTCAAGAATACTAGAGGTATAGTTAGTCTTGTCATCATTTTTTGTTATTTAATCTGCAGTTGAATTGTGGTAACTGCCGGCAATGATACAGTAACTACCAAACATTATGCAAGTGGACACCTTTATGACTATATCTGAGTGTTCATTTAGGGAAAGTGTCTACTTACAGGGGTTTAACACAATGTGGTGTTTGAATGTGGCCAGAGCCATGACTGACTATCTGCTTAAGAGAGGTGGTCAGTTCTGTAATAGAGTGCATGAGCTAAAAACCAGTTGTGGTTTTGGTCAGTGAGAAGTTTCTTTAACTAGATCTGGGTTATCAGGGTGTTAAATGAATGTATACCAAGTTTGGACGTTGGTATGCCCCATAAAATTGGATAGGTAGAGTTGCTTTTCAGGTTATGGTAGTCCACATGGTCAGAGGTTTTACCTGGTTTCTTTAGCATGAAGGAAATAGGGACATTGCTACCCCTCCCCCCTCCGTCGATGGGATGCCAGTCCATCGCAGGTTTAAACTTTTTTCCCGGTAGCTATTCATACGCCTAAGTAAGAGAAAAGTTCCTTTTCTGAGGAAAGAACTGGACGATACAGAGACCAACCTAACTTTAAACCACTGAACCTCCAATAATAATAATAATAATAATAATAACTTAATTGACCACTACCCTTGGGGGGCTTTTCTGCAACAAAGTTAAGAAACCCAACTGGCAGGGAGGCAAACCAGTTGGCTATTTGTAAGAGTGGCCGACTGAGTTGAACTCAGCCTAGTGCTCAGATGGGGATTTGAACCTGGGACCTGCGGATTTCAAGCCCAGCGCCCTAACCATTTGGCCACTCCTTCTCCTTGATAATCTGATTTGCTATTATCACAACATCACCATACCCCTACATTTTGTTCCTGACATGATATTAATTGTCTACCTTTTAGTACCCTCTGAACTTCCAAGTGTGGATAATCTGTTTGAAGACCTTCACTGGTTACTTCTGATTTCTGCTTATCTCCTTGCTGATGAGAGTGATGGTGAGATGCCTCTTATTCCAACTGAGATTATATCTTACTCTGCAAGCTTAAAAGGTCAAGTTGATGTTCGGGCCACTTTTCAATATCTGTGTGCATCACAAAGTCAAAATCAAGGTAAGTATTACAGTGTTAATCAGTTAATCATGATTATGGGCACCCTGAGTGATGGACGGGACCCATGATCCTTCCCACACCAGTCAGGAGCTCTAGCTACTCAGCTACAGGGAAACTTGTGGTAACCAAGGCCATTTCACTTGTTTCATCCATGTGCATGTTGTGTTGGTTTAAAAAAAAAATCCTTTGGGCCTGATAGTTTGTGGGAAAGGTGCCTGACTGTGAATTTGGTAAGTGCTATGGGCACCACAAAATGTTTTTTCAAGCCTTTCCTGACTTGAAAACATACAAAGGTAAGCAACAGACATGTTGGATTCAAAGTAAAAGATACCAGCAATAAAAATAAAAATAAAAAATAAATTGAAAAATTAACTTCATTCTCAAAAATGAAAAAAAAAATTCTAATCCTACTGCCAAACAGAAACACCATGTAACCTAAAAACTGTATATACCACTCTACTAGCAGGACACATGGACACATGTGGGTCCCTATTTTTTTCTAAACCATTTCTGTATTCTTTTTCCATTACAGGAGACACGAATAGTACAATGGATTATTCAAGAGTCGACCCAGTAGTAAGATTTGTGTCAGCCATTTTTCGTACAGCAAACCTTGAGAAACTTGCCTTAAACTCTGAGTTATCTGAACTGTTAAGCCCTCAAGTAGGACGAACAATCGTTTGGTGTCTACGGCACTGGACTAAGTCTTATCTGTTACCAGATGAGAAGGAATATGATCAGCTTAGCGTGAGTTTAATGTCTACATTCGGTGCAGGCACTGATGGTGGCAAATGGACTTTAGGATTTCTCCTCGATAAGGTCAGGTCAAACCTGTCAGGGTGGTCAGCGGAGTCACAGATTGTGGAGGACACAGCCATGCTGTTGTTAAGCTTGGTTAATACCAAAAACAGGTAAATGAGTAATACGCTTGAATCTCTTGTAAGATGTCGGGCACCCTTTGTAAGGCTATGGTGATTTGGTGTGTACCTTTCGTCACTTTTAGGGTAATTTTTACCTAGTTTTTATATTATAGCATATTTTTAACTAAATTTTGTAATTTTAGATTCTTAGATTTTTACCATTATTTTTAGTTCTTAATTGTATTATATATTAGAGGGCCACTGGTTTTTCAGTTTTTTACCGTTACGTGTTTACCCTCTTTAAATAAAGTTGATTATTATTATTATTATTACCTTCGTGGAGTTGCAGAAGTTAAGGCCGTAAAGTCCAAGTCTGTAACCCTTTCCCAGGGGTTTCAATAAAATTTGAAGTAGGCAGCTCATCTGAATAGATTTTTTTGGTGCTGTCTGGTTTTTAATATTTCCTTAATGGACATTTAGTATATCTATTTCTTATTTTCGCTGTTTTAAGAGATAAAGAGCTAATTTTTGACATTATGACAGAACTAGCTTACTTTGATTGTAATTTACAGTTGAATTCCACCTACTTAACCCTTTAATCCCCAAGAGTGACAAGCATCTAATTTCTCCCTACAATGTCACTAGTTGATCAAACATGAGGTCATGAGAATAAATGAAATGATCAGCAGACATAAAATGTGTTGATGTTTAATCAAATTCTCCCAACTAGTAACATAAGAAATATATAGAGAACAGTGAGGAGAATATGCATGTGGATATTGGGGTTTAAAAGATTAATTTTGGTCCAATCAAAAGACATACAGTCATTTTCTTAAGCAAAAATGGAAAACTTTAAAATGTGGTCACCTGTTAACCCTTTCAGCCCTAACAGTGACGAAAATGAATTTTCCCTTTACACCATCTCCTCTTGTTCAAACATTGAAGTGATGAGAATAAAGAAAATGATCACCGTGGATAAGATAATCCTTGATAATTCTCTTTACTAGTTCCAAAAGAAATGTATGGAAACAGTAAGGAGAATATGCATTTTTATATCAAGGTTTAAGTGACTGTGTTTCACTGTATTGTTGTTAACTTTCCTCAGAGCAAGTGTGGCCATCTCATTTGACAGTCTATGGCTGCTGGCTGAGGAGCATCTGTCTACAACAGCTGTGCTGCATGAGCTGCCGCCTGAGGTGCTACGGTTCCTCACACAGGCGCTGATGCTGGCTGGATCAGCAGCGGATGATGAAACTCTCAGAAAAAAATACTTGGATCAGGTAAGTATTCTACTTGTTAGATTTACTGAAGTAAAGTAAAAAAATGTCAAGATCTTCTTGGAAAAAAATTCCGAGCCGCCAACAGGAATTGAGTGTATGGCCTTCCAGATACCGGTTGGAACGCTCCACCACTGAGCTATGGAAGACTTGTGATGAGCGAGTATCTGGAAGGTCATGGGTTCGATTCCCGTTGGGGGCTCGAAATTTTTTTCCGTGAAGATCTTGATATTTATTTATTTATTTATTTATTTATTTATGTGTAAACCTGTTTCACATTAATAGTTTGTGCTCGTGGATACATGAACCGCAGAGTGAGGATTGGAAACATTGCGAGTTATTACGTGGGTCCACTAAATCAGTTTATGCATTACGCTTGATTCTCTAGTACAAAGTTTATATGCAGATATATTTGTTGTTGCGGTAATGCCGCAATATTACTGCAGAGTAAATCCTGTCAGAAAAGTTTAGTGTGGCTTTGATAAAAAACATTGTCCCAAGTAGATTCGTCATTTCACTGGAATCGTTTTGCAGCCTCTTTTAAAGGTGACTGAGTCGTCTCCATGACCAACGTAAAAGCTGCTATATTTAAACTGCAAAGATCTTTTTCTCTTTAATTGTAAAACACTGTCATGGTTCTTTTTTTTTTCTTGTAGCTCTTGCAGACCCTTCAGTCCTACTTTCTGGGCATCTGTCACCAGCCAGACTTCGCAAAATCATCCCAAAAGGAAAGTGTAAAAAGTCAACTTCAGAGTCTACTGGAGTCCTTCAGGGGCGCGGCCTTGGCTACAAATATTCGCAATATACAGACTTTGTTTGACTATTTAATGCCTGTGCTTAGAAACTGTGTGGTGCTGTTGAGTGTGTATCAAAACTGTCCGGAAATGGTGGTTCTGGTTTTAGAGTTTTATGTTGATGTCGTGGACTCTCAACTTGCCTTTCTTCAAGAGGTATGTTGTTTGGAGTTCTTGCTGATGTTTTTTGTAATAACAGACCCAACATTTTATCGATGAAACGATTTCGTTTTTAAGTTTCCAGAGTATTGTTTCAGCGTGGGAGTCCTAGGGCCTGTTTCAAATGTTGAACTTTAGATGTGCTGAGGATACCTTTTGGTTATTTGCAATAGATTTTGCGCTTGAAAAGGTGGACGTTTGATTTTGGCATTTGGCTCATTATACGAGGATTTGCTAACTGTCTGTGTTGCTTAATCTTTAATTTGATTTTTTTTCTCAGGGTGAGGTACCAAAGCTTTATGAAGCCTGCATGGCTCTTGTTCAGACTTACGGAAAATGCAACTTAGGTAAGTATCACTCTGCATAAACTGATGATAATTGTGTATTCGTAGCAAGTCGTTCTTCATATGAAGTTTGGTGGGAAAGAAATGGTTGTTTGGTAATGAGGAGTGAGCTATCCAGCCTCCGTTTCACTGAACTTAAAGTAAATAACAGCTGCAAAACTGAACCACTAATACGTAAGGATAGTTGGTAGTGTGGCCGAGTGGTAAGGGCGCTGGACTGGAAGTTCGAAGGCTCAAGTAAAACCCTAACAGCTAACTGTTTTTTTTTCCGAGTAAAATTAAATTTAATTGTTGGGCTACGTTTAAAAATAGCCAACTGATCTCCTCCTTGTCAGCTGAGAATTTTTTTTTGTCTGACTGTTTGAATACTCGTTCCCACGAGCACCTTTTACCATTGTCACTTGGCGAGTACACAGCGGACATTTTGAATGTTTCTTTTGTTTTAGGAAAAGTAAGCGGAGAGGCTCTCACCGAAGAGGAGCAGTTAAACGACCTTCTTCTGTTGATAAAACTTCTCACCAACCTGCTGTCCAAAGACATCCTCGATTTCAGCTCAGGTAGTAAACGTGGTCCTTTAAATTCCACAGTACCCGTGGGTGTCCTGTGGGAGACGGCCCCTCACATTTGACAATTCCTCTGGGGTTCCTGTGGGAGGCAATCCTTTCAGTTTCCTTTTCCGCAAAAGGATCATATTCTTTTCTTCGCTCTGAAAATCTGGAGAGTCTCTTTATGGGTGCATAATTACTACACAATAGCTATAACAGTTCGCGCATGTATCGATCAAACCGGGATACATGAACTGTAGTGAGACGAAACAGTCTAACATAGTACGTTCATATATTTTGCGGGTTCTGTCTTCCCTATAAGAAAACGTGACATAACAATGGGATGATTAATTTTTTCACTTTATTTGTGGTTTAGAAAAGACACAGCTGTCAGCGGCTGATGTGGCACTCTATGGCCTTCATGTAATCATACCTCTCATGTCTTCAGAGGTGCTTATGGTAAGCCTGTCTGCTCTTTTATTCTTGTTTCTTTAATTTCTCTCGTGTAAAAGTGGTTGTTGTTCCTTTTTCGTGTTCAAGACCGTGAATTATTCCACAGAAAGAACCCTATTGCAAACGAAAACAAGGTTGAAGACGGGTCAAACTTTTTTGTTCTTTTAACTATCACTGATAGTTGACTGAAAGAATGAACGAGAACAGATGATCACACCTGTGCGAGAGTTTGAATGTGTCGATCATTAGGGGAAGTTAACACTCCCTGAGAGCGCACGAGAATCAACAGGACTCATGACAGTTTTCGTGACACGACGTGACATGACATGACACATGACAGTTGGCGAGTAAGCCAGGGAGAGAGCTTGAAAACTCCTCAGTTCTCATGAAAATTCGAAGCTCTTCAAGAACATACGAGAGTAGGCCGACAAACGAGGGCAAAATTTTGATTTCCCATCGAACTTAATAAACACTGAAGACGATTCAAACTCTTTTCGAGAGCCTGTGAGTCCACAAGGGCTCATGAAAGTTTTGAGTCAAGCAAAAAAAGAGAGTTTGGACTCTCAGCAACTCTCTGCTACTTTCGTTTTTCGGCTCTACCCTGGTATAAAAACTTGTGAAACTCATAGATGACGTAAGACAAGGAAGACAAAACATTTTAAACAGTAGCGTACAGCAAAACGTTAGCTAACAAAACAACGAAAATTTTGTCAGGTGCTGTCACCGAGGTAAACCCCGTTTCTGTGTTGCTTTGGCACCATGTGTTTCTGTGTTTCCCACGAAAATAACGTCTGAGCCATTTCCCGTTTGATTGTATTGATTCTAACCAGTCAGAGTTATCGTTATGGCTTACGTGACCAGTTTGGAATTTGAAGCTTTTTCAGACGTCTTTACAAGCAACACGGCGGGAGAGGGCCAGTTCAGTTTCTCTCAGTAATGTTTTCTTGGTTATTTTTTCAGTTTCCAATTCTTTGCTCGGAATTTTTCAAACTAACCACGTACGTTTGCGAGGTGTACCCAGCCAAGATTTCTCTTCTCCCGGAGGCCCTGTTCAAAAACTTGATGGCTTCACTGGAAGTGGGGCTTTCAAAGTATCCTTTTCGTAATACTATTTCTTATTTATCACTTTGGGAGAACTGTTTTCGCAGGTTTCGCATCTATGGGCTATGTTTTATCAGCTTTGAAATAATGAAAATATGAAAATCATATATTAGTTTTATCAGCTTTGTTGTCGTTTTTCGTTAGATTTGTAGTGCAAGGTCCCATAAATCTGTCAGAAATTTGAAACATCTTTCATTTGTCTTTATAACTTTAATTCCATTTTTGTTATTTAATGAAGTAATTGTATAATAGATCCGAGAAATAATAAATAAAAATCCAAGAAAGGGAGAGGGGAATTGAAGAACTTGAGGAAAATTGAAAAACATCAAGATTTATTAACTTATTGCAATGTAGGCTACGGCTTCACGGCGCTAGTGACGCGACTTTTTCGAAGGTCATTTCGTTTATTAAAAATTTTGACTAAGTTTGGTTTCTTGACTGTCGTTGTAGTTATGGACCAGACATCACCAAAATGTCGCTGGAGGCTTTGTCCTCCTTAGCAACGCATTGCTTCCTTGAAATACAGAAAAACGTGAAAGTTCCCACACACGAGGTTTTACAGCATTTCTTGAAGGTACGAGCATGTGCACATGTGTGTTGGTTGAGTTTGTTGCAGTTGCTAGTTAAGTTTCTGTCTCGTCACCTTATTGTTTTGTTTTATCTATCAGACTCTGTTTGACATGCTTCTTCTGCAGTCATTTGACATGGATCTGCTTCAGCCTGCAGCCGAAGCTTTTCTCGCCTTGATCTGCTGCCATCAGGTGATTACACTATCAACATCATATTTCTCCTTACTATAAGAGCACATTGTCCAGCAAGTCGGTAAGGAGAATAGAAGAACTGGTTTACTAACTTAAAACAAACACCACCGAACTGTTGCCAACAACTAGCTGCACCTTACGAACGACTTATTGACGACAACAACGAGGCGGACAAACAATAGACAAACAGACTAATTTTACCAACAATAGACCAACGGACATTTGACTAACAAAAGACGGATCGAAACGCACTAATCACGTTTTACAGTCTTCGCAGCCAATAACATCACGGCTTGACTGACAGACGACCAGGAATATCACGAGTTCATCGACCAATCAGGACAACGACCAGAGACTTATAACATCTACTGACGTTTCACAGTTCACTTGACTCTGACGATGACTTCCGCTCAGGTTGTCGAAACGTCAGCCAATGTCACCACAAACAGTTCTTCTCAGGGCTACACTCACCCGGACGGTCGTGGTCGTAATTTACCGACTTATGATATGACTCCTGGGCTCGAACCATTTACAGTGAAAATTAAGCATTGAAAGAAAATTAGTGTGACTAACCTCTAGTGACTAGAAGTGTACGGAGTGTTCAGTAATATTTCGAGCTTCAGAATTTTCAGGAAAAAGGCCAATTTGTCAATCAAACGAAACGCTGTTAACGTTATTTTATGCTATTTTAAAGGCGACTTAAGCAACGGTTTTGTGGCAATTTCAACTTCTTGTTGTAGAAGTTTTGTTTCTTTGAGAATCTCTGCTAGTGTTGGCTTTGAACGTCTGGAAAATCACATGACATGCAGTAAGCGTGTAGTTTTATTTTCCTGTTTAGATGTACTACACGGAATTGGTTCGCAACCTTCTTGCACAGCAAACAGACCAGGTTGTATGTCAGCGGCTTTTACACGCCTTCAATCAGCTGACACCGAGCGACATGAAGTTATCACTGGACAGAGTGAACAAAGTGCAGTTCAGGAAAAGTCTTGACGTGTTTCTTGGAAGTGTAAAAGGATTCCTCTGTGTCAAGTAGAACGGCTGGCGAATGGGAAAAAACCCAAGTATTAAGTGCGTAAATTTGTTGCGAAAGCGACGCTGCTCACTTTGTTTCCGGCTCAACTTCCAGTCGTGTCGGGATAAATAAAGGCATGTTGTTCCCTTTCGGGGTCGAGTGGAGGTCTGGACGCGAGACTAAGCCCAAAAGAGGACGATTCAAGCTTGACGACTGAAACCCAGTGGGTTGTTACGTTATTAAACATCCTCGTTGGTCAGAAAGCGTTACTTACGACGATAAGTTGCGCTACGCAATCCTGTGTACCACATCTATACTGAGACTGTTAACGCATTGGTCAGTTTTGTTTTGTCACTGAAGTGGAAGCTAGGAATGGATTTGAGTATCGAGGATCTGGCGCGTTTTTAGACCTAGGCGTTCGGTCTGGTAACTCGTTTCTCAGGCGCAAAAGTGAGAGGAGAAAGGGGGATTTCAAATGCGTCTGAAAAGAAACGGCTTCGCGTTCTTACACATTCAAGCGCACGTTTTCAACTTTTGGTTCCTGTCAAACAAACTTTCGCTTTGGAAGAAGACCAAGTCGAAATCCTTCTTTGTCAGGAGGCTCATTACTCTTCCCTTTGCCTGTGTGAAAAAATCTCAGAAGCGAGCAATAGACCGCACTGGAAGACCTTTTCAACGTCAATGAATGCAGTGACTTGAACAAAGGTCATTGAACAATATAAGATGTATTTTTTATATTTTTTAACGTAAGTTATTTTGAAACTTAGGTAGGTTGTAGTTAAATATTTAAATTGTGAGTTCTTCTCACAATTTGTGTTTATCCCTTTGCAAGGGCTAAACACAAGTACCGCATGTGGTATTATGCCTTGAAATATTTTAGAGCTATTTTTAATGGGAGAAGAAGAGAGACCGTCAGTTATCTTATGCTTTTACCTAAGAGCTTATATTTGTTGATCGTGGAGGCAGAACAACGCGTGAGCCAGAATGGTCGCACGAAACTCTTTCCCCTTGTATACGTACCTAGCCTATGAACCGCTTCTGTTTGGGGAGAAAATATATATACCCCCCTCTAAGGAGCCTGTTGACAGGCTGATACCCACCCAATGATCTTGCTTTGATTCAACGGTCAAACAGGCATCCCATGCTACAACACTCATTGTACAATGCCAGAGAGTTTGTGAGTGAAATTAGTTGACAATTATTCACCGAAATGGAGGTGAATAATGGTGGATATTTGCTGATCCGTAAAGCGGTGAGGTAAATATCCACCACTCTTCACCGATACTTTCTGAGAAATGAGGGGAAAGTCGCGCGCGAAATCCAGAAAAATGAAAACAAAAGAGAGGGATTAGAGCGTTAGGCCACGTCGATGAGTAAACAGTTCAATTGATGACTAATTGACGACATCAATGACCCAAAATTTTGTGACTTATGAATAAGTCATCGACTTTTCATTGATTTTCGGCAATATTCAATGACTAATCAACCGATTACCGATTGCTTACTCATCGATTACTCATTAATGTCATTGATTGTATAAAATAATAATTAAAAATATTGCGGGGAGGTGAATAGCACTTGCTGTTTGAACTGCACCACACTTGTATACTTGTGCTTGCTTTGGTGTTCACGTTAAATGGGACTGTTCTAACTATTGCTTGTATTTACGTGTGCATCACATACGGTTAACTAGTCGTTATTTTATGACATATTCAATTCTTCTAAATATCTATATTTTGAAATTACGCTTTTTCTGAAATCCTTGGAATCCGTCAGTGGGCATTATACTGCAGAGAGAGAATTGACACTAGGGCTATTTGTAAAATCAAATGGTTTTACAGTGCTGTATGCCTTACCGTTGCCGCTTGCACAAAATTTTTGAGTAGTGTTTGACAGGTTTGTGACATTTCCTTTAAATTCAGTGTGATGGCTTCCGTTTCAACTGACCATTCACAGAGTCGAACCCAGTCGTTTCTCTTGTCCGCGTTGTGGATTATGGGTAGGATTTGAAGAGTTCGCGGTGCATCAAGGGAAAAAGGCTTTGCGCGCATTGATTGCCTTCCATATTACAATGCAAAAAGGAATAACGAGTTTGGTTTGTTCCTATAAGATCGCTGAGCATGGGAACTGGCATGGCATGAGCTGGCATGGAACACATCAATATCCCGCACGTAGCGGTTATAAACTTCCACTGCTGACAAATAATCGAAGTAAAATGAAAATTCTTTCTGCATGCTCCCAGAACCTGCTCGTCTGAGTCAGCGATAGTCTATAGAACTGGTGCTTGAGCGGCTTCTTCTCGTTTTTTCCTTCGCTCTCAATATTTTAATATCGTTCGCGCGCCACCATCTGAACTCCTGGAACAGGCTAACTATTTTGAAAACTTTGTGGTTTGTTTCAGTTGAGCAGTCAAATCCAAGAACTGTGAGAGGAGTTGGAGCACGGACGTGACACTTGGCAACTCCGCGTCTTACAGTTATTTTTTTCTAGTTGACACGAAAGCCATGAAAAATTATTCCAGGTGTCTAAAAGTTGTCAAGAACAGATCAGGAATTTCTAAACTAACCACAACCCTTAACCAGCTAGCTACAGTGTAGTTATAATATTGATTGCTAGTAAAAGGTCGTTCTAGAAAATAAATATTACGTGAACAATGTTCTCCCATTGACTTGGCTTTCTCTAGCTCGTTTCGATTGAACGCTCCCGTCTGATGAAAGGCTTGTCTGCATTAAACGTCCCCCCCCCCCCCCTGCCCCCCGCTCCCCGCTTTAAAGTGCGGGAAAAGACCACAGGGATTCCAGACAATCTGTTGGAATCGAAATTTAGAGGATTTGTATGAGGCAAACGCCAAACACAAAACCTTCAAAATCGCCAATATTCCCCATTTACAGCTGCAAGGACGATAAAATACTACAATTGAGGAAAGTTTACGTTTATTTTGAAGAAAAACATCACCATTATCCCCAATATTTTGCTTTAAATACGAACTTTGTAATATTCCCATACAAATCCCTAAAATTTCGAATCGAACAGATTTTCTGGGCGCCCTGTGAAAAGACATGATATCAAATGAAAGATACTTGCTTTTAACTTAATTTTCTTCAATAAAAGTTTGCAAGACAGGAGCACAACAGCTGAAATCACAGCTGTCTGGTTATTAAAGAATGAGATTACAACATGCCGAAGCAAAACGAATTAATTTTTCTTGACTTGCAAAAAGGACTGTAACATGTATTTGAAAATTAATTTTAAATTTATGTATCTCATAGTTTATTTTTCCTAGAAATCAAATAAACCCCCTCTGGGATAAAGTACACGGCATCTAATGGCTCTTAAAACGACAAAAATGTTGACAAACGTCCTGGATCATTAATTTACGAGTGTATGTTTTCATCTGTCATGGACTGAGCGCGATTCAACCAATCAAGCTCGGGTTACTAAATCACAATATTTGCAAAGCGAACGCCTGGGTTTCTCTTTTCCAGCAGGTGGATTTTTAGCAGGTTAACAGTTTTTACTGATCAATTAATGCACCTTTCTTATATTCGAGTTCAAAATATACAAAGTTATGGAACTGTTTATTTTTTAGCATTTTCTGGGATTTTTTTTTCGATCTCGGCACTGGTGACCGGATCTGAGGTAGCCTGATTCTCAGACGGTCCGTCCGTCAGGCTAGTAGAGGCAGAATTTGTTGGAAACTAGGATTTGGGCAAAATTACGGCTGGGAAAAGGGATTTGATATCCCTTATTCAAGGATTTAACGAGAGTACATCTCATCCTTGCATTTTAGAAATAAAGTTTTTATACCTGTATACGAATTAGCTCCTTTCAGATACCACGTCCCAGGAGTTGACCTCGCAAATGAAACAAACGTAAAATACTCAACACCACCGTTCCAAACTCCAAAGAAGAACTACAACTTGCACCTTGCGAATTAAGATTTATTACAGTAGTTTCCTGTCACTGAAAACTTCCCCTTGACGTCTTAAGACGAGAGATGGAAGGATAATAATTATCTTTGACACTTGGAGTCCATGTAACTCAAGTTATAAAACAAGAAAAGCGTTGCGGCACTCAGTAATTCTTCTCAAGTGTTACAGGCAAATGTATGATAACGTCGATAACGCTTTTTCAGTCGTGCATGTACCACCCGATAGTAAACTCCCACTGTGTTAAACTTCACATGTGTATAATGTACAACTCCTAAGTTCAAACAAATAGTATTTTTTGGATACAATGAAAACCATCTACGTGTCATATAATTAGTTCTTAGGCTTCCGTCAAACTAGGTGGTCAAACGAATTTAACATAATCGTTCACACACCTAAAGACAAATGAAAAGTTGAAGAAGGCCAAACGCACTTAACCTGGTGAATTCAACGTTGCACTTTGATAAATGAAAATGTTCCATCCGTTTGTCCGGTGGCATTGGTCTGTTCAGATAACGTAGTTAACCCTTTCACTCCCAGAGTCAGTTTTGGAGACATTAAGGTGATTAAGCGTGGCTGAAACCCTATGGTGTGACCATTCAAATGAAACCTCGTCAGCAGTACTTCCACATAGAGCTATTTATAGTTAAATATTTAACAAAATGAAATTTGGAATTCGTCTTAAATTTTGATTTAAGGCACTCTTGGGAGTGAGAGGGTTAAGACTTGTAAGTAATGAAGCTTTCCCTTCTTTCGCAGTTAAAATGGCGTACACTCCTCTGATACTTTGCGAATTCAAAAGCCGTGAACACTTTTATCACGTTTTCAAAAAAGTTTAGAACAAATTACTAGTATCTTCCAAGTGGCTCCGTCAATGTCCATTTGTTTACATTTCCTAATGTTTAAGCTCTCATGCGATGGGTAGCTACAAAAATTGACATACCAAAGTCAAATAAAAGTGTTCACGATTTTTTGGTTCGCACAGTAAAAGCTAACCGAGTTCTTGCACACATATCTTAATAACATCTCAACATTATCCTACGTAAAGTCATCTATTTCTGCCTGTGTTCCGGACAATTAGACAGAGCGGATGCCATTCTAAGCGTAGCCGTGGATCCGCATAGCATGGCCATCATCCTGTAACCTGCCTATATTTATATAGCAAGACTCTGGGTAATTATAGACGGGCGTGATTTCGGGGCCGCGTGAGTCCTCCTGTATTCGTTGCAGTTTCTTCTCGGCGCATAGGGTATAGGTTCTATATTAACTCAACCAATGCTAGTACGAGGGCTATCCAGTTTTTTGACTAAAAAACTGTTAGAGTCTCATTTTGATGCTACCTGTTTTATCACTGAGACAAACAACGAACAACAACTGGCATGGAACACTAAAAACTTGTTTTCAAGATAAGAAAGTCCGAATCTTTTCCTGTATGGGCGCACGGCACATAGGGCATAAGTCCATACCGTTTGCACACTCCGCACAGCAGCTTAGATGACCACACGGCAGAAATACCATGCTCACTTCAGCGTCCATGCAGATCTTGCACATGCGCTCCTCCTGCATTCGTTCCAGTTTCTCCTCGAGTGATTCTTCACCGGATTCTGACGACCAAGGCGCCGGCTCGCTGAACGACCGGCGCAGACTACTTTTATCGGGAAGTGGAGTGGTCGGTGACGTCACGACACTCACGCAATTCCTTCGTTCGAAGTTTTGGGGACGCGAACTGACGAAGGGAAAGACCATGGGGGGAGGGGGAGATGCAGCTTCGCATCCTTGACGCGTTGGTTGTGGACGGGTTTGGTTTGTTAGTTGTCTTCCTTGATTCTCCAAAAGAGCAGAAACGAGCTCAGCAGAGGAAGAGAAGGTGGACCCTGTGGCTTCAACTTGCGCCTTTACTGCATCGTTTATTTGTTGTTGGGTGAAACCCATTTCAGCCAGTCGCTCCACGTCGAATTCAAGCGCAGTGCTTCCTCTGGGAGAGCAAGAGGGGGGATCTTGGCTTGAACCTAATTCACTAGTTGAACTAGTCTGTTGACTACTGGTCACGTGACCCTCTTCTGATGAAGTAGTCAGGGGCCGGGTAGGCCATTGAGGGGGTTGCTGTTCCAGTGGTAGATTCTGTGGTCTGACAACACTGGAGACGGCATGTGCTGGAAACTGCTCAGGTCTCGTCCAGGTGTTATGAACTTGCCGATCACCGCTCCTGATTGGCATCTGTTGATCACTAGCTCCTTGGCTCGGTTCTGGACGCCCGTATTGAAAAGCTTCTTGAGGGGGTGTGTAACGCTCTTGGGGTGTCACGCTTTGCCTTATAGCACGTTCCTCGCGCTGGCGTGGACGGCGGGTTATGTGCTCCAATACCAACGGGCATCGAGGAGACCACTTCTGGTGTTCGCCCCAGGGTGTGTCAGTGGGGTCCCAGTTATGCAGAGGAATGCCGCACTTGAAGCACTTGACGGAGTCACCAGTTCCCAGGTAGTAAAAGCCAGCTGCTGCAAGATCACACGGATGGAGAGGGTGGTCATGGGGCCAGTCTCTAAATGTCGTCAGACGGTGATGTTCACTCGCCAAGTCGGAAGATGACGTAATATGGCGCGCATCTTCGTACCTTATCAATGGCTGAGCAGGCTGCAGGCTCGGATCTTTAACTGGGAAAGCAGCCAATGGGGTGGGTCGTCTTGAGCCGTGAGCACTGTGACCGGGGGGTTCCTGCCATCTCGTTGTCTCCCGGGGTGGTTGAGAAGGGACTGGAACTCTTGTCTCGGATTTTGTCCCAGGGTACTGTTGGGGCCTATAGCAGCTTTCTTGTAACAGCTCATCTTCATTTGAGACTTCTTTCTCTGCCGAGTACGGTTCATAGTACGTCTGCCCTGGTACCTTTTGAGCAAATGGGGTATGCTTTGGTACACTTGACTCATGTACGCTATTCATGTTGTATTTTAGTTGCTCTTGTTTGTATTGCATGCCTTGATACTGTTGCATCGTATACTTTGCAGCTTCGCTTCCTCCTTGAAACTGGTGCAAACTATTTCCACCTTCAAGAGCTCCTGTTCTTTCAGACGAGCTTTCCTTACCAGAGTACTCATACCCAGGGTGTTTTGCATACTGTCCAGGGTAGCTGGGTGGGTATGACACTGTTGATGGGGGCGGGTGGTATCTACCTGACATTGACTCCTCTGAACTGTACTGGTTAGATTCCCTGGAACCTGTAAAGCTTGTCTTTAACTTAGATGGTAGTCGGCTAGGTTGGTTTGCTTCTGTGTAGACAGGTGTCAAATCTCTTACAGACCTGACCTGTTGAGGGTGACCCTGCCCTCCACTATGTATATACAATTTATCCTCAGGATTAACCTGGTAGACTGCAGCTCCTGATCCTACAATGTGCACCTGACTATACCCCTGTCCCACTACAACATGTTTAGTTACTTCTGTTCCTATTCTTTGATGTTCTGGGTGCTGAGGCTGCATAGATCGAGGATCCTTTCCTGGAAACTGTTGCCTTCTCCCAGCATAATAGGCTTGCTGATCACGATAGCCTGTTTGAGCATCAATAGGATGTGTGAGGTACGGTTGCTCGTGGTAACCGTACCCTCCAGCTTGGGTAACATAATGTGGTCTCTCAGAGCTTGGCACTACTCTAGGATCATAAGATGATGATATTCTAGTACCATAAACTTCTTCCTCATGTTGACCTCCAAGCCTTTCTTGTGGATACGCCGGTTCCCCATATCTTGGGAAATTTTGTGACAAAGAAATCTGAGCCCTTTTCTGGGAATTGGAAGAAGCTTCCACTGGGCTACATGTCACCTCATCGTCAATTTCACCTTCGCATTCTAAAACAAAAGGACATCGTGGTCGAAACTTTTTGTGTTCATTCCATGGATCATCCCCTGCTTTCCACTGCTTTAAGTGTAAATCACATTTGAAACAAACCACTCGATCATCCACCCCCGTGGAATAGAAACCGGCCGCCGCTAAATCGTGTGGTTCTATAGGGTTGTCAACAGGCCACCTTTTAAACGAGTCCAGTCTTTTCTGGATGCTATCAAATTCTAGATCATGATTTAGCATATCTGTTTTGTCCGCGTTGTTGATTCGATGTGCTTCTTGATGGTCAAAGCCGTTGAAGCTGTCGCCTGTGTGGCTTCCAGATGTTTGGTCGCTTAGGAATGAACTGTAAGATGTCAAATCTGAAGTATGGCTTTGCAAATCCAATTGCCTTTCCATCATCGATGGCAAACCTCGAGTCTCTTCTAAGACTTGTCTTTCCGACATGGTAGTCAAAGTCCAACCTCGTTCAAATAAACAGTCTAAAGCATCGAGATAAAAAAGATAACGTAACAGTAGGTTTACAATGGCCTCCTCGTGCTACGCTGACAGTGTTTACACACACCACTTGCTCAGCATTTCTCCAATTGCGGAACGTTGTGTTGATTTCCCAATCGAGCGAGCGGTTTAAGCTTATATCACACACGACAAATACCGAATACTATTACTTCAGGGATTCCCCTTAAAATTCTTGGCTTGCTCCTATAAGATCGCTGAGACTGGTACGGAACAAAAAAAAGAACTCACGTAGAGGGCTCTTTTCAACTTCCGCTGCTAACAAGAAATCGAAGCAAAAATCGAAAGTTCTTAATCGTGTTTCCAGAGCCCACTCGTCTAGGGTCAGCGATTACCAGCAAAACTGATGCCTGCGCATAATCGTGGTTTACTCAAGTGGCTGTGGGAGACTGGGACTAAAAATCCTTGCCCTGGAAAACATGGCGACCGAAGAGAAGAAATCTGAGCAACAATCAGAGGGAAAAATTGAAAAAAAGAAGCATCGTGGAATACCCGAGGCACTGTTTCTGGTAAGTTTGTATCCCTATAGGGGTACAACCTTGATTTTTATGTGATTTTCTGCAACGTCATGTAGGATATTCTCCCTCCAGAATTTTCCTAGGGAGAATTTATTTGTCACAGGGATCCATATTAGCTTCTTTTCAAACTCGTCAGCCGGGCAAGGATGTCAGAAAAGATACTTGCCCTGACAAAATTTTACTTGCCCGTTCAAAATTGGGTAATAATTAAAATACAGTCAAAAACTGAAAGTTAACAACAAGTAAGTGGAAAGGTTGCATTTTATTTTCACCATGATACTGCAGGGGCACTGCATTAAGTCTCGCGTCACTTTCATTAATTTTTACAAATTCAACCACACGGACTTAAAAGATAGACCTACGACTGCTTATTGATCAAACTTTCAATTTGGCATTCATCAACATCACTGTCCAGGTCACTTGCATTCTCAACACCTTGTCATTCTCATCTAAATCCTCTTCCTTGGTAACTACATCCAAGTCTCCACTTGCCTGTTTTGTTGCCATGATGTTAAAATGCACGCTTTTATTGCTCTTGTTTCTCTGTCTTAGGAGTATACCTATTAAAGATTAAAGATTAAAGATTAAAGATGTTAGTATTAAGAACTTTGCTCGGAAGACTCACCTTTTTTTTTTCTTCTACGGTGGTGGCAACACTTTGTCAAAGTAGCAATACATTTTGTGAAGCAAGATTGAGACTCTTTGTGTTTGCATATCACTGTAGTACGTCATTGGTGGAGAACAAAAAATTGAGCCTGCATACATTTCACTTGTGAGAGCAGGGTCCGAAATTGCGACCAGCTGGTCGCCAATGCGACTGAAAATTGAGTGTTGGCGACCAGAATTTCAAGGCTAGTCGCCAGGAGGTGACTAGCTTTCAGCACCTTGTTAATGTTTTGAACCGCCGCTCAAGGAATTAATTTCGTTTTAAATGGAAAAATTCGCGTTTGATTTCCAGCAGAAACTTACCTCTTGTCTTTTCGAAGTTTTTAATCTCCACAGAAAATAATTTAGATCAAAAACGAAGGTAAGATTCCTGTTAAATGACCTCCCCAACAGTTGTAATCCACGCAATGTAATCGACATTTAGCGGCCGCCATGTTTTCAGCAGTTTCATCTGACAACCATACCGTGGGCGCATCGCATAAACACAGGCTTTCCTTTCGCCATTGAATATTCAACGAAACGCTCTACAAATTTTCGATAACGCTTTACAGTCAGAAGAAGTGGCGTCATGTTCAGTCTTCAAACTAAGAGAGCTATCTATTATTTTAACAAAAACTCCTTTTCAACCACAATGTAAGCTACATGATCGCCTTTTTTTTCATGGCAGTCTGACTCTTGTGATCATTCACGAGAAAGATTATGTTTTGAGCAAAGAAATGTCTTTAAAAGCTTCGTGTTTCGGTGTGAAGCAACAATTTTACGGACACTTTTTGGCGACCAGAATTTTCCATCTGGCGACTGAAAAAAAAATTTCAGTCTCCACTTGGCGCTCGCATAAAAAAGTTAATTTCGGACCCTGGAGAGTAAGATGTCACATGCGCAACGAAATGAAGTTTACAGAATATTAATCTTCTGTTCACTACAGTGCGGAATCACTAAATGGTTGGTGGAAATTAAAGAAAAATTTGCTCCTTGAAACTTACTCGTCCACTGGACGAGTTTGTGATTTTTGATACTCGTCCGTAGCACTTTATAGTCGTCTCAGATGACCTGACAACTGCTAATGTGGACCCCTGTTGTCATGGCACAAATATAAATGAAAGTTGTTTCCTTGGCTTGCAGGAGGACGTTGACGATTTTATGAAAAAGAGCGGACATGACACAGCCGAGTCCGTACTCAAAGATTTAGATGAACAGCACCAGAAGTATAAATTTATGGAACTGAATTTACTTGGAAGGAAGAAAAGGTAGGCTTGACAGCACTGACAAAGGGGGATTTATTTATTTGTCCCTAAGAATAAGCTTAGTGTGAAGCTTATGAAAGCTTCGATGTCGTTTTATGCCTGCTGTAAGTGCAAGTGTAAGCGCAAGGATCTCCTTGTGGTTGTGGTTGCATTTCTCATTGTTTGTATGGATCCCTTGCACTTGTATTTGTGTTGCTAGTACAAACCAGGCTTAACACATGCACAAATACGTAATTATGCAAATGAAACGATTACCATGCATGTGTATTTGAAGCATTTTTCCAGAATAACATTTTATAAGTCATGCTTCATTATCCTTTATACTTGATTGTGTTTGTAGGGTCACTTACAATGTTCTCATGTAAAACAAATGCAAACTCTAAAGCAAGCTTAGCACCGAGCACAAGAAAAAGAAAAACATTTCGTATTTTTTGTGCTTCCCATTGTACTTGTGCTTGTGTTTTTGCTTTCAAGTACCATTATTTCAAAAACTTTTTTTTTCAGTAGGAGTTATTACAGAGTTTTACACAATCCATTGTGTGGTTCCAGAAAATATCCATACCCCAACCACGGAGCGAATTTCACTTAGGACCCCCCTCCTCCCCAGATTTTCCATTTTTTGAAGTAAGCTGTAACCCTCCATCCCTCCGGATTTTCCACAGTTTGCCAAACACCCCCCCAAACCCTCTGGAAAATTTTGTTCAAGAAGGGAAGTGTTAAAAATGAAGCAACTGATTCAAATTTAAATGAAGCTAAGCCGTTCCGCTTATCGTAGGATGTGTTTATACTGTTTATTAGCATTTAAAATAATAACGTACATAGTCATATCTTACCCATAACATATTATCTTACCAATACCAACTGTTCTTCTCTTCGTCAAACAGATATACTAGGTATCTGTAAAATTACCTTGACAAAAGCATGTAAAACGTTCGTTTTAATTGAAGAATTCCTTTGGAAAGTTGTAGTGTTGCTGATAAACATTACTTCAACATGAACGCGATCATGAACACAGAAAACAAAGCACACACAAAATTACAGGGAAATGATCAAAATAGAAAGAATAAAGGAATATTGAGTTCTCTTAAGTCATTACACTGCATACCAGCCCTCAGTTAAGAGCCCATTACTTGAAGGTGCAAGAGTAGCAAGAAAGCCCGTTAACGTATTTGGCTACCCTTGTACTCCTCGTTGCTGAGCTTAGCAAAACACGACTTCTAAGAGTCAATGAGATTGCGCTTCGCTTGCCAGTTGCCACCTAGGGAAGTTAAAAAGGACGGACTGATTGTTCGTAAACAACGCTTATAATTAATGTCAATCGTGAAGGTAACCTTAAAATTTAGGTTGTTTAGACGGGGCAGACATTTCGTCAGAGGATCTCCTCGAAGTCGTCTCGATAAGTAAATGTAACCACTCCTGGTACGCGTTGCTGTCTTCTTGAAGACTGGTAATGAGTAATGGCGGCTACTTCTACGCAACAACGGTGTTTATCTCGTTTCCGCCCCAATATCGTTCCAAAGCGCCTTTGGGAGAAAGAATACCTGTTTTACGATTAACAAAAGTGTTTACTTAGCAGTTAAACTAATTTAATTCCACAAAAAAGATCTACAAATTCGGTAAGTAGCAATTTTCGAACTATATTTGAAGCTTACATCGGAATGAATCGAAGTTGACCCTCTGGAAAGTAATTTATCCGTTCATCCCCCCTCTCCTCTGGATTGTCCTGAGCTTTTGACCCCCCACCCCTCCGGAATTTCCAATTCCCTCCACGGTGGGGGTATGGATATTTTCTGGAACCACACATTGGCAGGTTACTCAAAGGGTCACACACATGCACTGTAGAAAACTAAGTTATTTTCAATTTTGTGAGAAATTTGTGTGAGTGTATTAAGACAAAAGCCAAGGACATCTCTGAGCACATCACAATTCGTAGTAATACAAATTATGAATTCACAAGTGACCAGCTCCCTGTTGGCTTGATAGCTTAATTGGTTAGAGTGCAGGGTTCATATGGGTCATGGAAAACCTGGAAAGTCGTGGAATTTTAGAGTTTCATTTTCCAGGCCTGGAAAGTCATGGAAAATGAAGTTCTACAAGGGTTTTGTACAAAATAGATTGGCAGTTGCTTTTTCTGTGAATGAAAATCACAAGAAGAGAAAATTAACGAGTCATTAACTGGATCTACTTCACCTTTTTTTGTAAACGAAAGGCTACATTTAGGTAATGGAAAACGTTAAAAGGTCCTGGGAAAGGTCATGGAAAGTCCTGGAATTTCAAAATGTTAAAAGGGTATGAACCGTAGAGTGCTGTACTGGTATTGCCGAGGTCATGGGCTTAAATCCCATTCAAGCCTGAATTATTCTAGGTTGTAAACTGCAAGGGATGTCATTATTTCTTATTTCATCCACAGTTCATAGAGTAAGCGGTCAGTATAAAACACGAGCTGCGGACTGCGGACTGCGGACTGGAATGGGTATAAAACGCGGACTGGGTATAAAATGTGGACTGAGTTTGAAAATTGCTGTACTCTCTTATAAATCTCAAAAAATGCTACTTTTTTCAGTTTTCTCCAGCGCTTTTGAGTTGGGTGTCTTTTATTTACAGTATCTCGTTGTGTAATTTAAAATATGGCTTTGAAAATTCTGAAAATTACTTCCAAATCAGACAACAACAAGGAACTTTGAATTTAAAGGAAGGAGACAAGGTTTAGACACAGTTTTTGTACAGAGAGGTTGAGAGTGGGATTGTCACAAGGCTTAGGTAAGATAAATTACACATTTAAGCTTGGGAGTTCTGGAGTTGCACGTTGAAATCAGCTAGAGTACTTTGAAGCCAACAGGCACTTGCTTACCTGATGTCACGCAACAGAGAAACATTTGTGGAAACCCGACGAATTAAATTTGTCAACTTCGACTTATCTCATACCTTTTCAAGAAGAGCAAAAATCTGCTGAACACAGCCACAGAATTATTAAATCTGCCAAAGACAGTTTGTCAAAGACCAAATCTTGCTTCCCCGGCCGTTTAAGCAGGTTTCTGAGTCGAACACTATTAAAACAAATGGACTGGCAGAGTACAGACTGAGTATAAAATGTGGACTGAATTTAATAACTCAGTAAGTGCAAAATTGGCTCTTGGACTGTGAAATGAATGGAATCAAGAAACTGAATGTTCATGCACAGACAAATTTTTATTTTCTCAAAAGAGCCGATCCAGATGAAACTTTGAGTTCTTTTCCGACTGGTTTCTTATTAATTTTGTACTTTTGGTTATGATTAACCTAAGGACACGAAATAAAAAATATATATATTTAAACGACGTTCTTAATTTTGAATTCAGATTAAATAGGAAAACCAAAGACGTGGCTCGAAAGTCATCTCCAAAGTAGAAGTGCTAAATGTTAGTGATTTTTATCGCACAGTTGAAATTATTTAGGCACGTTGAATTTGGAATGTTTACGTTTGTTAGCGTTCGACTCAAACCTGGTTAAAGAGCTTAAACGGCCAGGGAAGCAAGATTTGGTCTTCAACAACTTAGAAGCGCTGGAGAAAACTGAAAAAGTGGCATTTTTTTATATTTATGGGCCAGTGCAGCAATTTTTAAACTCAGTCCGCATTTTATATTCAGTCCACATTTTATACCCAGGCCGTGTTTTAAATCCAGTCCAGTCCGTAGTCCGCAGTCCACAGTCCGTGTTTTATACTGACCGTAGAGTAAGCATACTCATTACTTCAGAAGTAATAAATACTAGTTTGTGTTTCCTTGCAGATTACAAACTCAAGTTCCAGATTTAAATTCTAGTTTAGAAATGGTCAAATTATTATCTTCAAAAAAGGTATTTTTACTGTTGTAGTTTACATGTCACATATAGATGCTGAGGTCTTTTATTATTATTGTGAGTCGTAAATGACACTAACAGTAATCTCAATTGGTCAGAGCTGGGGTCATTTAAAAGGCAGTTTAAGCTAAACCTGGCTTTAAAACTTACCAAAGATTCTGTTTCTCTGACTGAAATGTAACTGTTTAAAAGCAGCCAAAGTCAAGTTGCACAATGAAGTGAATTTACAGGAATTCACATGTTAATCTACAGAACTGTATTTAAAAATTAATGGAACCATTGCGTTTAAGGTTGATCCACACTCATTTCTTTGCTAGAATGTGAAATTGCCATAGCAGTGCCCTGTCAAAACAACCACTCAGTTTTTGAGAATGTTTTGTCAAGTCACAAACAAATGCAAATATACCAGAACTTGTAATACCAGTAAATCCAGACCCCTTACTTTTTTATGAAGAAAAGGAACTTATAAAGAGACCTGCTTAATGGGTTGGCTTCATGTGACCGCTCATGTCCAATACTCTCTAACTGACACCATCTGAAAAAGCAACAGTACAACCCCTATGGATCGACCAAGAAAGACGACCCGTTAAATGGAGCTGTCGATCCGAAAATTGCATCTCATTAACGACCTCATGTTCACAGGAGGGTTGTCGATTTGTTCGATCCAAACGATTGGATAATTGTATGCACCATCCGTATGATAGACTTGTCAATCCGAAAATTGCATTCATTAACAGCAAAGAGTGAAAATAATAGGCATAACACAGAGCCAATACAGGTATGAGAATGCCCAAAACATGAGGGCACTCAAAACAAACAAAACACTCACTCTGAAACCATGCAAATCAGATGACTATGCCTTGTTCTTCAAGCGTGTGACCCCAAAACATTCGCTTTTGGTGCGGTGCAAAAATAAGACCTATGACTCCGAAACATACGCCAAGAACCATGCAAATATGACTATGCCTCGTTCTTTAAGCGTTAACCCCAAAGCATTCGCTTTTGGCTATGCAAAAACGAGACCTGACTCCGAAACATGTACGCTTTTATGAAACAAACTGAACACAGAACCAATACAGGTATGAGTATGCCGAAAACATGAGGGGCGCTCGAAACAAGCAAAATGCTGAAACCATGCAAGTATGACTATGCCTCGCTCTTTAAGCATGTGGCTCCAAAACATTAGCTATTGGCGAGGTGCAAAATCGCTACATCCAGTGTTTATGACAAACAAACATGTACTTAAGTACTGGACGACTTTTGGCGCAAAGGAGTGCCAAAACAACCAAAGCATGACATTGCCTTGTTCATAACTGGTGACAACTCCTAGTTCAAAGCGTGCTACCTGGCGGATTTTTCAAACATTCGCTATCTTGTACACTTAATGACTGAAACTTGAATGTGCTCAGCAGAGTAGACGCAATTGTAATTGCGATCTGCTGAAATTTTCATTATAATTTTAATTATTTGTTATTCTTGACTATGTTGGCTGTTTTAGTCTAAATCTGATGAAATTGCAATCGATCAGTTGATGGTCATTTAAATGTCCCATGGCTAGAGAGAATTTTGCTCTTGTGTGCCCTGGAACCCTGCCAAACAGGCTCTCTGTTAAAATTGTTATTTCTAATAGGTAACAGGGGTTGTACAGTAAATAGTTCATTTGTTGGTCATATACTTTTTTCGCATGTGGTGGCTCCTAAAAGAGCCGTTTTTTTATCTGCAGAGTGCAATGTCTCCCTAATAAATAGGTCAACCTGCAGGATTTTCCCTGCAATGTGCAATGCAGGGGTTTTGAAGTTTTTTTTTTTTGTCCTTTTTTCTTTTTTATCATCCCGACTGGTCGCGTGTGGTTGTTAAGATGTTTTTCGCAGTCCATTCAAGAAGAGCTGTCGGTTGTGGCATGTTGAAATAGAACCACGAGTTCCGCTTTTGGTCCACGTTGTTCAACACATAGTCAACTTGTCAAGCCCTCTTCTCTGCCCGCTGCCATGAAGTTGCCCAGTATTGGGCCAGCAGGATCCAGCGCCGGATTAAATCTGGCGAGTAGACATTTCCGATCAGGAAGACCACGAGCTTGAAAGTTTCTTTGTCTTTCATTGGTTTCTTCCAAAATATTAACTTCATCTCTTTTGGCCACGACTTTAGTGGGAAGAAGGCGTCACCATCGATAATCTTCATTAATTCCCTCTGTCTTTCTACCACTTCTCTCATGCTGAGATATCAGATCTCTTCGCGATATAACTGGACTGACGCCATGTTGCTGCAGATACAACAATGTCAATTTGATGTCTTCTGCTTTTATACCCGGCTTTCATTTGGCTTCATTTTAATGTGTTCATGTGATGTGTATCAGTTAATTATCACACCTCATTGTTACAACCTTAATAACAATGGGGACTTGAGACTCGAGGTCAACTAATTGCAGACAAACAGTTTAACATTTTTGTAATTTTATGAATTTAATACTTCATGTCAATGTGTGAGGTATGCGGTCTCAACGAATTGAGCGCATAGAAACGACCATTACGGTGTGGGTTTGGAAAACTGCACATACATTCGGAATATTCTTGCTTCTATAAGAAGTGTTTGAAATCACATAACATGTGCGACGAACCAGGAAAACAATACTTATTCCGCTTTTGTTTTACCGAACTGCAAAATTCAGAAGATTTTTACACTTGTCTTGCAAGTTTTCGTAGAAAAAGAAATTCATGCACATCGCAATCACGTTAGAAAAACCGCCGCACTTTGAAGAAAATCAACCAGAACATCGATTTTCTAAGCACATTCTTTAAATGTCAACAAGGAAACAAACAAATGTTCTTTTCGCTTCAATTAAAAATAGTTTTATGTATGCGTTTGAGAAAATTATCACACCTCACTGTTACAAACCTTAATAATGGTCTAAAAAACAAATGTTCCTTTCGGCTTCATTTAAATTGTGTGACCTTTTCCCAAAATTATCACACCTCATTGTTAAAACCTTAATAATGGTCCAACAATAGTAAACTATAAGAAGGAACGACTGGAATTCTAGATACAACTTCCTAATAATTTACCAACTTATTAGTATTTTAAATGTTTATAATACTCTAGTTTGTGAGTATGACAAACAAAGTATGTTGAGAGTAAAATAAAGTAAAATAAACTATTTTTAAAGAATGTTCCACGATTTAGCTACCCGAAAGTAGCGACCCCCCGAAGGTAGCAATGGGAAAAGGTAGCTAAATTCAAAGTAACGAGGGTCGTTACTTTTTTAACTCGTGAAGACGCATACCGTTCAAACCTGTTAAAGAAAGGAGCCCCAAAAAAATTCCTGTCAGTTGTAAACTATTATTACTAATGACATCTAGCTTGATGAGGGTTCTTGGCTTACTTGGGGACAGGGCCCAGTTGTTCAAAGCGGGGTTAATCTAATCCAGGATTTGTGTCAATTTTAAATTCACATTTGATCCATAACGACGTGGATTCCAGTATTTTATTATTACTGTCCCACTAATGATATTCAGCAGATGACCTTTGTTATTTCTAAGTCCCACTAATGAGATTCATTTCTCGGATCGACAACTCTAGTCCTCGGGTCGTGAGTGATGTTCTCCAATCGTACGATACGGATTGACAACCTCTAAGCACCACTGATATAACCATAAGACATGATCTTGTATATTTCGAAGTCCCACTAATGAGATTCATTTCTCGGATCAACAGCTTTTTTTCTCGGGTCGTGAATGATGTTCTCCATTCGTGCAATTCGTACGGATTGATGACTTATATACACCACCTAACCACAAGAAATGATCTTTCATATTTCTAAGTCCCGCTAATGAGGTTCATTTTTCAGATCGACAGCTCTTTTTCTCGGGTCATAAGTGATGTTGTCCATTCGTACGATTCGTACGGATCGACAACCTCTAAACACCACCTAACCACAAAAGATGATCTTTAATATATCTAAGTCCCACTAATGAGGTTCATTTCTCTGATTGATGACACTTTTTCTCGGGTCGAACCTACTTATCGATCCATACAGATCGAAATCTAACTTTTTCCGATCGTATCAGATGGTGTGTATTGGACAACCCTCCATCCATGTGACTGTAAACACTGTGATTGTCTGGGCTGCTGCAGTCATGCCCAGCCTGAACATCGTGCTTTCCCTCAGTCAACACAGCTCTCACCCCAGACACCTTCTGTCTTTTTTTAGCCAAAGCAACAACATTAAGCAAACTAAATCACAACTTCTATCTCTGATCTCTGTTACCATTAATTTAGTGCCACACAACAATTTGGGTTCCTATTTATTTTAAATTGATCAAAAAATTTATTTAATCTGATCTGCTTGTCCAGATTTTAATAAACTCCTCTAACATAAGTCGGTAAATTATGATCGTCTGGGTGAGTGTAGTCCTGAGAAGGGCTGTTTGTGATGACATTGACTGACGTTTCAACAACCTGAGGGGAAGTCATCATCAGAGTCAAGTGGTGACTTCCGCTCAGGTTGTCAAAACATCAGTCAATGTCACCACAAACAGTCCTTCGCAGCACTACACTCACCCAGACAATCATAATTTACCGACTTATGATAATTATGACTCCTGGGTTCAAACCATTTACAGTTTTTCAAACTCCTCTAAGCTGTGCAAGTTCGTATGTTGAGTCACCCTATTTTTTTAATCCAAAGGGGGAGCAAGGTAATGGGGGTTATAAGTAAACTGATAAGCTAATGTTTTGGTTGTGTATTTCTTAGGACAGTTCAAAGCCACTTCAGAGCAGATTTCTGTTATCAGATCAGCTTTACTGTACTGCTGATGTGCCACCTACAGAGAAAGTCATGCTTTGGCTTGGGGTAAGGAAATACAGTACTCAAACTTCTCCCACTAATAATGGATTCTGCTCATATCAAAACCTGTACTGTAGGGTGCCATGGGCTAATTACATTTGTAGTAGGGACTCTCTTTATGAAGCCCAGAAAGTCTGTCGGGACCCCTGTTTCAAGCCTTGTAGCTGGGGTTTTTGTGGGGGCGTGCAAACAAGTACCAAAGGCACTAGTTCCAGGGGGGGGGGGGGGGGGACTTGGACTGTATGGTGACATTCTCCCTAAGAAATTTTGAATTCTTACAGTGAAGGTTGTCTGCAATAGTCCATTTCTTAGTTAACTTTTTTTATTTGCATTACTATGGATTTGAATGTGGATGTGAGGCAATTTTGGGCAGAAACAGCAAAATTGCCCGAAATTGCCCAACATACATGTTCAAGTACATTATAATGCAAATGAGAAAAGTTAACTTTGATAAGGGCTGTAGCATTTCATGTTTTCTGCAGTGGAATTGTGTGATTGGATGTCATGTCTGTCATGATCAAAAGGTGCTTCATGGAGTTTTATTCTGTGTGCAAAATCTTCAAAGCTGTTTATCTCTGTTTTTTGTTTTTTGCGACTTTGCCTCACTCAACCAATTGATTGAGCGGCAAATTCATTACACAAATGTGAAATTTGGCACACTGCTTCTATAATAGCTCTTGTCCAAATTACACTCAAACGAAGAAAACCGTGAACACTGAAAATATTTCTGGAATGTCCATTGTGTTTTGACCAATCACATGCGAGACCTTGTAACTGCAGAGAACAAATGGGTTTCTCAGTCACGGAATGGAGTTGGTTCTCCATTTGTTTGGAAAGACTTTCATCTTAACTAACAAGAATTTAAATTGTTATTTCTTTATCTGAGAGCCATATGCACTACTGGAACAAAAAATGTGTGAGTGGTCTTTGGCTTGTTGTGGCTGCATTGTAGCAATGGCTGCAGCCGGATTGTCGAAACTGGCATTCGTTATTCTTCAACAACCTGGTGTACCGTTGCTAAATGTGAAATTGTGTCATTTTCAAAATTTACAACTAGACGTTGTATGATGCAAGCCCAGCTCGAAGGCATGGATGGATTCGGCCAAAATAAATTGAGTCAGCTGTGTTATCAATGGGCCAGTGTGGAGGGAGAACATTGGAATTCTTACATCAAGGTGAAATAACTGCCGCTTGAGTTGCTTTTATTTGAAATGTTGGAAACACTAATTGTTGCGTCAACTTGTGAATGTCAAGAATTTATATTCTCCAAAACCGCTCAAACCTATTTTCGCTTGCGTAGTGTGTGTGGCTCTCAGATAGAAAGGAATAGCACTTTCAATTTCTGTAGGATAAAGATGAAGATTAAACCTTGACGTCTTTCAAAACAACTCGAGAACCAACTTGGTTCTGTGACTGAGAACCCATTCGTTTTCTGCGGTTACGAGGTCTCGCATGTGATTGGTGAAAACACACATTCCAGGAATATTTTCAGTGTTCATGGTTTTCTTCGTTTGAGTGTAAAGTTACATCCTGCAATGCAAAAAAAGTTGGGGCAGAAAATAGTCAGTAAGCTTTGCTCTAAACCTGAGCACTAAGGGGTCCAATGACATGTCACAAAGGCTTTTGTCTAACAATATACTTTTTTCAAACTCTGTTATTTGTTTTTATCATTCCTTTAGGCAAATGTGATGTTGGAGTACAGTATTGAAGAGGCAGAAACTTTGTTATCTAAAAATCTGAATACTGCACAGAAAAACTTGACAGAAATCGAAGAGGACCTGGGATTCCTAAGAGATCAGTACACAACAACTGAAGTCAGTATCCTTTGAAGCAAGTATACAATTTAATTTCTGCTGAGTCTTGTGCTGCAAAGAACTCAGTCTTCTGAAAACCAATTATTACCTGTTTCTTGCAACTGACAGGTACTGTAACATGAAGTAACTATACACACAGTAGACACTCCATTTGAGTGGAGGCCTGCCTATCTCAAATCTCCTGTTCCCTCGAATTGAAACCTGTTTGCCTTGGATTTGCTTACTATTTTTTTGTTATCCACCATCTTGAACATGGTTGTCTTTGATCCCTTTCCATCTCGTAGGAATTGTGACCTTGCTTGGCCAAAATTACCTGTAGTGTTCTCTCCTAGTTTCTCTCCTACCCCCTGAGTTCTACCCCAACCCCCCCCCCCCCATACAGCAAGGCAAGCTTGTGGGGATAGGAAAGATTGTTTAGATTTTGTACTCTTGTATTGCATTGTGTGCTTGCCTCATCCAAAAATTGCAGAGACAGCAGGCTGTCACCTCTCCTATTTTTCTTTGGACTTCTTCCTTCACTTTGTCACAGATATGGCTAGAGTTTACAACTGGGAAGTCAAGAAAAGACAAGCACAGAAGGCTCAGACTGAGAAATAGCAATTTAGCATTTAGTTATTAGCATTTTGGTGTATTTAATTTTATTCTTTTTGAAAAATAAATTTGCAAAGTGAAAACATGTTTTTATCTTGTTCATATCTTTTTGTAAGAGGGCTAAAATCAGTGCAGTACATAAATAATTTTTGCTTTCCTTCCCAAGAAGGCATCTTGCATCATTACACAAATTCTCCTTACTGGTTTCCATACATTTCATGAAGTGCTATTTGGGAGAACTATTCATCAGAGACAATTCATCTTTTGTGATCATCTCCTTAGTTCTCATGACCTGTTTGTGTTACAATGCACTGATATGATGAGAAGAAATTCAATGATGATCCCTATTGGGCCATGTAGAATATAACGGCTGAAAATTCAAAACTTTTAAAACTTCATACAATCTCTTCTAATCGAAGTACTCAAGTGACATGACAAAATTTTTTTCACACGTAATAATGTCACAATTCCACCAGAAGTTTAATTTTGGATCAGGTGAATAGTGTAATTGAGTGCTATGAAAAGAATTTTAAATTTCCAAGTCTGTAAATTTCAAGCAGTGTTACGCAGGTTCAAATTTGACTAAAACCCCATACATTTACTACAGTTTTAGCCCCAACCAAGCATTAAGAAGTGTCTTATTTAGGATTTGCAGAGAACGATAATTTTGCATTCTTAGTTCAGAATACAGTCCATCGAATTGAGGGGACGGTTTATATAAAGATAAAACTCAAATTACACAAAACAACGGCATGTCAACTTTAAATTTAATTTGCTCCTCTGAGAACATTGAGAAGATATAATGGTTTCGTGGCACTGCTTGTTTTTCAAAAAAAACTTTGAGGATTTTTTTTTTCAGTTTTCAAGCTGGGTGTCCTTGCGGGGGTCAAAGAAGAATTAGCACATTAAAAATAAGGTCTCACGTCTCTCACTCAATTCTGATTGGACGAGAGCAGTACAATTAATCACAAATTGTGCACTGTTGGAGTACCTATCATGTTTCTATGGCAACAACGCATGAACTTGACCAAGCGCGGAAAATTTGAAAACAAAAAAATGGTCGGCAGTCGTTTTGTTGTTTCAAATCAAGACATCACCTGATCAGTATTGATATTTTTGCAAGGGATTACCAGCCTTAATACATCAGTCAATTCCAGCTGCGCCCATGCCCCCCCCCGGGCTAACCCCCGGGCATTAGCATTTTTTTCTCTTGGATGGCAAATTCCCCGGGGGTGGAGACACTTAAGCTACCAAAAGCCCCGCGGTGGGGACGAAGGAAGAGGGCAAATGCCCCGCCCCCGGTGGGTACGTCCCCAATCAACACTGCAGCAGTTTTCATTCATTGCACAATAATGCCACTTTCAGCATTAACGCAGTATCACAGTTTTTAGAGAAACAAATCTCTTTATATTTACTGATCAATACCTTTCAATTGATAGCCTGAGAAAACAGCCGGCGTTTCGCGAGGTTACCACTTGAACCCTCAGAGGTGACTCGCGAAACGTCGGCTATTATCTCAGGCTATTCAACTGATTGCTTTCAAACACTCGTCAGAGCAATCAGTGAAAATTTCCGGCAGTTCTAGTTTTCTTTAATTCCAGCATCGGTGTTTGATCTCCGAATGTGGCCGATTTTCACATTTCTCCCTATATTTTTAATACTGATAGCTAACCAAATAATGGTGCCTTTTTAGAGCGCTTTAACCTTCATGCAAACACATCCTTTGTCATTTGAGGCGTCTTGTTAATGGTCACCCGGTTTTTCCTGCAGTAGAATTTAGACACGGTTCAATTTATTACTGATTCCTGGCAAACGTTCATTAACTAACATGACGATTGTACCATTTGTTATTCTTTTTTTTTTGTTTCATTTTTAGGGGCACATAGTGACAAAGCAATGATGTATTTGGGGATTTTTCTGTTTGCCTCCGTTGCGTTTGGTCTTGTTCAGAAGAACGAAGGTAACTAAAATTTATAGCAAGCTGTGTCTAGACCCAGTCCTCCTCAAGTTGGGAACGGGGAAAGATGAAGTGCGTCTTACATCAAGTTTGGATATGGATAAACCATGATACCCGACAGCAACTGATGTAACACGTGAATCTGACCAGTATAAGAGGAACTCGAATTTGGTGCTTGAATACTGTACCTCACCGAATGTCTTGAATTATGTACACTATGGAAAAGGGAAAGGGATGTAAAGTGCAACCACAAAGAAAAAGATGGGGTGAAATTTTGTTTTGGCAAGTGGTCACACATTTGGGCGCCCCTCTGTAAGATCAGAGAGGCAAACCGAAGTGATTCATTTTCAGCTGAAATATGTTTCAGTCGAAAACGATTATATCAGTCAGAAACTATACTTAATGTCAGATCAGAAAAGATAATCGACTGAACCTTAATAACGCCGTATTTTACAATGCACGAAAATTGGCCTTTACCAGTCACCTTTGATATATGTTACAGGTGATAAAGGTCGTCTTTATCAAACCTTTGACTGGTGTCAAAAGTTGTCTAAGGCCGTATTTGATTTGCGTCAAATGTAGTATACCTTTGATCTGCATCATAGGTATCGCAAAGTTACTTTCAAATGTGCGTTAAAGGAATCTTTGATGACCTTTGCTTCGCGTCAAGGCCTGGTATCTCTGTTGCGCGTCAAAGTTGTGTCAAAGATAATGATAAATGTGCTCCGACACCTTTGATTCTCCTGTCAAAGATAGTAGTGCAACTTTGTTACACCTTTCGGATGCGAATCAAAGATTGACAAAGCCAAATTGTATTTCAGACCACGATAGTTACCCTCTATACTTTGTAGAGTACGATGCGTACTCTGAAAAGCGCAAAAGTACAATTCCTTTAAATGTTCTTGGAGCAAAGAAACAAACGAAGACCTTTCTTGTGTCATTAAAAGGACCCTAACGAATTTATGTTATCGTTTTGCTAAAGCAACACCAGTGGATGCCTTTTCCTGTCCAGTCTGTTATGGCGAAGGAGAAAATGCACTGCAAGATTGTGACGAAAAAACCAACTACGTGGTTTGCAAGGGAGACGATCCAGTGTGTTATACACAAAGTAACAAGGAAGGAGACTTCGTTGGGCGTGGCTGTTATAGCAGAGAATACTACTACAAGAAAAAAGATCGCTGTGATAGAAAAGGAACTTGTGTCATCGCGGTGTGTGAGACCTGGCTGCACAGCTGAGCTACCGGCAAAAGGTAGAATACGTTTTTTTAATTTAGTGGAAAATGGGGCGGTGTGGGAGTTAGCGTGTTTTACTCGATCGGAAAATCGAGGGGTCGATGGTTCGAGGCTCATGCATCGTCAGTATCGTCGTGCTGTTTTCGTAGGCAAAAAATTTTTCGATAAACTTATTTCGATTTTGAAATGACAGTACGTTTTTATGATGACGACTAGTTGTGAGAAAATTTATTCCGTCTTGGTTTAAAAGTCGTATCAGTTTTTCACAGCGCCTTCCTTGTCAACCCGTAGTGTCATCTCGAAATCGAATTTAGCTTGTTGTTGCGATCAATGACTCTTCTTCTCAGAGAAATGTTTGAAATGGTCACCTTATGTGTTCTAATAATTATTATTATTATTATTATGTGTTCACCGTTGTATAGGTTAACTAGGAAACCGCTGCTTGAAGGTAATAAAATAGTTGTTGTTCCCTTTTCACGGCTACCACAATAGTCCTTCACCAATTTCTTGGAAAGGTCGCCAAGTGCAATTTTGGTGGCTGATATTGTACTTTTTTCCATTCTCAATCTGTAAACCTGGTAATTGCCGCACATCATCCTTTGAATAAGCACATTCAAACCAATTATATACTCCGGTTGGTCGTTTAGTACATCGACTGTTCGTCAATTCGGTTAACCCTTTCCCGTCCGACTTTTTTTCTTAAGAAGTCGCATTTTTACCGTTAAAGCGGCTTTTTGAGTGCTATGTTGCCAAATGCCACTAAACTTTGCTATAAAAGCGTTTTCTTACAATTTAGCTAGATTTTGAGCCAGCTTCAGTTGCCAATTGTACAATATTTTGCTTTCACGCATGCACATAAGCAAAAATTTGCACTTGTTTTTTTTGCCGATCCATTTCCAATTTTTTTTCTCGCTTCTTTTGCTTTCCTCTTTCTCTCTCTTTCTATTCTCTTTATCTTCTACCCTTTATCCCCTTCTATCCACGGAAAAGTTTTGGCCTCAGCCCCTCAAAAAACCTGTAAATGGAACATTGATCAACTAGGTGACTTGGCCTATTTTACCATCAATTTTGCACCCAAAATAGGACACGTTTTTTCTGGTATAGCTCTGCCAGAATTTGGTCAATTTTCAAACTGGACACATGTATGGATGGATCTGTCCTTGCTATGTTAGCTGCTTATCAAAACAACCTGGTGTCGTCAGAAATGATGACGTCACAAGTGGTTCAATGTCTCCCGACTCTAACGTCGGGAAAATACCACTCTTCAGGCGAAAAAGTTAATTATGAACTTGTCGGTTCCCTGCTCAAACACGATTTTGGTCTAATTGTTTAATGAAACTATGGTGAATGAGTAAATGAACTTTATTTTAGTTTCGGGTAAAACAACCGAAAGAATCAACATAACCTAAACTAACAGGGGACAACACATTACAATACTTACTAACACGTTTTATTTTATTTTATTCTAGTACATGTTAACAAGAATATCATTACACTGAGTTTATACACTGAGTAATGATACGCTTAATAGCCTTAAAACTAGTGAATAGAGGACTAGTCATTGACGAAGTCTGAAAGTTAATTTTTTTTTTTTTACTTTTTCGTAGCCAAACGGGAAAGAGAATTTTCCTGTCCAGTCTGTTATGGCGAAGGAGAAAATGCACTGCAAGATTGTGACGATAAAACCAACTACGTGGTTTGCAAGGGAGGCGATCCAGTGTGTTATACACAAAGTAACAAGGAAGGAGACTTTGTTGGGCGTGGCTGTTATAGCAGAGAATACTACTACAAGAAAAAAGATCGCTGTGATAGAAAAGGAACTTGTGTGGTCGCAATGTGTGAGACCTCTCGCTGCAAAGCTGAGCTCCCATAAGGTAGAAGTACATTCGTTTGTTAACCTACGGTTAAGAAATGGCTTGGAAAAATTCGGAAGATTTTTGGAACTTAACGCCAGCCACAGGCGAGGATGAAATTAAGTACTTCCTCGAAGGGTTAATTAAGGGACAGTCTGGTCAGATGCCGTGTTTTCCCGACGGCGTTTATTAGTCCTCCCTGAGATTTCATTCAATCCAAAAATGCTTCCATAGGGTTGTATAGTCCTAGTCCGTCCAGTCCGGCTACACATTCAATCCAACGCAATCAATCGAAACGCTCATTGATTTGAGCGAAATTTCATAAGTAAGTTTCTCTCTTATGCAGAAACAAGCCTCGATTCTTACGTAAACCGGAAATTTGTAAGTTGTCGTGGTGTTCCCACCCAGTTGTCAAATTAAACGATCTTCCGACTGAGCACCTACGGTTCGGTATAATTTTGTAACGATACTTCCGCTGCACCGGATGGTTTCGAACCCGTGCATGCCTCTTTTCTTATTTTGTCAGGCATTCTTTTCGCAGCTGCAAAAATTGCGTACATAACTACGATGGTGTTCTATATACATTAACATCTTTCTTAATGAAAAGGAATACAAGCTCGCAAGATTTTGGCAAAGAAATGCTAGACAAAACTTTCTAGAAAAGATACACGGTAATGATTAGAATGTTCTGAAGTCGTGCCGTGCAGCTTAGCAATCTTCAAGGAACTAAATATAATTCAGATTAACAATTATTTCTTTCTTTATTTTTCTGTCACAGAATAAGGCAAAGGGAGCCAGTCTTCGTGTTCAAGCACAGAGTTTCGTGAGGAATGCTGGCTGCGTGGCGCAGATAAAAGTCATAAGACTTCTTGTGTGTGCAGGACTGTAACTTTTTAACTCCCTTGGTGTGTGTCGAAAGTTTTGCGTCTGTTTTTTGTCTTTACCAGAAATAAATATATGAAAACCTGTTGATCATATTAATTTACGATCAATGGAGAACCTAGCGGAGAGGCTTGCTTTTTGTCAAAGAGAACGAGGGGGCCGCCAAATTATCTGTCAACCCCTCCGCCCCGGCCCTCCGCCCCTTCTCCTACAAATTCTGTGTTGCATTGAAGCGTGCGGGTAGCGAGCGAGCGCCTCATATGATGGACAGTACCGTAAGTCAGCTTAACCTCGTTCAAATATTCTTCTCATACGGCCGCCTCTCATTGCCCCAGGCCGCTAGGGGTGTTCTGCAGGAGTTAACCCTGTTTCTTTGTCACTAGGGGTATTTCTACTACCCCCCCCCCCCGGTGGATGGGATGCTAGGTAATCACAGGGATACCCCCAGCATTAGCCATTTGCAGTATACTCTTTAGTAAAGAGAAGAAGCAGAGCAAACGTTTGATTTGCCTTTTTTTTTTATCAAAAGCGAAACCAATACCGGGACAGAGCTTTTCACATAAAATTTCAAGGAAACCAACACCCATACACGCAACACCCTGCCTCCAGTGTCCTTTTTAAAGGAGGATGATGATTACTCAGTTTTAGACCACTGCAAAACCGTGTACGATCAAAGCTTGCTCTACGTTGGATCAGTAGATCGTGACCAGTCAAAATAAGATAAAATATGGAAATAATGCAAAGACTGGTCAGACAACGTGCACGAGGCGTAAATACAATATTTCGGCTGGCCAACACCAGCCTTCTTCAGGTTTATTGAATGAAACGCGAATTTACATGGTCTTTATATAACGAACCGGAAATAACAGGACAGGGCTACGTGATGTGTTAAAAATACAGAAAAAATAATAATAATGAAATAAAAGCGGAAATACAGTATAATAGAGATAAGGAAAAAGCTGGTTGGATTACATTACTTAGTGCCCATGTCTTTACATTTGCTCATGGGAAAGTTTTGGAGGGACACCAACTTGATATTCCCACAGCAAAATATGTGAAACATTTCTTGTGCTATATAGCTAGTTAATCCAAGGAGCTGATGGCTCGTTAAGGCCGGCGCTTTGTTCCGGTTTCTCAGCATGAAGCGACTTGGAGCATTACTGCCTCTCACCCCCACCACCCAGGCGGTGTGCGTCACGGCCCGCAAAGGGTCATGGGTAAAAATATAACTGATGTCCATTTCACTCTAGGCACGATGGAGTAAACATCTCACGAGAGACCTTACAATGGCGGTAAAAATGAGAATTAAGACTCTGTTTCCCGTTTTGAAAAGAATAACTGAGGACACGAATGTAGATTGTTTTGACTGGTTCATGTTTTGGTTACGTGGACCAGGCGAATACGTTTTTTCACGATTCGGAGTCGATCGAATGTGCACAGACTACTACGTAAACAAGGGCTGAAACGTTCGTTTCTCGGAAAGTTTTTCGTATTTGTTTGGTACTTTGACTAGATCAGCGGTAAAAGAGATCCACAACACTTAGTTTGCTGGTATCGTTCACGGACTTACGCTACCGGGAAAGATTAGAGAGCGTGGACAACGAGCAAGGTGAGAAAGCCGGCTAAGGTGTGATTACGGTTTTTTACAAACATGGAAATCAGATCTTCCTTCAGGCAAAGGAAGCAACACAAGGAAATAGCCTGACAACTTACTGAAAACGTATTAGACAAAAGGTTACTTGTGGTAGTCGTCCTGGAAATTCAAGTCTTTCCTGATAACAGCCATTCAAAGGGATTCCCCAAGTTTGTTGATGTAAGCTCACGGCCACACAAAAATAAAAAACTTTGTTGTTTTAATAATATCATTTATGCTGTTGTCCTTGATTTTACTAAAGGTGTGTACTTCATCAAGCATGTTTTATTTTCTCTTATATCAAACACTGTACATCAGTTTTCTCAACCTTGCTATAAGACTAGTGATGCTGATCCCAAGGTAGAGCCATACTTCCATATGTGTTTTTACTCCTCTGCTTCCTATTTTAACAAGTTGCTAACCTACATTCCTACAGTCACTGATTATAAAAAAAAAATTTGATACCGATGTTATTCATTGACCTTCTTGTCTGCTTAAGAGAGGTGTTTCCTTTTACCGAAAATATGTGAAAATAATTTTGTCCACAGGTTTCACTGTAAAACATTGTATTCAAGCAAATGGTAGAAAAACTTTTTCTGTGTTTGCATAGCCTGATATAAACACAAGAATGTTGGGAGAATTCAAGACAGTTATGCAAACCCTTGGGGGTTTGCAGGGAGTGCCCAGCCTGGGTTGCGTATAGACTTTTGAGAATTCCCCCCCCCCCCCCCCCCCCCACTTGAGTGTTTGCTGTATATCAGGCCATCCAAACACAGGAAAAGGTTTTCCTTACTTTATTCAACTGCAAACACACAACTCAGCCACTCAGAGTACACATAGTATCTTACTATGTATTTCTCTGTCTTGTCTGTACCAAGTCAGTTGAGAGTACGGAACATTTGAGTGGATTACTCCTTTACGTGGACATGTGTAGGCTGGATAGTAAATAAGTGTAACAATGTTATCTGATCTGGTAATTGAAACATCACATATTTGACAGTGTGTACCATCAGAGCTCAGGGATAATTTTAGCCTTTAGGAATACCTTGCCTGCAAAGCCAGTGCTCTTGCTGAAGTTTGATGAGAAGAAGTTTATAGCAAAGCCAGGAGTTTACAGCTTTGCCATGAATGTTTCTTTACCACACTCCAGTAATACCACAAAAGACACATACGAGCTAGGGAAAGCTGACGATTCCAGAAATACAGGCAAGGATTGTTGAGAAAGCTCTTTCTATGTGACAGCTTCAATTGTTACTTTCAGATCACTTCAAATTTCCTTTTAATCCCTGAGGACATTTTGTGATGGCTATCATGATAATTGCTTCTAAAATAGCTCACTGGCCTGTGTTTCTGGACATATCTGAAAGGTAGCTAGCCACCCCAGACCTGTATATGGACATTTTAAAGATAAAGCAGTATGGGCAAAGCTCCAACCAGAACCTGATAATGACCAGAGGTAAATTCAATAAAACTTTTACAAGTACAGCTATTGTTTTACAGTTTCAAAAACAGTACACTTGTAAATAATCGTCAAAGTTTTAATGAATTGGCCCCTGAATGCAGCTGTTCTTGTAAAAACTTTGGTGTTTGTTATATTGCCGACAGGAGTCAGTAAGTTACTTTACTGTTGTCTTGTTTGTCAGTTAGAGGGTGTAGTTCATTTACTGTGCTAAAGCACAGTGCTAAAATTTACTTGCAATACAATCAACTTTATTCCAACTGTTTCGCTTTGTAGCTTGGGTTACAAGGCTTCCAAGAATATCAAGTAAATATTTATTTCATCTTCTCTGTGAGAAAAGACTGGTGCACACAGTGCATCTCAGTGGCAGCACTATGGCAAAAAAAAAAAGAAGAAAACCTTCAAACTCCTAAATCAAAGACCAGAGTAGTAGAAGACTTCCAAACGAGACATACACACAGGATACCTATTGCTTTTTGCACTGATTACTATTTTCACTGGGCACTTTTATAGGTGAACACACCTTTTTTTCAAGTACTCATGCATGAATTTGGGTACCTTACTACACTGTGAGATGAATATCTGTGCTTGGGCTCTAAAGTGATAACCAATTCCATGTGTTTATGTCTTCCTTTAATTCCAAGGTTACAACTTAGCAAACACCTTCTGTCAGTCCGCTTATATCCCAATAACTCCTGCCTATGCTCACATTTTTAAATTGCCTCTAATGGAGCAAAAGAGAGCTCCGTTTTCAAAATGTGTACACAATATTACATATTTTTGGATACCCAGTAACACAGCACCAGTCTGTGCAGGTGCACATACACCAAGTGTGAACATATCCACAAGTATCTTAAGCCGATAACCTATTAGAAATCAAAATTAGCCTTGAAATTTAAGCACTGAAATAAAGTTCATACATAATCTATTCCACTGGTGGCAGAGATGTGCACAGTTGTTGTAGAGCTGACTGTCAGAAAATAATAAGATTACACACTAAACAGTGACAAAGCAGTACCAACTTTTGCTTGTACAAGTTGTTTTGCTCACCATTTTATTATCAGAATGTACAAATAAAATCACTGTTTATGTCTTGTGACAAAAAAACAACAAAAGAAACAGTTTCACTGACGACTTAAAAAAAATCGTATTATAAAATAAGCTCACTTTGTACAGCACCCGGGTAACCTGCTTGGACCTCATAAACACAAACAAGGGAGATAAAAGGCTGAAATGCCCGAGGCATTATAGAAATTGACCTTTTTCCTCTTTTTTAGTTCAAATTTGAGCGGAACCTTTCGAAGTTTGATGTTATTCCCTTGGTGTCGGCTTTCATCTCGGTCTACTTTATCAGCCGGTTTCCCGGGAGATCTACTACTTGGTTTACACGATCTCTTCATTCTACGATACTTTCAACGGCTTGTAACGGAGAAACTATAAGGGGTAGACCCGGGTAGACCCCGAAATTTCAAAAGAAGAAAGTTATACTACCTAACTGGCCAAGATAATGGGCAAATACCGTTAACAGTAAGCAGCTTCCAGTCCATAAAGAACTGTGACATTAACAGTGAAATCAACATGGCGGCTTTCAACTAACTGCCCACTTTGAACTTCTCATAAACGCGACTAAAACATTTACCTTCAACGATAACCTGACCAGAACTAAGATATGGTATTCCAAAAACTTTAGGATGAGGTAGAATTCCGAGAACAAAATCACAAGCGTCGAAAATAACGAAAATTTCACCTCGCTTTCCGAGCGCGAAAATGCCTACACAAATGACGCGTTCTGATTGGTCAAATCTCGTGACGCACACCACCTGCCCACCACCATTCCTAAATGGTACTCCAGTCCATTGCCGAGATAAGCACGGTGGGGCTAGACAGTAGCATAAAATTATGTCCAAGAAAACGGCAACACATGGCTTTAAGTTTCTCTGGTCTCCCATTTAAAAGTGGATGAGTAAGAACAGCCCAGGAAATTACATCATCCCCAACACAAAAAATCACAGGCCAGTCATTTCCACTTGTTTGCAGCTTTATTATCAGTTTCATTGGAAACACGTCTAGTTGCCGTTAAATATCAGCAGACTACACCTACAAACTGCACAAAAAATTACACATCAGTTTTCTAATGTCAACTAACTCACTCGCTCTTACGAAGAGCACTCTTGACCTGAGCTACATTGTTAAAATCCATGCTAGACTTATCCTGTTATCCCAAAGACGCTCTCTTGATGTCCAACAAACACTATTATAGTTACTACATTTAATTTGCTCAAGCTATGCTTGGGCCATAATTAAAATGAACTTGGTGAAGCTGAAAAATAAAATTTTAACCTGCATACTCTCTATAAGAAGAAATGAAGAACTTATCTGTAGTTTTCCAGAAATTGTTTGTTTCTTTACACTAAACCTATAAACAGTGTTTTACAGCAATACATACAAATTTAATACAACTGACTTGTTATTGGGCAATCTTTGTGTCAGTATTATTTTGATCTCATTCGTGACATTCCTTGAGAATTAAGCGTTGTCTAGCAAACTTATGGATTAAAGAAATTGCAAAAAATTAAAATGTTTGCTGCAACAGTTACCAAGCATCGGTGCTACTGTCTGCAAATGCTGCAACAGTGCATAGTTTGAAGCAAGTTTTCTTTCAAAATAAGGGCAGATTTTGTTGTTAATAATGATATCTTTTTCTTTACAAGGTGAGCTTCTATGTGTGAGATGTTAACACTGACAATGGCAAAGACCACCCTATACAAATGAAAATATTTTTAAGTAAAGTAATGATTGTCACTGTGGAAAGGACAGAACTCTTTCATGTGTTTTAACAATAAGCTTCATAGTTAACATACATACCTACAAAAATGATATAAGATCACTTTGCAATGCAAATATTAGCAAACATCAGAAAAAGCTGATAAGATACCTGTACAAAGATTAATACTTTAAACATGTATTAATAAAGATTATGATCTTGGTAACAAACCAATAAATTACCAAACTGTATATTGTCTTCCAAAACCTTAACTTACAAGGAAAGTTTCCTCACAAACTTCAATTAAAATAAATGGAACTGTAAATATAAGAAACCAGTCTTCCCAAGTTGTCATAATCAAAGCAGTGCAACATGCAAAAATGTCACCACTTCAAATTAATTTGCATTCTTCTGTGAGATATCCAATCTCACGGAGTACATGAGTTAATTTGATGCAGTCACACTATTATTGCATGCCACACTGCAACTATTTCACCCCCAAATAGAGTCACGTCAGGTGGTTCTTACATTTGAGTCTGTTGATGAAACCCTAAACTGTGTCCACCCAAATGATAGCTACTGAGCAGTATTTTCCTGTGGTACTGACTGTCTCGCAATTTTTTTCCAAACGAAATTTGGCCATTTTATTAGATGATGGAGTAATAAGGCCTTTGCAGAATAAACTTCTAACTATGAAAATTGCCTGGGACCCTTCAATTCAACAGTAATGCTTGGCACAGAAGAGCAAGATCGAGTATGCAGTTATGATGAAACAATGATGAATTATGATGAAACACTGGAGCCAATTAAAGGCACCCCAGGTGGGGCCTCGATCACACAGGACCTCTTGTCCAGCAAAGGGAAATCTCTTGACCAGCAAGAAACTTAAGTCCTGATCAGATCGTCATCAACGTGCCCTTAAATTTTCTTGTAAAAACTGTTTTATAAAATACCAATGAAAACTAAATTTGATTTCCCTCACAAAGTGTTTAGCTATTTGATATTATGTTCCTTCACAGTAAAAAAAAAAAAGGCCAATATAAAGTTAAATAGACTTGTGTCACACAAGGGAGTTGATTCTCTTGACAAAACTAGTGGCCCTGATTTGAAGTTCTTGTTTCAACAACTTGATACAAAATTTTACCTTTAAGACCTACAACTATAATTCCTAAAACATTCCACAGACGCTTTTAAAAATTTCGTCGACACTGACTAATAGATTCAAGGTACGCGTCAACATTTTGACTATTCACACTACCTTGTAACTATGTATACCAGTATTAAACCGTAACAAACCTTTTTTGAACTTGCTAAAAGTGTTTTTGTGATTATTTCATGTCCTTAAATTTTAAGATACCAAATGTTAGTACTCTCAGATTGCCTTCGATTGACTTTATAGTGAAATAAGAGTATAGAAAGTAGCTTTTTCTGGAGATCACTTGCTAAGACATGATGGACCCTTTACGTTTTTGTGACACCACCTTGGTTAGGGAGCAACTGTGGCTTAAACTAAATGAAATTTATAAAATTTTCGCCAACTGAGCCACTATTATTTGTTCAAATTTGTCAGATTATGACAAAAGATAATGTCTTTTGGAAGATATTCCTCCTGCAATTACTTTCGATAAATCTAGGAACCAGATTTAGGATATAATAACTGAACAAGATTTTAACATTGTAACACTGAGATACAGTCAACAGAAGTTCCCAAATCCCATACATTTACTGTAATTTCAGCCATGTTTGCCCCCAAACCAAGACGGTGTTGGACGAGGTCTGTCTATTATTTAGGATTTGTAGAAAGCGTCAATTTCATTCTTATTTGAATCAGAATAAAGTACTTTGAGAGGACAATTACGTAAAGATAACAACTTAAATTACACAAAACAACAGCATGTCAACATTAAAATAACGAACTTAAACAGTTCAACCACCATTCTGCATGAATATACACTGCTTATTTTGATCAAACCTCAATAAACATAAGGGCTAATGCCATTTATAAAATGATTAATATAAGTTGAAAACCATTTTGGTTGGGGAAAAAATGCCCTAACAATTTCTGCTATATTACAAAATAAAACCTCTAAAAATTCCAAGTTTGTTGCATTAATATCAGCTCATCCACAAAAGACACCAACACCATTTGCAAATTTACATTAGAAAATGAAAGCCAATTTTAAGCAAATGTTGACATGCCGTGCCATACCCATATGTAAAGCACCGATTATTTACTGCTTTGAGAAAAGCCATTCATCTGTAATTAACATGTAGGAAGACCTAATACAATACTGGTATCACCAGTCTAAACATTCTTTTAACTAATCGTCTGTATCATCCAACATATGCTGGGTCAACTTTTCAATATTTGTTTCATCTGAATACTTATCTAGTATTGCCAGAACTTTCTCCACCTCATCCGGGAAAACCTCACAAAGCTTCTCGTAAGCTTCTATTCGCAGCTTTTCAACATCAGGTGAAGAGTCCCCCTCTTTAGGATTATCGGTTACATCACCACACCATCCATCGATGATAGGTGGGGCACGCGATCTAAAGTAGCTGTTGTGTTGGCCATGGTACGGTGTTCGTCCATAACCAGGGTGGAATGGACCAGGGCCATACTGGTCAGGGTCGTACTGAAAATGCTGCGGAGGGTACTGAGGTGGCTGCTGGGGAAATGGAGGTATCGCCCAGTGACTTGCTGGCATGTGAGGGGGTGGGTGGCTTTCATAAACTGATGACTGGCTGCTTACTGGTGGATTGGATGGATAATGATGTGGAAACTGCTGATACCCAGCTGCTCCAAACATGTGCCGATCTTGTTGCAACATCCAATCCCCATTCACCATGCCGCCCTCACTTGGCATCCTAGGCACCGTCATTGAACCACGCATCATTATTTCTGGTGGCCCAGGTGAGTAGGGTGGAGCATGGTAAGCTTGGACATGTGGGAGACTGCCACGTCGTACCAAGGGACCATGAGGCACTCCACCACAAGCCTGGTCTTGGAAGCTTGGCTCACTAAGAGTGCGCTCAAACTGTTCCCGCATTAACTGAACTTCAGGAGGCAGCTCTTTGCGATAGGGCAGTGGGTCAGAGCGTCTCTCTCCAATGCCAACTGCCTGGCCTGTACGTAGGGTGGGCGGGAACACTCTTGCCATCTGAGCAGGGAATTCGCCCTGTGGTGGGAGTGGCAAGGGTTTATGGTACTCCCGTGGAACGGGTGGGAGGGGTCTTGAGGGTTGCCGCCCTTCAGGTGGACATGGAGGCAGTGGTCTTGACGGTCGTGTAATCTGGCCATATGGAACTTCAGGTGGTAAGTGTTCATTACAAGGAGGTGATGAATCTGCTTCTACTTTTATTGGGTTTCTCTCAGGATGCAGATACTTGCATCTTTTCCCGTATGTACAGTTGCGCTCATATGGGCACAATTTTCCACACCCCTTCTTCAGAAACTCATCAAGAGTTGGACCATGCCGTCCTAAGGGGTCGTCAGGAGGCATGAATTTGTCATCAACAAAGGTATACATGAGCAACCTCTGGTCAATAACCTTTTTCCATTCATGGCTCTCAGCCATCAAGTCTCTGAAGTTATCGTTAGAGACAATAACTCCGTCAGTCTCTACTGCATGCTTTATTATATAGCGGTCATCATAGCACTTGATCATGCGACCACTGTTGGACTGTCTACTTGGCGTCCAGACAAGAATTCCATCTTGTTCTAATCTTTTCAAAACGTTCTGGTCAACAATTGGAGACTCAGGGCGTGAGGACTTAGCTCTCCACATCGGAACAAACACCTTGATATTTAGGTGACTTCTCTGAAGAAACCAATCCACAGCTAAGCCAATACCTCTGCAGGAGAAAACTCTCTGGGTACCATGACTGCAAGGAAAAAAGAAGTGATAATGTTTTAAACCAGTGCATAGCCCAGGGTCCGAAATTAACTTTTTTATGCAAGCGCCAAGTGGCGAATGAAATTTTTTTTTCAGTCGCCAGATGGAAAATTCTGGTCGCCAAAAAGTGTCCGTAAAATTGTTGCTTCACAGCGAAACACGAAGCTTTTAAAGACATTTTTTCGCTCAAAACATAATCTTACTCGTGAACGATCGCAAGAGTCAGACTGCCATGAAAAAAAGGCGATCGTGTGTAACTTACATTGTAGTCGAAGAGGAGTTTTTGTTAAATAGATAGCTCTCTTAGTTTGAAGACTGAACATGACGCCACTTCTTCTGACTGTAAAGCGTTATCAAAAATTTGTAGAGCGTTTCCTTGAATATTCAATGGTGAAAGGAAAGCCTGTGTTTATGCGATGCGCCCACGGTATGGTTGTCAGATGAAACTGCTGAAAACATGGCAGCCGCTAAATGTCGATTACATTGCATGGAGTACAACTGTTATGGAGGTCACTTAACAGGAATCTTACCTTCGTTTTTGATCTAAATTATTTTTTGTGGAGATTAAAAACTTCGAAAAGACAAGGGGTAAGTTTCTGCTGGAAATCAAATGCGAATTTTTCCATTTAAAACAAGATTAATTCCTTGAGCGGTGGTTCAAAACATTAACAAGGCGCTGAAAGTTAGTCGCCTCCTGGCGACTAGCCTTGAAATTCTGGTCGCCAACACTCAATTTTCAGTCGCATTGGCGACCAGCTGGTCGCAATTTCGGACCCTGTAGCCTTTCAAAATCAAGAAACATTCTCATTTGTTAATTATTTACTACACCCCTGGGATAGGTTTTGTATCTGCACAACTACGCCAAGTATTCCTTGATTGTGCATAGGAACCTGGTATAGTATGTACTGCATAGATTGACTTGGATTTTCTCTGGCACAAAATAGTTCCATGTCCTGTTATGTGTTAGTTCTCAGAGAGCTGCTACTTTAACATGGCCTATAATCTACTTTAAAGTAAATGAAATCCATGCAGCATTTAACATAAGCCACTTGCTATGCTTTCAATCTGACCACCTGTTTAGATCATTGCTAAACTCAGGTTTCTGCTACATGGTAGAATCTACGGAAGACTGCTCTTTGTAATTTTATTCAGGATGTCACACTATTTTTTTTTAAATTAATTAGCACACGGAAAATGCCTTGAGATGACCTTTTGGCCTTCACTCTGCCAACAGCTCATCCCATTACATGATCATGCCACATTTTCAAATCCTCGTGGATCGGATCAGTTTCCTTCCTGCTAATAGGTCAGACCTTCAGCATCGCACGTTTTGTGATGACTTCCTTAATACGGTTTTTCATGTGATCTCTATGCTGGCTAATGACGAGCTTATTTCTTTCAACATCATCTTTAACAACAACAGCATTGAAAAATTCTATTTTGCTTTGTAACTGGGTCTTTCACAGACTGTAAATCAACCATTACTTGACTTGACTAAATAAAAACTGATGTGTAACAATCACATCCACAGCGAGCTAGATAATCTGGTTTTAGATTTTTTGCCTGGGACATGAGACGGCATTAGCGACTCAGAATTCTTGCAAGAATTGTCCCGAACTGAAACAAGTTTCTTTACTGATGTGCAGTACATGTCTGGGGTTAAATTTTATTTTGTCTGTTTTTCCAGTATGTAACTTAAGGAAAATTAGCCAAATTTTTCTTTCTTTCTCAGAGATGAAAATCGCGAGGGATCTAACGCCAAAATTAAACATCTGTAAGGACTAAAAAATTCATATGGTTCTTTTGGACAATTTCCAACATATATCTGTTCCCGGTTCTATTTTAGTTTGAAAAATAACCCTGTTTCTTTACACATAATGATAATAGCAAAATTTTAGAAAATTAGAAAAAGAATACAAAGAGAAAAACAGACAAATCTGAAAGAATTTTCATTTTTTCCTGCATTAAATTCAAAAATTGAAGAAAAAATCAACTTAATACTTGAACAGGCATAAAAGAGGTAAGGGGTTACACTCAAGAATTCAATATGTGCAATCACTGAAAAATTTCAAAGATTTGTTTTGGACATTGTCCAACTTATGTACTACACGTCCTGCTTCTGTTTGAGTAATCCTTCCTCTTGGGAAGTTTCCTATTTAACAAATGATAAGACGAAAATCGCAAAGCTCCAGTTCGAAAAAGAGCAAACACATTTGCAGTAACGGAAAACAAAGCTTACACGAAGAACATTCTGGACATCTTTGGAATGACAAGTTAATATGGTAGACACAAAGTTCACTTCGTTTAAAGGAGAATCAAACTTCGCAAAATGTCACTTTATGACAATAATTAAAAACAGAATCAAAGTCTGCTTTGCATAACAGAAAATACATGAATTTAAATGAGCCAGGTTAAAATAACTTATTAAAATTCCAATGTCCAAGGTTTGTTTTACTCGCGAGCACGTGCAACAATTAGAAGTATTCTTTCCGCTATAAAGCCATGTACACGAATCTATTAATTGATTTCAAGCGATCAATTAAGCTATCAAATAAACGAAAACTAGTTATTATATGCAAACGAGTTTGTACTTTTCAGGGATGTTCTAGTTTTTTAGCGGATGTTTCTGATCCCCTCGATTAATCACGGCATTCCATTCATACACAACACACTACGTGTAATATTTGTGCAAACACAATTGTCGTTCGATTGAAGTGCTCGATTGTTTTTCTCGCAGTGATTTTGCGAGAGATAAAATCTAAGTTTGCAATAATAAAAATTTCAACCCTACAGAGTAAAAAATAAAGAATGTATTAGCTTATGAAGAAAGATCGTAACTCACCTCATCGCTACATTACTCCCGTCGATCACGATAGGCCTAAGACAGCTCGAATCTTCAGGGGTTGGATGTGGTTTCTCGTACGCGAACGTTGATGACCCTTCCTCAAGTTGTTTTACTGACGACTCTGCCTTGAGAAGTTCGGATAGCAGCGAATTTTTATCCGCTGAAGGACCTAACTTGCTTAGACCAGTGCTTATTATCGATTCGGAATATCCGAGCTTCAGAGCAAAGTCTCTCAAGGACTCGTCACTCGAAGGATGAATAGTTTCACTGGCTTTCTCTTCAGATTTAAGCGCCTTTTCTTTCTCCGCAATCTCCCTCGCTTTCTTCCCCGCATTTCTTTCGTTACTAGAGACCATTTCGGCAACCAGTTGCCGTGCTTTTTCGTCCCTGGAAGGAGCGGATTTAGCGTTTGCTGTATAAGCACATTCCTGTTTCTCAGTCTCCGTGCCCCGCACAGCCAAATTTTCGATCTTGGAAATAAGTTCCAAACTTGAATCTCCACTGTTGAGCTTTTCCTGCTCTAATTTTTCATCAGTAGCAGTGGTTCGTTGATTGACTGAGCCTCGATCACACTCCTGGTGATCGACTTCCACCACAGATTGGGTTTGTTTTGTCAGAGCACTGTCAAATTGCGACGAGCTATTGTTGTTTTCGTTCAAGACTGCCTCCTCGAGGGCACAAACCGCCGGTGATGGTGAACAACACACAGCTATGATATAATCCTGTAAGGAAAAAACCAAACGTTAATGGCGTCATAATTAAATTACACAACCTTAAAATCACAGCAGACGGGTCCATGTTTCAGGACAAACTTCTGCAAACCTTTGCGCGGCGTATGTCATGCTCTTTGCCTTCGAGTTTCACCCAGCAACTGAGACTGTCTTGCTCTAAGCTCCGTTTCAATTCCACGTCAAACAAAAAATTGACTCGTTTCTCCACTAATGTAAATTTGTTCTCAATTTGCTCTTTCGGTAGCACGAACTCTATAATATTTCTATTCTTCACCATCTTCGATCATGTTCGGCACTCATAATTTGATCCGCATCTTCCAACTCGAACAGCGATCATTTGACTGACATTGCAGGGCGGGAACAAATGTTAGCGAAACCGGAAACGTTGACACTTGTCAATGACGTCATTGACGCTCAACAACTTCCTTCGCAAATAAAGTACTGTACATAGGACAATCAAGAGGTGCTCTGACTTTCACGCGCTGGCTGTTGTTATTTAAAAACAGTTACTTAACATCTCCGGACGACAAAAATATATCAGATTTGTGAGTTTCTGGCGCTTCATCTCTCGGACAAATAGGAAACCGGAAATAGCTTTTTATTTTCCACAGAATGCCTGTCGTTCCTATTGCCCAAATTTGGGTTCGCATAATCTCGAATTTCGGTTTAGTCACGTCTAAAAAGAATTAACGTTGGCGGGAAATTGAATGCGGGCCAGCTGTAGACATTCTTGTAGCGCACTAATTGTTTATCATATAATGGATTTGCCCCCAAGCTACGAGACTTGCAACTGCGACAAAATTTCATTTTGTTAATCGTGTATTCTTAATAACAACGTTTCAACGCAGTTAGAGAGAATTAGAGTTGTATATTTGGCGCAAAAAACTAAATAACAGGCGCTAATTTCCAAAGCAAAAGCAAGATAATTAAGAAAATTTGAAACAGGCGGGGCTCACACGCAGGACGGCAAAAGCACAGAAGAACCGGAGCGACTTTGTTCCAGAATTCGCGGCTTTTTCAAAGTCCGATTGGTCTATCTTGTACATGGTTGAAATGGCTTTCCCTTTGTAAGTGGTTTGAAGGGAAAATGTTGCGGTTAAAAGATACTAATTTATCAAATTTTTCGATTGTCTTCGAGAACAAAGCAAGGGTCGTGTTTAAGTTTTTTTTCTGAAATGTTTTGGGGATGAACATCACCTCCGGTGACACTGGGCCACACCCTCAACACTTAAACAAAATATTTTCAGAGCGTCCACAGGTCAGTGACTTTATAGTAAACAAATTCAAACGTGTGTTGTTAAAGGCTAACCGTTTTACTGCCATCATGATCAGGAGATGTTGTTCTAACTTTCGAGTTTGAGGATAAAATCATTATGTACAAGGTGGTTCCAAATTTACAGACTGTGGATAAAATCATAAGAATGAAGGCGGTTAGGGGATATTTATTATGCTTGCAAGGTGCTCTTCTAACCCGGGTTCTTAAGAAAAAATGTTGACCAATGTTGAGCTGTTCGTTCGTATGGACTGAGGCTGTCTTGTTTCTTTTTTTTTTGTAATATTTCGGCGAAACTCGTAACTTCGGATTTTTTCGGCTTTTTCCAAAGCCAGAACACAGTTTGGAGTGAAAAAGGCAGATATCACGCCCGAATGACAGAAGATACACGTATTGTTATGACCAGCTGTTCGTGGCTTTAGGGCAAAATATTTGTTAACGTACGCAGTCATGTTTTAGATTCCAAACAATCAACAACCCTGACCTTCTTAATAACTATTGTTTTTGATGTCAAAACATAATTCTTCCAAGCAACTAAGTCTTGCTATCTCGGGAAGTTCTCTATTATCAGCTTAATCTCCATGAATTTCATACTTTTGGTACTACTACGTCCTTCAAAAAAGTAAAACTGAAAGGAGTTTTGCCTTGACCACATCGCCCCGGGAGAAATATTTCGAAAGGCGGATCTAAATTTGGACTCTAAGGTCCTAAATATGGAATATTCTACTCAGCGGGCGGTCGCTGTAACTGTCATTTTAGCCTTTTGGAGATTTGAGTCTTTTCACACGGCCAATTTATTATTTTAACTAATATTCATGATTAGTGCAAATCTTCTCTAAACGACAAGTATATAATACGACACAAAACAGGGACAAGAATAAAAAACTAAGAAACACCCTTTTTCCGGGTTGGTTTTCTCCAACACTTTGCAATAGCATAATATAGTTCCTGTCGTGCTTTTGAGTTTGTGGAAAGGTACTCTAGTGTTCTCCGATTAAGACAAAGCAAGGGGTCTAAAGCTCTGTATCTCAACTTGATCAGCATTTAAGTCGGATTATTTAACATTAGTGGGTAAGATAAATAACTTACTTTTGACATTCGGATTTCGTGGTTATGCCAAATTCCATATCCGGCCTTGACTATACTGACATCGTTTGAACATCCATCGAATAAAAGCCGCTTAGCTTTAACCATAATCACATATTACGTTGTGCTGTTTTTGGCAAAAATATGTATTAATTCAGAATGAAGTTCAAGTGGATTTATTTTTGAATGGAAAGGCTTACATATAACCAGCTCATTTTCCTTTAAAATCATTTCAAAAAGTTAGCCAGGCGTGTACCGTGTAAAGCATTGCAGCAGAGCTCACATGAATCTTTTCTTTTAACTCTCAGTTGTCATTCATTTATCTTCAAGGCAATGTTATAATTTCTCTTTGTAGCATACGAAGAAATGACCAAAATAGCTGTTTTTACCATGGAAACGTCAAAATAAATACCGCTAATTGGACTATCCGTGGGATTACATGAGTTAACGAAATGAAAGGAAATTGTTAAAATAATGCGTTGTTTTTCTCAAGCACTGAAGTGGAAACGTACATTAAAATTCCGGTTGTGAAAAGGAAATAACCTTGAACCCTCGACAACTTTGTTTACCGAGTTTGTCAATTTCGTCACTATGTGTACTTTAAGAACGTTGTTGATCTATTAAAAAGATAAACTTACATAATTGGTTTCACTACAAGTTATTACACAACTAAAGTAACAAAAACAATTCTGTAGTAACTGCTATTGTCGTTTGCGTTAATAAGAGAAACTCAAGGTTCAGTTTTTGTTCGGATTGGTATGCTTTCAAAGATACAACACCGTTCAATCATGTTAAAAATGCAGTGGGCAGAATCTTTTACACACGATATAGTTTCTAAGGACAAGAAGGCGGAGTTTTCTCAAGAACTTAAAGTGTAGCACTACTCGAACTATTTTGATAAACCCTAAGGCAACATTAGTCATCAACAAAATAATCCAACAAATTGCGCAACGTTTGATTGGCGTTATCTGTTTGACTTCGTGTGAGGACGCCTCTGCGTCTTGCAGCCCAGCCCAGAAAATTAAAATAGGAAATTACATATCCGAGCAACCAACAGACGTATGATAGCTTATGACTGAGAAAGCCAGCGAGGCTGAGTGTCATTATGGTTAATAACCCTTATCAGTTGTTATCTCCTTGATCTAAAGTTCTTTGTTCCTCAAGTATTCTCTCTATTGGCTATTATTTTGATTAATAGATTTGCCTTTTAATGTTCTTATCTTCACTTTTAAAGTTCCATTGCCAGCCCTACCTACTCATTCCCCACTTCACAAATTCTTGAAGCGTACATCGTTTAAGTCACCACAGCATTTTAAAGTATGTGCTTAATATAAAACACGATTTTAGGGTATAAACGTGCTGAATAACTTTGGAATTTTCGAGAGAAAGGGAATAAAATTCAGCTGAAATCCCGCTCGAATAAAAAACTGAGATTTGGAAAACAATTGTAATTTTTTAAGTGTTAAAAAGTCTCTGTTTTTTTTTCGTGAAATGTGAATATGACAATGAAGCCACACACAACAACTTATTATGGCCTGTCTGTGATCTTTATCTGAGTTATTTACTTGTTTTCTAAGTAACTCCTTCCGGTCATTGGCGACCATTTTGGTCCATTTACCAAACTGATGCACAAGTGAATGCCTGACTTTTCTTGTTTGTGGATAAGAAACTTTAAATAAAGCTTGTTATGCGTGTTGATCAAGATAGAAGAAAGTTTGCCTTATTATGTTTACATTTTTATCTTCTGGATGTAGAATTCTTTTTCATTGTGCTTTTCTGAAAGCTATGTTGAACGCAGGGGGCCCATCACCCTGAGAGAGGCGAAGCACAGGCGACCCAGTGTAAGGTTATGATGACAAGGCAGCTTAAACAAGCTGTTACGGCGAACGCAATGGCGAAAAAATTTACTAAAGTACCATGCAAAAAATTGAAGATAAATAGCTGCGTTTGACGTGTAACAAATAAACATATCGAATTTTCATAACGGTCAATTTCTGACCGAAAAATTTTGTTTGCCCTTGTTCAGTCTGTGGTATTCATATTCAAACGTATGAAACATTTGTGTATGTTAACGAATGAAACATTTGAGAGGAAACATGGCATGACTCCTTCCATAACAAATACGTCCTACTTTCCTAAGCCCTACATCGATGAAACTTATAGAGGTTTTTCCCAAACAAGACTACTGCGTTACTTTTTAGATTACTGTCAGACCGATGCCGTGAACCATATGTTCCTCTGAGAATATTCTTCGGGTATATCACTGCTATTCGTTTCATCCGGAATTGTCTGAGAACAATTTCTGGAATGCTGGAACGGGAACCAATCAATTCGTTTGTCTCAAAAAGGAAATTTGGAGTTGGTTTTACAAGTAAAAAAGCCCATATCGATGCCTTTAAAATAGCGGGATCGGAATCTGTGAGATTAGGTTTACTGATACCGTAATTTCCGGATGTTCGTTAGATCCAAAAATGTTATATCGATGTTGCACAGCACTCCAAACACGTAAACACGGGCAACGCTGACGTTGCGCATTTAAGAGACTACAGTTGCGTCAACCATGGGTTGGGCGCGGGGGGGGGGGGGGGGGGGGCGAAATGCTACAGGCCACCCCCATCACTAAATCTCCCCCAACCCCTGCTCGGTCGTCTCTTTAGAAACCATCATCTAAACTATACTAAATGAAAACAGGAGCGAAATACGTGGTATACAGCGATTTTCCGTTTAGTAGATTTTATTTGAAAGCCGGTCACACTTCAGGCACCTTTAAATAAGAATATTTCACCAACATAATCCACATGAGAGATTTGTCGCTGACCTGGGATAGGAATGGTACGTAAGATAACCACAAGACAGCTAATATCATGATCACTATTCCGATCTCGTAATCTTGTTAGGGAAAGCCTTATCTGTTTTTTGAACCTTATCACGCCAAGTAAAAGAGCGTATTGAAACAAATTAATGGAGAAGTTTAGATGATTGACTTCCTTATCTTTATTATCATATTGTCTTGCTTGCAGAAGTTTGTGGCTCAACCATCCGGAAAATAGCGTCAATTTAGCGAGGGTAATAAGTCAATACGACGCCATTTTCATGGTACAAATAAGACCCAGTATTGACCGCATTGCGGTTTTTAAATAGGCTTTCGTAACAAATTACACAGGTACGAAGGGTAAATACGTAGTCATTAAGACGAACTTAGTTCATGATATATATCCGTTTATGACAGCTTTTCTGAGGTGACAAGACGCGAAGTCTCGGTTCATTAGCGGGTGTGACTGCACGCGAGCGAATCTCGCACGCGAGCACGCGAACATGAACAAAATCCTGTATTCAGGCACTCCAAAACACGCGCCACATTTCTAAACGCTTTCTTTCTGTCTGCTGCAACATACTTGGCGGGGAATTGCATTAATCCTACATGCAAGCAGCCGAGGTCAATTCAGCTGACACGCCAGATTATACTAACTGAAAAAGAAGTCATAAAACTCGATTCCAGCTGTTTTAGACTTTATCCGATGGGTTCCTTTCTATAAGTTTTTGTCTTTTTCTTTTCGTTTTCTTAAAGGTGCTGCAGTTTATTGGTAACTGATTTGGTAGCTGGTTGCTATCTTGTAAATTCTGAAGCCATATTCAGAGCAGCAGTTTACACGAACCTACTTAAGATGCTTTCGCAATGACAGTTTCTTACACGGCATCGTTTTTTAACTTTGTTCAGACAATCTTAGAGTGATTTAAAAGCTACTCCCTTACGATGCCAAATTACCACCGTCGAAAAAGTTTCAAGGAAGGATGTGACGTTTCATAAGAAACTGTTCAGCTGCATGATCAGATAAGAAATAACAGGGAATTACACATATTTCGGTGCAGCTTTCAGCACTCCTTTCGTCAAGATTTATGCAAACTCAGTCTTCATCTTGGCTATTTGGTAATAAAGCTTGTTGTTATTGTTGTTGTTGTTGTTGTTTTCAATGCCGTTTCATGATCTCAGTTACCGACAGTGCAACTTATATACACTCGTTTCAGCGCAGCTGCTTTTAAACTGGTTGTGACTTCTTCAGGCATTCCGCTGCTGTTTCAAACGTTTGTCTTATTCATATAAACCTCTAGTCTCTAACATGCTACAAGCAAAAGTTTTCACCTGTTTTGTTGGCTTTTCCTCGGCCCTTGGGTTTAAGACTTCTCTCGATTCAGTGGATTCGGGTACGGGAAACTTCATTACTCAGACGTGCAAACGCAATAATCAGGCAGCGTAAGAATCTGTGTTAAAAGGAAATGCAAATATTTGCATTCTAGTATCAGTAGTTCCACTTTACAGTTGAAGACCACCTATCTATGTACGTTACTTACGGCACGCTTTCGGTTCGCGGTTTAGTGTATCGCCTGTGTTTTAACAATAAAATTTTAAATTTTTCAGATCACACTCAATTCGCAGACAGTGGCAAGCGTCATGGCAAAGTCTCGTGAACACTGATATTAGAACGCCTATATTTGCTTGAGTGGGTCTTTTTACGCGGTCAGCTGAGTTATCCTGTTTACAACTTAAATTTTCAGAGAGGCGATATCCCTTTCACGAGAACTTTCGGGGATCAAAAGTATCTAAGTCTTCAAAAAACTGAAACATCTCAAATTTCGTGTTTGAGAAACAAATAGTACCTTAGGAAAGTAGTGCTCGAGAGCTTTCATTTGAATGGTCACACCTTAGGATTTAATCCCCAGTCTTAACTGTTTTGTTTTGAGGTTTCAGCTCTCGGACTGAACGGGTTATTTTTATTAGCTGACTCAAGGCGGCACGCGGAAAGAAATCAACAATTTTACCACTCCGGGACAGTGAAATCACGTAGCCTACAAGCAGACATCACCCCTTTTTCAGCTTAAAACGATCAACATTAGCGTTCCTACAATTTCCGACAAAACTGCATGCTGATACTTAGAGAGCGGTTTTGTAAATTTGACTGATGAATTGTTTTTACATCACTCGCTATTTCTCCCACGTCTCCCCCTTATAAATTTGCCATTGAAGGCCTTATCATCAGACAGACAAAACAACAAGATAAAGAGCAGCTGTTAAGGGGAAGGGGTAGGGAGCGGCAGTCCTGTGGTCTGCTCTGTAGACGTGTGTATTTTCATTTACGTGTGTGTTTTCAGGTTCTTTTATCTGACATAATAAATAAGCGACTGCATGTTAAAACAAAAATTACATTTTAAACCCTTTTTAAGGAGTGGTCGTTGTTGTTTTGATGACCTTATGCACGATTCATGGTGAAACACGTGGGAAATTTAAGGAGGTATTTACTAACATTTAGCTAACGTAGGAGCTGGACGTTTATAAAGACTTGTTCCATTTAGGACGGTCCATGATGGTGCAAGATCTAACCGAGCTGAATGAGAACAGCATAACCGAAAAACCCGACGGTGGAGACATGAGGTTGCTTGTAACCGGACCACTTTGATGTGGTAAGATAACGGGTGGTTTGTGCACTGAAAAGCCTGACTGATCCATAGCATTGTACACCCGGGTTAGAAAATGCGGAGTTAATGAAATCGAAAAATTGTGAATTTCGATTCGTCAGTAGGATAATTTTAATGAACATCTTATTATCAAAAACAGTGGCGAGCTTTGTCGTTTTAACTCGGAAACTGTGTGAAGGATGATCGAAATAATTGCAGTGACAACTGGGAAGAAAAATGATAACGGGCACCTGTTAGAGATTTTCAACGGGAATTTTGCACACAAAACTTGTCTGAGTCATCTCCGTGATTCTCGCTTTATCTGAGTAAAGTACAGAAGTGATAAACTATTATAAATATCCTTCAAAGGTCGCTCAGCTTCTTTGAGGGAATCGACGTAGAATGCTATTAAATCGGGTAACTGTCCAATAAAATCACTACTCAACATGAAAGTTTCGTAAGGGTCAGTAACTCATTTGCTGTTTTACAAAATCTAACTACGTTAACACTGGACGTTTTGTTTTTAGCAAGTTTGCTGCTATCAATACTAGAGAGTCAGATTCCGGCTAAAGGCTTGCAACTTCTCGGCAAAGTTTAGACGGTGAATTAAAACATCTGAAAGGATAAGCCTTCAATATTTCGGTCACAACTCTTAGCATCATGGCGACATTAGCCTGATAGCTCCGATCATAACTGCTGACAAACGAATTAATTCTTCTTCCTTTATATTACGTACTATCTCTATTAAACTTAACAGCAAAATCTTTACTATAGGAAGTTGTGGGTGCTATTGTTTTCCTTCAATCGCCTTAAACGTTGCACAGATCATTTTGAATGGAGACTTTGACTTCAGTCCAAAAATTTCAACCATTTACGCCCCTTGTGCGCGTGTTCGCTAGGTCAACACATTAGAGCCTATTTACGAGTTTTGTCTTTAGTTCCGGGAGGTCAGTAAGCGTAAAACCAATAAGACAGCCTTAGGTATAGATCACTTACCTGCAACCCTCGGCATCTATCTAGAAATACAGAACCCGCGCGCTGTTAGTGAAATATAAACAAGAGTTTAGCTGACTTCATCGCCTAAAATAGTCCCGCTTTGATAACACAATGGGAGCTTTGTACACTTTGTGGGTTGTTTTTCACAAATGTTAATTCCTGGACCTTTTCATTAAGATCGTGGACTTGTCATATTTTGATCTGACGGGACTACAAAAATAGAGCAATTAAAATATTTTCCGTGTCTTTGCCAACTTTTCGCCCATTGTTCTTTGAATTTTGGGCGGAAGTTTGCGGTTCCAAAGTAATCTACATGTTGATTGCGCATCAGATTTTTGCGGACAATCTTTCTAATCCTCTCTACAGCTGTATAAATGTTTTGCAGGTATAGATAAGTTATTTTTCACGTATATTTGTTATAATTACTCGCTTTGGCCGTCAACTGAACCCTTGATTGAATTTGAAATTGATATTTCATTAAAGTGGCGGTGCTGACTTCAGCTCGCATGGCACCGGTTTCAAAGGATAATTAATAGCCGTTTAAGTACTGATTTTAAAATTGTCAATGCAGTTTACCATACAATCATGTGGTGGTAGACATGTTGTCTACGCTGTTGAGTAAAAGAATTTTTCCAAATGGACTGCGATAAGTGAATGACAGGTGAAACGTAAAAGTTACTTTTGATAAATGTTTCGTTGTCCTTAAGTTCTCCAAAGGCAAACACCCCTTTTTCATTGAGCCTATCTTGTCGCGACATCGCGTCGCTCAAATTTTAACTATTGTTTCGCTGTTGAAGTTCATTTAACAAACTGAAAGGTCAGACTTTTCAGTCTTTTATCGTTAAAGACTTGATTGAGTAAATGTTTAATTGCCACCCTACTGGAGACGAAAACAATGGTACGTCAACTAAGGAAACAATTATTTATTGTTTTAATTTGCCCAGAAAATGACAGATTGCACCTCTTGTGAGGTTGGTTAATATAAATTAGCCAACAGCTTCGCAGAAGAGGTCTTTTTCAGTTTTATTTGTTCAGGTTGGCTTAAGAAAGATAATCAAAGTCACTCCCACGAAATTTTCCGCAGACAAACAAGCTCACGTGAGCTCAAGTTATTTAGGAATCGAAAACCTTCCAATACTGGCGGAAATATACAGAGAGATAGCTGAATCAAATATATATAAGCTGACCAAAATCGAGTTATTTGCGACGATAAGACGCCTATAATGATCACACTTTCTTTAAATAAAGCAATTTACAGGTCACTATTATCAAAGAAGTTACTGTTTGGAGGTGAATGTTTACCAAAAACAAGACCGCCCCCAGTTGACTTATTAGAACAGTTATTGCTCCGTAAAATATGCGCAGTGCATGAAACAATAGGTGAGTTCGCAAGTTAAGACAGCTACGAGTTTAAAAGAATACTAAATCGATGATACTGAGTTCCAGCTGAATTAAAGATGATAGTTTACAAAAGTTGACAACACCAGACAGCTGTGTGCCAGTATTCAATGCATTGTAATGCACCGATCAATTCGAAACTTCAACATCCCCCCCCCGGCACATCCCGGGCATTTGACTGTGCATCGTGCCCAGGGAGGAGGGAATTTGAACGTTGCGTTGAAAGGGTGAGGAATTTGAACCGGATTTATCTCTTGTTCTGACGTAAAACGCTCGTGAGTTTTTTCGGTTTTTGCAGGGTTTGATGGATTTACAAGACAGAATTTCGCCTTTGTTAGTAAATTACTCTTTCAAAAGGGTCTTAAAAGAAGTTTGAAGGCGTTTTTACGGCATATCTCTCTCTGAAAGGCGTGTAAAGTGTTTGATTGAAGACGAAATTTCTCTTTGAGGAGAGGTAGTTCAGTACTAATTGGTGGGGCATTTGAACGGCTCTTTTGCCCCGAGGGAAGAGAATTTGAACAAGCCAATCTTCAAAAGTTCAAATGCCCGGGGGGGGTTGCCCGGGGGGGGATGTTGAACTTTCGAATTGATCGGCGCATAATAAAAGCCGTGACGGAACAAAGCAAAAAAAAAACATATATTTTATTACTGCTAAACTAAAACCTCAGGATTTTGTTTAAGATAATTTAAAGTAAAGCTTGTTCATGTACGCACGTTTTTTTGTGAAATTGATCAATGGAGTTTTGATATTCTGACATATAAGGTCAATTAGTGTCTGCGCCATTTTGAAGTGCATGACTGACAACTTTTTCGCAGGGCTGACCAGCGCCAGCTTCATTTTGGGATAGCAACAGCTCTGCGGTTGCAGCTAAGTTGATTTTAATAAGTCAAAATCCATTGCCGCCCCGGCTTATGATTAGTAACCAGGCCCCGGTTCCTGGAAAGCCGATTAAACTATCCCCCGATTAGCAGCAGGAGCCATAATCGGGGACGGAGACCGTAAGCGCGGGGTCCACGCGGCCCCATCGAAAAAGACAAATGTGCTATTTTTAGAAAAAATTGCGCCACCCTCAACGTCATAAACGCGCGTGGCTACACGCAAATTTGCGTTCAACGTGGATATGACCAAGATGGTTATAATTATTTGATATCCAGTATGCCCGAGTACATAATGGTTTTTATAATTAAAAACGCAATCGCTAATTGCTATGAAATCAAGAAAGAGAAAAAACAAAGAGAGAAACTCCGAGATAAAAGGGAACAGAAATCGATCGCGATCACATGACTGACCGAAAAAGGCGCCAAAACCTTGCGAAGTGTTGCAGCGTTTCTTTGCGGAGCTGAATGAATCAATGAAACTGCTCCGAAGTGAACGTACAAGCACAAGGTTTGGGAAAAATCTTCCAATTATGGGCTCTGAAACGTGGCACGTGTTTGGGTTTTCCTGAAAATTGTTGGAATCGTCGTTCAAAGCGGATTGAAGCTGTACGAACTCACCGTTATGGCTGCTGGAGTTCAAATGAAAGAGTCTGTAATCGCTCCGTTCGCACAACGCTGACAACGACCGGAGCCATCACGTGTTTGTTTGATCGAACTGAAGGCAGAATTAATAATTAAGCTTGAACGATAATTTCTATGCAGCTCACTGAAACAAGACTGCGGAGGTGAGGAACATTAGAATTCACCATCTTACTTTTTAAACGCAAACCACAAAACGCAGTTGTTCTCAGTTTAGAGCCCGCGGACGGAATGGTAAAAACAACACTCAAACAACTGTGAAAGCGATTCAACGTATTTTACATGGCATCCGACTTGTGTCTAAATGTCTGGAGCTGCTCAAGGGAACACAGATAGAGCCACAACGAGTACAGGTAAACCAGTGTCAATTTTGCGTGGTATAGCCAAAAAATGTCGCCTTTTCTGGTACTGAATTTGTCTAATGCTTTTTGTTCAGACTGCTGCATGACTTTTGTACTGTCTCGCCATAAAAAGTGTGACAATTTTTATTAAATGCTTCTTTCCTATTTTACTGTGTTTATTTTGTCTTGTCTCGATATTTCCGACTCAAAGCCTTCCGTGTAAAACCTACTGTTTGTGAAATTTTAAGAACAAGTGATTGAGTTGACGATGAAAGAAATTGTAAACACAGCGCTAAATGCTTATATTTATATTTCTACAGTTTCTGTTCGTCCTAAGAAATCAAGCATTTTTGTCTCAGTGACGTTCAGTTGTAATTTCTCCTTAATTTTGCTTCGATACAAAGTGAGTTTCTCGCCGGGTTGCTGGCGGAGAAAAAAATCAAGCTCACTCTGTCTTTGAAACCCTTGCCATGTCCACTGCGCTATGTATCCCTTCTAGGTTCGTAAATTACCCAGTAAGTCATATTCAGTACTAGGGCAGCATGAAGTTTCACTTCATCTTTCTCCTTCTCATCGACGGAAGTAGTTTTTTCTTGGTGTTTTTCCAGTTCTCTACTTTGCCGACGATTGACAACGCACCGCGAGAGTATTTGATTGAAAACAAAGCGCGCTTAATTTTCACTATTCTTTATCTTCATTATAAACATTTGGGCCATTTCGGTAAAGGCGGGCATTATTTCAGAAAACATACGCTGCGAAATCTCGGCAAACGTTTTCTTTACTGATTCGGTATTTGAATCTATGTTACTATTTTTCTTGCTGGGGAAATAGTGACAACGATTTATCAGTGCGTTACTTTTCTTCACAACGTGCTTGGAAAATCATTTTACAGTCTTTTCGGCTGCCCTTCAATCTCTGTACGTCCTCAGAGGAAATACATTTTCGGGATGTATTTTCCCTTTTCCTGCCTGATTCGCCTTCAACTGATTTTTTCGTTGTTCGACGCCTTTTTGGCCCGCAAAACGTTTGTTCCGTCTAACGGGGAAATCCTCGTCCGACATGTCCGACGCATCTTCGCTACAGGATTTTTCTAAAATATTCTCACTGCCATCATCGGAATCACTTGTACAATCCTCATATCCAGAGTCACTATCCAAAAAGTTCTCCTCAAGGGCTTGCCTTAGATTTGGAATTGTCACTGATGACAAAAACTGGATTTCTTCATCTCCAACGAAGGTAATTTCCGACGCCATTTTGTTTGTTTTTCTTTGCGCGGCATCCTCGCAACATACACGCGTGTTTCACGCGCGTGATGGCGCAATTTTTTCTAAAAATAGCACATTTGTCTTTTTCGATGGGGCCAGCCCCATCACTGAAAATGGTATTCAGTTACGGTCTCCATCCCCGATTATGGCTCCTGTTAGCAGTTAATCCACGATTAAATTCCTTATCTCTAGAATAACTAATCCAGGGATAAAAAGGTGTTCCTGAAAGCAGAGTTATCCCTCGTTTAACTATCCCTCGGTTAAACTCATATTAAACCGGTTAAGGTGTTTCGATACAGTTTTTTTGGGACCATACCTAACTTTTTGAATCGGCTCTTAGACAGTCCTTTCCTTGTCAGATCAAAGTGAAATTTGCAATACTTGTTGGTTTTGGATTGAACTTTAGCGTGGTTTACATTTTGTGAAAATCCAAGTCATGGAAATATCGACTTTCACAAAATGTAAACCACGCTAAAGTTCAATCCAAAACCAAAAAGTACTGCAAATTTCACGTTGATCTGACAAGATAAAGACTGTCTAAGAGCCGATCTTAAAAGTGAGGTATGGTCCCAAAAAAACTGTATCGAAACACCTTAAAAAAGTTACCAGCATATAAAAGCGCGGGAAAACGACAGAGCGGGAGAAAAAAGTCGACTCCCATACTCGTTTTACCGATCGATACCTGTTGTAGTCTATTGTCGATATTTGACCGCCGTACGGTTTGCCCATTGTCTGGTTGTGACAAAACAAAACTTCAAACCTTTCCTCAAAGGAAAACAAAGTGGAAATCACGGTTCAGTGCGAAGTGATACTGATTCGAGGTGAAATGTGAGCTATATCTGAAAATCGGTGAGTTCTCTACCTCTTCATTCTTTCAGCAATCGAAACTATTTTGAGCTTTACAGAGCAAGACTTGTTAACAATAAAGTACTGATTTGTGCCGAATAATTGTCTTTGATATTTGTAGCCTATCTGCTTTGTTACGTTCGCCTGGTACAGAAATTTGACAGTTTGTTTTTGTTCTAAATCAGTGAAAAACCTCTGTTTCAGTGTCTGCATTGCTTGAGAACGACAACAACTTCGCTTTAATTAATCGTCAACATTTTTCTCTTATATTTAAGACTTACGTTATTTCAATAAAACATCTCCTTCTGCTTTTGCAAAATTGCCATAAATATTTTATTTCATTCAATAACCCAAGATCGGCAAATTGTTCCGTGAAAAGTTGATTATTCGCGCTATCGCTCTCGATGAAAGATGGCTTCGAAATTCATGGTTTTCAGTTTCGTTTTATCATAAGCTTACTCGTCGTCCTGAAGATCGGTTCATAAATTCTGCTTTGTGAAGATCCTATTTACTGAAGCCACATTTCCAGAGTTACTGTTTAATAGAATTTTATAGAGCTGTTGATGGAATTGTTTAATAGTGTTTTATAATATATAAGCTTACTAAATTCGAAAACTCGACAACACGATTTGTTGCCTTCTTTCTTTTTCCTTACTCAATTAAACTGACAATATCGCAAATTTAAGTTCGCCATTTTGTTTATGTACCAGTCAAATTGAAGCTTCAACATCCCCCCCCCCGGGCAACCCCCGTGCATTTGAACTTTTGAAGATTGGTTTGTTCAAATTCCCTCCCCTCGGGGCAAAAAAGCCGTTCAAATGCTCCACCCATTAGTACTGAAATACCTCTCCTCAAAGAGAAATTTCGTCTTCAATCAAACACTGTTCACGCTTTTCAGAGAGAGAGAGATGCCGTGATGACACCTTCAAACGACTTTTAAAGACCGTTTTGAGAGCGTTATTCACTAACAAAGGTGAAATTCTATCTTAGAAATCCGTCAAACCCTGCAAAAACCGAAAAAACTCACAGGCATATTTCGCTAGAACAAGAGTTAAATCTGGTTCAAATTCCCCACCCTTCCAAGGCAACGTTCAAATTCCCCCCTCCCGGGACACGATGCACAGTCAAATGCCCGGGGAGTGATGTTGAAGCTTCAATTTGACCGGTACATTATGTTGAGCAAGTTTTTCCCCAGATTAGTGAGTTAATCGACCTCGCTAGGTGGATTAAATTTAACCCCTCGTTTATCACTTGGTTAGTGTTAATCGTGCTTTCAGGAACAGAATCTACCCGAAGGATAAATTTTTATTCTCGATTAGCGGGATTTAACCCTCGATCAACGCTAATCGGTTTTCCAGGAACCGGAGCCAGTTCAGTTATTTCTTTGCAGGTGCTGTTCTTATTACGTAACTGGATTTTTGCCAATTTTTATCTGCCAGTAACACGCGTTCTGATCGGTTGCAAACCATGCAAATAAAAAACATGAAAAAAGGCAAAACCATTATCATACAACACTTTGTGCAGTTGAGAACATGAAAGATGATGTAGAAAACACGAGACGGATACGAGTGCTTTCTACTGGTATCGCTAAAATGCCCAAGGTGTTTATGACAATGCAATACATGGTTTTGCCTTTTTAATGCTTCTGTTTTGATAAAGAAAAGCCCAGAAGGGTTTTATGAGAGCTCCTGCTCCACTGAGACATTTGCCGCATCTTGTAAAGCAAGAAGAACAACTGGGACAAATAAAACATTTTAAAAAATCATGGTCAAATAAAACAAAACGTCACTGAAGCGTTATTTCTTCACACAATGTTCTCTTCAGTTCTTTTCCAAATCACTTCATTTAAAAAAAAGCTTAGGCAGAAGCTCATCTCATTCCTCAGATGTTCTGCCAAAAATTTCTGCAAAGAATCTCTGAATATACGTTAAAAACGCTTTCTAGTTCAATCAACGTTCTAGTTTTGTCTTGCCGAACGCTCCTCATAAACATTAAAAACAAGCTTTTCTATTCTTTATAGTTTGATAGAGTATGGTTTTATAGCCAATCACGCGCAGCTTCAGGCCAGTCTATATTTTAAATCCCTACCTAAACATGTTTAGTTTTCCGCTCGTTATTCACAGGAGAGAGAAACGTTTTGTTCGTATTCTCGTCTCGAAAAACTCAAAACAAAGGGAAACACTCGCTTACAACTCGCTTTTCCACAACAGTTTTTCGTTCTCCCAAATCTCTACGCTCTACGTCAGGCTTGTGTTACAAAACCCAGTCTATCGGATTATACAGATCGAGACACGATCTTGTGGTGTCCCTAAATTCACTAAAGATCATTTGCTCTACTGATCTTTTAAAAGGTTTTAAAAGCTTTTAAAACGTTCAGTCACGATTCTGGTTCGTGAAGACAATCAATGTATTCCTTTGTCCAGGTCCACTTCAAGTTTTGTCGCTTTGTCGTTTTGTCTAGTATCGATATGGTGATCACGATGAGACATTAAATTTTGATCACTGTTGGTCGGTCTGTGGTCAGGAAAAGTGTCTTACGCAAGTGGTGGTGGGTTTTTATAACGAACCTACTTTACCTCAGTGTTACCTGTTCATACAGATCCAGATAGTAAAATCACGACAGTCAGGAATACTTCTATCAATGCACGTACTTACCGCTAGAATTGAATACTGTTATAATCCAAGAGACCACGAACATAGACCGAGAACTGACAACTCCGGTGGACTGGTACAGAAGCATGAGTACAACAGAGAGGTCTGTGATGTTTACTGTGATGTAGGCTTCCTAAGTGTCATATGATCGTTTGATTCCCAGACCAGCTAAAGTTAGTTTCAATATCGAAACCTTCATAAAAATAATTTGGTGTAGACTCGTCAAGTCTGAAGGACACAGGGGTGGCCTCAACTTAGCTTGTAGTGTCTACGTGAAACAAAAATTGTCCATGCCTATAACCAATATCAAGGAAGTATGATTGTATTTAATCTTTATTTTTCTTATAGTTTAGGTTAAAGGAAATCACTCCACCTACCTGTGTTGGAGACGCTCCTATGTCATGGGGAAGACCTCCTATTATTTGCAGTCATCTGCTATAATGAAGTTAATCAATTATGTAGTAAGGTTTTATGCGAAGTACATAACCTGTGTGTTCTTGTTTCAGTGTGTTGTTGTTTTCCTAGTCTGCGGGCGATAAGGACGCTCTTCGCAGACAAAAACAAAAATTAAGACAAATAGGAAAACTTGCATGTTCTTATAAACCAGGCAAGGAAATAAAGATAACGGGTTTATTGATGTTTGTCTCGTGAAAATGACCAACCTTTACAAATGGAGCTTCAGACTTCATTACGTGTCGAGGTTTTTTATCCAGCAGGGCTAAAAACAAATAACAAGTGAAACAAAATAGTTTGTGGTCGGATTCAATATCGTCTCAAGCGTTCGACTTTATCTCGACCCGGCGTCCCCGCCCACGTGTATTTCCCTGGGTATCAAAGGATTCCTGAAATTCTCAGGCTACAAACATGGGAACTCCCAAGCGTTCCTCCAAGTTGAAGAAGCACGAAATCGAAAAAGTCGCGCTTGAAGTTCGGGTGATTTACGTTAACTTTGCTTGGATGGGAGTCTGTAATAAGGCATTTATTTCCATTATTCCCTGCCGGTTTCTCATGCATAGACACGTTATCATCATTTTTTGCCTCGACTCAGATTAAAAAAACTCTAGTTTAATTTTGGAGGGTAGCACGAAATTTTCTTGCTGTTAGAATAAAATAATTTTGGGCGGCGGGACTTTTTTAATTGCGTGAGGTTTACTGGGTTTTCGATTTTGCTTCACGTGCAGATGACTGAGTATTCAATTTACATCTGTTGGCGAGACTTGCTGGCAGTAACGTGACTTTTTGGGCTCTGTAGCAGACTTGCAGGCTCTCTGTAGACACTGGAATTATCACTACAATTCGGCAATTATTCTTTTACTTACGTGCTACCAGGACTTCGTCTTATTTTCTTGCGTGCAGAGTAGAACAGTAAGTTGTTCACCGTGCCCCTGTCGTCGAGACTCGCGGGCAAGGGTTAGGGTACAGACCGGCTCAGGCAGACATGATTACTTAGAGCTGTATGTGATGTCATATCAATTTGTACAGCTCTTTCCTAAATTGTGTAAAATAAATCATGATATTTTAAGAGGAAAACCACATAAACCGCAAGTCCTTTTGAGAAAAACCTCGGAACACGTTGATTCCGAGATTTTATCCGGTGCACAATGATAAGAATTACTGTTCTCGCCACTGGGACTGGCAGGTTGATTTGATGATGTCTTCCCACTCTTTCCCTATGACGCGCATATAGAAAGCCAGCAGAGTTATCTTATAGGATCAACCCAAGTCTTCAACTTCTTTATTCCTCAAACAACTGCAAAGAAATCTTTAAAGAGCCTCCTATTGTGTCATATCGTGCTGTTCAAAAACTTCGTGACTTTTTTTCTACGCGCAAAACTGAGAAATCCTACCAGATCACCTGTGACCCACACCTGGTACTTTCCTTTGTGGCTTAAGACATGACTGTCTTACATGTTTCCACATCGGAAATGGCAAAACATCGTACACTTTCCAAGGAAACAATGAAAATAGACATCATATGATTTGCAATTCGACTAATTTGATCTCGCCCCTTGTAAGGGAATCCGGAATCCGGAATCCACCATTTTTTGGCCTTTGAAATCCGGAATCCAGGGCTTTGGAATCCGGAATCGGAATCCGGAATCCAACCCGTGGAATCCGGAATGCAACCTCATCCATAACTCTGGAATCCCGGTCTGAAATATACTGCACTGTCAGTAGTAATTTCATAAGAAATCACCACCTACCCCTCCCCTCGGCTTCCCCTACCCTGAACACCATCGCCAAAAAGTGTTTGGTCACCTAACATGTACATCAAATATGTCAACACTGTGGCTGGGTGTTTTTTAATTCCTTATAGGACCCATGTTTCATATGTTTAAGATCATTTTTCTGACATGCCGTCTTTCTCAACTTTTACGACTTTGACCTGCTCCCCCCTCTCCTAAACGGTCAACACCGTTCACAGTCAGTTTCTTTCATGGAGGCCGATCGCGAACGAAGTACACTGAAGCTGAGCGGGAAGATAATTGATAAATACATAGCTGTTTGTTAGTCATACATATCGGTGTAGTGTTTTATTGAGACATTTTTCATGTGTCAGATATGGACATTATGAAAAAAAAAAATCTTCGAGCAGCATTACTCAGTTTGGAATTATTTTGCTTCGAACTGATACTTGAAACTTCAATTTTTACGAAGTACTGTCTGTGTCACCGCTGGTGGGCGCAAGACTGTGGCCGCAAGACTGTGATGGATGGCCACTGGCTCGTAGAGCTCATCCGCTCTTTAACTAGCCTCCGATCCTACGCAAAGCTAAGGTTCTTTTGGTTGGTCACGAAACGATCCTCCCCAACAAACGATCGGATAAAGGGTAGGTGGACACTCAGCAAGAATAAAAACAAGACAAGTTAGGGACGGACCATTACGAAAAGTATGGAGGTGGGTGGGGGGGGGGGGGAGTCCAGGAGAAGTACCAAAAAATCATGAAAGAGAAAATTTTGCGGGAAAAAAATCGTTCACAGCGAACAGCCTGGAAAAAATTCTGGCATCGACCTTCCAAATTATTTCACAGAAATCTTAGCAAGGTGCACCACAGAGCAGTTTGGAGTAAAAAAAGTTCTGTAGTTAAAAACATGCCTTCTTTCCTGGCTTCTGTGCAGAGCGGATGTTTATTCAAAACGACATTTTAACCAGAAATTTTTATTAATTTATTTAATTCTTTGGCCACGGTAAATCAACACAGTGAGGCGATAAATTGACATCAACCCGTTAATCACCCACCCAATTCATCAAAGGTTCACCTCGCCAGCGGGGTTTTTATGTCCCCTACTCTTTTCAAACATCAGTGAGTGGGTCGTATACGTCTCACACTGACAGTCAGATCAGTGAGGACAGTGAAAGTGCTATGAGACGGGGTAAACGGGTTTTCGTCCTTATCCGAGAAGACTAGAAAGTCTAACCATTTGCAGATGCGAAACAAAGGAAGAATATTCCACTCAGTTATCAAGCCGCCCCTTATGTCGCTTATTGGAAATTTCTGAAATCCCTGTGTCTTAACATTTAAATCACAAGTATTTGTATGTACATTATAGAGATGCATCAGCATTAACACATGCTTTAGAAATTAAAATAAATTTTGATCTTTTGGAGAGCAAATAAACTTTCCTGTTTAGATAGACAACTTCATACAGTTTTAAAATATTGGCCTGTGAAATACGAATGAAACCAGAGTTAAAAACCTTGGAATCCGGAATCACAGAAAGTTTGGAATCCGGAATCCATGGGCATGGAGTCCGGAATCCAACCGTTGGAATGCAGCATCCACGACTCCCTTGGATTCCCTTACATGGGGCGATTGATCGTATGATTTATCGTAGAAAATGCCCGGGAGGGTACTCCCGGGCAATTTTTTGTTTCATACATTTTTTTGCTTTACGTATTTCGTCTTCTGTGTCTTCGTTTCTTTAACTGTCGTAAGGATCAGTTGTTCCGTATATTTTTTTACTCCCTAGTAATAGGCTAATGGAGATGTGCCGCTGAATGGGGTCGCATTTTCGCGACTGGATTGGCTATAATGTCTGGGTTACATTTTCAATAGAGTTACAAGAAAGGGGTCGCACATTTTCGGGATTTTGGGGGTATGAAAATTCTGGCAAGTACGGATTTTGGGTATTTCAACTATTTATGACGGAACGTTTGTAAATATTTACGCATTGTAAATTATGTATCTTCACTTTGATTACCTTATTTTCGCGATTAAACACTGGGGGCGTTTATTTAAAACTAGACTTCGTAGACCCGGCGTTTATTTGGACCCGGCGTTTATTCGGGGCTCGGCGTTTATTAAACAGGGTTAGTTTTTTTGGTCTTTGTTACTTTAAGTAAACTAAATTTATAGCAAAATATAGCAAAAACAAGAAAAACAGGAACCGATTTCGTGTGTAGCCAACAATATTCAAAACAAGGCAGGAGAATTGGGTGCTATGTGGAGTACATTACGCCCACTAATTAGGGCGGGGAGGGGGGAAATAGTGACAGTTAAAAATAAACTGGTTAAAAAGATATTTTTAGTTGCAGAAATTCTTTTCGGTGTGCCAGGACCTGTTACTGAGTTATTTTTAGGAGTCAGCTTCCACGAAAACTGCCGAAACCAGGAACGATTGCACAACGAAGATTATTTTTTCGTCATTTCGTCATAATAGATACCGCTGTTCCTAAGAACAGCAGATTCAGTTGTCGCCATTTTTTGCTGCGAACTAGAACGTCGGATAACATATTTGAACTAGGAAAGGTTTTCATTCAAACCCAGGATGCCGAAAAACAAAGGTTTAAAGTGATTTCAATGTGTCTGTGACTAAATTTCGTATATAAGACTCTAATCGTTTTGTTTTTGGCTAGGAAAGGGAGGAAAAAACCGACGAAGGGGAAAGAATGAGAACGAATCGGAGAAACGCGAACTCGTGTTTAAAGAAGACGGCCAAGGTGATCAGAAAATAATTTTCTTCATTCTTCCGTAGACTTTTATCGTTGTAGTTCTAACGTTTCTGTTTGTTCGACTTAAATCTAAAGAATATGCCCAAGTTATTAAGATGCTAGGAAACGGAAGACTGGATGCGATGTGTTTCGACGGCGTGAAACGACTTTGTCATATTCGTGGGAAACTTCGTAAAAAGGTTTGTGGTAGAGACTTCAGCTTGAACTTCATGTTTCATTTGTGTTTGTTGTAATTGTCCAGTATTTGTGCAAAATTTTTACGTTTTATCTCCTTGTGTTTACCAGCTCTCACTTGAAATATTGTTGTTTTGTTCTGGAAATGGGTAACTGTGAATTTTATGCGCTTGTGTTGATGCTTTTTAACTTGGACATATTTTTCCCACCGTCGAGATCGCGCGATTTTGTAACCGAATTTGTTGTTTACGAAGTCGTCTGAATTGTTGGAAACATACCTGTACTTCCCACTCAAGTCTGCTGTGGATCTAATTTGCGCTACTGACTGGTGTTTCTTCTACCTTGTACTTATATGGATAGGATAAAATCTAGGGATATAAAAAGGTAGATGGTAAATTTTGACTTCGGTCATGATATAACAGAAGAATTTATTTGATGGGAGAAAGAGAGAGAAAAAATCTTAGTTCCCAATATGAGTCAAACCCATGACATCCCATACACTGGTCATCTGCCCTAGGTTGGTCATGTTAACTAGGTGCTCATGTAATAGCCTGCGTACTGCTAAGATCAGTAATGTCAAAGGATCCTTTTGAGGACTCACATTTTTGTTTTTTAGCTATGCTGTTAACATGCTGAATTCATTCTTTTCTTAGTTGTACAGTTAATCTTTTAGTGTTGGCGAATGGTCTTACCAAAAATTACGGTCCAGCAAAATTTCACCTGAATTGAAAGCGTCTCACAGTCTTGTTTTTTGAGACATTCTTTGCGTCTTGGGAGTCTTGAGTTTTGGGCAAAACAGTCTAGGAGTCTCAATTTGTTTTGACCTAACCTTCCCAGGCTGGCTTGTTCTTTTTGTGAAACTGCCTAGCTAGAGTCTTGATTTTAGAAGGTTATAAAACTAAATGAATCTTGAAGTTCTGATGCACTTAGGTAAACTGATGTGAAAGTCTCCAGTTTGTATTTTTATGTCCTAAAATGTTTTGGGCTCTAATTTTAGAAACTCTAAAAGCTTGGTCTGGTAATTTAAAAACTGAAAGGGTCTTGAGCTCGCACAAGGAAACGATTGTCTCGCCATCTTGCAAAGTCCCCTACTTTATGTAACCAGCTCCCCCCTCTCCGCACCAACACTTGTCCAGGTTTTCAATGGAACTGCTGCACCTTTCAGCCATACCTTTCAGTTACTCAAGTCAACCAACGGTTTCAGTTTTTGGTTTTTATGCCTTTTATGGTTATATAACTGAACATCTCTGAAAACAAACAAGTTTAGTTTTAAGTCATATCCAAAAAAGAAGACTGTTCCTACATGTCAAGTCCAGCCTCCTACAGTCTGATCTTTACTGTAGTATTTGTAGTTCTGTGTACAGTAATTTGAAACATGTCCTTAAATGTATATTTTGTTCCCAGGTGTGGATCAATGCTGGTGATATTATTCTCTTGGGTCTTCGTGACTACCAGGTATGGCTGTAATACATTGATTGAATTCCTCATTAAGGTGTCTGAACACAGTTTGCGCGCACTCTACGATTTGTACTGCTGCTGCACAAGGCTTTGAGAAAAACAAACATGGAACCTGTACAGCGATCATTTCATTTTGTTCAATGAAGATTGTGCAAGTATTTTTTCCTTTGTTATGCATCAAAAACGTTTGTTTTTCAATGTATTAAAGGTGATACTATTGGAAAATACTCTGCCTTTCTGGAATTGTTTGTATGGATCGAGAAGGATCAAGAATCCTGTTAAATGCAGCGCATGTGCAGTTAACCAGAAAATTGTGACTGTACAATTTAGTGGAAATGCACTGATTTCTACGGAACCACTCGTTAGAATTCCATGAAATTTGGTAGAGTAATAGTTCAGAACATACTTAACTCGCCTTCAAACAAAAATTGAAATCTGACAGAGGACATGTTCAGAAAACGTTAAAATGCAAAACACAAAATAACAGAAGATCTCTCTGTCAAAATTTCACGAGACCAGTGTCAATAGGCCAGTATTTTTCTGAATTTTCTAGAGACAAATGATGTAAAAATCTAACGACTGGATTTTCTGAAAATAAATCAAACCCATTATTTAATGCTGGTTTACTGTGTTGCCATGGCAATGGTACCTAGTCCAATAATACATATCAACATATAATCTTTTTTAGTTGAAATTGCATCTTGCCAATTTTGGCTGCCCAACAGCCAGTGGTTTGAAAGTAACGATGAATAACGCACAGGTGCAAGAAAACTGTGTTCGGCCACCTTAAGTCTAGTGTATGATTTTGAAGACTCGAATTGAAATATTTAGTTTGGCCCTACAAACTGCTAGGGGTAAACCCTGGATGATTTATTATTCCATCCAGGGGCGGGGAGGGGGGTCGAATGATGTGTGTGCTCCTTTTGCTACAGCTTAAGGGAGGAGAACCTTAACTACAAAAAGGCTACAAAAGGGTTGCTAAGGACGATTTCTAACCATCACATATTGGGTTCCCTAACTTCCCTGGGTTTGGTTTTCAGCCATGTTTGTTCTATCGAAGGTTGCTTTAACTTGTTAGGGTCACGACCATATTTAGAAAGTCACATGCCCAGAACACTGAACAGCTTACATGTTACTCTAATAAAGACAATGCCACTGGTTAAAGGAGCTGTGTCACAAAATTTACTCAAATTCAGCCACTAGGTCCTGGCCTCCAAATTAAGCAAAACATAAAAATAACCGCGTAAAACATTGACGAAAGGTTTAAATAACACAGCAAACACAAAAAGAAGGCACGGATGTGCCAAATTAAAGAAGATTAACACGGATTATAATTGGGTTTTTGAAAAACTGTTAGGCTGAACAGTTTTCAAAGTTTATCTCTGTTATTTGTAATTTAAATATAATGCTCAGGATACATATTTGTTTGTCACGAAGCTGGGATTTTGTCATCTTCAAGTAATTTCTTTGCAAACATGAAGTTCCATGGTAAGTAAGGGTGAGTAATTGGCAAACTAAACAAATTGGACTGGAGTACTGTGACATAGCCCCTTTAAAGAGTCTTCTGTTGCAGAAAAGTCTGTAGTATCTATTTCTTGAGATTTGTGTTACTGAAAAAGCTGTGATGTCAGAAGACCTTTATAATGTCATAGCTTTTTCAATAAGGTGAATCTCAAGAAATACATACTACAGATATTGCATCAGAAGGCTCTTTAACCACTGGCATTGTTTTCGTTACAGTGACATGTAAGCTGTTGGAAGTTTAAGGACAGTATTTTTACACCTTTCAACTTCACTTCAACTTTGGCGTATAAATTCGCTGTAAATGACAGATCAAGAATAAACAACTGCTCTAGAAAAAGCTCTAAGGCTAAAACAAAATTCAGAAGACGAATCTACTTCCGCTCGTATGAATCCTAAAGCTGTTTCTGCAAGTTTTCTTAAATTAACTGCTTGCCTTTCACATGTGTGACAAAAGCATATTTAAATTTTGTGCGCTCTTATGCTTGAGAGCCCCATGGAATCTCAAGATGAATTAAATAAACAGGCCATTTGCACAATGGCGTCATTTTACTACTACTACCAGAACCCATTTCGTTTTTGCTTTCATAATTGAATTTGGTAATCCAATTGTTATGCGCAGGTGAGCATTTCCGTATGGAACCTGCGCAATACAAATATTAAATTTATTATTTATTTAATCCCAGCGAGGTAAAAAAAAGTCCTAACTTGCACATGAAAGAGAAACCCATAAGGATTCTGGTAGCAGTACTAAAATGATGTCATCTTGCAAATGGCCTATTGGGCACAAAAATGAGCTGCCTTACCTTAGATTCAAATTAGCTGACAACAAGTTACACATCTATCATTTCACTATGGCTATGGTTTTTACTGGTAGTTAACTTTTTAAACATGCCTTTTGGGGTAACATTTCACTCTAAGTTTTTTCCTTCAAGGCTGTCAGATGGTAGTAAACCTATTCGTATGAAAAATTTCCTGCAGCCATCACAGAAACAGTATCATTTTCACTTTTCAATGTAGTTGTTAGATCCCGCAGGAATACGTACAAGAGATCCCGTTATTTGAAATGCAGTTTTTACCTGCTTGAATGAACAGTACTTAAACAATACTTGAAGAACTGTCAGTGAGGGTTAACTTTGTATATTAAATGCAATGGAACCGTAAAAACACGATTAAATGTTGATTTCTACTGTTGCGTAAATTTTACATGCGTACGGGCGTTAATTTAACTGGCTTTACGTGCGTAAATAAAATTAGAGACGATGTATGAATATAATGATCTATAAATGGGAATATTTAATGAACATAGTAAAACTAGTAAAAATAGTCAAGGAGGTAACGGCTTACATGTAACGGCTTACATAAACGTAAACATTTATTTAAGCCGTTCATACATCGTCTCTAATTTTATTTATGCACGTAAAGCCAGTTAAACTAACGCCCGTATGCACGTAAGATTTATGCAACATAAACGTAACCATTTATGTAAGCCATTCATACATCGTCTCTAATTTTATTTACGCATGTAAAACCAGTTAAATTAATGCCCGTATGGACGTAACATTTATGCAACAGTGGAAATTAACCTTAACAGAGGTTTGGAATGGTTAACAGCTGATTCGTAATAATACAAAGACTATCAAATATTTTTATTTGTACGATGCTGTTAGTCGTCAAAAAAATCACTTCAGGGGCTTGTTTCTTGAAAGTCCTGATAACTTTTTGGGTCCGGAAAGCTATTTTATGTGCACGATGTTTGCATTGAAGACTCAAATTGAAAGGTGATCAATAAAATTCAAAGTTGATAAAACAAGTCAGGCTGATATGCAGGCTAAAAACTACGTCAACACTCTATAGATTTTGATTTTAAAATATAGCTTTGGGCTGCAAAAGTTACTGTCAGTGACTTTCGAGAAAGGGGCCCAGGCCCTATTAATCATCTTGAATTGAAGCTTTCCAGCTAATTAACCATTCTTACCAAGAAACATTAACAAACGGCTCGCCTCAAATGCATTAGAAGTAAATTTTTATAGAAAACTCCCGTGACAGTAGTTCTTACACAAGACAGACACATTCCATGGCCTGCACAGTTCACAAGTCAGGCAAACACACACTTGTGTGACATAGTTCAAATCCCCAAATATTGGTAATGCTGGCCTGACTTTAAATGACTTCCCCTATTCTAACATCTCTATCTTAAAGACAATTTGTTTTAAGTCTTGAAAACAGTCTTGCTATTACTGGGGCACATTTTCAGCGGAATCACTAAGTTACAACATCGGTCTTGTTGCATAATGCTTAAGTCACACGCTCCTTCCTAGCCTACGAGAGCAGGAGGGCTTTTTCAACTCGAGCCGAAAAAGCTGTCTGCTCTCGCAGGCCAGCTCCTTCCTTGCTTTTACCTCATGATTTACAGTATTGTATTGTATTATTGTATTCTTGTACATTTTGAGAAAATTTTCCACTGAAATTTTATTCTAAAATATCCACTACAAAAATAGGTAGATCCTCAGAAGGAAATACCATTCGTGCTAGCATTCAAGACTTGTCGACAATTTATAACTTATACCCATGTTACTATTGTAAGCGCATTAGTTGTTACCGACCAAAAATAACAAGAACCATGCATTCTTATTTTTGGCCTTTAGAAGCATGCATTCTTATTTTTGGCCTTTAAAATTTTATGTCAGTATTTATTTTACCAAAAGGGGTTTTAAAAGATCTGCTTTGATGAATCCCACGTAGAAAATGATTGAAGCAGTGCATATCCTGTACAATAGCAGAAACCCTCTGTGCACAATCTTGGACAAAACTAGTTGAGAGATATGCAACTAGCACATGTATTTCTCAATTTCCCTGAATGGAAACAGTGGACAACATTGCAGAAATGCTTTCCATTCCCCTCAGTGTTGCTTGAAAGGACTGAGGTTTCATCAGGGGAATTTTGGTGGCAAAGCCACTTTGATAAGGGGGAGAGGGGGAAAGTTTTGTGAGTGGTTTTCAAGGTCAAAGTTCTCATTCATTCCGAAGTGTCTCAACCGTTTTGTCTGAGATTTATAATTCTTTTCTATAGGCTGAAATAATGTTTCATATTTGTTAAAATTTTAAGGATGACAAAGCAGATGTCATTTTGCGGTACAATCCTGATGAAGCAAGAAGCTTAAAAGCTTATGGTGAACTACCAGAGTCAGGTACTTGCTCCAGAAAATAATAATAAGCTTTCAGGGGTGGTATTTGTGCTTTGATGAAAGCTGTGGCCTAAAGGCATGCTGCTCACATTATCTATTTTCACTTCCTCCCGGGGGTGGGGGGTGGGGAGCACGGGGCACTCCCTATAGTGGGCTATACAGGGATGCTCCGCAGGAAAGTGGTGCCTTTTTTAACCTTGTAGTATACTAAAGGGTGGGGGAAATTGCTAGCTTAGTATACTTAAGGCTAAAAAACTGCAACAAAGTAAAAGAGATGGCAGCTAACATAAAGTGTAGAAAAGGGTGCCACATTTTGGCAACTGATAACAACAAGAAACATGCAAGAGCTGGGAGCCTTTAGTAACTGATCCAGGGTGACTGAAATCCAAAGGAAACATGACAACCATAGCATATTCTACATTTTTGGCTTATCCTTGAGGTATAAGGAGGGGTGCAATTTTATCTCCAGGTATATGAAAGGGGTGCCACTTTGGTAAAAATTATTATATACAAGTGTAAGGGTTTGAACCTCAGGGTAGACCCTCTCCGTATAAAACTTTATTGAATAGCCTCCTGGGAACTGCCTTTCAGATGACAGTCCAAAGTTGAATTTATAGAGTCAAATCTCGTCAGTGCAGACACTAGATTGGTAAAGCTGAGTGTACATATATATATTGGAGGTGTCTGTATTATATAGGTTGAATTTGGGAAACAATTTACTGTGCGCAATTTTAGGGGATGTCTGCATCATGTCCATATGGGGAAGTTAGATTGCAATAATTTTTTCCATTGATTCCTGTTTCCTTTTGCAGTTAAGGTCAACGATACCGTCATATTTGGAGGTGAAGGCGATGAAGATGAAATCTTATTTGATGATTATGAAGATGGTGGAGAAGAAGAGGCTGATATTGATGCAGTAAGTTATTGATCAGGAGTTCCACATCATTAGCAGTCAATGGAATAAAAGTCGTAGCTATTCATCATTTCTCTGGTGCATGTGGCATCAAATAACCCTCCATACAGTGCGGTCCTGAGCAAACCAGCTTCTTTACCATGTCCCAAGAGGACTGGTGTCTGTGCTTCCATTTCCAGCTGGTGGCCTTGAAATGACCACCAGCTGGAAAAGGTATAAAAATGCCCAGTCCAATTCCATCTTCTTGTCATTGAACAACACCAATGTTATTAATGACTGGAAACTTCCTTATTGGTAACATGCTATTCCTAACAAATCCTTAAGATCTACGTAACACAGTTTCTCTAAATCTGATGAGTCTGCTTTCATGTGCTTGCTGGTTTTCTAGTTTTAAGTGCCATAAAGCAGAATCCAATTTCAAGATGTATTTTAAAGTTTTTTTTAATTGCATCATGAATAAACATTTTGTTATGTTAACGCTGGAACCATCAGTTGTCAGCTGAGTCTTAATGTGAACACTCTTTGACTTCTAGATGTTTTTCACTGTCCAGCTTGTTGAGTGCAGCAAATTTTCTTTTTGATGTTTCTTCTACTAACACTTGTCTGCTCCCAGCTTCTCTTTTGTTGTTGAAACCTTTCAATGATCATGTTTTCAGTATTAGAACCTTACTTTTATCTTGCTTTCCTCTCCACATTCTTCAAAAAAGTTAACCTGTTTTTCTTTGTATTCCAGATATAAGAGGTCGCAATGCAACTTGAAGCAAGGAGTTACATTTCGTACGGATAGTGTGAAAGTCACCATGCTTTGATAGCAGTTATCTCATGAAGAAAATTTTTGTTTAATTGTATTCCTATTTTTATAAATGTGCTTTACTGAAAAGTACCCTTTGTGGACCAAAAAACATCAGACACTTTTTGTGCTGTAGTTCGAGTTCACACAGCAGTCTTACTGTGTTGTTAATAGATTATCTCTGATTTTTCTAAAGCCAGCTATCAAACAGAAGCATAGTGCAAACCGTTCATTTGAAACCGAGTTTTATTTCAATATGAATAAAAACTGGTCTCATGTGAAAGGGGCTAAAGGCAAAATGTCTCTTGGTGCAGTGCACCTTGCATTACTAACTAAAAACGTTTTTGTACCAAAATATCTCTTCCCTGTGATAAGTTATATCAAGTCACATGGTAGTAGCACCAGAGAACTATGTGTAGGAGTATTTTGTAGGCTTCTTTATGACTGCAAATATTAAAATGCTTTGTCATAATTAACCAACATTAAAGGTAAAGCTGCCAAATGTGATCAACACCCAGCCATTTGTTTATTTGTTTTGTTTTAATTGGAAAAATAGCCCCCACTTTATTGTTTTTGCATGAGGCAGTAGTTTGTTATAAGGTTCAAGTGTGTTCAGGAATCAGACAGTTTTAGTATTTAGTTTGCAAAAACAATATATTGCAAGAGCTGTTTCTTGAAAACACGACACAGAGCTTGCACTACACACGTGAACTGACCGTCTTTGAAGAATTATTCCCACTGCAATCAACTTTTCCCTTCAAGTCAATAACGTAATTGACTTGACACACAAGCGAAAACAAAACAGTAAAAATCTTCCCTGTTGATAATAGTGCTGGTTGCAAATTAGAGAATGTAAAAAATAATGTAATATGCAGAAAGTGATGATTTCAAGATTACATCTGATAGGTGAGAGAATAACTAGTGAATTGGCTCTTTAATCTCATACCTGGTTCTCAGGGAGATTTGTGTATGAGATTACAGGCTCCTTTGAAAATAGCTCAAAGGAAAAGAGAAATTAGTTGCTGGGCTGTCTTGGATTTTAAAGGTTCCGTCGTACAACTAACCGAGAGCTAGTTCACCTGTTAATGAAAGGAATTTGCTGCCTTGTAGGGTAGAGGATTAGAACACGAGAATTGAATGAGTAAGCTGTGAACTAAACATTGCATGTCGTATGAAAAAACCATTAATTTTAAACAGCAGTTTAGAACATCAGCTTCAAGGGAGTGTGCATGAGTTGAAGTATTGATGTGATCAACTGGCCTGAATTAAGTAATTACCCGAACTGGAAATGCTGGGCGGCAATGATAGACATTAGACAGTTAAAACTAATGGTAGATTTCAGCTGTTGCTAATTTTTGCATATGTACATGTCTATCTAGATGTAACTTTGACTAGCTTTAGGTGCACAAGTGAAATGACAGATGATTACAAATGGCTTGCATAAGCAGAAATACTGAGTGGAGTTCATCATTTCACTTATACATGTAAAGCCAGTTTAATTTATGCCCCTACATACTTTATGTAAAAATTACCTGACATGTCCTGTTGTTACATGAAGTGTAAAAAACATGTAATTTACTAGCATTAAAAAGATAATAAAGGAAATGATGCTCTGTCAGTTTGGCCTGAATTGTATCATTCCTCATGACTTAGTGTGTCAGTCCCCAAACATGTTTTCTTGTTGCATTTTATTTCATGCTTTCCAAGCCCCTATTAACGGGTGTGGTCACAACATTTACTATAACTTCTTTGGCTGATGACACGTCATGAGTAAACACAGTGAAAAACAAAATTTGCCATGTGCTGATAAACAAATATTGAACCTATAGCTATCAGTATTTCATGTAATCAACAGGTTAATTACATGTATTGTTTTAAAAATTGATTTGCTTGATTAAATGTTCAACAAGATGTGACATTGCAATATTATTTTGTCAATTAACTCACTACAAAAATTTCTTTTTGAGTGAACAGCCATTGCACAGTGTTGACTTTTGTACCATTGGCTATCAGTGTAATGTCTGACCATTAGCTGTATTTGTTACCACAACAACAAACACGTTTTTAACGCATGTTAATTAAGGTATTTAAAATTAACGTGACTTAAATTAACGTGAATTGAAGGGAAAATTACTCCCCAATAAAGGAAATGAACGTGAAAGGGGGTAAAATTTCAAAATAAGGAAAATTAATGCGATTAACACAATGAAGAAAGAGTTTGTGGTAACAACTGGAATAAATCTGTTACATGACTGAATTTAAAATCCAAACCGGCAAAACAGATCTACAGGTGTGTGGGGCAATTTCTTTGTTGACAATGTGCGTTAAATTCTGCCGAGATGTGGGAAAGCTATTGTTTTCTAGGTGTCAAGAAAGCCGGGACTGGATCCAGAACTTAACGCTCCACTTAATTAACAACGTGGAAATTAACACAAAAATTAACGCGAATTTCTACAATTGCGTTATTTCATGGAACGTTAATTTCCTATAATAGAGCGGTTTTCACTTGACTGTCGAAAGTAATTCGTGTTTTGCATTGGTTTTGCTTTACTTCGCTCTGTGATTGGTTAAAAAACGTCGCGCCACTTTCTCAACCAATCAGAAGTAAAATTCAAACCAATCCTGACTTGCTCGCACGCGTTTTCCCGCGCTTGACGCCAGTAACATGTACTTGCTTCGAGTTCTGATTGGTTTATTGGGTAATTTGTGTCTGTTGTGATTGGCTGGGGTAATTACTTTGGTTTTGGTTTTACGACACTCATTTGAAAAGCGCTCTAAGGTAGGTAAAAGTTACTCAGAGTAACTAACCTTAGAGGAACAGATGGCCTGCTGGGCAAACTTTCTGTTGAGGTTCTGACTTGTCCCCTGGAATTGTCTTCATGTTGCTCAATGCGTGCGGTATGGGAGCGCGAGGTGTGATAGCAAGGTGTGATATCACACCTCGCACTCCCCTGCCACACGTGTCGCGCAACATGGAGACGACTGGGAATGAGTCAGGTTGAGGTTTATGACCGCAAATGTCTGCTTAGGAGGCTAAGGAACCGATGGTTCTGGATAATGGCCCTTTCATTTGTCATGTGGTGTGAATCTCTTACAGGGTTGCCACAGGTCAGAAAATGGTCAGGGAAAAAAAGTTCTGCAAGGTCAGGGAATTACATTACATTGATAATTGACTGTGCAATAGAAGTTATTATTATTATTACCATCATCCTTATTATTATTGTTTTTATTATTATTATAGGGAAAAGTTGTGAAATTTTATTTTGAGTCAGGGAAAATTGACATTTTGAAGAATAGTCAAGGAAAATTGAATTACAGTTTCATAAACCATTGATGGCTGACAGAAATATGTCAGGTCACCGTGATCTCTCCTTTTTGAAAATGGTGGAGAATTCAGATTTCAAAATGTTCTACCTTTAGTTTGAAATGAGGTTTGCAATTCACTCTACGTTTGAGTTTCCTAACCCAAGGTCTATCAAACTGTCAACACATTTTAATAGCTAGGACTAAAACAAATCAAACAAAAGAAGCCCTAGGGGCGTTAAACCCAGCTGTCATACCCCACCCGGCCACCAGGAAAAAATGATCTACTGTATGTCACCCAAGCAAGAGCCTATGTGAGGTAAACTGGAAGTGAACTGTGAGAGTTTGTTTGGCCCAGCGAAAGCCGGAAGTCCAAGGCAAGTTGATCATAAGAAAAAAAAATTAATAAAAATATATGGGCATTACTCGACCCAGTTGTCGCCATATTTGTTATGTCCGGCTAATTATTACCATTCACTGGTGGCTCTGTGGGGAAAGTGATGGTTATGTTTAAAACACACACACACACACTGTCCATTTTGAGCTAAGAAGTCCATGATATTTGGTAAAGACTGAAAGAGGGGAATGTCATTCCTGCATGAAAGAGATCTGTAAGCAAAATTATTGCCATGGCAACATCACAGTATGCATCATTTCTCAAGGTAGATTACTGTTACCAAGTGTCAGTTACATTGCCCCACTGTTTCCAGAGATATTCTTGATTTTATGATTGTTTCTATACTGTCATCGCTGATGGTATCATTTTGCTAACTTGCGTAATACAAAACCTTGAATATCTCTGGAATGAGAGAAGATATTACAAAAAAATACCACCCTTCTTCACTTTAAATAAATAAATAAATAAATAAATAATCAACTTTATTTAAAGAGAAGATATACAAATAACAGCAAAGCTGGCAAACCGGTGGCCCTCTGCAATGTCAAACTGGAATTTGAAAATATTGGCTCATGAGGAGAGGGGAAAACTGAAGCACCTGGAGAAGAAACTCTCAGAGCAAGGACGAGAACCAACAACAAACTCAACCAACATGACACCAAGTCTGGGAATTGAACCCGGGCCACATTAGTGAGTGGTAAGTGCTCTCACCACTGTGCCATCCCTGCTCCCTGCTTTGAAGGACCTTTCCAGTGATCTAGACTTTTTTTTTACTTACAGTAATTGCCATTTTAAGACAAATTAGCGTCCCTAATATATAGGCCCTTTTATGCCTAATTTAGGTTTAATGAAGGTCTATTGAGACCTAATACATAATAATAATAATAATAATAATAATAATAATAGTAATAATAATAATAATAATAATAATAATGAAAAATGTACACATGTGCATGTTCTCAAAATGACCAAAAAAATTCAGGCTCAAGAAGTAGTTTTTAAATCAACCTTTATTAGAAAATGCAGTAAGCTTCCAGGTTAAACACAACTTAAAAACTCAGCTTCCTCTGTGTAACATGCTAACAGGGAACAATGGTAGTTCTATGCAACAGAACATGTCAAAGATCAGTTTACGCATAAGTCTAGACTTTTCAATAAGTCGAGCTCAGAAATTTTTTCTCTGGGAGAGAAAAAAAATTAAGTGCAAAGTGTGAAAAAATCATTTGAGTGCAAAGAAATCAGGGGAGCACGACTGACTAGCAAGGAGAAGCAAAGGACTTTGAGAAAGCCTAAAGTGAGTCTTACCTTATTCAGAAGTTTGTGTAAAAGATAATTTAGTTTGATTCTTCTCAGGATCTTCTCTCCTGAAATGTGTCAGTTGATTTTTTTGGAGAACAGCAAATGGTGGGACACATGCCATTCATGCCAAATTGGTATTTTGTTGGCAGTGCGCTGTAGTCTGCAAATGTCAAGCGAGCGACACAGTAGGCAATAATATACAGAGCAGGAGTGGGGACACCAGGTAATAGACTTGCTAAGTTGCCTGTATTTTCTTGGGGATGAAAAAACGAAATTATGATTCCCCTTGGGAGAAAAGAGATGATAAACGTGTTTGTGCGTAGTTTGCGATAATGGAAAAACCATGCACGGAATAGTGTGTATTACATGTATTGCGTGCAATGCAAATCAGTGATGTCTATGATCTGCAGAACCAGGTGCCATTTTGATTCATGCATGTGTCCTCCATAACCAGAATCAATGACTTGGAGCAATAAACCAGGCAATAACTGGGAATTTTCGAAGGATTGCAGGCAAACTTAATTTATGATATCTGATGTTGACGTTGATCACTCGTAGTGGCGATCAAAAATAGTGGCAAAATCACCATTGCGGCAGCGGGCACCCAGGGTGATTTTTGCTGGAGTTCAAAACTCATGGCAATGAGCGCATATTGCCTAGTGTGTCGCTGACTTCACTTACCAGCATTTAGCGTATGCTTACTTCACTTAAGAGTAAAGAGGAATTAAGGAAACTGTCCGTGCCAGACAGTACTTCCATTGTTAATGGCATTACTTAACATCCTCAAATCTGAACTTTACTCCAGCACACTTCACAGAATCGGATCCATTTGACCCTCTAAACCGACAAAACCCAGATGAGGTGGCCTTAATGTGAAACAAAATGTCCTTCTTTAACTCCACTGGCTGATCGAATAGAACTTGATAGCCATAATAACTGAATAATGGAAGTGTAACACGTGATGAATTTAAACAAATTTTTACCCATTTAGTGACAATGTTTGATCCTAGAATAGCATTTTTGATCTCTACACCTGTATTTGCAGCCACACCAAACAAAGAGACCCCATGGAGCAAAATATTCCTGCTTAAACGCATGTTTATGAAGTCTCGCCTGGAAGCTCTCAGATCTGAGACAGACTGAAATCTCACGCATCTATGATATGGCTGAGGATTGACCCGTTTCCTGTCTGAAAATCTCACAAGACAACTCAAACCAGAAGTAAAATATTGTATCCCGCCAGAGCCCTCCTCTTCTGTTAAAATCTTCTTTTCAAGAACATTGCCAATAAATTCCTTTTGCTTCATAACAGGGAACCGTACCCCATTCAAAACACGTTCACCAAGCAACCATCTTTTAACCGCCCCATTTGATTCTAGGCCCTGTCCCTTGCTCAGTTGCCCAGTTATCAACAGCCTTAAAAAGATCCACTTCTTTAATGTTCAATGAATCTCTTTTGACAAGCCCTTTGAGCAGTGACCTCTCAATAGTTGTATATTCCTTTGATTTCAGCGCTTCCTCTGTGTTGTTATCAATCACTTCCCAGCATTTTTCCTCGAGATCTTTCTGTCCATACATCTTAGCAGTTTTAAGAATAAAAAATGCATCCAAAGTTTCTAAGTTATTCACAAGATATTAGATGCATTTCTCTGCAAGAGTGTTAAGCACGTACTTGTTTGCTAGATATAATACTTGTATTACATTGTCGCTGGTCAGGTTTGCTTGATCGGTGTAAATGTATTGAAGCATCTCTAACAAGCCATCGTGCTCGCAGTCAGGGAGTTCAATAGAGTCTGAAGATTCTTCCATTTTGCCGTGGAACATCTTTAGAAATACAGGGCTACTGATTGATAATATCAGCTTGCGCGCTGGGATCGCAGTCTTGCACCTCTTGTTGCCAGTTTCACGTCTCAACGTTTTCAGTACAAAACTGACGTCACTCAAGTGTTCATTGCTAGAATTTTGAGTTGGTGGCAGGGTTTGTACCCTTTTAACATTTTGAAATTCCAGGACTTTCCATAACCTTTTCCAGGACCTAAATTTAGCCTTTTGTTGACAAAAAAGGCAAAGTGGATCCAGTTTATGACTCATTAATTTTCTCTTCTTGTGATTTTCATTCACAGAAAAAGGAACTGCTAAATCTTTTTTGTACAAGACCCTTGTAGAACTTTATTTTCCATGGCTTTCCATGACCAGGCCTGGAAAATGAAATTCTTAAATTCCATGACTTTCCAGGTTTCCATGACCTGTCTGAATCCTGTGGTGATGTGGGGCTCGCAGCATTAAACTCTAACATTGTTTTGGACCAAGCAGGCAAGTTTTCACACCCCATTTCTATTTCAGCCCATTGACAAATATTCATGCCAAAATGGTCACAACTTTCTTATGGGCCTGAAATACAAGGGCCTTCAAGACTTGAGGGCCTTCTGAAGGAATACCACTTTAGTAGCCTTCTACAAAGGAGAGTAACCTACATTAAACTCCAATTAAAAACACAGAAGACTACTGATTACTGAAGGTTACTTATTTAAAGTTTGTTTTGCTGCAAATTTATCAACAAACTCTTTAGTTAACTGGAGATAAAAGTCAGGAGAATTGGGATGATAATCTTTGTACAGCAGTCCAGGCACAGATTTTGGGACAGCTTTCTCTATTTGTGTTCCCTCATGCCACTCATTAAATGACGTAATTGAAACAATATGTGGCTTAGTTTGCAAGGCTGCTTTCCAGCTATTTCTGTAGTATTCACCATTATTTCGTGATCTAGTGTTTGCACCATTCCATGGACGTACCCCTACGTCAATATACCCTGGTCCTACACTTGGAATAAATAAACTGTTAGCCTGTTCAGCTACAGTTTTAAGCTGAGGCCAAAATCTCCATGTTGATCCATAGGTGAATTTATCAGTGGCAAAGTATGTATAGAAACCATCAAATCCACCAATGTCTATGTAACTTCTGTGGTTCATTTCAACCATCAGAGCAATAAATACACAGTCATAAATAGTGTTACGCACTGAATGTGACCCATCAGATGTCAACAGTTGTGCCCAAGCCTCTGCTGGGGTTTGATATGAGTCATAAATATACAGCATAGGTAAGTGTCTCCCATCAATGGTCTTGTACTTGTAGAAAGCATCATGTTTGTTGTAAGTGTCTATGATGTATTTGACATCATCATGAACACTTTGATCATCTCTTCCTTTGTAAGGCTCAACATGCAAGGTGACTTTAAGTTTATACTTAGCTGCAGCATCTAAAAGAGTAGGTACTATTGCATCACTGGGGATGCCCTCACTGTCTGCTTTTCCAGGGGGGTACCATGAGAGCACAATCACCCCAACCCCTGCAGACCTAATTTGTTTCATGTGTTCTTCAACAATGTTGGGATCACTGGAGCTGTAGGGACCCAGCTCAGGATAAAAATTGGATCCAATGTCATCTGGAGGTGAGTGAGATCCTTGATTATAACGCTTCGCCACATCAGGGTTCCAGTGAGGAAGAAATCTGTGATTCCAATGAACGTATTTTCCATCGTGTTCTGGGTTGCCGTACCACGCGTAGTAAAATATGTGAACATTGTAGTTTGGTTCTGGCAGTGAAAAATCCTCATCTTTGGAGTTTTTCTCTACTGTAAGAAGACGTTCTTTTTCTGTACTAGTTACAGAACCTGTTCTTAAATCTAGCACTCTCTGTCTCTCGTTAGTTACCGTTTGCTTTCTTTCCTTTCCACTGATTTCTTGTTGGCTTGCATCTTGAAAACCATGAAATTTTTGAATGATTTCTTCGCGTTCCTTTTGACTGAATATCTTCGGCTTTTCCTCTTTGTCTTGCTCTGAAGATGAAATAATTTTCAAGGTAGCAAGACAACCCAGTAAGAATAGAGCCAAGACCGTAAAATACAAAATCCGGCGTTTTCTTAGGAGGCGAAGTGGAAACATCTTCCCTCAATTCTTTACCTAGATGAGTCGAGAATGTCAGTTATCTCCTTCCGTGAAGCCACATATAAAAGAAATACAACTGCACGAGCCCATCGATCATTCAAAATTTCTTTGAATTTTGTGGACAATTTAGTGTTGTCCTGAAAAATACTAAAAATCTGAGCCTCAACTTTGCTTGGTCAGCAGACTCCCGCGCAAGCGCAAAAGGGTTGGGATTTCAAGATGGCGGCTCACAGGAAGTGAAATGTACTTGTTTTGACTGCAAACTTTACAGAGAAAGAATGACCCCTTGATCTCATTCTTTATTGGAACCACGTATTTGTTGATCGCATCAAGTCGTCATGGACCTAAAGCCAAAAGTAACTTGTAAGGTTTCCTTTTCAAGTGTAATTTTAAGATTGGGCTATTCCATTTAATATCCGCACCCCCCCCGGTTGAGGAACGGTGGAATTCTTCAGGGGTAAGGGATAAAAGTGGTGGAATTCTTCAGGGGTAAAGGCTGAGGAATTCTTTAGGGGTAAAACCCATATTATAAGTGGAATTCTTCAGGGGTAAACAGAGATTTCATGAATTCTTCAGGGGTAAACCCATTTCTTAAGGAAGTCTTCAGGGGGTAACACTTTTTAATGGAATTCTTTAGGGGTAAGAGGGAAAGGTCAGTCCTCAACCGGGGCGGTGCGGATATTAAATGGAATAGCCCATTAACTATAAAGCTTCGATATTCCTAAAATTTGGGAAACATGACAGCTCCACTCCACAGGGACCAAGTTTCACATGCAAGAAAATTGATAATTGTACGTAGAAGTAATGTGACATGTCTTTAATAACTGAGATGAAACAACCGCTCACCAGTTGATTTCATGATGCAAAATTATGATTGATTGCACAACCAATCCCTGGAGACGGCTAATGCCGAATGTCCAGGAATGACAACAGGTTTAGTTTCTATAGAAAGTAATAATATTGGTTTAGGGGCATGTGTGTGGAACTAACATGAGGAACAGTTAACTAAGAAACCTGTAGTTTGTGTCTGTCAACATGGCAGCAACGAGCAAACGTGCCAACAGACACTGTTACGTTTGGCTTGTGCCTTCTAATTTTTATGTTTGAGTTAGTTGTGTGAGATTTGTGTCCTTGGGGTGTACAGCTTCTTTTGTTTAGACCATATACAAGGTGGTCTTAGGTGCAAGTTGGGCATATGGGAAATCCAGCGTAGGTTGTTATCATAGGTGGCAGCATGGCCGAGTGGTTTAGGGTGCTGGACTAAAGATCTGGAGGTCCTAGGTTCAAGTCCTAATCTGTCTGCTAGCTGGAATTGTTTCTCAGTGGATTGAATCAAATTCTTCTCTTCTGCTATGCTTGTAAACAGCCAACTGGTCTACCTCCTGCCATTTGGGGTTTTCATTTTGTAATGTTGTAGTATTTCCTCTATTACACTGTCCCCGAAAAGCCTCTCATGGGGAGTGGTCATTTAATTAATTAGGTGATCTTTCATCTTTAGATAATAAACGTGAACGTTTTTAGACTAGGTAATTATTTCTTGTTACACAAGAATAATAATCAATTTCATTATTGTTCTAGGTTTTGGTGATAAGGATGTTTATAATAAACTTATCCCAGAACTTGAGAAGAGGCTTCCCAGAGAACTCACGGAGTGGAGAAGGTAAATTAAATTCCAAGTTAACTTTGTCATAAAAGTACTCGTGTTCATTGATCACATGAATATAGTAGAGTTGCCCAGGTATTTCTGATGAACATTATTACCACAACTGTTGAATAATAAATTGTTTTGTGATATTGACAATCCTTGCATCATAAGAAATGTTTGATATTGACTCCCCAAAAGAGGCTTTAGTGCCATCTATTTTGTGCATCCCCTCTACTTGTAGAATATGAGTTGAAAGCCTATTAGTAGAAGCCAATCAAAGTGTGTGCTTGCTCATATCCGGGGGCTGTCCATATAGTATTTTTCATTATATTTTCTTCTATGGCTGTGACTGTATCGTAATCAAGTTTGATTGGACTGGTAACTGTTCAGGCTATTCTTAAAATGTAGCCTGCGAAGCAAGTGTTTCCATGGGCTTTTCCGTACCTGTTTTTGCGTGGCTAACTTCAAATGTGCAAAAGAGCCCATGGAAATGCTTCATACACAGGCTATTAAAATATTCCTTAAAACTTTGTGGGTTACCTCACCCCCTCCCTCTAGCATTTCCTTAATAGTTAGCTACATTTTGAAGTACACACCTGAATGAGGAGAGGCACTGGAGGAATGTAATTTGCTGACAAAAACAGCATCAGGGCTGGGTAAAGTGTATGACCCTCTGATCCCATGTAGCAAAGATTGGCACACTCATACATACATGCATGTATACATACATACATACATACATACATACATACATACATACATACAAACAAACAAACAAACAAACAAACAAACAAACAAACAAACAAACAAACAAACATACATACATACATACATACATACATACATACATTTATTCAAAGCATAAAAAAAAAACAAAGGTGAATGTACAAAGAATGCTTTGAAAAGGGAGTTTAAGAGGTTGGCCCTACGTAAAAAAACTCCCGAAAGAAAAGTCTTAAAAATATTCAATAAATATTAAAAATCTAAATATGTTCAAAACTTACCTACAAAGGATAGTTAAAAATAAAACCAGTAAGGAATAAAAAGACAATACTACGAGATATTTAAAAACGATTCTAAAGATTGCTTAAAACGTGAAAGATTTCCCACCCTGACAACCCACTCTGGTAAATCGTTCCATTCTTTTGCAATTCTAATAAAAAATGAATATTTGTAACAGTTACAACTAGATGCTCTAAATTGTAACTTATAACTGTGGTTGCTTCTTGTTCTTTTTGAAGCAAACTGGAAGAAGTCCTGAAATTCGAGGTTATTTAGAGAAAATACACATTTGTAGCACTCGATTAGAGAAAAATACAATCTTCGTTTTTCTAATGGTGACCATTTTAAAATGGCGCAATGTTCGTCGTAGTGCATTTCGCCCCTCTTTTGGCCAAGGGCCAGTCTCGACGCTCTCCTTTGAACTTTTTCTAGCAAAACTATGTCCTTGACTAGGAATTAAGGGCACCATACTGGAGCAGCATACTCCAGGATCGGCCTGACTAGAGATTTGTATCATAAAGAGAAGTCTGTTATACTTTATACACGTACGGTAAAGATATAGTGAACTATATTTAATATGAAAGTTCCCCTTGGACAGCTACTTCAGGGCTCGGCAAAAACTTGAATTTCTCAAAATTTGCTTGCTTGAGCTATTTCCCATTTGCCCAGGTTGAAAAAAAGTTTTTTGCTAAACCTGTTAACAATTTGCAAGGAAATACATTTTCTTTCATGTGTGATGTCCCTCTGTTGAGTGTTTGACACATAATCATTTTGGTAAATAACAGATGTGATATAAGCCAGCAGACTTGCGGTTAAGTCAGGGTAGTGAGTAGAAAAAAGTTATTTGTCCTTCTTCAAAGACTATGTGTGCCAGACAATTGGACAAGACTGTTGAGCCCAACTATACTGCATACTTAACCAAGGAATCAACCATTATGCTTCTCAGTGTAATAGATCGTTTTTTTGCCCCATTACAGGTCCTATGGAAGACCTCCTAAGACTGTCAAATTGAAAGCAAATTTTGTGCATTTGTCACAGGACATGTTGGTTGATGTCAGCAGTCTTGAAACATACCAATCTGCATCAAGTCTTCACAGACAGCCATTCTTTCATATTTACTGGACTGATTGCCAGGTAAGGACAGAGAATGCTGTACTTGTCATCCCAAGGCCCAAGATGTGTCTACCACCCTCAGGAAAGCTTCCGTTGAAACATGTTTGTAAAATAAAAAAAAACGTCGTGTTATTTCTGAAGACATTAAAATATGAAAACGATTTTCATCAGAAACTGAAGAAAAAGCTGACTTCCTTGAGCTAAGTTTCACATCCTTAAGGTATCTTCGTGAACCAACTGATGAAACGAGCTGCTTTCTGGCAGGTTATTTGTTTTATTTAATTTGGATTGGCTGAATTAAGTTCGACTGTTTGACTCAACAGGCGAACTTAATAATTTGGGTCGACCCAAACTTTAATTAAGCTCAGCTTATGTGAAGTACAGCATTTGACCCAGGCCTTATTTTATTTGTGTAGGATCCTGATGAGTTCAAAAGCTCAGTAAAAGATGGCATCACAGACTGGATGAGAAAGTTACGAGACAGGAACATTGTTGACTGGATGATTATTCAAGTCATATCTCAAGACTCCCTGAGGGGAAACAAGCCAAAGATTCAACTTCCCCGCAGCACAGTATTTGACAAAATCAAGAGTGACTTTGGTGGCAAGAACAGTGATAGGTATGTACATCAACTAAATGGATAAATATAGTGTAAACTTGGTATTACAGTCAAACTGGATGTTCTTTTCCAGGCAACTTTGCAAACTTCTGCCGCAACACTGGTTCTTTTGATTGACAACTTGCTTGGAGCAATTTACAACCGCCGGGAACAACTTGCTCGCTTCAGTTGCAAATTTGTGTTGTGTCACTTGAAAATTGTCTAGAGCTAGTTTCCTCGGCAAACTCCTTTGTAAATTGAAACTTTAACTTGGAATATTACCCAGTTGGTGAAATCAGAGTTCTGTGATGCGTCAACGACGTTAGGCAAATTTCCTTAAAACAACATCGACAAATTTTAATAAACAAAACATCAAATTAACACCACAACATATATTCTCGACAAAAGTAACTTTATCACAACAACGAATCTCAGCTTTTCACTGAATAAAATAATTTTTCAGTCGTCAGTTTTTCTATCACGAAAAATTATTTTTCTGATATTCTGAGTATATTTCTAGTTATACAAACTTTAAGAGGAATTTGAAGAGAAAACTACACAAATAAACTTTCCACTGAGGCAAACAACTTCAAAGCCTCATTCCTGTCATTCAGTTCACAAAATTACTCTTACATCTGCATTATCGCAACAACTAACCTCACTAGTTCCTAGCGGTGTGGTGTCTGTTATGTTTTTGGTATTACAAGCTCAGTTTTGTGATTTCAAGAGCAATCTGCGGAGGAATCTGCGCAAAGAAATTTGCAACTGAAGTGAACAAGTTGTTCCCAGCAGTTGCAAATTGAAGGGCCCGGTGGAAAAAGGGCGTAAGTGACGATTTGAGGTTAAAATCGAAATTGCTCCTATTTAGTTGAACATTGGCACACAGGCTGGTTTTCATGTGAGGAACGCTGTTGCGCACTTATTTCTTGACCTGAGATCTAAAATTTGAAGAATTAGCGTATTACTTTTGCGTGAAAAGTTTTGTTGAATTGAACTCGCTCAAGTGATGCGTGAAAGATTTCTTTTGTTCTCTGCCTGAACTAAAACAAAGGAATTCAACCTAGAATCCGCGGTCCTGTTGTTTTCTTTGTGTCAGTTTTAAGCAAAAGTAATATGCTAATTCTTCAAATTTTAGATCTCAGGTCAAGAAATAAGTGCGTAACAGCGTTCCTCACATGAAAACCAGCCTGTGTGCCAATGTTCAGCTACATAGGAGCAATTTCGATTTTAACCTCAAATCGTCACTTACGCCCTTTTTCCACCGGGCCCTTCAATTGCTCTGAGCAAGTTGTCAATCAAAAAATCAATGTTGCGGCGGAAGTTTGCAAAGTTGTCTGGAAAAGAACATCCGATTTGACTGTAATGTAGGTGCCAAATATCACAAGTCAGTGAAGTATGATTGTCCGGGTGAGTGTAGTCCTGAGAAGACTGTTTGTGGTGACAATGACAGATGTTTTGACCACCTGAGCGGAAGTCATCATCAGAGTCAAGTGAATTTCAAATTGTCAGTAGATGTTACAAGTCTCTGGTTGTTGTCGTGATTGGTTGATGAACTCTCGAAGTTATTGGTCGTCTGTGAGTTAAGCCGTGATGTTGTTGGCTGCGATGACTGTAAAACATTATAAGCGCGTTTTGATCCATCTTTAGTTAGTCAAATGTCTGTTGGTCAATTGTTAGTCAAATTAGTAGGTTTGTCTATTGTTTGCCTGCCTTGTTGTTGTTGTCAATAAGTCATTTGTAAGGTGCAGGTAGTTGTTGGCAACAATTCAGTGGTGTTTGTTCTAAGTTAGTAAACCAGCTTTCCACAGTGATTTGTTGATAGTAGTCCATACTGTAGGTAGTGTATTCAATCGCATTGCTGAACACCATTTACAAACAAACAACAGAAACGACTGAGACTCTGCTGAAAATTACTTAGTGAAAAAATTAACAGTGGAAATTAAAATTAACTGAAATCCAGAATTTAAAACTGCAACGTATATAGTTTTACACTGTAGCTCGTCCAGACTGTTGGATTGGAACAGGTCTTCTGCTATATTATTATCCATTTTAGGATAATCCAGTTATGGGAACCTTTCAAAGAGAATCAGTTAACTCGCTCTGTAGAGTCCTGGCAGAACTTGGTCTCCAAATTGCGTCAATTGCTGTTATTGTCATTCAATCGTCACCTGGGGAAGTTTGAAGATCAAGTCAGGACACTGAGGGAGAAACGAACTGAGCCGCGATGGAGTTTCACCACATATTTTTTGCTCCATGTATGTTGGAACTATGCTGTGTTTTTATAGCTTTCCTTGATTAAGAAGATCTCCCACTGATTATTGAGTAACTGCATTGTACATCTCTACTGTGCATAATTCTTCAACCTACCTGTGAAGTGGCAGATCTGTGGATGTCTCCCCCCCTCCTTTCCTCTCTCCAAACCTGTCCTTTCTTTTCAGGATTTTGAAATAGAAAAATGCATTCAAACTAAGAAAAAAATAGTAAGAAAATCAACCAGCATAGACCAGTAGATCAAGTTTACCACAAACTCTTCTAGATCATTTTAAATTTGCTAAAGCTGAGCTATCATTCTTTGGCTTTTGAATAACAAGTATATCCATTTGGATGCAGGCTGTTACAAATTCCTGGATCTGCCCTGATGTGCACTTGGAGCATACACGTGAAGAGGTAGACCACATTGGGGGGTGGCAAGTTTGCCACCACACACTCTGCTACTTCTCCTCTTGAAATGACTCTTGTCAATCAAGAATAAGTCCTACTTGAGGCAAAGATCTCCACTCTTTTGCAATAAAAAGCAGCTAGAATGAATCAGTGAAATAACAGGTGTTTTATTTCAGTCTGTTATTACCTTTCAGGAAGAGTTGTCATTTGTGTTTGAGATGCTAAGTCTGTATGAGGAAGCTCTTATTCAGTATGATGAGATTGATGCTTTGCTAACACAACTGGTCATCAATTCAAACTTTGGAGGTAAAAATTAATGTAGTTAGTTACAGAGTAATTTTGTTGTTGAATGATGATTGTACACAGGTACGGAGTAGCCATTTTCACTGAAATCTTAAGTAACAATTTGATTTTAAAATAGGGGAATTTTATGATGATCTTGTCAACCCAGTTTAGCTGACATTACCAGTACAGCGCATTGTATCATTTTTTCACTCTACAATGTATGTTTGACTGTCTAATTATTTTGCTCCAGAACCCCTTGACTGCATTGATGTTTTTATGCGTGACTCTAAGTGCTGTGATGGTGTGTCATTAGTCAAAGGTTCTCAACAGTTTTTACGCCAGCTGATTAAGACACAAGAAGCAAGCTATGTTGACCTGAGAAATTACCTATTTTCACGGCAATGTAACCTGCTTTTGAAATTGAATCGCCCTACTCCCTGGGAAATTGCTCAACGGACATTGGAGTTCCTGCACAATCTTATTCATGAGCTGGCCATGGATACACTCAAGGTGGGTGTTGATAATATTGCAGATGTTGCATTATATATGCATGTACAAATGGCAGTTTAGGTCAGTCCCTGGTAGAAATCCTATACAGGATCCTGTAAGTTCACACAGGATCCCACCCAGGATCCTAAATGGCAATAATCCTAACCATGTTTTATAGGATCCTACTCAGGATCCTGTGAAGTCTTTCAGGATCCTGCTTAAGATTGTCTGGGATCCTGTTGAGGATCCTATAGGATCTTGTTTAGGATCCTGTAGGATCCTATAGGATCTTAAACAAAGTCCTACAGGAGCCTATAGGATCCTAAACAAGATCCCATAGGATCTTACTGGATCCTGAAGGATCTTATGTAGGATCTATCAGGATCCTGGGCAAGGATCCTTCAAGATCCTGTAAGGATCCTATTAGGATCCTATTAAAATCCTGGGCAGAATTTCTACCAGGGGTGTTTTACTTCCAGTGCTTGTGTTTCCTCCTCAAGATGAAGGTTAGGTAAAGTCGCACATGAGCTACAAGTGCCCCCTGGGTAGGGTGCTTCTGTAATTTATTATTCTACTGTTGCATCATTTTACCATATCAGGGCAAGAGGATGCACAAAATGTACCAGCCTTTTACACTCTACAATCCTGGTTTGACCATTTTTTTGCTAAAGGAGGATGAACCAAAGGCAAAATGCAGTGGAATAATAAACCTCCTCATTGCTCACATTTTTCCTCACCCCTGCAGGGTTTAGAAAAATACTACACAACTCATAAAACATCCGTGCATATTATCTTGCAAAACACTGAATAAGGTGTATTTATCCTTGGTACTCATTTATACACCTGGGTACAGAGAGAGAGACAAAATGTGGAGTAAACCTTGTTGTGTAAGGAAATAACACACAATCATGTGAGTTGGCAAAGTATGATTGTCTCAGTGTGCATAGTCCTGAGGAGGACTGTTTGTGATGACACTGTCTGATGTTTGACTGACATTTCGACAACCTGAGTGGAAGTCATCATCAGATTAAAGTGTGAATCACTACTAGTACCACACCACTATGCCTCCACAAACTGTACCTCCTCAAGCAGTGTGGTGGTCTACTGGTTATCATGTTCAAGTCCCGCTCTCTGCTGCTGTGTTGTTTGCTTACTCTACATTATGTCTCTCCATCCAGGTGTAGGGAGTAGTAATAATCCTAGTTGCCTCATGCTACAGACAGGGTTACGCTTTGATGCTGTAGGCTGCCTTTGTTCATGCCACAAACTGGGTGGGATGCCTGTGGTGTGAGTGTGACTACATTTGCCTACTTACCTTTGTTTCGTTGTTGTATAACAATGTTGGACACATGGCTAAAGATCATTTAACATTGCTCCAACATTCATCTAACAAAAAAATGTTGGTCAGACATCATCTGACATGGGGTGCTAGACATTCTAACACTGTTCAACCAGCAAAATTTGTTAGCTGCAGCTTTACGTGTAAATATTTACTTTGGCAAAAAACAGCTGTGCAGCACAATTTGTGCCTTTAGTTTGTTTTTGTTTCTCACCTTGTTTGGTTTCTCTTGGTTTGCCAGTATTCTCTGCACAAAATCTAACATTTCTAAATCTGTGTGAAAACTCCATGTAGATTATTTGGCTAATTCCATTGAAAATACAACAAATTTATTTTTATTAATTTTCCTTTTGATTGATTGATCTTTTTAGATCTCGATGCCGACCGGTGGAGCATCCTGCTCTGTCATCTTAACATGTCTGGAAGTGTTAACAGCTTGCGAGAATCAGGGAAATGAGAATGGAATGGCGTATAGTCTGCATTTTGCTCTTCTTTACCAGTATGCTCGGCAAAAGGTACCTTAAGATAATTCTGTTCTATAGTCTTGAAGATCAGTTTCTTGAGAAATTGTATGCAAAGGCTCTCCTCCAGTAAAATCTATTTTGCCACAATTTGCTTGTGTGGTTGCAGATAGAAAGGTCTAAATGATGAAATTGACCAAACACAACTGTTTGTAGAAAAATGTTGTCGTTATTTAATGAAGGTGGTCTTGTAAAAGCTTATAAATTAGTCAGACCACAGCAACAAGACATTGAGAATTGATGGATCTTAAGTAGACCTGCTCTGCTCTGAAAACTATTTTGTTGAAAAAACAAACCAATATCACACATGCTGTTTTGGAATTCTGCACGGGACGATTTGTCACATCTTCCCCTTGGAAGTCCACCTTGTAGAATAATTTGAATAAAAGGATAAATTTAATTCATCCTTTATTCAAATTATTCCTCAAGGTGGACTCCCAAGGGGCAGATGTGAGAAGTCATCCCGTGCAGAATTCCAAAACAGCATGTGTGATATTGATTTCTTTTTCAACAAAATGGTTTTCAGAGCAGTTTGGTTGAGCAGCTCGCGAGTGATCCGAATTTGCTGCCTTATTTCTGAAAAGCGTATTGTCAGAATATGGTAAACTCTGGCCAGGATCTTTGCTATCGACTGTTTTGTGGGTGCTCACGACGGTTTTACGAAATAAGACAAAAAGAGCAGAAAATTTAGCGAAACCTGGAAAACAACATGGTTGCCATAATTTTTACCGGCTAGGCGTGCTCTCGATTTACCGTATAATGTCGACAAAACCGTTCCTTATCGCTTTGACTCTGATACATAAGTTACAAGACACATTTACCTTTGTTCCAGTAAGTGCGATTCTTTGTTGCTTTAATCCTTTTCGTAGTAATTATGGCTAAATGCGTGTACATAATATTCTAATAACTATTTTAATCACCGTTTGTTATAAAGGTTGTGTGGAGCCGATTTATCTGAAACTTGGGCCCTAAAATCTTTGAGGTTCCAGTACCTGTTCAGAGTAATATGAAGGAAAAACGTCTTTTCATTTTCCCGATAATACGCATTTTCTTTGAAAACCACGTTCAAGAAAATTGCTGAAAATTTTAGTATATTGGTATCGATCTCAATAAAAGTACACTTTTGATAAACTTCAAGCATTCCTTTTTCAACGTCTAAAATATCTCAGCAATCAAATGCTGTTGAGCAGCTAAAAAATTAATTTGAAAACAGTTGCCCCTCACGCAAATAAATAGTATCGGGCCACCTTAAGGGGACTTCTATAAGCAAGGGCGTTCCCAGACATTTTTTGCCAGTACGCACAAAGTCAGTCTGATACTTACCCGGAGGGAGACAAACATAACGTTTATATTATTAAAAAAAAAAATTAAAACACGTTTCGACCGAAACTCCTTCGCCCTTCATCCGGTTTCAGCAAAAGCCAAATGTGTTAACAGCTGTCTCACGGTTCACATACAGTTTGCGCCTGCTAGTTTCATGTGATCACAGTCAGAAATACATTTATTACCGTTTCAATAGTATTCTCGTTCTCACAAATCAATTGCGTTTTCCAGCGATGTTTGATGTTCTCTTATTTTCTAGTTAACTGAAAATGAGCTCGAGACATTACACGTTCGCGGTAGTCACAATTGAAAAGCTAACCTTCTGTTCTTCTTAGCGCAAAATTACCGTATTGTATTTTCGGTGTCAATCGGAGTATCGCTGTAAGCAAGCATAAGCATCAGAAGAGAGCTGCTCAGCTGTCATGGTTGAGAGCATGTAGGTCTTGACCCTGCGCAAGGTACTAAATGACTGCTCAGGAGTCGCAGTCGGCACAGAAATTGTAAGAAGAATAGCGAGAACAGATGATCCTTTTGGGTACAAAATTATCAAACTAAGTAGGGTGATCAAATGGTCAAAAAGAAGGTAAAGATGAAAGTGAAGAGAATTGACATCAGTGAGAGATAAAAAATCAGAGGGAAAATTCAATTTTTCTTTTTCATTACATTTCCAAGTGCAAGATTTGAAACAAAAATGGAATTCCTCCGTAACGTATGTTTCTATCTACCTGCTGCTGTAATTTCCACCGTGTTCTCTTGTTGAAGATTTTTTTTCTGAAAATGCTAATAACTTTCTTTTTCGTGCCGGTACAAAAGGTTATTGATACTTATCCCAAAAGCGGAAATTTTTGAATTTTCACTAACAATTAGTCATAGGGATAGATGATTGGAACACATCTCAAAGACAGTAAGTGGCGTTTTGAAGGGTTTCTTGGACCAGAAGAGACTATGCAATGCGCCCGGGCGCACGGTTTCTGAATTTTCTTTTTCTTTTGTACATTATAAACCGTCAAATAATAAAGAAAAATCAAATTAAGGGCGGAAAATTCTGGTACGCACTTGCGTATTTCGCGTAAAGGCAGGAACGTCCCTGATAAGTTACATTGTGTGCTGTGAAAGAGCATCCACCATAATGCTACAACCCGCTGCAATGTCTGTTTTAAGTTTAAAATAATGAAACCCTCTGTTCAAGATAAAATGCCTTGCCATGTGATTGTGCAGTGTTTCTCTTGTTTGATGATTTGATGCCTCACTGGAAGAAATATTAGATCAATATTGGAGTGACTGTTTTTCAGCTGGATGACCTGGGTACCCTGTGTGGCCTGATGCCAGATGTGACTCCATCTGAAACTGAATTACAGACCGTCTGCATGTTGCTTTCTGGAATAGGAAAAACACAGGGTAATGGTAAGAAAAACTGGTTACTAAGTTATGTGCGAAACGGGTGTGAACAACCGTACCTTTTTTTGCAATCACTGTAGACTGACCAGTTTTAAAATATTCCAGTGTTTTGTGCCGTGATTTGTTTTAGCAGGCGTTGCTCTGTAAGATCTGTAAAAGGGTGACATAAAACAAATACAGTATTATTTACTGTACAGTTAAAAAAGGTAAGCAAGGTTTTGACATGGTTGTATTAATACAGTGGAGACCCGTTATCTCAAACCTCCAAGGGACTAGGGACCCATTTGTCGAAAGTCCCGATAACTTTTCGGGCAAGGAAAGCTATTTTGTGCGCGCAATAAAGACTCAAATTTTGTTGGTTTTGAAAGCTGAGTTATAAAATTCTAAGTTGATTAAACAATCGGGCTAATATGGGGGCTAACTACTACGCTAACGTTCTATAGATTTTTATCTTAAAATATAGATGCGGGCCCGAAAAGTTATCGGGACTTTCGACAAACGGGCCCCAGGAGGTAACACGGGTTCGAGATAACGAGGTTATTTTCAATCTTCACTAGAACATGTATAATGTCTGTAAACTGTACCTTAGATAAAACTAAATTGACGTTTATTGTCTTTGGATTTATGCGTAGCAAATAATTTTTTTCAGCGATATATATACCACTCTGCCATTGGCAGACAATTTGAAAGCAAAGCATCTTTTGACTTACCGTACTAAGTTTATTGATAAGAACCACTACGACTAACAAAGCAAAGGCATTTTAGTTTTTTGCATCTTGTCTAATATCAATTTCTTCAGTTTTGAGATATGTTCCCCTCTTCGATGTTGTGTGGGAAATCCGAGGTTCGAGATATCCGGAGTAAAATAATTGATGCACTTAAGGTGTTTCGATACAGTTTTTTTGGGACCATACCTAACTTTTTGAATCGGCTCTTAGACAGTCCTTTCCTTGTCAGATCAAAGTGAAATTTGCAATACATGTTGGTTTTGGATTGAACTTTAGCGTGGTCTACATTTTGTGAAAATCGATATTTCCAAGACAACGATAAACAAAAAACCTCGAAAACGCTAAAATGGAAATTTTCCGCGATCCAGATTTCACTTTGAAAAGCAAATACCAACATCTTAAACTGTGGTGTATGGCACACAAAATATACAAGAGCAAAAAAATTCTGTATGTTTGTTTTGAAGTAAATCGCAAAAACATTTCCAACTTTAGTTTTTGCATATTAATAGTAAATGCACCGAGAAATAATCAATGCTTTGATGAAGTGGCTCGAAAATACTTTCAAAATGTGTCGTTTACTTACTATTTTACGCCTAGAAAGTTTTGTTGAAACTGGTGTTCGCGATCTCGAGAACGAATTGTTTTTCTAAGATCCTTCGTGTAATAATTTTGTGGTAATTTTTGAATTTGAGCGCTTTTGCGAAAATCTTAAGAACGGCTCGCTGGATTTTTTTAAAACATTAAACACGCGTGCTTGACGATGTGACCAATTTTAGTATCGAGTCTTATTAACATTTATTCACTGGAACACTTTTAGATTTAACGCTAAAAAGGACGTATGAACCGACGGAAAAGGTTGCGTTACAAATTCACAGTTGGCAAGTTAATGCTAATATATTCAAAGTAATGCGTAATTCATTGCTTCGTGATTTTTATCTGGTTTCTTTGTTCTTTGTTGCACTGTAGATTACAACGAAAAGTAAAAATCACGGAGGAATGCTTTACGCATTACTTTGAATATATTAGCATTTACTTGCCAACTGTGAATGTGTAACGCAACCTTTTCCGTCGGTTCATACGTCCTTTTTAGCGTTAAATCTAAAAGTGTTCCAGTGAATCAATTTTAATAAGACATCGACACTAAAATTGGTCACGTCGTCAAGCACGCGTGTTTAATGTTTTAAAAAAATCCAGCGAGCCGTTCTTAAGCCGTTCGAAGGATCTAAGAAAAACAATTCGTTCTCGAGATCGCGAGCACTAGTTCCAACAAAACTTTCTAGGCGTAAAATAGTAAGTAAACGACACATTTTGAAAGTATTTTCGAGCCATTTCATCAAAGCATTGATTATTTTTCGGTGCATTTACTATCACTATGCAAAAACTAAGGTTGAAAATGATTTTGCGATTTACTTCGAAACAAACATACAGATTTTTTTTGTTCTTGTACATTTTGTTTGCCATACACCACAGTTTAAGACGTTGGTATTTGCTTTTCAAAGCGAAGTCTGGATCGCGCAAAATGTCAATTTTAGTGTTTTCGAGGTTTTTTGTTTATCGTTGTCATGGAAATATCGATTTTCACAAAATGTAAACCACGCTAAAGTTCAATCCAAAACCAAAAAGTACTGCAAATTTCACGTTGATCCGACAAGATAAAGACTGTCTAAGAGCCGATTTTAAACGTGAGGTATGGTCCCAAAAAAAACTGTATCGAAACACCTTAAACAGGCCTCAAGTTCGAGATAACGGAAGGTTCGAGATAACAGGGTACGAGATTGCAGGACTCCATTGCATCGTTGTTTGTCAGTGGTAAGCAATAAACTATTTGGAGAAAAGAGATAATTACAAAAGAAACTTGTACACTGTACATGACATTACTGAGCTATGCAATGTTTTAAAATATTTTTTTTTTCCACAAGAGTAACTTCAAAGTAAAAATTTTTGTCATTGATGGTTTTTTGAAGCTTATGAAAGAAGGGATCCTCACAGCTATTATGGCAACCTTGGCAGCTGCAGAGAAAACCTGATTACTAATTGTGATGTCTTCTTAAACATTTTCTTCTTTATTGTTTTGTAGAGGATATTGAGTCCAGGAGTCCACCCAAGAGACTTCAAGAAGCTCTGTCTTCAAGACGTGTTTTTGAATCACTGTATCTGGTATGTCCCTTAAATGGTTCGATCATCTTATCGCAGTCAAGTTAACCGTAAATAAAATTAGGACTTACATATAAGCACTTAGTTTAGGTGTAGTTGAGTTCATATTTGTAAGAGTTTAGCCCTCCGTAAACTGTTCACTGTGGAAGGTGTCTTTCCCTGAATGACGAAAATTAAACACTGCAAAATATATTATTTTTTGCAAAATTGGGTACCCATAATAAGAGAAGCTGTTTTATTTGTTCTCTCATAATTTCAGTTAATTTGTTTCCTTCAGGAACTGACAGAGCAAGCAATTACAATCTATAAGAACATTGGACGAGCCAGAGCAGCCAAGGTGTTGGGAGTGGATCTTGCTCAGTTTTACTCGTAAGTGTTCGTTTGCCATGACTACGTGTCTATGGTTCTAGACTGATCAGTTCTTAAGTTAAGCACAGTCTTAAAGAACAACAGAAACTGCCCACGGTTGAACAAACATAGCAGTGCTAATTTGTCACGCATAGTTTGGGTGCAAGTTAACCTGTTAACCCTGAGAGTGGAGCGTAAGGCGTAAGTTTGAAGGCGCCCTAGCTCAGCTGACATTTTTTTTTTGAGGGAGGGAGTGGGGCAGTCTAACCACGCCATAAAGCCATAATCCAATATTGGTAGGATTGTTTATGTAGGATTGTTTGTTTGTAGATTAACAGCAGAGTGTCCTTTGTCAGGAATCCAGAATTCCTGTATAGGGTTGGGCTTTTCTGCCCCTTCCTACCTGTAACGGTTTACTTGAAAACATTTGTTTGTGGATTTTGTTTTGTCTGCTGAAGTCCCTATGCAAGTGTTATCTGGCTCGTCCCAAATTGTGGTCGAAGTGCTAATTTTGACCGAGCCTTATTAGTGAGTGGCTTAATCTCTTATTTTGACTTCTGTTTTTAGTTCTCGTGGAGAATTTGATCGTGCCGAGCCGTTACTTGCTGATGCTTATAAGATTTACAAGCATGAGAGATGGACTCTACTAGCAACACAGTGTTTAGTCAAACTGGCAAAGTGTCAGAAGCAGTTAAAACACATGGACAAGTATCTTTTTATTCCTGACCAGAGAATTTCGTTATCTTCTCAAATCAATAAAGCTTTTTTCTTCTATAGCCTGTATAATGGCTGCTTGCAGAATCATGTTGATGTTTGTAGCTTTAGGTCAGGGCCATTTTTCGAAAATTGATTCCTAAAGGTGCCTTATTTTGCCGGAAGTAAAACAAATGTGTAGACGAATCGGTAATAGAGTTTCTGGAATAGCTGTTTTCTCCAAATTTATTCTTTTGCATCTTTGATTGTTAGTTTTCAAAAGGGAGAAAGTGTAAAAAAGTATTGTAAATCCAGGAACAGATTTCGTAGCTTTGAATTGCTGTACAAGCCTATCGCTCCGGTCACATTGTCCTATTTACCGATCATGCGTTTACGTCCACGAAAGAGTCTTTCGATATAGACAAACAAGCAAACGAATTAACCATTAAACGCACACACACAAACAACATTAACAACAACAGGTAGGATTTGCAGTCGTATATCGACAGAGTGGCTCTTCAAGCACCCTTTTTTTTCAGGTGAAATAGGAATTTAGAAATAGTTTTTGTGGAAGGTGGAAAACCTAGAACCTGGAGAAAACTGTAAGAGAAAGGACTAGGACCGACAGCAACAACACTCAACCCAAATATCACGTCAACTCCGGGATTTGAACCTGCACCTCATTAATGGGAGGCGAGCAATCTCAACATATCAAACTCTTTATTCCCCCCTCCCCCCCCCCCCACACCCACCCCGCTTCTCCCAACCCGCTTCTCCCAACGCCTTTTGAGATCCCAGCGGTGCAACAGACACTTGATTGTGGTCTCAGTGTGTCTGGGTATGTAAACGTTTGAGTGTAAACTGACCTTAACTCACAGAAGATATGCTGCTTCCTGCTCAGTACTGGCCTGTGAACAGCATCTGCCTCCTGACAGGAGATCTTACTACACTCAGGAGTTACTACAAGTTATGCGCGAGACAATGGATTCAGGTGCGAATGCTGCACGTTGAAGATAAAGATAAAGTAAATAAGTATTTCACGGTTTAAATTTTGGTGCACGGAAATAATGAAAATAAAATTAACGTGAAAATACAAAGCCCTACGTCATGAGATGAATGAGTGCTGCCTCCAGAATAAAAGTTAGTCTGGACAACGCTACCAACCATAATCACTTTGTGCCTCTCGCACTCTTTCCATCATTTTAAAGTTAGAGGAAATAAAGAATTTTGCCTTAGACAAAGATCAGTTTTACACTTTTTTTTTTCAGATCAAGCCATCATTGTACGCGCTGAACCACTGCTGAGAGTAGAAGATGTACACATTGATCTAATGAAGGGTATTGGCAGTGTAGGCGAATGCATCAATGTCAAACTCAAGCTGGTCAGTGCTTTGGAGGAGGTGAGTTTACAGTAACTTTGATGATGGCGCGAAACCTGAATTAGCTCCATTGACCGATGCTCCACTTCTGATGTACTATGTTTATTTTTGTTTTCCTTGCAGGAGGTTACTTGTGGACGGATCAGTTTCAGCATCCAAACAAACGAGCTTAAGCGTGTGGGAAGCATTCGTTCAAGTAAAAGAGGCCGCCCTGCAACTCCGCCTGTTGTTGTTGTGGACAGCGGTCTTACCTCTCCTGCGCTGTCTGAAGAGGACCTGTCAGATAAACCAGAGGGACAAGCGACAGGTATAGCTTGCTTGTTGGGTCCTTTGTAGTCAGCAGTAACATTTAAGTTGCTCGGGTGAAACTGTAACAAATTCAATGTGAAATTCAAGTTCAACTTAACAAAAGCAGTAGTTACAACGAGATAAATAGACAGTGTTGAGAAACCCAGATGATACCATAGAACAAACAAACAAACAAACAACCAAAAAGCAAACAAGAACTGGTAAAAGACTTACTTATGTGGACTGGTTAAATGAAAGTTAGGTCCTGCAGAAGGCACTAGTTGCGCGGTGTGCTTCAAGTTGTGATTGGTTAATTACGATATTTGCGGCTACAGTGACTTGTCATGTGACTACTTTGATTTTGATGTTAAAACAGCATCTCTAAAGAGAAAATAAAGCTTATTTTTGGTGGTGACGTTTTGTTTTTCAGAGGGAGAGGGTGGCAGTAAGGGTGACAAAGAGGCAATGCCTCACCCTCTCCTCCCTAAACCAGAATCACGGCCAGTAATGAAGAGTGTAGAAGAATTGAATGTGTTATCGGAAGATGATGAGTCGGGTTGTTGGCTGCAGTGCTTCAATGTCCCACTAAGACATGGCATGAATGAGTATAACCTTACAGCGCAGGTTCGTCTAAACCTAGACTATGAGCAGAGCTTCCTTCCCTTCTTGGACGCTCGAGCAGGAATCACACGCGAACGCGTACGAAAATCTTCTGCCGCATGGAAACGCGTTGCGTTGGTGGGGACGGGGTGCGAGCGCCCCACCCAGGCGTCGCGTGGCCAGTTCTAGTCTAAACTAGGTCTAGTATTTTCTTTCTTTGAAGGAAAGTTGAGTGAAAATTGTGTTTAAAATACTCCCAAGTCAAAACGCGCGGACATAGCACGACCTAACTAAATTAGTCGCTGGTTTAAAATTTCGGCTGTTGTGATGTTGCCAAGTTTTGCTATTTGCTTTCGCAACTGCATAAGCTGCGTTAAGAACTGCGAGGATCGTCTTTACATTTATTTAAACTAAGAACAGTCGGGATTAAATTTTAGGATCTTGTAATATTGCTTCCACTGGTTTTGAGCGTCCGACCAGTGTGGGAGGTCATGCGTTCGATTTACGTTGGGAAATGAGACTTTCTTTTTTTCCTTTATTTACGACAAACAGTGTACTTACAATTACAATTACAGTGTACTTACATAACCTGCCAGCTCCTTCACAGCGGTCAGACGCAAAAAGTTACGTCACTTCCGGTCTTCCAGAGCCTTGAAGTTTGAATCCGTTCAAACGTTCACGAGCGTGAAGTTCGTATGAAAACGATGCAGAAAATTTCCTGATAAACCGAATTTCTCGCCGATAAAACTTGTGGATGTCAGTTACTTCATTTTCAACACACACTCGACGTAAAAAGCTTACGTTTTCAGAAACGGCGGTAAGTTTTGCGGTTAAAGTGAAACTTTCGACATTTGTCGGGATTTTCTTTTGTAAAATTATGGCTGGAATTGCGCACGCGTCGTGGGTTCGACCGCTGTGTAACCAGCTCCACGTTTAGCATCTTCTGACGTCTTACCTTTGAAAGGCAATCGAAAAACTCTGTCTTGATATCTTGATCCTTTCTGTAGTTGGCCGAAGTAGGACACTACAGTCTGAGGCAGCTGTGTGTGGAGATTGGTAGACTGCATTTCGTGTGGCCGCAGCTGTCCTTATCAAGACAGTCTAGGGGATTTGCTATCGTTGCTGATCCTCCAAGGATTAACTGGAGTCCAGTCCAAGGTATGTGCTTTACTCTCACCCTATATTACCCTGCAAAAGCAAAGCCTTTTATAATGCATATTGAAAGCTGCGCGCGTTCTGACTGCCTTTTCAACCAACCGCTTTTACCAGAATTTAAAGTGTAGAAATGCGTGTTTCATTGTTTTCGAGGTGCATCGTGCGAAACAAAACTGAAGCGTTAATTGAAAGAAAGCGTTTTTGACGTAGAATTCACTACACATGTTTTTCGGTGGAGTGTCTGAGAATGTGAACAAATGCTTTGAAGAAAAAGAAAGAAAACAACTCACTGAGTAACGAAATAAAGCTTTCAGAAATCGTTTCATTTCACGCTTAAGCTTAAATTCTGTATCATAAAGCAGCTGAAGAAGGCAAAAACCATGTAATACATTGCAGTAAAACACGACGGGTATTTGAGAACGCAAGAAAAATGTAAATATGTCGCAAAAAACTCCAAAAATCGGGAGTTCGTTGTTTCCCAACTGAACCAGGCAATCTTGAGTTATGAGAATGTGAACACGTGGATGTTGACAAAGATCAACTTGGTTCAACTCTAAAACAAAGGCTCAAAAGTTTCCTCGTCTTTATTATTTATTGCCGAATGTCACCGACACTTCTATACAGCTTGGGAAAAAGCTTCGAAAACAACAAAATCCCCCGTCCGGTATTTTTAACAGTAATTGCATTTGTTAGGAAATAACGAAATGCTTCGTCCGGTGGGGGGGGGGGGGGGGGGGGGATTTTCCCGACAACCCCGGCTTATGTCAGGAAAGGGAACAAGTAACGCCTTTTTGCACATATTCCAAGAAAAATGTAAAAAGTTTTGAAAGTTTCGTCAGATTTGTACTCTTTATAGGAGTCAAAACTTGAATCAATTGAAATAAAGTGATACTTGTTTTTCGTGCATGCTTTACTTTGCAGACCTCCATCTGTTAGCTGGCCTTCCCCAGCAGGTCACTCTCAGTATTTCGGTTGAACCAGGATCTATAGCTAAAGGTTCAGTATTGGAAATCACCTCTCAGAAGAAAGGAGTGACTTTTGAACCCATCCACTCAGGGGAGGCGGTTATTCAATCCTCAATGGATAAGCAAGACATAAAGAGCGCACCATACAACGTACAAGTGCTTGCCGTGCACGGGGATGATGATGTGGCGGATATCTCAGTTGCTATGGTTACACTTCCTGCGGCGGGACCCTATGCTAAGATCGATTTCAAGCTGATTATACACGCACCTTTGGAGAAGCAAAGCGCTCAGGATGAAGTTACTGAATATAAGGTGTGGCTAGCGACTATTCTCTTTAAATAAATCCGCTATTTGCTTGCTCGCGTACCTGCTGGCTTGCATTAATCCTTAGAATGCCTCAGAACAGTTGCTTAGTCGTTGTTATGCTTCCAGTTGTTCAATTTAGACGTAGACTATCCTTCATGTTGAAAAAAAAAATACTGAAAGGGTTTCGAAAGGAAAGGCGATACCGCGTTTACATAATGTTGGCTTAAAGGATCCTAGTCAGGCACGCCTTTGTTATTGTTTTGATCTGAAATTTGCGATCAAATTACTCGTCGAACGTGACAAAACGTCAACAGTTCAGCCGCTAAAATTATAAATTGTAGCCTGACGCTGAAATTTCTTTGCTTGTTTTTTATTTTACTGCCAGTAAAAGGGCTTTCGATTATCTTCAGCGCATTTTGGCGGCTGTCCAAAAACCTAGAACTCAAAGAATGTTTGTGTTCGTAATGCGGCCAGCCTCCAAGTCCGCCTACCCAAAAGCAAACTATATTCAGCGAGCGCTCGCGGAATATGATTTACAAGCGAATCTAGAATCATAAAGGTTTGGAATCTTGTATAACTGGGTATTCTTGACTTTCCCATCGCCATAAAACACAAAAGGCGAATGCACGGAGGGCAGAAATGTTTCCAAAACTCACTCGATCACGCCGCTCTGACCACCGCTCCGAACCGCATTTAGTTTTAATTAGCGCTAGATAAAGCGAGAACATTTCACACTCCTTTCAAATAGAATAAACTCTTTTGTTAACAGCTTTTATTCTCTTTGTTATCATCGCACAGGATGGATATTCATTTCAATAACACGAATTGCCATGAAAACAAAACGTCCTGCAGCTAGCTCAGGTGTCGACTGCGGCTAACAGATCTGATTTACAAAGTTTCTGTTCGCAAACCATTCTTTCTCCTCCTTTTCTGCAATTCCAGGGATTAGTTTATGAAAAAATCGAAGTGTTGTTCTTAGGCATCGAAGGCTTTGAAGCTTTCGCTTTAGCGTCGCTACCGGCACTGCAGAGCGAGTCCCGTCGTCACATTTAGAACACCAAACATTTCAGCCCGTGAAGAACGCGCACCGTACGTAATGAAGTTAAATGTTGGCGAATGAGCTTGACCAGCATTTCAATCTATTGGATATCTTTTGTTTGACTAGTGCAGTAACCAAGAGGGTCCTTGAATAATGATTTCTTTCATAAGCTTGACTGTTTTGGCACTGCCACACGAAGGAGAACATAAACCGCTTAGAGTCCTGGCGTTGTCTCGCACATTTCACGAGAAAAATAGCAAACACCACCACCTGTTGACCACTTGCTCCTTATTAACAAGCTTAAGGGTCTAGGAGTGGCAGGAAAAAGTCTGGCATGGTTCCGCTCATATCTCTCTGGTCGAACTCAGCAAACGATGTGTGAAAATGAACTGTCTCCCCCAGCTAAAATCACCGTGGGGGTACCACAGGGTAGTATTCTCGGTCCGTTGTTATTCTAAGTGTACATAAATGGCATTCAATCTGTACTAAAACACTCAAGGATGACTATGTTTGCTGATGACATGGCATTTTACTGTCATGAGAATTCGCCAACTGATTTACAATTAAAGCTAAATGTGGACCTGGCAGCGATTACATCCTGGCTACACGACAATAAGTTGACATTAAATGTTGCAAAGTCGAAGTTTATGATCATCGGTAGCCGTGCGAAACTGAGTCAATTTAATGATATAGCTCTTGACGCTAATAACGATCGGCTGGAGAACGTTACGGAATTCAAATACCTTGGCGTGACCATAAATCAGTACCTAACCTGGCACGATCATATTGACCAAATACAAAGCAAAATTGCGAAGAGGTTAGGCGTTTTAAAGAGAATTAAGCATCTGCTCCCTGTTTATGCAAGAAAGATCTATGTCACAACAATGGTCATCCCAATACTTGAATATGCAAGTATCGTATGGGGCGACAAAAACAACAAAGTTTTAATGGATTCTATCCAAGTTCTCCAAAATAGAGCAGCCAAGATGGTCCTGGATAGGGCGCCACATTCGTCTTCAACTGAAGCACTTGTAGAACTGAATTGGGTGAATCTTACAACCAGAAGACAAATGAAACGCTGCCTTTATATGTACAATTTAATAAACTCGGACAATAGAAACAACATGATCATCCGAGGTTCGGACCATCACAGTCACAACACTCGGTCAAAGGACACTGTTCGAATCATAAAATCAGATACTAACTGGGGACTGCTTAGATCCCTGAATAGTGCCTTACTTGACTGGAATGCCCTGCCTATGGAGATGAGAAACCTATCTTATAATGCTTTTAGAATATCGTTACATAATAGGTTTAAATTTTAAAATAGCTTTCCATTTTCTTCTACTTTTAAGTAGAACTTAGGTGTTTAATCCTTCTTAATTTTCTAATATTTAAATTAGCATTTTAGTATTTCAGTTAGTTTTATCTTGTTATATTTTCACAGTGCCCTATTGAAAACCACCTTGTGTGATATAGGCCATCTGTATAAAGAGTTGTATTATTATTATTATTATTAAATAACCAGCTAGCTGTAACCGCTATTAATTTTTTAAGGCCAAAAAAGTAAATGACGGCCCAAACTGGCCATATTGGCGCGGATGTAGCCGGATTTCAATTCACTGTGAAAAAATCCTGATTTTAGATGGCATAGAAAATGGCGGATTTCTCACTCGATGCGCGCAAAGCACTGTGGGTGACTAGGATCCTTAAAGTTTTGAGAAACTTACGTCACGCTACACATAATGATTTCAAAAGTTTTTTGTTTGCCTATCCTTGCATTTGGTACATCTCCACCGAAATCAATATAAAATCAATAATAATAAAGAACAGTAACAAGAACATACACACCAAGCAAGAATGAAATATGAGCGACGAAACTTCGCTCAAAACAATAACAGAAGTTAATATGAAACTTATAATGTTCCGCCTGACTACAGTTCTTTTAAATGCTGAATGCGAATCTTACCGGTGTGAAAGTCCTGCCCCTTAGATCGTACATTTTAGTACAATGATCTCCAAAAACATTTCCTATTGTAGGGTTGAGTAGCCTTACGTCCTTAACTTGAAATTGTTTATCCCCTACTCACCCCATAGTTTTCATTTTCGTTGTTGTTCCTATTTTTCAGCTCATGTTCAGTTGTAAGTGGTTGTCTCCTGTGGTTACCGCTGACCTCTCGTGTTCGTTTCACCGTCCGTTCACCGTCCGTCACGTTCTTCACTCCTCCGAAGCAAAGTAAGTGACGGCAGCTGTCTTGTTTGTGTAGCTTACTCTCTGGTATTTTGTGAGGTTTGGCCATTAATTCGTTTACTCCTGGGCTGAAAGAAGCATTTTGAAAGTAGATAGCATCTTTCATCTTTCTCTTGATCAATGCCCAGGACGTAATCTCATTCCCAGGGTCCACGTTCCCCTAGATGAGCTGTATCAGGGAGCAGCTTATCTGGGGCCACGTAGAAAAATTGTATACAAGTGTATGAGGTGTGGAGTATGCCTCCAGGCTTAAGCACAGCCAGTTTTGGTGAATTATGTACGAGGCCTTTATTCCACTGTGCTAGTGTATAGGCGTGGTTGTGTTGTGGTTAGCGCGTTGCAGTTTCGATCGCACTTTGAATCGGAAGATCAGGGGTCAGTGGTTCAAGGTTGCTCTGTGCATCGTGTTACGTTGTTTCCTAGACAAGAAACTTTACACCGTCTTGTTTGTCCCTACCCAGGTGTATAATTGGGTACCAATGATATACTGCTAGTAGTAATCTTTCGATGTACTAGCATTCCGTCCAGGGGGTAGAAACAAAAGTTCAGTCGATTAAGCTCCGGGCGTTTGTGTCGCGTGCGGCCTGTGTACGACTCTACCTTTACCGGATTCCACTACTGAATGTTTCTTCCACTTTTTTTAAATAAATGAGCGACCTGCTTTTGTAGGGATGATCCTAGCGTTTTGGCACTCTTGAGTAAAATGATTCCGCGTTCCCAAGACATCCGTCTGTTTACTTGAACCGTATGGAAGGATTTAGGATTCAGAAAAAATCGAATGTCGTACCCTATAACACAACTGAAATGATAGCGATCGACTTAACCTCTCAATATTTTGAATGTCAAGCTACGCTAATGCTGTTTGCTTTTTTGTTTGTTTCATTGTAGCCGGTTTGTTCAAGTGATTGTGTGTGGAATTAACCCAATCGAATTGGTGATCCCTTCTCCTGAGCTGGTCATCACAAACTGCTCTTCAGTTAAGGTGACACCCATGCATAGAAATACTGAATATGTGAGTATTTAACTGTCTGTAGTCCGAACCTAAAGCGTTTGGCTTTCGTGACGTTTAGGGGTGCCAATTCAGGGGAGATGGACACAATATTTCCCTTATAAGGAAATGCACCCCCCCCCTCCCAAGGAAAAAATGTGTAGGGACTGGTTGACACACCTACCCTATTTTTTCTCATACGTTACAACCATTATCTAATTTGCTTTAGCTTTTGGTTGTTTGTTTTGGTAAAATCTGTGGTAAAAGTTTGGTGAAATCTTATCTTTCTTGGAAATACTGTATTCATTGTTATGAATACAGTCAACTCTCTTTATAACCGACACCATCGGGGCCAAGATTTGGTGTCCGTAAAAGAGAAATTCCTTCAGTAGCGAGAGTTGTTTTCAGTAATTCTTATCTCCCGGGACTTCAGCTCCTAACGGGGCGTCCGTAATAGCGAGGTGTCCGCAAGGCGAGAGTTGACTGTGTCATTGTAAGTTCCAGGTTCGATTTTTAGATTTTATTTTTTTAAATTTTAGATTTTATGTTGTTTTTTAGATGTTTTAGAACTATAATGCGCATTTGATCATATTTTCACTTGCTAACTTGCTCAAAACAAGTGCTAAATTATTATTATTTTTGTTTGTTTGTTTGTTTGTTTTCTTTTTCATTTACAGATGATCGTTAACCAACAAGATATGTCCTTCCTTTGGAAAATAGAAAGCGAAGAAGGTAGCGTTTGTATCTGGAGTTTTTACTCAATGCTTTTTCAAGATTATCTTGTTTTGCAGGTGGTTTATAGTTCTAGCTTTGTCTTTGGTGTATTGCAGGCTCGCCTCCTGAACTGGAATGTGAGTTTAAGACTTCATTTTCACTGAAGCAAACCACGGTAAGTCAGTTCGTTTTCCAGACGTCTGAGTGCTTGGGATAGTCTACGTACCTACTGTTATTGTAAAGAGTGATAATAACTGAAAATGCTAGTTAGAATACCGATTTTTCATAGTTTTAATGTTGGTTCGACGTTGTTTATATTTATGTCTTGGTTTTTGACTTTTTATGTTTTATTTTCTTTTTTCCCCTTTTTATAAACACAGGATTTTTCACCTGTCTCATCCGAGAAGAGTATTTACTTGTACGACTTTCGTGTGTCTAATACTCAGGTCTGTATGGGTGCTTATTGCCTGCGTACTGATGTTCTACGGTCGTGAGGTCAAAAGGTCAATGTGTCGATCCCTGGGATGAGTTGCACAATAATATTAACATCTGGCGTAACTCCTAGCCTCAGAGGTTTAGTCTAGTTAAAATCACTATTTTAAACGTCTGAAGTTAGCACTTACTCCCGACGTTAGGTTTTATGCAACTCATCCCTGGTGTTTTTTGTCGTATTGTGTCTTGAGACAAGACTCCTTGATGTATAAATAGGTTCCAGCCTACTTGGCTAAACCAAACGAGATTGCTGGAGCAAACGACAGCGCTGAATAATAATACAATGTGCATATACCTTACGTCACCGTGAAAAGTCGTGCTGCCTGCAAAGAAAAATCTTAACTACCGAACGGTGAGCTTAACCGACGCTCCGGTTTTCTCACTGAAAATTCACTGGAGGAGGTCACCCTTTTGAAAACCCCGCGTTTAGCACCGCTGACCATTTGGAGCGTTTTTCAGCAGTGTCGGTGCAAACGATGAACCTAACGATGAACCAGCATAAGATTAGTCCCCGGGCTTTCTTTTCCTCTCGCAGGAGAGTGTGAAGTGTACGTAAGAGCCTAAGAACAATTCGCGTCTTGGTTCATTAACAGTGTTTCTGTTGTATGTCATTCGCCTTGAATGTGCGCCAAAATCGACTGAGGGTATTAGGCTGAAAAATTATCACACTCAAAGGGATTTGAACGTCCCTGATTGCTTCACTCTAAAAAATTGAAAATGTAGGAATACCGACTGCCCTGCAGGGTTTGGACAAACCTTATCAGCAGAGAAGGTAGTTTGGCGAAAACATTGAACACAAAGGACTTAAAGTTAAAGAAGTGTTTTAATTGCTCTGTGGAGGGTTCAGTATTCCCAGGAGCGTTTGGAATATGTATTTTTCCGGTAATGAAAAGTACCCCTTAAAATAAAAGGGTGTTGAAAGCGTCGGAAAAAATATTTCAGTTGTTGTCTTGAAAGAACCTTGAATTGTGTGCTGTTACCTGCTCTCTTTGGTCATTTTTTCGTACTCTATTTATTTATTTCATATTTTAAATTTTCAGACATTATACACCATCAGTTCAAGAATAGAGCCTTCAGAAAATTCCGGAGAGCTGTTCGCGGGATCAACTTGTAAGTGGCACATAACGTTCACAAGTTTAACATCTCAGGAAGAAACAACCGAAACTTCACAACTTCTCTACGATGTGGACTCTGACACGAATACCTGGGCTATTAACGGACGCAAACGCGGTGTCGTGTCCATGCCACGTGTTACCATGGCAACTACCGACGTTGTTCTTAATGTCATACCGCAAACAGGAGGACATTTAGCGATGCCGGCGATTAAGTTGATGAAATACGTCGAAAAAGACGAAAAAGTACCGCAGACGGACTCGAAGGTAGACGCAAACGTGGACGTGAACGCGTCCGGTGCGCAGTCAAGCCGAGGTTGTCCTCTTGTATTACCGTTCTCGTGCGGGGAGGTTTATAACAAGACTCTTGCGGTCAGAGTTCGCGTTTTACCTAGCAGTAACACTGATCATGCTTGGATTTAAAATTAATTGTTCCGACAAACTCTTGTACTAGGTGCAGCTGGTTATTTCGCTGTTTCAAGAAAGCGGAAGCGGAGTGGGAGATAGCCCTCAGTAATTCAAAGTACAACGTGATCGAAGAGAAGTGGACTTGGGTTTGAGATAGTGAAATTTTATTGGCTTTTGTTTGCTGCATGGAACGCATCACTCGAAACTAAATTCAGTCACCAATCTGAACAATGCACCTAGGTGTGCATCGTTCGCTTGGTGGATCCTTTACACTTGTTGATCTTTCGTGGATCGTTGGCATTTAAATTTACTTGGCTTCTCGCCAAATAGAACGGAAAATCGACTTTTTGTTACACTTTTGATTGATTGAAAGGTGTGTGACCTAAAAGGTGTCAGTTTTTGTCAAATAAAGGCATGAAAGTGTAAATGAAGTCTGTCTTTGAACAGAAATGCGCATTTATAACGCGGTTTTATACGTATAAATATTGAAAATGTAACTATAGTAACTACATTTGAAGACATGAAAAGATACAACGGAAATGACCCTAAAAAGGCGTATAAATAAACCAAACTACGATCAATTTAAGTACAATAAAGTGAGATCAACAAAACAAAACTAATCGGTGGTTCTTTTACGTAGCCAATTAGGAGACGGGACCGCCTTCCTACACACGCCCTTTTCAGTCAGAGAGAACCTGAGTGCTAGTCCCATCCGGATTTGCCGAATTGCAAACTGGATGCGCTTACTCTAAAGAGAGAGACTAATACATTTACAACATTTAGATTTGTACGGATTTTATTGTTGTTCCCACCAACCAGTTATTACTGCGGTCTACACTAATTCTTTAGCGAAGCCCCCTTTTCCTTGGTTAAGCGCCTTATGAGTACGTGGCCAATGTGGATATCCTGTAAGGAAAAGGAGAACAAACGTGAACAAACTTGCCTGAGTTTCGAATTGAAACGCGAAAATTGCATTAAATCCCACCCCAGATCTCATTTGTTTATGCTGACCGTGGAAACCTGGGTACGTTAAAGACCGGTTTACACGCTGTGATTTGTCGGCTACATTTGTCTGCCCGACAGTATCGGAGCGCGAATCGTACGTATATTTTGACATCTGATTCGTGAAAATGAAAATCGACCCGTTTCAGAAAATCTGTTGCAGTGCAACAGATTACGGTTAACTATAGCGTCGCAATCTTCCTAGCACTGAAAAATCAAGCTCTTTGGGAGCTAGGCTGATGAGTTCTTACCAACTCGACTATGAGCAGGGTGTGTCATTGCAAACTTTAGTTTCCTTAGCAGGGCCATGACAGTCTTCACCAAACGGCCCCTGAGGAGGGGGGTTAGTACAGGTTCTGGTTCGCTCTTGGACTCCACCTCCACAAGTCGCACTACATTCGGTCCAGAAACTCCAGCGTTTAAACCTGCCGTCTACACCTGTAGGGTGAAATAAAAATCTCTGGAGAAAACGAGATCAATTTGAGGAAATCGAGGACAGCGTCAGGCAATTTTGAATCGCAACGGCTAACAAGGAATTCAATATCCACTGCGTATTTCTCTGCACTGATACACTGAACCATCAAAAAGAATGCGACTTGATCAATTCTTGCTGCAATGCCAGAGACATATACGATGGGGGGTGTAACCGGTGTAACCCACTGTTTCTTTTATGAGACCAAAGCGGCACAACTCTATATACGGTGTTCAGAGCGGCGAGCAAAATATTCCCTAATTATAAAAGCTAAAAAAATCAGGATCTGTGAGCCGATCTATACCATTTTTCAGATTAAACGCTACAGGACCATAGCATATATAGTGGAACACCCCAAACGCCTAAAGATGGGTTTTATACTCAAAACATTTATTTGCCTATCTTGCTCAGTATTAATTAAGCTAAATGATAAGAATTGTCGTGTAGCTGAGGTTTTCTTCGAGACCCTCTGGCCTCACTTGGTTGTGCATGAGTGCATGAAGCGACACCAGAGTGACTAATAAACCTCCCCTTCCTCAGACCTCAGCTTCAAGTGGCTGGCTTTGCTCGTTGTCTTCCTTTCATTAAGTTTTGCTATGTTTCTCATTTTAAGCTTACAAGCATTCTAATGATACGTCGTAAAAAAGGTGGTTATTAAAGGTGGGTACCAAGAGAAAGTTTCGTTTGCCTTACAATATAGGTCATTTGAGATGTGTCTTTACCAGGCGATCGTTTGCGCGTCACCATTTGTATTCACGAAGGCCAGTCTGCATCAGTAATGTGGAACCAATGACAGGCGACCATGGTGACACGTAACCAGTCTACCCTATGGCCTTATGAAGACTACAAGTCAGGAAAACTAATGTCGCAAATCTATACCTTAAGTGGATACGCAATGAGACAAAAAATATATATTTTTCATTCAAACAACATTATTGTAAGTCTGTCCATTCTTTTCCAGACGAGTCGAGTATAAGTTTACTCACTGCAAGTTTCTGCAAGAATCTCATCAAACAGATCAGACAGCTCGTCAAAATTGCTGGCGTTGTGTACATTTTTTCCTCCAATTTCTTCCAGTTGTCCCTGAAAATCTTCATACTGGCCAATTCCAACAGCAACGATATGCACGTTTTTTGCCTGCGGTCACGTACAAAACAAAACAAACAAACAAACAAAAAATGCGAGGATGGTATGACATACATAGTCAAAAATGGTGCTAGATTATTGAAATGTGATTGAGTAAGAAGTTCCAGTGTTATAATTACTCAATATGTGATCGCTCAATTTTGCAGGGGGTAGGGAAGGGGTGGTGGGTGGAAGGATATGGAGAATAGCACGATTGTCAGGAAAATCGCCATCTGCAGCATTGTTTCTCAACTTTTGTTCATCAAGGATTAAAAAACACGCGCTCTGGTTGGCTACTAATATACTTTCACCTTGTATACTACGAGTAAAGGAGTCACAAAACAAGATGACGAAAAGTTGTTGTAACATAAATAACATCTCTCATGGTTCAGGGTTGTCTATGAGTCTCATGCATTAACGGTTTTGTGGAACAAGTGTTAATCAACAACGGCCAATTCGAAAAGCTAACAACTTGGTAGCGAAGTCTTAGGAAATAGGTGCCGTCTTTGTATGTTTTTGAAACCATTCAATATTCCTGGGCTCTGGCTTATTTGTTTTTATAATAAAGTTTCGATATAACGCGCGCCCTTATTTGGTTGAAACAGCGTGCTTTATCAGAATACAGATGCACGGAGTAACCCGTTACGCAATTCTGCGCGCGCTGGCAAGCTGAAAACCCTTATTGCCTACACTTCGTTTGTGCTCTCGTCACTTCTTTACGTGCTTTATCACAGAACAAAGCATGGTTTTGGCTTTTTTTATTTGTCAAGAAGCGCTCTTATTTGCGCCTACACGGGGCGCTCGTTGAACTAGTTTCGTTTCGTGTTTTCCGAGGGAATGGCTTACCAGCGCAGCAACTGGAAGCGGAATCAGTTTTCGTTCACGAACTATGTCAATCAGTTTATGAACTCTTCAAACAACTGTTTTAAAACGTAAATGGCCTGCCATTTTCAAAGCTGTTCTCTTTCTTCAGTGATTTATAGCAGAAATGTAAATGGTCCCTCACTTTCGTAAAGTGTGTGTCAAAAATATGTTCCACGTGATGGAATTAGCCTTGGTTTAGCACGAGCTAATGAGAGTTCAATTTTATGCTCAGGAAATCTTAAGGTGATCAAGGTAAGTTTGCCTGCTAACCTTCAGTGATGCAGTTATTTCAGCGAAGGGCTTGGATTTTTCGTTGGTCTTTCCGTCTGTCAGAACGATCATAACATTTGGAAACTTTGGCCTGTCCCCACCCGCCTCAGTGAAGAGCTTCTTGTCGGCGGCTATGATTGCCTTGTCGGTGAAGGTAGGACTGCTAAGAACAACTGGTATGTTGGAAATAGCTCGATGAACAGCTTCGTTGCTGTACAAATTCTCGTCTGCAAACTTATGGATTACTTTTGCGTGCTTGGCAAACAGGATTATGCCAATATGTGTAGATTCACGACCAATTTGCAATCCGGCTGTAAGCTCAAGGAGGAATCCCTTGAGAAGCAAAAAGTTTGCTGTTCCCACACTTTTTGTTTTGTCCACCAAAAATGCTACATCCATTCCTTTGGATTTTTCGCAAGGATTCGGTGCTAAAGAAATGAAAACAACTACGTTAATTTGGTTCCATGAACGTAATAAAAGGGAACCAAATAAAAACTTGCCATTTCATACTTACGGCAGATCAAGTTGATTATGTCAGATGTTGCATCTTCAAGGCTGGCGTAGTCACTGACATAAAACACATTTTTACCACCAATAAACTCTAGCACTCTGCGATGCTTTGGTTTACGGGCATCTGGACCAATTCCAACAACAACAATGCGGACACCTTTCATCTAAGGGTTAATTAAAATAAATCATTTCCACAACCTGATATGACCAAAATAACTTAGTCAAGAGCCATATAAAATACATAGGATGGTGTTTAAATTTACCGGATCATACATATATAGCTAGCGGTATACATAGATCAGAAGGTCGTTGGTTCAACTCCTTTGTCTCGAATGTATTGTATCTTGGACCAGGAACGGGATCAAGAATAAGGGATCAAGAACATGGAACAAGCTGTGTAAAGTATGTTTCAGTTTTTGGATTAGGGCCAGTCATTTCTCAATCTTTTGTGAAAAATGGGCTTGGTGAAAGAACAATGTATTTAAGAAATAGCATATGGCGAGGAGCCCATCACTGACATGGCGCGCGTTCTTACATAACCTGCTGTAAACACAAAGAAGGAGTTTAAAAGAATTCAAGAATTCGAAAGTTTATGTGAGCCCAAGCAGCAGGCGAGGATTTACATACGTCCTTTCCAAGTTTTTCCAATTCGTTCAAACTCTCTCCCTTTTTCGAGCACGAAGCAGCCATTTTCTGCTTCTTTGATAAAATAAAGCCAAACACGTGACGTCATACCCGTGTTCGTATAATCTCATGCAAAACGTCTACGCAACCGACCTTGCATTACGACCTTCACAAAACAACGTGTATTTTTCCTTTTCTATGCAGCTATATAAATGGCAAAGGAACCTGGTGGACAAAGGTTTTATTCAAGAAATCTAGTTATTCAATTCATGGTAAGGAACCGCAAGTTAGCGTCAGTTCTGCATTCTATCAATGGTAAGAACTGACTTTAAAGGGCCTACACCATTGGGATTTTTCAATTTTTTTAGGTGAAAATGTGCTGAAATCAAATTAAATACCTTTTCTCGTACTCAAGACGCTCCTAGAACATCAAGAGAAAGAAACAGAACGATTTCTTGCAGGGAAAAGAAACCACGATCAGGTTTTGGGGATTTTCCGAGACATTTCAAAACATCAGCCTGATGTTTTCAAGTTGCAAGCCATTTCCATCCAAGCCATCCGCAACTAAGCACACTCAATTATAGTTTAATAAAACTGATAGCGTGATTTTTAAACAAAAGTGAACCGTGGGTTTCCTCTGATTGCATTACGTCTATTAACTTTTTTAAACTGATCCCGCTAAAAACAAGTGACGGTGTCCCTTTAATGAGTGTGATACTTTGGGAGCCTCATTGTGAGTCTGTTTCAGCTTATAAGAGTGTTCTTTTCCTTTTTCCTGTTTATATCACCAATGTTCCAGGCCGAACGAAACGGATATCCTGTAGCGGATTTTATAATGCAATAGTGGGGGATCTAAAAGAGGAACCTGGGGGCTCCCTTCCCTCGTTTTTCGATGGAAAAATAATTATCAGGCCCGGAAGGCCGAAATTTTCATAAATCTAAAACATTTTCACTCTGCACCCCACATTTCAAGAGGCAGTGGCAGATTTATAATAAAGTTCCCTTGGAGTGTGTAACCTTTTGCCTTTTACAGCGATTCCAGCATCGCCTCCGGACCTCACCTTAATGGATAAAACGTCCATATAGAAGTCCTCCGTGTCAGGATGAGACCTTCCATCTGTGTACAACACCATCACCTTCCGAACACCTGGGCGTGGTCCGTTTTCGTCGGCGAACATTTGTTCCTTCCCTGTCTTCAAGGCTAGGTCAAGGCGAGTTGGCATGCCGAGCTCATTAATGCTGTTGAATATCAAATCCAGAATGTTCTGCTCGCTGTGATACGCGGAGTCGTTAAACGTGTTGTGGAGGGTGCTTTCTTTGTCGAACGTTTCAAAGGAAATGTGTGTCTCATCTTCTGAGATGTCAAACCGTTGCACGAGATGTTGGAGCGCTGCTTTCAATTTGGGGATATTTTCCTCTTTAATGCTTTTCGTCGTGTCAACCACCAAACCAAGGTCAAGTTGACATTTGGAAATGTCTAAAAGATAAGATTAAAAAAACTCTTCTCAAATTGTCACACAGTTTAACAAAGATATCTCATATGATGTGTTCATGTTTATTTAGGTAAGATTATCTGTATGGTAGGATTATTTGGACAAGCATTTGGAAAAGAATCAGGCTTACGACCCATACTTGTGCATAAGTAACCGGAAAGGGGGGGGGGGGGGGAAGGGGTTACTCCCGTCAATTTACGATAGATGTGTGCCGCAAAGGTTCTTAAACCCTGACCCTATTCAAGGACAGAAAATCGAAAATTGGTACCTTTTTTAAGGCCCAAACCCGAAAAATGACACTCTATGTTGGGGGGAGACGACCACTAAAATTGTGTGATCAAGGCATTTGTATTTCTTTTCTGTAACTTGGGAAGTTTAGCATCAAGGACAGAATACTAGACTAAGCCAGTTTAATAACGCGCCATCATAACCATGGTTTTTGTACTGCAATTTTAGTTAATACAAAAAGGTACCCTATTTAAGGAACACACCAGGATCACGCTTCCAAAAAGAGGCAAAACCCTGGAAACACTAGCCTATTTAAGGCCTGAGAACCTCAAAAACCATACCCTATTCCACGGCACATACCTATATAGTTTATATATATGGGAGTGCCCCCCCCCCCACCCGGAAAGTAAACAGACGTTCTCCATATGTGGTAAAAGGCAATATGACAAGAAGAGTCTCAGTACTTAAGGACATAAAACTATTATTAAGATCAAACAAGAAAATCAGTGAAAGGTATGCAGTTCACCGACTGCGTTGATATTTGGTCAGAACGTAGCTGTGAGAATTGTCAATGGATTTATCTTACCTGCAGCAGTTAGAGAAATATTCCAAAGTACATAAAGTAAAGTTGCAAGAGTTTTCATTTTTCTTCACCTGAAACAAAACATAAAGGGCATAAATATGCAAACCTACAAGTTGTAATTAGGTACAGGTAGCTGAAATTTCTAAAAGTGACATTGCAATGAAAGCACAATGCCAATCTGTGGGCCCCTAGTTCACATGCAGCCAACATCGCTTAAATATTAAAGTCGCGTTAAACGGATTAAAAATCGTGAAGACTAAAGGCCCCCGCAAACGAGGAAACATTGTTGGGGAAACATGTTACCCTCAATGTTTCCCTGTTTGCGTGCGAACGAAACATTTGTTGCGGAAACTTTTTTTGTTTCCGAGAAACAAGTCAGATTTTTTCTTCAGAAATATTTTGTTTCTGCAACAAACGTTTCCCCGTTTGCGCCCCGAGGTAACAATGTTGAAGGAATTCTGTGGTCGCGTTAAGGCTAATTTACACGCTGCGATTTGTCGGCCGCGATAAAGCGGGAAGCGAATCGGTTTATGTACAGTGCCAGCACTGCACATACATTTTTTATAGTCAAAACTTTTTTTATAAAACTTTCTGGAAAACAAAATGGTAGGTGGTAGATAGTTAGTTTGTTTTCAGCTAAAATACCGCAGATATAATTTGTTTTGCGCCAATTCTTTTGCAGGTTGCGTTTTCGTTCTTAAAATCGGGCCCGTCACGCGAAAATCTGTGAAGAGGTCACAGATTTTTCTGAATCGGCCGACTTGTCGGATTGGAGTCGCGCGGGCTTCGGTTCGCCATTCACGCACGCCCATTCGCTCCCCGATTTGTCGTGGCCGACAAAGCGGCCCGACCAATCGCAGCGTGTAAATTAGCCTTAATTAGACTGCGAGTAGTCTCTAATTTTGGCGATGGTTATTGTGGGGCGGGCGTAGTACACACACGCGCGCGAGAGATTTCGAGGAGACGTGACGCGAGAGGAGCGCAAACGCAAACGTCTGTTTCCAGTGAAATGTTTCTATGGTAGCCCCACAAGGAAACATTGTTTCCCACTCGTTTGTGCGCCTTCGTTTGCCTAAGCCTTAAGGTGTTGCTAGACTGCCAGCAGTCTCTTCTCCTAATTTTAGCGAAAAGCTGGCAAAAAGATTGAGGCGCACGAGACTGTCGGTGATATTTCAACTCATTCTAAGGTTTTGCTAACCTGTCTGAACGTAAACCAAACCTTGATATTCATGCTTTCAGTTGTACAAATACGGATGCTTTGAGTTATTATATAAATTCGATTATTGTTGGGTGTCGTCGGTCTTAACTGTTGCATGCCATGAAAGTGTATGTGTGGCACGTAAGGCCCTGCCAAGACCTTTATGCATAAAAAATTCACTTGAATGTTAGCAACGAGTTGATTGGCACCATGCATGACCGTTGCCTAGCATCGCCATGTACTCTAACCTTAGCTGATATGATATTGCTTTCTTCTTTAATATTTTGCAAAATTAGTTGGATTTTTAATTTTGAAGTGGGAAAATTAAAGTCCACTCTTCTTGACCTCTTAAATTTGAATTCAAGCAGCCAGTGATACCAATTATGTATTTAGCTCTATTGCTGTATCAATACTGAAATCAATTGCTGTAAAATAAAAATTTCGTTGTAGGAAAACGATCACACACAAAAGACCAAACTACTCAGGAAATAACCACGGGAAAACGATTAGGCCCCGGATGTTCAAAGGCAAGTAAAAGCTCTTTCGACTGGGTAAATCCAGTGGAGAGTGCACATTGTTTTGTTAACATTTATCTTCTGGATAGCGATTTATCAGGTGGATAGCGTTATCCACCTTTTGAACAACCGGGCTCAGACGATTAAACTATTCAATACTGTCATAAGATACCACTGCGAAGTTTGTCTTCGCGCATTCAATCAAATTTCTGTTTGGCTTAACCTCTAAATTCAATTTTCACGTACTTCTCTTAGGACCCTCTGCTGTTGTTCTTATATACTGGCATCAAAGTTTCAAGTTGATTTGTATTTATTCTTCCTGCAAAACAAAAAATCCAAGTATGAAACAATTCTAAGTGAAAGTCGTTGGGCCATTGTCGCATCCTAATTTAAGTTCAGTGTATGATTTAGCTTGCCGTCCAGTGAGGGCCGTTATGAAAGAGTTTAAGATGGAATCCATCAGGAAATTGAGTAATCAGTGGACAAAAATCTTGTACCAGAATAATTTAAAGTATATCGCATTCTTTTTTACATTTTTTGAGAGCTATGGATGTAATTTGTTATCTGTAATAACCCCAAAGACAATTTCTTATGGGAGCCCGTGAAATTCAAATTCAAATTTCACAGGAATTGTGTAAACACAGGTAAAATAGAGAAATTTTTATGCGTAAGATTTCATTTTGTGAAATTTGAAATTTATTTTCTCGGGCTCCCATAAGAAATTGTCTTTGGGGTTATTACAGATAACAAATTACATCCATAGCTCTCAAAAAATGTAAAAAAGAATGCGATATGCTTTAAGTTATTCTGGTACAAGATTTTTGTCCACTCAAAATTACAATTACTCAGTTTCCTAATGGATTCCGTCTTAAAAAAGTGCTATTGCATATCAAGATAAACAAAACATACTTACTCTATTTTGAGTCGATCGCGGAGTAGAAATCTTTTCGACTTGCCGTGGCAGAAAGGGAATTGAAGATACCGTCTCCTAACCGTAGGAAACTTTTCATTTCACTAAACCAATAACCATAATATTTATTAGATTGTTTTGCCCCATGTCGAGTAAGTATTGACTTAACAAGTGCTTCTGAAAATGATGACTGTTGTCAAAGTTACAAGCTAAGCCACTTTTTTAGTTGTGTCAGCTGAAGAAATGATGGTAATGTTTCACAATATTTTAACAACCTAAAGAGCGCTATTTTAGATCAACACAAGAATGCCAGCAATGAATAACTTCTAAAGCGTGCCGTTGGTAATAGCGAGTCGGAAGAAGAAATATTTTTAACTACAATCAGGAGATATCGAAGAATATCCCCCAAGCGAGTTCCCCCCCCCCCCCCCACCATCCTCCAGTTTTTAAAATCAGAATTTCACGAACGCACTCATATTCAGGTTTTTGGCCAAAATGTAAGTCTTTCGATGGTAGAAAACTGACTGGAAATACCGTTTGCAAGTCACCAAACAAAGTTAAAGACATTGCTGCTTGGCAAATCTCAAACAGCGAGGTACTGCGAAATAAATATTTAAATAATAAATATTTTAATAATAAATACCCTTTTTTGGCTCAAAAAATATTCCCCGATTTTTATCTTCATGCTCACAGTATTCTTTCATTTTTACTCGCAGAAAACCGCACACTTCTCGGAACATATGATGTTCGCGATCTGATATTAGAGTGTATTATTTTCGCGGCAGTTGGAGGTCCTGATTGATTGATTGTGATTTGCTCCCTGAGCGGTCCCGATTTTATTGCCAAACGGATGCGTTCACAAATTTATTTCATGACAGAGTTGTTGTTTTTTCTTTAATTGTACGAAGGTAAAGTGTAGTTTACAATTTAATTTAGTGGAACATCTTCAAATGTTCCTTAATTAATTCCTATTTAATTTGTATTCGTACTTAACTTTGTAGTGTGCGCTTGCCGATAGACGAGCCAGAGAGAACCGGAAGCTTAAAAATTCACAAGGTCTGGTTGCTAGGGAGTGACGTCATGGGCTTGCAAGTTAGCCGTCACCGTATTTGACTTGCGGTTTCACACCCGCAGCGTTTCTATCGGGCTCTTTTGACTTAAAGTTCTAAAGAGGTTGGATTTCATAAATATTTTGACAAGAGCGGTAAAATTCGATTATTCAATCTTTCACTCCTTTCCTTCTGCGAATGGATGCTCTCGATAATCGGCGGGTTCGAGCTCTCTACAAGCGCTTCAGGGAGTGTTTTTAACTAAATTAGAAGATGTGTGAAATGTGGCGTTTCAGTGTAGTCCGTTCACTGGCAAGTTTTATGAACGAAGTGGCCAAGTACCAGCTCGCAGACGTGGCGAGCTTTCTGATCTTTCTGATCGGAGAGTTACCAAAGAAGAACTGTTTCTTATTTGGTGTTGCTTTTGCCATTCCGCGTTACAAATGTAAAGTAAGCAAAGCGTGATATCGGCGAAAATTACCTACAAACAATGCAGTACAGACTACAAATCACTACGGCGAAACGTCTTCTGGTAATGGAAGGAATCCACTGTAACATGTAACTGGTAGTCTAGCGAAATAACCGTACAACGAGGTAAGTTATTCCTTCGATCGTTTCTTTAGATAAGGTAAACGCTTGCGTCCGCTCGCTCGCACTCTCTCCTTTCAGGGATAATCGAGCGAAAAAAACACAGCAGCAGCGAGCGCCAAAATCGCCTGCCACGTGGAAACGTGGGCCGCGTGTGATGAGCTGCTGCTGTAAGCGCACGCCACGTTCATATTTATTTTTAAAGAAAAGTAGCTCTTTCACAAATGCGGTTTTCAAAGAGGTCCTTAACGAGATAAATAAACTAAACATCTATGAACTCTTTCGTGAGAAAGTAAACAAGTAAACAAGAAGCTCTGTTATACACTCTGTAGTAAAAATAACATAATTGAGTTGACACGCGCATTTGAATACCTTTTCTCGTTCACCCAGTTTGGAGTCCTTGGCATCACCGTATGCCTGAGCGCTTCTGAGATATGCAACATAACAAACATTTTGAGACAGAATTTTAGACAAATGTTGATATCTTTTCCTGGTTCACCCAGGTTGAAGTCCATGGCATCAACGTATGCCTGAGCGCTTCTGGGATATGCAGCATAACAAACATTTTGAGACAGAATGTTAGACAAATGTTGATATCTTTTCCTGGTTCACCCAGGTTGGAGTCCATGGCATCACCAAATGCCTGAGCGCTTCTGGGATATGCAACATAAAAAACATTTTGAGACAGAATTTTAGATAAATGTTGATATCTTTTCCTGGTTCACCCAGGTTGGAGTCCATGGCATCACCGTATGTCTGAGCGCTTCTGGGATATGCAACATAACAAACATTTTGAGACAGAATGTTAGACAAATGTTGATATCTTTTCCTGGTTCACCCAGGTTGGAGTCCATGGCATCACCATATGCCTGAGCGCTTCTGGGATATGCAACATAAAAAACATTTTGAGACAGAATTTTAGACAAATGTTGATATCTTTTCCTGGTTCACCCAGGTTGGAGTCCATGGCATCAACGTATGCCTGAGCGCTTCTGGGATATGCAACATAAAAAACATTTTGAGACAGAATTTTAGACAAATGTTGATATCTTTTCCTGGTTCACCCAGGTTGGAGTCCTTGGCATCACCATATGCCTGAGCACTTCTGGGATATGCAACATAACAAACATTTTGAGACAGAATTTTAGACAAATGTCGTACATCCTTTCTGGTTTACCCAAGTTGGAGTCCTGACATCACCGTATGCCGAGAGGCACTTCCGGGATAAAAGTCACACATTCTCCGTACTTTTTCTGAAGAATCGCCCTCCAATTTAATGAGAAAAAAAAGGTGATTCTTGTCTTATTAACAATAATCCCCCTCCCCCAAAAACAATCCTACCTCAAAGATAAGCCCCGGAAAAAACGGTTTGGAATTATTGCCTTATTTTATTATCGCACGCAAAGTCTGTGTATTTCACGCCCGCCTGCTTAATGGTCACTTTGTTTTCTTTTGACTAAATATTTCCTTTTTCTGATGCTTGTGCCTATTCTCAGTGCACCAAAAGAACCACCAAACACTTCAGTTAGTCAGGAGCCCTGCGCTGTCAAATGTTGTCCGTATTTCGCACGTTGGAACCAGAATAAAATTGGAGGTGCTTATAATTATTCCGGCGCGACTTTCGAACCGGTGTGAGTTTATTTTGGTTGGCTCTGTATTTATTTTACATGATACCGGAAAGTACACAAGAAGACATAGCACGAAGGACACGCGAGAGACACGAGCGAGCGCGAAAATCGCCTGGGGCGTGAAAACGTGATGCGCGCGTTTAAGCATGTTCACGTTCGACATGTCAGGGTCTTCTTTTTGCCTGACTATTCTTGAGTGAAAAGAGACTGCTCGTAGTCTAGATACTGGTCCAGAATCCTGTGTCGGTAAAATTCAGTCTTTGTCTTACTATTTCATGGCAGAAGGAGCTCATCGTCGCAAAAATGGAATATGTAAACGCGGTATAAATCTCCTACCGGAAAAGGATAATATTAGCTCGTCTGGAAGAAATTTAAGCGGCTGATAATTTCACGTAGTATTTCAGCGTTGATATCCTTGTTTCAGGCTTTGCCGATCGAGTGAAGCGGGATGAAATTTTGAATTATTTTGCAGTATAACTAACGCCAGGACAGTGTGCTTGAATAGAGTGTAGTTTTTTCGATTTGCCGATGGAGATCCGTCGCGTGGTCAACAGCCTAAATTTTTCTTCTTCAAGGCTATACGTTTTTAAGCGATTTCCTGCCACACCGCAATTAAAACCTGTTTATGTATCTCTCAAACGCCATGAATAACATTAGAATCACTGAATTAAAACAAGCAAGAAAGAATTTCACGCTTAAAGATTATAACACATTCGCGCGAAAATTAACGCCTAAGTGGAACAGAAACGATCATCAAAACTGATTTAATTACATTGGAATGCTAGTAAGTTACTGGGCTTCACGCAGAGATACGTGTCTTAAAGACACGTATCTCTGCGGGATTCCAAGGTAATTTTCGGTTGCTAAGAGCGTCTGGCTCGTTACGGCGGTCGATACTTTGCATAAGCGGTAATATTAGAAAATTTACAATAGAGCTATAAATAACCATATAATGATAAAAGAATGGTCGTTTGCAATGTTATGACTAGAATCGTCTTCGGCATCGTCCTGTCTAATATTTTTCAATATGGATTCCACGCTTGTTCAATAAATACCATTTATGGTATTACATTAATAAATCAATCGGCGATGAGCATGATGTCATGTTTGCAGTTAAGTCTTGAATAAAATTTGTGTAAAAATTTGTATGATGAGCAAAATTGATCATCTTAAGTAAAATTGGCTATTTTACCTGTTTGCACTATACCCAGTTGAACTGTTTATAATATTCTCCAAATTAGGCCCACAGTTGGGTTTTATGCTTTTATAATACTATGAAATACTCTTTTAGCATATTCAAATACTACTCTTATGGAATACTCTTGTAGTATATCAAGATGAAAAGTATTTCTCCCTTGTTACCTATATGTACGCGCACCGCAATAAGCAACTTTATTCGATTTTCGTGGTTGGTTCCCATGTCTGGCTTCTCTCGCTGCCAATCGCTCTCAGGACATTCGTGTGTCTTCGTATAAAGTTTGCTTTATTGCGAGCATTATGTGTAAGAAAATTGTGTATGAACAACAGAATGAAAAAGGGTTTCGGGATACCTAGTGACCTGGAGAGAATTATGCTAGTGGGTAAAATTGGCTATTACATCTGTCTGGACCTTCCACTAAAAAACGTCTATTATTCTCGAAAATCGGGGGACTGGGTCGAGGCATGCGGAGGCAGTAGACGTGTTCCAAGCTGCTCCACATAACTTCGTCCCTAAACGATGTTTTTCGGCCTTTAATTCTTATGAATTCCAAGCGAAAAGCTAGAGAAAGTAGTAATTTTAGTGCGTCTGGTGCTTCGCCGGTCGAAAAAAGAGCAAGAGAGTTAAACTCAAGTTCCTCGCCCGAGCGCTCTACTGAGGTCTTCGAAATGTCGTCGGATGCCTTGGAGTCGAAATTAGATCTAATTCTGAAAAGACTAGAGACCATGGACAGTAAACTTGAGGAGATTAACACCACGGTGTCCAACCTGGAGAGTAAATTCAACATATTAGAAGGTAGAGTGGAAAAGCTAGAAAATGATCAATCGACCACGAGGACCGCCGTAAAAGAGTTGCAAGATGGCCTCCAGGAATTCAATACGCAAGTCAACGAAGCGACAGCGACCCCCCAGAAAAAGCGAGCGAGCTTTGTGAGAACAGGTACAAAGAGTTGGAAAACAAACTGTTGTATGCTGAAGTGTATCAAAGGCGAGAAAATTTGCGTTTCTACGGCATTAGCGAGGAAGAAGAAGGCGGAGACTGTCGCATGGTGCTTAATTCTTTCCTGGAACAGCAATGTGGAGTCCAAACAGAAGGTATCGAATTTCAGGGGGTCCACAGGATCGGAAAGACTCATGATGATGGAAGCCCTAGAGCAATTATCGCTCGGTTTCTTAGATATAGCGACAGAGAAGCAGTTTTTTCAAAAGCAAAGTCGTTGAAGGATTCCGGGTACAGAATCGCTGCAGACCTGCCAAAAGAAATAGTAAATCGAAGGAAGCTCCAGTCGAAGAAGCTGGTCGATGCAAGAAAAGCGGGTAAGATCGCGTTTTTCAGCCGCGCTGAACCGGATAAATTGTATATCGATGGACACTTGAACCAAATTTAATTATTGCCGTTTACTTTATTGCTTGGATTGTTGATGCCTACATCTTGGCACAGCTTGAACATGACATTGCACGCGAATTTGTAACTAGATAAACTTGCCTCGGTCGTAGAAGGCTTTGTTTTTTTTCCTTATTATAATTTCAATAGACGAAGTTATGGGGAACAAATAACCATCGTAATCATCATTTTCCCTCTCCGCTTAGTTTTCGTATTTAGTTTCCTGTCAATTAATGGAATAGAAGAAAAATCACACGGTCCTTCCTTCTGGAAGTTTAATGCAAGTTTATTAGATGACAATGATTATGTAGCTCTAATAAACGATAATTACCAGGTTTGGGTTGAAGAATTTAGGGATATACAAGATCCCAGATTGCTTTGGGATCTTATTAAATACAAAATTAGACAGGAGACAATTTCATACTGTAAACGCAAAGCGAGGGAAAAAAGGCGAAATTGACAACTTTAGAGGAAAAATTGACAATCCTTCAAGAGCTATGTGATCAGGATCCATCAACGGATAATCTGAATAGGCTAGAGATGTTGAAAACCGAGTATGACCTTCAATATGAATACATTGCACAAGGCGCTATAATCCGATCAAGGGCCAGATGGTATGAGTAAGGAGAGAAAAGCAACAAGTACTTTTTGAATTCGGAGAGCTCTAGGGGTAAAAAGAGCACGATCCGAAAGATTCTTAAGGAGGATCAATCTCTGACAACGAACCCCAAAGAAATAATGGACGAACTTAGAAGTTTCTATTCAAATCTTTACCAAGTGAACTCCACTAGAGAAAGTGAAGCCTCATTAGACGCATTCCTTAACAGCGTATCCGTACCCACACTGTCTGAAATACAGAAAGAGAAGTGTGAGGAAAAATTGACTATCGGTGAATGTTTCAACATTTTGAATGATTTTCAAAAGAACAAAACACCTGGCAACGACGGCCTTACAGCGGAATTTTACTTAGCCTTTTGGCCTATTCTTGGAAAACATTTAGTAGCTTGTCTCAATTATGCACATAATCACGGAGAGTTATCTAACTCTCAGAAACAAGCGGTGATCACTTTATTAGAAAAGAAAGGAAAAGATAAAAGGCTGATCAAAAATTGGAGACCGATTTCCTTAATTAATGTGGACACCAAAATTGCCTCTAAGGCGCTAGCTAAACGATTAGAGAATATACTACCTGACTTGAATCATTACAACCAAAACGCTTATGTGAAAGGTAGATCAATATTTGACGCCATCAGGACAATTGATGATGTATTAGAATATACAAAATGTAGTGATCAGTCGGGTATCCTTGTAACAATTGATTTTGAAAAAGCGTTTGACTCTTTGGACCATAGATTCTTATTAAAGGTCCTTCGCACTTTCAATTTCGGACCATCTTTTATTCAGTGGATTCGCACCTTTTACTCGAATGTGTCTAGTTGCGTAATAAATAATGGTTTTGCGACAAGTTACTTTAATGTTGACCGTGGTGTGAGACAAGGGGATCCCTTATCCCCTCTCTTGTTTATTCTTAGTTTAGAAGTTCTAGCTTGTAGTATTCGACAGAATGATAAGATTCAAGGGCTCAAAATTGAGGATGAAGTTGTGAAAATCTCTCTTTTCGCCGATGACATGACATGCTTTTTGAGAAATAAGTCTTCATATGAGAACCTGATTGTTAATTTAGATTTGTTTTCGAGATTCTCAGGTTTAAAATTAAATGAGGAAAAAACAGAATTTTTTTGCTTAGGGGTCCAAAATTTATCTAAATCGTTTTCCTATGAATTTAAACACTCAATTAAGATTTTAGGCCTACATTTGACTATGATGAGCTTTCTAGGAAAAAGGCTAACTTCGAAGCAATCATTAAGTCTATTCAAACAACATTAAGCATGTGGAAATGGAGGGGACTCACACTTATAGGAAAAATACAAATCGTTAAATCTTTTGCTATTCCGAAATTTATTTCGAAAGCTTCGCTTATTCATGTCTCTAAAGATCTCATACAGGCAGTCAATAAAGAACTTTACAGCTTTATTTGGAAAGGAAAGGATAAGGTTAAACGGTTAGCCTTGATTAATGAAATTGAAAATGGAGGGCTAAAGATGCTGGATATAGAATCTATGGTTCTAGCGCAAAGAACGATGTGTTTGAAGAAGTATATTGAGGACTATGTTAGTCCCTGGAAGATTTTCTTAAACCACTATTTGAAAAAATTAGGGGGAAAGTTCATTTTGCAGTGTCATTTTGATTGCCAAAAATTGCCCATATTTTTACCTGAGTTTTACAAAGATTGTCTTGCTGCATGGTCAACTCTTTCAAGTAAAGAAGTGTGTTCGTACGAGGATGTTATGAACCAATATTTGTGGAATAATAAAAACATTCTATGTGAAGGTAAATCTTTATATTATGCCTTTTTTCACATAAACTGTGGGATTAGCAAAATCGGAGATTTAGTCTCTAAAGACAATACGTTTCTGGAAAGTGATAAAATTCTCAGGTCAAAACTATCCCCTAGTCAATACTTCCTTTTAATGGGAGTAGTCAGTGCCATTCCAAAGGAATGGCGCTCCATTATCAAGTGTGAGAGTATATACTGTGAGACATATCCCTGCCCTGCAAATTCTTTTGAAGTGCCAATAAAGGGGGAAATGTTGGATATTTCTAGCATTTCCTCCAAAATTGTTTATGAAGAGTTTCTTTCTCGTAAAGTTATTCCTCCTACTGCCCAAAACAAATATAAAAAAGAGTATCCAAATCTCTCCGTCGATTGGAAGAAAATCTATTCTCTAGCGTTTAGCGTTACTTTGGATACAAAGTTAAGCGCTTTTCAGTACAAATTGCTAAACCATATTGTGTATACAAATGATAGACTTTATAAATTTAAGATTGTAGACTCACCATTATGTGCTTTCTGTAACTCTGAAAATGAATCCCTCGAGCATTTATTGTTTCTTTGCAAAGCAAGCGAGGTATTCTGGAAAGAGGTATTGTCGTGGTTGGCCATCCATAAGAATGAACTTTTAAATGTTTCTCTCACTGATGTTTTGTTTGGTAAATTCGAAATTGATAAAGACTTTATGGTAGTTAACCATGTTCTTCTTCTTGGAAAATATTTTATTTATAGGTGTAAGCTTGATAATATTAAACCTTCTTTGGCAGTTTTTAAGGCTAAATTAAAAGCTACTTTAAATTTAGAATTTTACATTGCCAGGAAAAAAGGCACACTCGCTCAAAATTACAGAAAGTGGAATATCTTTATTCCTGTATTAATTTAGATAATTTCCCTTTCCATTCTACCATTTTAATAACCCAAAAAATATATATTGTTTTTTTTAAGGTCACTCTTTTTTTCGAAACCTGTTTTTTTAACCTTTTGTTTAGAAAGCTGGTGTTTGCATTGTTATGCTTCCGTTTTCTTTCCGCTCTCCATAGCATAATATACTTGTATTTGTTATTACTGTAACGTGCATATGTTTGTAGTAAGTAACGTTAGGCTTGTTAGTATTTACTTTTATTTTAGTAGTAGTAATGTAAGTACCGTCCGGACTGTAAGTAATGTTTAAATTGTATTGTTGTAATTGTATTGTATTGTTGTATTGTTTTGCTGTAATGGCAAGAAATAAAAAATTTGCAAAAACAAAAAAAATATTTTTATTCTCGAAAATCTGCTCAGAACTGAAGTGGCTTTTATTCGGCATTTATATGCCTAGAAAATACGCTTCTGATACAATGCTTGACCAGAGTACCTTCAGTAGTAGATCCCTCCCCTCCTTGATCTACTTTATAGGTCGATAAAATAATTGAGGCAATCGATTCAACACGATGTGCAAGAACGAATCATAGCGGATTCTACTCTCCTTAAATTCTTTCATTTTCAATCGTTCCCAGGCCATATATGTCCCTTCTCCGAAACGTCGCTTAAAATGGCACCCATAAACCGATAGAATACTCGATAGTTCTAAAGAGCGTTTCTATGATCGACCAACAGAGCTTAAGTGATCATCTTCTGCTTGGAATTCCCCAATTAACGACAAAAGATCAAAGTTCCTATAATGTTGGAGTAGTGACTTTCCAGCTGTCTGCAGTGCTTAAGACTGAAGTTAAATAACAACATCTAACTGCATTTTTAAAATGTCCAGAAACAAACCTTTTTAGAGGAAAGAACTCCTCAAAAGTTTTTCTTTGATTCATTTAAATGGTTATTATTTAGGATTTCATCCACAGAATAGCAGGCAGCGCTATCTAGTTTCTGACAGGAGAGCAGAATTTTTACAACAGATTCTGGTTTAATTCTAATGATTAAATGCTTGAACTGATGACGATTGGTCACTTTGGATGTCAGTGCCTTCTTCTGCTTGGGTGGAAAGACATTTTTGTTTTGCGTCAATTAAAAACTTTACTGTTGTGTAGAAGATTTGAGAGAAACCTTTTTTGCTTGCTGGCTCTATAAAGGGTAAGTTTTTGGTTTTGGGACTTTTTTTTAGTACAGGGAGTCTGTATTCCGCCATCTTAGGCTTCCTGATATAAAAATCCTTGTTGTATTTAGTCACCATTACTATTTTCTGATCACGTCTTTGGAATTATTGTTCCTCCTACATGCCTATAACCAAAAGAACGACAGCATTACCTAACCAATTTTTAAAGAATCGACTATTGCATACAAGCCGCTGCCATTTATTGTGTGCTTAAAATTACGGATTGAAATGCTTGAATACTTGGAAACAAGACCGACAACTATGATTGAATACGGAGTCCAGTGCATCGTGGAATGCAAACAATAGGGAACGCAAAGTCGATTCTTCGATATTTTACTGACACAAATCACCTAAAAAAGGCCGTCTACGCAAAATTGTCTAGAAAGGAAAAGCATGTCGACAATTAAAACGGCCAATTACGTGCCAAACTGGTTTTGGAAAGGAAAATGGATTACAGACATTTATACTAGATCGAAACTAGAACCAATATTTTAAAGTTGAAAGTTTTGTATTAACCGTAGAAAGAACCCTTGATTCAATCAATTAAAATTGCACAATGAGCCCTGCATTTCAAAGATGTCAAAGGTTTTATTGCAATGCAATAAAAATTACCAAAATAACGTTTCTTTTCATTTTTTTTTCCTCAGAGTGTCTTCCAGGCGTGGGAAAGAAGATGATTTTAGGCTTTGTCTTTCTTTCGCTCGGGATTCTCTCGACGGCATCAGCAAGTAAGGTGGCTTCTAAAAAAAATTTCTCTTCGGTAGTAGTAGATGTAAGGGTTAGACAATGAACGCGAGTGTTCTATGGGATATAGTGTCCCGAGCGCGGCCTCGCGGCATTCTATCTTGCGAGGGACGCTATATCCCATAGGACACGAGCGTTTATTGTCTAACCGTCTTAGAACATGGTCACACCCACGAAACATTTCGTTTTTGCGTGCAGATTGTATTTTTGCATTTTAATTTTTTAGTTCTCACCTTGAAATCACGTTGCTATTTTGTTTACGATATTTTCGCTATTGTACGCATGCCTTTGAGGTGCAATGTTTTAGTGTGCTTCACCGCGCGGTTTATCGCAGTTGGTGTGTAAACAGCCATGAGCCAATACACGGAAATTTGGAACTCGAGGCAGTGATCGCCGCTAAAGATTTTCTAGATTTACACTGGTGAAAGCAGTCTTCGAGGCGCTACAACATACATACATACATACATACTTTATTATAGCTCCCAAAGGGGCTCTTCCGCTATAAATACACAAATAATAATAAACTAATAACAAAAAATATATTATAGAAAATACTAATCTTCTCTAAAAAAATATAAAATACTATTGTAAGAATTAAAAATTTCGAAATGATAAAAGCTAATAACGGGGAAATCTCTAAAGTTTTAATAAATAGTTATATAAATTCTTCTTGAAATGCTTTGTGTCCCTAGTTTTCTTAATATCGTCTGGGAGGTCATTATATGACTTGGCGCCTCGAAAAGCAAACGACCGCTGACCTATTTTTAATCTACATTTTGGTAAATTCAATTCATCTTTTTTCCTAGTATTTCTATCATGTATTTTTGAGCGTTTTATAAATTTATCACTTAGGTAATTTGGCATTTGCCCATGTAGACATTTATGAACCATTACTAAATCGTTTAAAAGCAATTTATCTTTTACACTTATCCAATTCAAAGATTTGAGGCCTTCAAACCACTCTGATTTCAAATCTTACCTTCAAAGATTTGAGGCCTTCAAACCACCGACACCAGCAAGTGGGGAATCCGCAGGAAACTCCAAGAGGCCAAATTAAGTCAAGTTCAAGCACAAAACTCGTAGTCTGGCAAACACGGAGAAACAAGTCTGTCCTTCTGTTTCAATTAAGGTCTGAACAGTTCGTATTTCATGTAAAATAATGGTTTTTCTTTCGATTCGCTTTTTGCTATGCTATTATACCGTAAGATTGCATTTTTTTGTTAAAACGCAAAAAATAATGAGTGTTTCTAGCCGTTGAAGCTGTTGATTTTATCGATTTAGTTGTAAATATTCACAGAGCATTTGTGCATTCATTAGTTGTTTCTACTTAGTCATTAGTAACAGGAACGGCATTTCGCTTGCGCATGCGTCGATGTGGGCTAGTGAGCTCAAAGGAAACGTTCTACCATGGATTGTTTACCTAATCGTCCATTATTTGTGGCCGAATTTCTCGCTCAGAGTGTAACGAATTTTAGGTTTTAGTCGGGGGATACGATCTTAAAGAGTCCTTGCCTATTTTGTGTGACCATAGCAGGCGTATTTTGTTGCGGTGTGCTGTTCATCAGCTCCGATATTTACTGTGTGTAACGTTACACGAGGACAATATGGCGACTGAATGTTGTAGGGAGCCTGAATATCTGCCCGTGGTTTAAACGGCAAGAGGAGCTAAAGGGACAAAGCACTGCAGCTAGTAAGTACCTAGATGTAATACATAATTTTTTATTGCTTAATGTTATAATCGAGAATCCTTCTTTTTGATAAGCGTTGACAATTTGTTTTGGTTCTGTTTTGATACTTCGATTTCACCCTTGTCCCGATTTGAGAATCTCAAAATCTAGCTATGATCTCCAAAGTGCACGCATAATAATTGTAGCATGGAGTTCCTTTACAATTGTTGGATGCTGCGAATGTAGTGTAAAAAAATGGCCTATTGTGGTAATTTTGAGGTTTCTTTATCGTACATTCTCTCTGGTTAGATTTATCAGGGAAACTCTCCTTTGCATTTTTCTTCATATTATTGAGCATTCCTGATAACAAATTAGACTGTGATAATGCCACTATTTCTAAATCAAGAGAGAAAGAAATGACTGCGACCAGTCTTAATTCTGAAGTTTTTTCTTTGTTTGTCCTGGTGCACTATTTGTTTACATTTTATTGTGTTAATTAGTACATCATTTGCCTCCTTAATCAAAATCTAGCCTAGATTACCAGTCCAAAAATACCATGAAATGAACAAGCGATAAATACATAATTCAGAAATGTTCTCATAGCTGCTTAAGAAAATGGCTTAAGAACTAAAACCAAACCATTTTGTATTTGTTTGTTTTTGTTTTTTTCCCATATTTTTTATTTTATGGTAATTTCTTTAAGATTTACTATATGTCCACTCATAATGACTGTTTTACTGCTTTGTCAGCTAAATGTGTTTCTTAAGAACAGAAACGTTAGTTCCGGGAATTCCTGTATGCCAATCACGAGCAAGCATATGACCAAGATACCTCACAAATCCACTTATATCATCATACTGTCCAACTGCAATTACACCACCATGTATGTTGTGTTTATGACTTTCAAATAAGCCAAGCTTCCTCTGTGTGTAGTCGAAGCAAAGAAGCATTGACTTGTCAGGGGGAACTATTAAAATTGCACAGATCTGTTCTGGGATCTGACAAATTTCCTGCAATTTGATTTCTAGACATGCAATGGAGAGCAAGCCAAGATCATCCACGATTGTCAAGGAGAAATGGTCACTCCTTGTGGCTAGAGCCTCTTTGACGTCAAGATTAAGTTGGCCTGGTGGTAAGTTGATTTGGCTGTAAAGGGTATTTCCATACTAAATGATGTGGTAGTTTATGGCCCTTTACTGGATGACCACACTGCTTGCAGTGGGGTGTTTTAATCACTGTTACAACTTCTGTGGCCATTTGGGTTTGTTGTTGTTGTTGTTGCTGTTGCTGCTGCCGATTCTTTTGAGACGGGGGTGCAATAGGTGCCAAAGAAGATATGCGTCTATTGATGTTGACAATATTACCTTCCACATTACTTGTTTCACATTCAGGTATATTTATATTAGAATCTTCCAATGTGCCAATTGAATCAACTTCACCTTCTGGTGCATCTGATTCACTTTCTTTATTTTGCTGACTGTTCCTAATCCTAGGATTAAGGATAGCATTCTTTGCTGTGATTGCCAGGCTCTTTGCTTTGTGTTGTAGTAATTTTTGACATAGCGGACAGTATTGAATTTCTCGGAGACAAGTAAGGTGGATTGAGTGAGAGCACCCTTCAAACAAAACCCATTCAGTATCATTGGTAACGATACAATCTGGAATGTCACATACCCTTTCTGGATCTGGCTTTGGTTCACTGCAATATCCCAAAGGAAGTACTTTCGGTTTAACAGGGTCTGGGAAGACGATTGTTGGCAAAACCACCCTTAAGGTTTTTCCCTTGCCTTTAAATTCTGCTTTACCCTGGTTCTGGGCTATTTTGATGAATATGTGTGAAAGTATGTCTGCACACTTGATTTTCAGATACCTCAGTTGTTTTCGCCTGAAAGTGAAGCTAGATGGGGGTGTAAAACACGACTTAAATGTACACTTAGCTGCTTTTGCTTGAAATGAAGCTTTTGCGTTTTGCTGTAACTGTTCAACTGTGTCACTGTCATTAGTCTTTTCAACAGGATATTCATCAAGCATTAACAGAAACAAACGGAGCATGAGTTTTAAATCAGGGTTATGAATTCCTCAGTATGTGCACATTGCTATCCACACCAGAGGAGCTTTGTCATAATGATGTCGCTCATGAGACATGAACATGGCCCATATTCGTATCATTGCATTGAAATGTTCCAAAACGTTATTGCTGTAAATTGTAAAATCAAATGGTATGTAATTGTCAAGCAGGTTCAGCAAAGGCATGTATTCTGTGTCCTTACAGACTTTGAATTTTTCTTTAACAGCGTCCCTGATGAACAGCCAGCCGCTATAAACTATCTGAAGAACAAGGCTTATTCTCCAAGGCCTGGGAGATTTTGGTAACTTCGTGGAAAGAGCTTGATGTAGACATTTTCAAAGAAACCCACGAACTCTTTGAATACAGTTTCTCTACCATTCAAAGAGATGTGTAAAGGCTCCATTCACGGTATAATAGAAAAGATGGCCGGCCGACTCACACTGATGTTTACGTTATCTTCTCCAACTTGTGCCTCCCGAGAATGTACTGACGTGAAGGATGTGGCTCATTCATGATCAGTCGGAGTAAATATTACGCACTGAGCAGTATCGGAGGTGCGGCAGTATTTTTGCAGTGTTTCATAGATAATCTGCCGACTGTATAACTGTGCTGGCCAGTCTCGAGGCTGAAATCAGTATCAGAAGTCGCTTAAGGTGCTCAGCCAGATTTGTACTCAAAATAATACCAAATGCAGCAGAAAAGTCATCCTTACTTTTCAGCGTGAGCTCAATAAAATCAACGAAGTATACGTCTGTCATCTGCCTCATTGTTCTTATTGAGTCACTTTCACAGTAATCGTGCACCGCAAGTCTGTGTCTTTCGCGTTCGCTGACTACCGTAAAACGTCCCTTTAATCGGGCAAATTTGCCGTCAAGCTGTACATGAATAAAAATGCGAATAATAATGATATATGTTATATGTTCTAATGTACAGAAGGAAAGTTGTAACTCGATTTTAACGCACTAAGCGATCATCAGACTAATGCTCCGCACGAGTAGGTGTCAGTTTTTAAAAGTTTTTTGTTATATGTTCTATATATTTTTCCACCAGCTGTAACATCGATCCCAAAGCAAGCCTCAAAATCTGCCTGATAGCCGCCTAACGGGACTTCCACCCTGTCCTTTAACGTCCTTGCTACACACAACACATTTTTCCTTAGGCTTCCAAACAAAGGAAAACAATGCCTCATTAGTATGCTCTATATAGAACCACTAATGAATGCAGAAATTCTCTGTAATTTTACCCCGCAATTTCCCTGTGCTTCAAGACAGTTTATGGAATATAGAGCATCGAAATGCTGGACACTGATTGGCTGAGTGGGTATGACCATGTCCTAAGCAAACTAAAATAATACCCTGCAATAATAACTTCAATAATTAGGGAGAACTGAAAAGTCACAATTCACCAGAAGATTTCTTTTCATCGGAAATAAAATAATTCAATGAAATGCAAAGAAGATCATCGCAGTTCTAGACGTAACTTTTGCAATTGCGAAAAGAAAGCCTGAAAAAAAAAAAATCCAGACCTCTGCGTTACCGGTGCAGCGCTCTAACCAATTGAGCTAACAAGCCAACTGGGAGCTGGTCATTTCGTCGGTTCGTCATAAACCCGTGAAGGATAAAGATGAAACAGTGAATGTATGTTTATCATATATTAGAACTGTGGGATGAAGAATTAAATGCAAAGAAAGGTTTCGAATCTCGTACAAGCCTGGATTTTTGTTTCAGGCTTTCTTTTCGCAACTGAAAAAGTAGCGTCTATAACGTTAACTGCGATGATCCACTGCACGTGAATAACCGTGAAATAGACCAACTTTCAACTGTTGGTCGTTGAAAGTTAATGACGACTGAAACATGACCGAGATTCAGCCTTCTTATCTAATAAACGAAATGTTTATTCAGCTTAAAACTTGCTGGAACATCAAAAAGGATGATTATTCTAACGGCAATCAATTTAAGAGAAAAATCCGTAAGGGCAGTTTAGAAATGTTTCTATTTATTCAAATTACGAACTTTTTCACTGATTTGTGCTGCATTTTAGCAGTTTTAAAATATAAATATCTTAAAATCGCAACCACCTAGGAAGCTCAATGTACATTAAGAATGTTTTGCTGTCATAAAGGATCTTTCGACTGAAAAGAGAAAGTGTTAAGTTTTATCTTTCTTGAAATAATGGAGAAAATTGCAGGAATGACCAAAATCAGCCCGCAAAAAATGAATCACGATTTACTTGAAAACGCTCTTACAGATTTTTCTCTAATTTCGCACACAAGTTGTGTAGGTTGAGTAGTTCAAATACTTCAAGTTTCGTCATTAAGTGTCTGACTAGTTTTCGCGATATTCGACATTATTTAAAATGAGGGGTTGTCCATTACCGTTGCTGTGGTGACAGCTGTTGCTAGGAAACTAGTGAGAAAATAAACTTTGGTCATATGTTGAAAAGGTGGTGTAGTATGAAGGAAATCGAAGTTTATCTTCTCTGCGAAATTTTGATCTCAAAAGATACACTCCAAGGTCAAAAAAACTGTTGCGAGCCTCCTTAATTCGTCATCCTGCAGTTCTAATATATGATACCCATATAGTTATTATTTCATCTTAAAATAATTCCGTTCAAAACCCATATAACGTAAAGTTTTAACTTTTTTCCCTTTATTCATTTAGTCTTTCATGTATGTGGTCTTGAATTATTTTGCTGTTTCAACAGCAGCAGCTAACACCACAAACTGAAAATTTTTGGGTGTGCAATAAGTCTGCAACAAGAAGCAATTGAAATACAATCCCTAAATGCGTTTGTTTGCACTTACAATCATTGGAGACCTAGTTTTTTTAAACGTTAATATAAAAATCAAGCAATTATTAGTGATAATGAATTTCACACAACTAATCCAGGATTTACTTTATCCTTCTTTGAACAACATCTGAGCAAAAGCCTTAATTAATTTTGTCTCTCTAGTTTCTATCAATTAATTTCTTTCTTTCTTTTTGTTTTTCATTACATGTATATATTTATATTTATATAGTAGGTTTCAGATTTTTATATAACTCATTGTCAATATTTTTTAGATAATTCATTGTAAATATCTTAGAAAGTTAGGAGGGCCACAAGTTTATTAGTGCTTTGCACTATTTCGTGCTACCCTCATTAAATAAAGTTATTATTATTATTATTATTATTGCTATTATTATTATTATTATTGTTATTATTATTATTATTATTATTATTATTATTATTATTATTATTATTATCATCTTGATGTATAACCCATCTATGATATAGGTTTCTTACCCCGAAGTCGAAAAGGTGTATCCAGACAACTTATATAAATATAGGCAGACTCTGAGACATTCCTAACCAAAATTATGTAATATTCTCCCAGAGGTTTCCACGTGCAAGCTTGATCTTGGCTTGGTGGTTGATACGACAAGAAGTATCAAGGAATTCAATGTACCAAAAGTGAAGGAAGTCCTTCAGCAAATCATCCAGCGGTTAGACATCTCAGAAAACGGGACACACGTGTCACTGGAAACGTTCGCCTTCGAAAGCAAGCTTCATAACACGTTTGCAAACTCCTCTTTTTACAACAAGGCCTCTGTTCTGGATTTGGTTTCTAGCACCATTAATCAGCTGTTCAAACCAACTCGCCTGGATTTAGCATTAAAGACTGCTAAGTACCAGATGTTTGCCGATGAGAATGGCAAAAGACCCGGTGTTAGAAAGGCCTTGATTTTGTTTACAGATGGTAGATCGCACCCTGGTTCGGTGGATGAAGATTTTTTTCTGGAAGTTGTAGGGCTGCAGGTAAGACGACAAGTCAGTGAAAAGTAAATGTTGAAATGATCCTCTAATAATTTGTCGAAAAATACCCTATGGAGGGTGAGGAATTCCCATACAAAAGTGGCAGGTGTGCTGAAAGGGACCAAACTCTCGTTTTGTAGGTATGGCTTGAATTCATTTTCACCGTTTAAAGTGCCAGTTCCGTGCTCTTTTGAGGTTTTAAGCAATGGCCTAGAAGTACCCACCAATACATCTTTGTGGAGGCATACAACATGGAGAAAAGCCTCGTCTTGTTCAAAGTCACAGCACTTATACGATCATGTCGCCAGCAAATCTGCAATGTTTTCATTCTCTTCTTCTTCAGTCCAAAGGTGTCCGCTTAATCGTCGTTGCCATCGGTCCAGATTCCAGAAGACAGAAGTTCCGGGATGTGTTAGAGAGGATGGCAGTTGGCGGAAAAGATGAGCTTCATTTCCTTGACGACTTTGCCAATTCAAAGGAGGCAACCAATGCCATAATGAAATCGCTCTGTCGTAAGTATCTTAACAAAAGAAGAGTTAAACCACCCGTCAATCACCAGTTTGCAAGTGATAAAATCTCCAATATGGCATACCCTGAATCACGGCCCAATGACTTGCGATGTTTTGTTTCATAATGTCACTGAAGTGACCCTCCATCCCCACGTTTGATCCTTGCTTACATGGGAATTATGGGTGTTGCTTGACGACCAAGCTAAAGCTACTTGAGAAGATCCCAGAAATTAGAAAGTTCTGGTTAGAGGTGTAGGAAGAACACTGCAGTTAAAAGACCAGAGGCTAAAAGGACATCTTGTCTTCTTAATTCCTCAGCAAACCCTTGTAAAAACTCCAAGGGAATGGATGTGGCATTTCTGGTGGACCGGACTGAGAGCTTGGGACAGTCCAACTTTTATGCTCTGAAGGGTTTCGTTCTTCAGATCGTCGACGCTTTAAATATCAGCCGTAATGCTACACATGTAGGCATAGTCCTGTATGCCAAGCATGCTGATGTGATCGCTACGTTTGCTGACGAGAAGTTGTACAGCAACATTGCAGTTCATGACCTTATTGACAAAATACCCGCCGATCTTTCACACCCCACCAGAACCGACAGAGGATTGGTGGCCGTAAACAATCAGCTCTTTACTGCGGAGGGCGGGGACAGACCAGACTTTCCAAACGTGCTTATAGTTTTGACAGACGGAAAAACCCATCCTAAATCACAGCCTTTCAAAGAAATAACTCCCCTGCTCAAGGTTAGTCACTGACAGTCTTTTGGTGTTTTTTTGTGATCGGTTAGTGTAGCTGCTCCATTGTTACTGTTTAAGATTTTATGGTTGTTCATATTTCTTTCCAATCATTAAGGTTAGTTTGTAACTGAAGAAGTATGCCAGAAAAGATTAATTTTTTTTGCGATCAATTTGGCTGTTATATTTTAGAGCGGGAGAAATAAAAGAAACAAAGATATAAAACATGAAGTTTCATGAAAGGCTGATACATTAGTGACTGTTATATTCCACTCAGAGGCTTAACAATGTTATACTCCTGCTCAACCATTTTTTTTAACATTAACTTTTACCTAAAATTTCCACTCGTTGTTTTTGGTTTCCGTTGTTCTTTTTAAATACCTTTTGGGATTTAAAGTATAGAATCTGTCTTTTCTTGCTTGTTGTTTTCCGTCAGGTTTTACTCTAAGCATTAATAAATGTCAAGTACAGCATCATCATCATCATCATCATCATCATCATCATCATCATCATCATCATCATCATCATCATCATCATCATCAAGAACAATAACAACAGCAAAAAGCGCCGCCATGCTAACTTTCACTTTTATATCTCTTTGTCGTTCGCTGCCACGTGCTCATTGACTTTATTTCATAAACCATTCTTGCCTTCTTTATGTCGACAGGAAAAAGCGGTTCGCATTGTTGCTGTAGGAGTGGGCGAATACCAGGATTTTGAAGGACAACTAGAGGAAATTGGAGGAGAAAATGTTTACAATGTAAACAACTTTGACGAGCTACCGGATCTGTTCGAAGACATTTTGAAAGAAACTTGCAGTAAGTATAAAGGCTGCTCTGTACAAGGGGTGCTAGTTCCATGGAAGCGCAACAGTGTCCACACAGAGCAATTCAAAAATGATAAATATATCTACGCCAGATAAAAGATTACTGCGAAATTCTCAGCGAGGGAGAAGGGACCATCTGAGAGATCTATTCTTGGTGATGAACATCTTCAAAGCGTCAGCGTTCTTCCAAATTCACTCAACGTCTAAGATTAAAGGGCAAGGGGGATAAGGAGTAAGCTAAACCTGCGGAGGAAAAGAGGAGACAATGTAAATCCCCCAGTTAGCTCTTTTGTATTTTTCCCGCTGGCTTGTTCTCTTCATCAGCTGCCTTTAATCCTCACATGTCTGAAAAAACCGTTTCTTAGCCGCAGTAGAACCAGAGTTGTCCCAAAAGTTAACTCAGCGAGATTTTACATGTAGTCTCTGTTCTTTCTTTTCTTTAATTTTTGCTGATTTGAGATCTTCTTGCATCGTTCACTTGGCAAAATAGCCGTTTTGATTTATAAGGACTCTACAGAAGTTGTCTACTCTTTAACTTAAACACATTGCCAAGGAAAGTAAAGAAATTGCTCCTTAAGAGAAGAAGAAAAAATTGGCATAAAAACCGTCGGAAAATTCGTTGCTTTGTTTGTCCTTTCTGTATCTATTGATCATCGTCCAATTTCTTCTGAAAGTATCTCTATATAGCTATAAAAATTTAAGTTCGCAGGAAAAGTGGGAGCATGTGACTGCGAGCAGTTCGTCCTTTTTTCTTCAGATCCTACGCGTGAGTAGAAATGAATAAATTCGGCGCTCGTGCGCTTCAATCATCTCGCCAGCTTTTCGCTAAAATTAGCGGAAGAAAGAGACTGCTTGCAATCTAGTAGAGCAAAATCAGTAATTTCACAGAAAACTGTCAATTGGAAAGGTAACACTCAATAAGTTAAAAACATGTACGCTCCCATCAAGAAATGAAGGACTACTTCATTGCCGCATTTCTCCCCGACTTCCTTTACAAAATTGTGATTTTCTTTGTTAAAGTTGCATTACTGTAAACTGTCGCTTATAAGCCCTGGGCTTACACAACTTCGTAAGGGGTTTTGGGTGGGCTTATAAACGGAGGGGCTTATATCGGGGGGGGGGGGGGGGGCTGATAAGCGGAATAAAAAAACGTTTCGAAATGAGCCACAGCAGTGTTGATCGAAATAAGTTTTTAATTTACTAGTTTTTAATTAACCTTTAAAACGCCATAATAAATCGTTTCAATTTTAACAACAAAATCAAAGCAACAACACGAACATAACCAGAACGTAACAAATCAGAAGCTCAGAGTTCATCTTCGCAGTGTTCTGTGGGAGTGCTTAACATTAACGAAACAAGGAAACCAAGAGGGGGGCTTAATCCCGGGGGGGCTTACAACCGGATGTATTTTTTTTGTTTACAGGTAGATGGGCCTATAACCGGGGAAGTTTATAAGCGGGGGTGGGGGGGTGTTAGAAGCGGCAGTTTACGGTATTTCAAGTTTGTTTTAATTAGAATACCAAATTTTCGTAACGGTATTCAACATAAAAGCGCTTACTTTGAAAGACTGATTCCTTAGGTTTCATTTGGTGGGTTGAATGTTGGGCTGGAGGAAACTTCGACGAATATATCGATCAAAATCTGGTGTCACCCCAAATCAAGTGACAGAAAAAGAGGGAAGGCTAGGATACCAAGAGTTAATTAGTTTATCGCGAAACCTACTAGATGTTTTGTTACATTTAAGATTTTTTTGGCAAACAGGTGCGGATGGCGAGTTCACTGACTGGAGTTTGTGGTCTGACTGTGATGTGACCTGTGGCACGGGAAAGCAAGAAAGAAGCAGAACCTGTACTAGCCCCTCCCCCCAGGGGTATGGAGATGCTTGCGCTGGTAAAAGAAAGGAGGCCAGAGTCTGCAACGAGGGAAGCTGTCCAGCAGGTAACAATTTAGCTATAACAGTTTTTGTGCGTTTCCATTCTGAAACTATGATCCTTTGTCCGTCCTTAATTAAATTACTGGACTAGAAATGGATTTGAAAACAAGGTGTGAATATGGGAAATTGCTATGAAGTGGTAGATCATTTCTGTGTATTTTCTGATCAAATGAGGGGTGTATTTTCCAAACATGTGTGACCCTAGTTAATATTTACACCTCAAATTTTTTCTTCGGCTAGAATAGTGGACAAGCTTCCTGCGTTAACTAGTGTTCTTTTAATATGAAAATGTAGGTTCTCCTTACTGTCCTTCGTACATTTCTTTTGAAACTAGGAAAATTTGTCTCAGTATCAAGACATCTTATCCTCGATGATAAGTTTTCTTTATTTTCATGACTTCAATGCTTGAACAAGTAGAGATGATGTAATGAAAAGATTTCGAAAGATTCATTTTCGTCACTGTTAGGGCTTTTAGAGCTTTTTAAGCTTTTAACCTTTAAAAAGGTTAAGCATACCCGACAGCTCTTTCCAGTGAAACATCTGTTTTGGAGTTGTAATTTGACAGTCTCAGATATTCGAGTCTAATTCTAATCGAACTTCAAGCCTCTTTTTTTTAACTCAGTCCGAAATGTTCAAACACCGTAAAAGTAATCTCGCTTTTTTGGAGAGACAAAGTGTCGTTCAAGGACAAAAAGGAGTCTGACCTTTTTTTTATTTTCGGTTAGTATATTCATGGGAAGTAACCCTTTCCCTACTGTATTCTCTACCACTTAAATATTTCGTTAAAAAATATTACCAGATACAAAAGCATACCTTGGAAAGCCCTCAAATTGCAAATTTTATCGCTGGGTGTCATTAGTCTTTACCAACTGATTTTTGTTTTATTAATAGTGAGTGAAAGTTCAGACATTTCTGAACCAGAGATGTTGACTGAGGAGTGACTTGGAGAAATAGAGTGAATGAGATTATCATTACTGGTACGTACTGTGTATTGGTTTTTCAAATAACTAGACAGTAATTTTCGCTAGGGACACTAATTTATACCGGCGATTAAAACAAACTTAGTTCTGGAGAAGGAGAAGGAGAAGGAAAAGGGAAACTCAGTCTCTCCCAAGAAGGTGGCGATGGTGTATTGCGTCACATGCCTACAGTGTAGAACCAATCAGGTCGCTGAAAACTACAATAACTTGTGACGAGAAGAACATTACACAGAACTTCCGCTTCTTCTGCCGTATTTCTAGACATTACAAGGAAGAAATGCCTCCCCATCCACGCCCCACAAAAAGTAACCATACAGTCCACTGAAACATAAAGGATGACAAAGTCTCTTCTCGCCGTGTTTACAGAACTACAATACACACTGTGGCTCAAAAATTGACTTTTATATGCTTTTGTGTTTGGATGGACTTCGTGCTATGAGGGGCAATCTTGGGAATTTACCGTAAGGAGCCTGAAATTAATCCGATACATGTAATCTTTTCTTCTTCTCACATTAACAGGCTCTGATCAAGGAGCGATTTTCATTGGTTGAGGAGCAAAGTATAACGACACGAGGGAAAATAAAGGCGGTGCCATAATATTGCAGTTTAGTGGAGTATAAAATGTACGCGGATTATGGGTTCCTGCACTGGGACCCAACGCAATTGTATAGGGATAACATGAGCACTTTTATGCCTTCAAATGACTGCTGTAGGGAAACTAAGGGACATTAAAAGAACACGAAAATGTCGATGATCTGTGTCTGTTTACTTCTGTTTGGAGTGTGAGAGGGCGACGTAAAAAACAGTGAGTAGTGCGATTAATAAGAATGTCTTTGGTCACCTGCGGTTTGCGTCTCTCTTTTATAGTGACATAACATGAGTTGTGAAGCCAATAAGAATCGTCCTATCTGAACAGAGATCTCATTTATATTTAAGGAACACTTAATCATTTTCAAGGAAAGAACTTTGAGGGGATAATCCGGCAGTGGACAGCACACGCACGAGCAGCCAATAAAGCGCGTGTGAACACCCAGAAAGAACATTTAGAAGTGAGACCCTGGATCTGTTGCCAAAGAAAGAAGCTGAAAGAAAGAAAGAAAGAAAGAAAGAGAGAAAAAGGGAAGGAAAAGAAAGGAAGGAAAGGAGGAAGGAAGGAAGGAAGGAAAGAAGGAAGGAAGGAATGAAAAGGGAGAGGAGGAAGGGAGAAATCAACTCGTAGTGAAATTAAAACTGAACTGGACGAGCTGAAGGAATAACAAAAGCGACTTTTGCCCTCTGGAAAAGAGATTTGAAAAATAGCCACGTGCTTTTAACAAAAATTTATCCAGGGTCACTGTACTGTGAAATTAGAACAAAGAATTCACATTCGCAATAACGATTTCTATAAAATACTTTTTTGTCCTTCATTGCTGAAGATATTTGATTTAACTAAGCTCAAACTGGCTGACATTGAAAACATAAGAGGCAAAACCTGAATATGCTTTAGATCAGCTGAGCTGGCAGCGAAAGACGATATTGCAACTACCGCAAGCAGACCTCTTACAAGAACTGGCTATAATAAACCCATCTCTTTTCCAAGCTTTGGCTTGAATGGGAAGCAACACACAATAAACCTAGGAACGAACATGTCTATGAAAATAAACAAGAAAAGAAATAATGATCAACAGGTCTGTAAACAGAGAAAGAAAACTACCTCGAATTTTCTTTATATTCTAACACAGCTCCATTTCAAATTTAACTTATGTTAAAAATGCTTGTTTTTAAGGCTCTTGCTGTTCAAAGCCGGGCGGCAGGAAGATATAAATTGATACAGGAAACAACATGACAAAAAAAAAGGACTTCTTGCTCCTTTTGTTCTTAAAGTCATATTTAACAACAACAAGTTCTTATATTACAGAAAGGTATCCGTAGTAACTGACCCAGGAAGCATTGTTTGATAATGAAAGTCATAATGTATTTTTTACCAAATGAAGATATCATAATAGCCGTTTTTTTCTTGTTATCTCCACGCGCTCCACCAGCCAGTGAAAAAAATTAAATTAAAGCCTATTTATATGACTATGGGAAGATCTGAAGGCGACATTGAAAAAGCTATAATTTAAATTACCAGGAAGAGGAATTGGAACAGGAAGCAGCTGTTGTTATAAATCAGTGAATGAGGAATTGACAGCGACTTCGTCCTTCTTGGCATTGAAAAATATATTGCTATTTCAGTGCCCTAAAACTGGAAAAATAACTAGAGAAGATATGAAAACTTCCGGTTAAACAAACCACGGAGGTCAAAATGATACAGCCAACCCAATTGAAACAGTAAGAAATGTTCGGAACCTTTCAGTAACAACTTTAAATAGCGACTTCCTACTTCTTGGTGTTAAAAAAAGTACTTTGGGGGCATAAATTTAAGTGCTGTAAAAGACGGCTACTTCCGCGGTGATTAATTGCCCAATTTAAAAGCGATTATTTAAATGAAATGGAAGCAGAATTATTACAGGAAGGAAAATGCTGATACATGAGAAACTCAAAAACAACTCAGTTTACGTACATACGCATTATATTGTCTAGAGCCACATAGAGTAGACATAAAAACCCATCTAGAAAACATCTCTATAGCTTTTGTTCTTATCTTCCCCTTATCTTCCCCAAAACTTACACATTCGCGAAAAGCCAATTTTATTGAGGTTAAAGACGTAATAAATAATAGCGATGCTCCAAAAATCTTTAATTTAAATAACAAAAAAGACAGAGCGAGACAGGAAGCACGTTTCTGGGGAAGGTCGAAAGTATGAAAGTGGCAGATGTCATCTTTCGCCTCTATTTAGTTACCTGAAGGCGAACACAGTACAGCACAGAGCCACAAAATCAAGGTAGGGAAGTCATGTTTATAAGTTTTAGTGCACTTATAATCTGTTAAATTCATGCTAGTTTGATTACTTTGGTGTTACGTCAAATAAGTTATCTCCCATTCACAGGTTTATATAACCCGCCACTCCCGAGTCAAACCTTGAGTTCATATTGTTTTTGCTTTTGAGTCTATGAAGGCAATTCTTAAGTTTGAACATTCAGATAAAAGCTATTGAGCAGTAATTTCCTTATGCTGTATAAAGTGGGTATCACTTTCGAGTCTACGGATAAAATCCTACCGCGTGGATGACACCCTATAGTGTGACCTTCATTCAAACGTAGGTTATTGAGGAATACTCTCTTTAGGTACCTTTTATTATGCTGTGAGACGTAATTCTATCTTTTGAACCTGTGGATGAAATCCTAAAGTGTGACCATTCAAATGAAAGCTATTGAACAGTACTTTCCTGTAGTACGGTTTGTTATGCTGTACAAGGTGGTTCTAACCTTTAACTCTTCATTGCGACCAACTACAGTTTATATCTTGTGCTGCGCCATTGAAAGGAAAGGCTCATTTCTCATCATCGGTGAACTCTTTAGAGCTAAGGCAGTGCTAGAAGTGCTCACCCGGGTGTTTTTTTAGCCGTTAAACTGAATTTAAAAATTGACCTAATATTTTGGGTTAGTGTAAAACAACTCTGAACAACCTTCTACGCAGTTTGCTGTAAGGACAACTTTCTACATCAAACATTACTCTGAGACCGGAAAAAGGAAAAAAACCGAAGCGATTACAATTTTGGCAAAGATTTAAAACAAAGAGCATCATGGCTGATATCAGTGTATACAGCTTGCGGGTATCTTAATGGCCTCACCCCAGTAGGTAAGTTTCTAAACTTCTTTTATAAATTGGTATTAAAATATAAAACAGTATATTTCGTTAAATGATCCTCTTGGAAAGGGAAAAAAATCATTCTTTGCCAAAACCAAAGTTTTATTTCATTACTCTCATGATTTACCTGGAACTGTCAAGAGAGGATATAGCCTCTTTATGCTCTCTTGGAACTGTATATAGACTCCTCAGTATACTCCCTTGATCTCGCCCAATAAGCCTCTTCTTGTCGCTTGGGTCTAAAATCAAGTACCGGGGATAAATGAAAGCAGAATTGTGGAAAAGGTGCTTTTCAGAAAACAGTACCCGGGAAACCACTCTATAACTCGAATGCTTTAATACTTGAAGGCCGAAAGGTCCTTGCGAGCACAAATTGCGAAAACAAATTTGCGAACAAGAGCATTGAGCAAGGTTGTCTTGCGAGCAGCCAACCCTTAGGAAAAAGCTATTGACAACTAGCGAGAATTTTCTCACAAATTTAGAAAGTTGCTTCTTCAACAGAATATTAACGGAAGTTTTCAAATGCGACGTTCACTGTGAATTTTATTATCTCACGAAATCAGTGGCATGCTGCGTTGCATCCTCTGACTTGAGCCTTGGTTAGCTACTCTAGCGTCGTATCGCGGATCACTTGTAGGAGAATTCCGTATTTTGATCACTTCTCTGCAACACACCTTCAGGAGAATTCCAGCATGTGATCACTTGCAAAAATTATGCGAGCGCGAACAAACTCAACTTTGTGTATACGAACAGGTTATTATTATAACAACAACAGGTTTTATCACAAGTTTTTGGTTCCACCCGCAAACGAGCACCATTCGGAATTTTACGAGCAATTCGAGCGGAAGTCAAATGTTGAAGCTGTTGCGATCACTTAAAATTTTAAAAACACAATTTAATACCTCTGGTTTGAAGACATCTGGTTGTAAGCATATAAATCTCTACCAAATAACTTGCCAGCATTTAGCTAGAATTCATTACGCCTTTTATTTGAAGTGTTCCTTTAAAAGGGGGTGTTCATAAAAGCATAAATGTTACAGCCATAAAAATTTGGGCACGACTTGTACTGTTTGTAATGCACAGACCCCACTTTCTTGTTTCTTATTTTAAATTCATCGTAAATTGAAGTAATTCAAATTTATTCAGTAAAGCAACTGATATAGCTCGGTAACTAAACATCAAAGGGGCTTCTGAAACTATCGCACGAATCCTACAACCCTACAACATCCGCGTTGCTCACTAACCTATCACTACTTTACGACAGCTACTGACGAACGTTAAAGACAAAGACGAACCGAGCGACAGACGGGGAGTAGTTTACAAAATCAAATGCTGCGACTGCCAGGCCACTTATATTGGTGAGACCAGCAGAAATTTGAACGTCCGACTGACTGAACACAAACGAGCGACTAGAAATGGTGATATCAACAATCCTATTGCTGAGCACCATTTAAAAACAAACCACAGAATCGACTGGGACTCTGCTGAATGCGTTACCTACAGTACGGACTACTATCAACGAATCACTCTGGAAAGCTGGTTTACTAACTTAGAACAAACACCACTGAACCGTTGCCAACAGCTACCTGCACCTTACAAACGACTGATTGCCGACAATAACAAGACAGACAAACAATAGACAAACCGACGTATTTGACTAACAATAGATGGATCGAAACGCACCAATCACGTTTAACAGTCTTCACAGCCAATAACATCGTGGCTTAACTGACAGACGACCAATAACATTACGAGATCGTCGACCAATCAGGACAACGACCAGATACTTATAACATCTACTGACGATTCACAGTTCACTTGACTCTGATGATGACTTCCACTCAGGTTGTCGAAACGTCAGTCAATGTCACCTCAAACAGTCCTTCTCAGGACTACACTCACCTGGACGATCACAATTTACCGAATTATGATATGACTCCTGGGTTCAAACCATTTACACTTATAACATTGTTTTGCTAAAATGATTTAGCAAAACAAAAAAAGCTACATTTTAAGCATGAGCCAACACGAACTGTGCAGATTTTGTACGGATTTGGCAAACTTTTTCCATTCCGTTAGAGAGTTCTTCTGACTAGGTTGTATTTCTTAGATTTATAAATTTTTGAGATACATGATAACTGACTCTGAATTAGGATTTTATTTACAACATTCAGGTATTTTGTTAACATACAGAGCTTAATACAGAGCCAGCAAACTTAAACCACGATCAATTTTTCTGTGACAAGTTTCTCAATATTAAAGACAAACTTAAAAAACCTCGACGTTTCGACGTCGTCATGACGCCATTATCAAGAGAAAAATAATTATTCTGACTGCGAGAAGACCTTTAGAAAGTTGAAAAAAATTGCCTTTTTTTTATTTTGCTCGATTTAATTTGCTCGTGTACTTCAGATAATTTGCCCGAATTTTATGTGACAAGTGAAATTTGCTCTTGAAGATGGATGGTCAAATAAAGTTTTCCACAGATTTCTGGAAATCTGCCCCGCATTTTCAGCTGCGTGTCGCACTGAAAGGTACTGCTGCCGGAAGCCAAAACTTTAATTTAACTTGCACCGCATTTAATTGAAAACCGAGACATTTATTTGTAGATAAATTTTCTCACATACTTTGTGCAACTTTTCGGCTTTCCTTCTTTAGGCGCTTGCTGCTCCACTGTCCAAAAGCCACTCCGGCATATATTCGAGGACATTCGTCATAGAAAATTTGCTTATCCGCGTACACGGTCAAATAATTTGTCACAGAAAACTTGTCACAGAGAACTTGCTTGTGTGGACCAGGTTAAACTTACAAATAGCAATAAGTCCGTGAGATAAGAAATTTTTTTGGAGTTTTGAGGATATGACAGCAAGAGAACATGATGGTACAGAGCACATCCTCGTGCCGCGTGATAAGTACTTTCAATCCATTACAAATAACAATTACAAATTTATTTATGTCTTAGGATATTGCACTTAGATGGACGTGAAAATTGTTTCGCATAGAAAAATCTGCATTTTCTTAGCTTTCATATCCGTCCCCAAGATTTTGGCGAGATAGGTATTAAAGAGACTAGTCTCTTGTTATCAATTGTGGTTTTGCTGCAAACCGGTGACATAACTAAATGAAACGCTACTAATGTTTGTGGTATAAAACTAAATGTCTTCTCAAAATGGTTGCTTGCGGGGATTTCTACATGGGGTATCCACATTTCTAAGCTTTCAAATGATACAATAAAATTAGAAATTCGTCGATAAATTGTGGGAAAATAATTTTATTTACGCGTGACAACTGAGCTGAAAGCCGGTCAAAAGGAAAATTTGCCCCGTGATACCTTGCGGGCCGTGCCCAGCCTCCTCTGATTTAGAGGTAAGCTTTGTGTGATCACGAGAATGTGGTATTGGGTTGCAAACTGGTGATATAAACATGACGCGCGGCAAAATGTTTGCAATATAAGGTCAAACTATAGTGTAAATACAGGGACATCTACATTCCCTTACCCTTCAATTGGCACATATAAGAAATTCTTTGGTCTTTTTCGATGGCAACTTTGGTTTCCTGAATCGTTACTTGCAGACAATTCTTAGAATACATTACGTCATTTGAATCGACCAATCAAAGATTGCTTTAAAATAGCCGTATCATGGCCTTGTTCTAAAATTAGATTGAAAATATCATTACTGAAAGAGGCTCATGCATGGAGGGGATAATCACTTCTTAACAATCCGGGAGGAGCAAAGAGCGTCCACCAGAAACCGCCTTCAGTTGAAGCATTTCCAGCGGCCCTTGGTTGCACAGCTTGGCTTGTCTTCATTCTTGCCCCACCCCAGATCCTTTCCTGCTGTACTGGTTTTGGTTTCTGCAGCATACTGTATTTAATGGAGTGGGCTAGAGCAGCACTCTTCGTCTGGCCTCTACCCTTTGACCTGCCCGGCATGGGTGGCCCTACCAGGAGTTGGAAAAAAAAACACTCCTACTGGCATTGCTCTAGTGGTCATAGAGGCACACAACCCACCCCAAAGCTCCAAGGTGGTGATCCCGTTGAGGTGGTTTTATATAATTATATAAATGGTTAATCATGTTTGTTTTTGTGCCATTTTTTCATTCAGGATTCTGGAGTAGTTTGTGAGGCAAGATGAAAACTCTTGGTGTTGTGGTTTTTGTGAAGGTTTTTATAAGTTATTTCGCCATAACTGCTGCGGGTAAGCAGAACACATTGACAATTAAACCAGCTTCCCCTGATTTATCTATGTTAAATTAAACGATTTTTGTAATACTTTTTTAAACAGAAATTTCCAAATGTAGACTTGATCTTGGGTTAGTGGTTGACACGACAAAAAGTACCAAAGAAGAAAACGTCCCCAAATTTAAAAAGGCACTTCAACACCTCATGCAACAGTTTGACATCTCGAAAGACGGGACTCACATCTCCTTTGGAACGTTTGCCAACGAACGCATCCTTCATAACAAGTTTAACGATCCCGCGTATCACAGCGAGCAGGCCATTCTAAATTTGACATCCAACAGCATTAAGCTGAGCAAACCAACTCGCCTTGACTCAGCGTTATCAATGGCCAAGGACAAGATGTTCATTGAAGAAAGTGGACTAAGAGCAGGTGTTGAAAGGTTATGGTCCTGTACGCAGATGGGCGATCGCACCCGAACACGAAGGATTTCTACCTGGACGTTATAGCCCTTAAAGTAAGAGCCTTAGCACATCTTGTGTTTGCGCAGTTTAATTTAACGGGACTGTCAAAATGCCAACTGTTTTAAATTCTCAAATATTAGGCCATTGCTTGCTAATTTTTAGACGATTATGTGGACAATCCATGTAAAACTTCGGAATTCCTTAATATATTTTTCAAAAGAGTCTGAATATCTACTAGAAACCTAATGTGCAACCTTCCAGGGTATTCGGGAACTTTTAAAAGGGATATTATAAGATGAATTGAGAATCACAAATCACTTAAAACTTTGTTGCAGACTATAGTTAGATAGGAAAGGAAAATCCAATTACACTGATAGTAACAATTTCGTAACAAGATAAGCTGTGTATCAAAATTTGCTTTAAACTTTTTATAGATTATGGGTTGACAGGAAAAGAAAATTGCCTTGGCAGTAACAAATTAGTGACAACATAAACTGAGTATCATAATTCAAGTTTGTTTATTTTGTTTTGTTTTGTTTGTATTCACTTGATAAGATTGATAAGAAAAGAAAATACGATTAACTTGACAGTAAAAATTTTATTCTTTTTAGGAGAAAGGTGTCCGCCTTGCTGTCGTTGGCATCGGTCCAGAAGCAAAAAAATCAAAGTACCGTAACGTTTTGAAAACAATTGGTGGCGAAAACATGTTTTTTATTGATGACTATGCCAGTCTTGAGGATCACACTAGCGATATAATGAGCCTGACCTGCCGTAAGTACAACCAAAGGTTTGCAACGCTCAGTCTCAGTGAGGTTGAAAAATTCCATAAGGACATCCAACTGATGGACTTAGTGGTAAAATGAATCGAGTCACTAATAATTGACACTGGTCCTCCGTCTTAAACATCTCTAAGGTCCCGTTCAGACTAGGTGCTCGCGGGTAACAGCAACTGCGCAACGACCATGATTTGAACGGTCTAAACTTCTAAACAATTTTCATTCACTTTATCTTCAAGTTGAATATTTCAACAACAGCAACAACAAAATAATAATAATAATAGTAATAATAATAATAATAATAATAATAATAATAATAATAATAATAATAATAATAATAATAATAATAAAAGTTTCCAAACGTCCTGGTCATCCTGACAGATGGAAAAACCAACCCTAAATCACGGCCTTTTGCCGAGATAACTCCCCTTCTTAAGGTTAGCGTCAATTTTGAATTCAATTTATAGCCAAACGATAAGGATTCCTGTAAAACTTTTATGCACTACGTTTTTACTTTGGTTGCTTTTAAATGACCAATTGCTAATTCTGGAGATAAGAAAACATAAGACAACAAAGGAGACTGTATACGGTTGAGGTAATAATACTTTGATGATGACTACCGTACAGGTTGTTGAAACATTAGACCAATGTCACACGTCGAACTTAACATGAGTCGAACCTAATGCAAATTAGATTTGACTCATGTAAAGTTTGACGTTTGGCCAGGGCCTTAGTCACTGTCGCCAACGGTCTTTTTTAGGAGTACATTCACATGGTCAATCATATACAGCCTAATTAATAACATTTAGGCCGTTTAAGTTTTGAAATTGCAAAACTTACATCACTTCAAAACGTTCAGCTCCCGCCAAATTTCATGCTTTTCAGTCAGCTGACAATAAGCCAATCAAGATTTGAACAGTGTGCAAAAGACTGCATCACTGTGTTAAAGGCTAATTACCTTAACCCTGCTTCGAACAACCGGGCCCAGGCTTATACGGAAATCTTACCGTGAAGGTCTTTATATTGCATCTTCTAATGATAGATTTTCCATCCACCCACAGGCCAAAAACGTTCACATGGTCGCTGTTGGAGTTGGCCAGTATGTGGATTTTCAAGGTCAGTTAGAAGAAATTGCAGGAAAGAATGTTTGCAACGCAGACAATTTTGACGAATTGTCGAATTTGTTTTCTGACGTTCTGAAGAAAGCATGCAGTAAGTAACTTATATCGAATGGGTAGCTACCGTGAAACATTAGACAAGAGCAACTGAAGTTTGTCTTGTCACTTTTTGTTTTTTGTTGATTACTATTTAATATTTACGCTGTAAAGTAGGTCACATTTCAGCCGGCCCGGGGGCTGCAATGATTTTACTTCTTAATAAAGCTATATATCCATATCTACTCTGTTGGCAGTCATTTGACTTCGTTAGCCAATAGCAATAACCCTTCCACGGGCCAGATCCTGTGGTTGTTGCACAGGAAGCCCAGGGTCAAGATAGCATTCAAATTATTGCTATTTGTATGGGACATCTTAAAGTTTGGGGCCTTATGCGCCACATGGCGTAAAGAGGCCTAAGTAAGTTAGTAAGTCTTACATTTTGCCGCAACATACATTACTGAGCGTGAAGTCCTTGATAAACACCATAAGTTATTACTCTAAACAGTAGGAACCCAGACACCCATATGTACGACATAGTCCGTGGATACAGCGGCGTTACTCTCTTGGGAATACCAAAGATTTCTCGAACATCACCGAATCTACACGAGAGCTCACGAAAATAACCTTAGGAATGTGCTCAGGAATGCGCTCAACTCCACTACGATATCTCGTAGTTACTACAGGAACCACGAGATAAAAAGTAGTCCTCAGATGTACCTTGCTTTTGGCCATCTCTTCACATCGGTTATCCTTTTTTTGTTCCGACCGCATATCTATTCAACTTAGACTTTTTTTTGTTGAAATCTTACCATAGTGCTACCTCACACGAACGGCCAGTAAATTTTGTCCAAGGAGTAATAATAATAATAATAATAATAATAATAATAATAATAATAATAATAATAATAATAAATTTAATGTCAGAGAAGGTTTTATATAGGAGATCGTATCTCAGGTGCATTGGTCTTCTGATTGTGACAAATTTTCTGTGACAGAATGAAGAGGTAAAGCTGACACCAGATAAAGGTTCTTGAAAGTATAAGAAGATTATATATGACAGTTGTGTCTTATATAATCAATATTTATACAGGAGCATCCAGTTTAGCATAGCTAGTTTAAAAATGGAGTCCTGTTATTACACAAATTTACAAGACATAATATTAACCTAAACTATACGTATGGGTTATAACTACAAATAAAATATTATTAATAATATTATTAATATTATTACTTGTTCTAGTTTATTTTAAAACTTCAATATATCTTGACTTTTCAACATAAATTTGCATGAATAGTAAAACAGCTACTTCAGTTTCCTGTGCCACTCCAATCCAGAGACGGTGTGCAGAGAAATCAATCTACGTTGGAGGATTCTTTCCAGCTTTGAACAGAGCTTGCATTCCGCTTCTACCTAGATTTTATGCCGATGCTACTGAGTACATTGTAGCCTCGAGGAGCCATGGTCCTTGTACCTCTATTTACGTCTTAACTTTTGATAACAGAAGATATTGTTAACAAGCGACTTATACAGTGACAAAATATCTTTCAGAACATACCTTAACGAGAAAGTTCGAATGTACCTGGCCAGGACTGTACGGCCAAGGAAGTTTCGCTCGCAAAATCGAAGGAAAGTTGAGCCTTTCCACCGATTACTATTTCTTCAGTGTTAAAAATTCCAACTTAAGCAATTTCTGTAGATCTAGTGCAACACGTCATTGGTCAAAGTAGGCTAATCCCTCCTCTCCACCAAAAGAGGGGACCGGCGTACCAGGGTAAATTTGACGGTCCTGTAAGATGTCTTCCTCCAAAAATGCTGTCTGTATGAACATCAGTTCTAACTTTTAATTTTTTCTTCTTATAACAGGTCAGGATTAATCAGTTGTCAACAATGCCCTGATCAAATGCATTATAGTGTATTGGATTGCTCCAAGAGAAGTTAAACGAAAAGCCAACGGTGCATTATTTTGCGGTTAGACTGAGAAACACGTTTAAGCTTTGTAATGACTTACTTTAGAGTAATCTTGATTAAAGTCCTTTAAAAATATCAACACTAGCCTCTGTATTTTGGCGGTTTCAGTTACAAAAGTTGATAACGTAGAATTGACAATTTCCTCGAATTGAGTCATATAATCAAGGAGGTCCAAAGCACCAGATTGACTTTGAGTTAATGTACGACAGGAGTTGAGTGGAATAATAATTATTGTTTTAATATACTCGACCACAGGATGTTATGCAAATTACTGTTAGGGTGAATGAAACAGGCTCAATGAAAGTGCAATTTCCACGTCTTTTTTTTTTTAATGTAGCTTTTCCAAATAAGACGCAAGACTGAAAATGTGATGCGCCATATGCCATATGAGTAGGGACTGACAGTCAGAAAACTACAAGCCTGTGGTGACTATATTAAACAAAATATTAAAACACTTGTTTAAGCTTGCCAAACGTCTATCTCCCTGACAAATAGCCATTCATCTTGATCTTTTGTCACTAGAATCCTTAAACAAAATAGTTTTCTACTCCCATCCAAGGAAACGTTTACCCTACCATCTTTAAAATCTCCAATTGTCTCAAAATCTTTGCAATTTGTAGAGTCATTTGTTTCCATTTCATTGCTATTGTTCTGAAAACTTGCCTGCAAAACACCCGACTTAAGGCGATCTTGATTTGCGATGTAGGAGCCTGTGTCCACAAACACTTCACGAACAGTGGTTGCAGCAGTAAGCTTTATGATGATGAAGTCATCTTTCTTAACAAACATGGCCCAGAAGTAACCACTGCCCTTGTTATAAGCATGTTCTGGTTTTGTTTCGTCAAAAGAGTACTGCATGGAACTACTTACAATCGCCGACGGATTTAAGCCGTTGTATTTGTGATCGAATTCGTCAAAAAATTCCTCCTTAGACTTATAAGAATCATCGTTCTCTATAAAGGAGGAATTGTGTCCGACATGCTGAAACAAGGAAGCTGGAGGTAATACACAATTGTCATCTTCTTTGATCTGTCGCCAATGATGAATCAACCAATCGACAGGGATTTCGTTGTACAAGAGATAAAAATAAGTGGCGATATTTTCAAGGTCGCTGGAATAAAAAACCTTGGCTTTGTAGCCCGAGAACGCAACGTCCAGAGTGGGTAAATGATTTTTCTGAGAAATAAAATCTTTGAGTTTTGGATAAAAACTAGGTGATGGTGGTATTAAGTCATCCTCTAAATGAAGATAATACTGCGACAGGTCTTTGCAGTAGCACATCAGAAATCCAAAGTCAACCATTTGCTTTGAGCGCCGATATGTCCTTTGCTGGGAGTCTCCAAATTTTGTCTTTAAATTAGAAAGTGGAAGATAGTACTCTAGCGGCGCATAGATGACATGAAGTCGATCTTGATCGACAAATTTGTTAAAATCATTCGAAAGTTCCATCAGAGCAGTGTGTTTGTGAGCGTCATCGAAATCGGCCAATAATATTACCATGAACACTTCCTTCTTTTCTACCTCGCTTAGGCCCTCAACTAAAAGTTTAATGGTTTTCAAGAGATAGTTTCGTCCTGAAGGTCGAGTGATTGAGGAAATTCCATTGGTGAGAAATCCTAAAAGAAAAGCCATCAAAATTTAAGAATATTATCAAACCTAACATTAGCAGATACAAAATCTTTGAGAACACACACAGAAAAAAAAAACACTTACATATTCGACAATCGAGAGCTCATAGGGCAATTTGCGAGGCATAAAGAGTTAATATGAAAAGTGGATGAAAAATAAACATAAATATATATAAAAAATGGAAGAACGAAGGAACAAATTAACGAAAAATGAATAATTGAAGAAAGGAAGGAAGGAGGGAAGGAAGGAAGCTATCTGGTTGACTTAACGACCGGCTGACAGATTGATTGACTGACCAAATGAATAAATGAATGAATGAATGAATGAATGAATGAATGAATGAATGAATGAATGAATGAATGAATGAATGAATGAATGAATGAATGAAAGAAAGAATGAACGAATGAATGAATGAATGAATGATGGCTGGATGGATAGACTGATAACTAAATGAATCATGAATTAACAAAGAGAGAAATAAAGGTAGGCAGGAAGAATGGAAGTGAGGGAAGAAGGAACAAAAAAGGAAGGACTAGGAAGGAAAGGATAAAGGAAGGACATACCATAATCAGGATTGCGGTTGAAAATACATTTGAAAAGCAAGGAGAACAAATTAGATTTTTCTCTTCGATTCTAAATTTTTGTACACTGACGAGCCAATTACCTACTTATGTGCAAGCGCTGACAGGAACTTTGTCTGGGCAATGTTTGCTCAGATCGATGTTCGATTCCCAATAAACAATCTTAACTACCTAGCCTGCGTAGCTGGCAGGATTGTTTGTGCGAAGTTTGAGCCAAAACTTTACCTTCGCGCTCAGACAGTACCGCCTGCTACGCACGCTATTCATTACCAGCACTATAGACGTTTTCGCTTAAACTTACTTTTATCTTGTGGATACTTTGCCAGTTTGTTTATTTCAGGAGACTTTATTGTATGTTTGCTAAAGCAGATTGTCGGCGGACTTCCTCCTGTAGAAAGTGAATAAAGTGCGTTGATTAGATTTCAATAATTTGTGTTTTTCGCCGTGCCCATTTAGAAACAAAATGCACATTACTTTACCCTTATCCTTGCATGAGTGCTAAATTTCAATGCTGGACTGAAAAAATGTCCTCAGGTTCCTCAGGTTCCTCAGGCAGAATTTAGAATTCAGAACATCATCACATGGAAGCACTACTTGAGAATTTTTATTGGCTGAATTGTCACTCTTAATTTCCCCCAGAGACTCAAAACATTAAAACATTTGATTTAAAATAATTAATTGCCCCTGGATAGGTGATCTGGTCTATGTTGTAGGTTCGATTTCAGATTTCAGCGTACTTATACGTCAAGCTTTAGAGCAGCGTCGTAATCGTGTTAGCTCTAATTTGGGTGGGGCCACTGACCCCCCTCCCCCCATCTTTCGATGGGGGGAGGGGGGTCCTGGTGAGCTTATTCAGGTTATGGTTGATTGAAAATCAGATGGTTTTAAGCGCTATTTTGACTTCTGCAGTCCTTTGACGCTATGCTATTAGCTAGTCTGTCTTTTGAACAGCCTGCATAGCTGGCGGGATTGTTAGTGCGAAGTTTGAGCGGCGGAGTGTCGACAAGAGCGGCGAAGCCGCGAAGGGAATGGGGAGAAGCGATCTGAACCCTCGCACTGACACAGATAACACCACCAGCTACGCAGGCTACCTTTTAAATTGTCATGTTCAGTAAGTTTACGTCCCCTCTCTTTCGCTCTTGTTTTTTTGCTTGCTGTTATCTTTTCGTTTTGTGTTTGGCCTTTCGTTTGGTGCTTCGAGGAGTTGTATTGCTTTTACAGCCCTTGCTCATTTGTATATTGGTATTCTAATTTTTAATAAACTTCTTCTTTGGCCAAACACTTTTCATTTTGGTATTTGCACTCGAGAGTTAAAAAGAGGGAATGTGGAATCTTTTTTATTTGATTTTTAAAAAATAATTGATTGCCCCCCGAATAGGTAGCCAACAGAAATCAGCGAAGTTAAAAGCACAAACTTGCGTCGTTGTGCAACACCTCAAATTTTGACGTTAATAATCACAAAAAAAAGAAAAATCACAAAAAGAAAATTTCGCCTTGGAAATCCTAATCTGAGAATTAAAACTCGCAGACATGATAAGATGTCGGCAAGTCTAAGAATCTACCCTTATCAAGCATGTTAAGGCATGGCTCAGAACCTAATTTGCATAAAATCTGAAAACAGTCATGACTTTCAAGAGATTTACTGAAACAGTCTCCGACTTGGCGACAGCATAAGACTTGATGGCCTAAAGAGCTCCTGACCAGAAATATCGAGAATCCCACGACAGAAACGAAATTTCATATTCCATTTTATTTTACCAAAAATACCTCTTTGGTAAACTATTTTCAAAAATCATATTTAAAAGTTCCTCCGCTTTTTGTTTTTTCCAAAATTTAAATAAGTTCGAAATACGGCTAGAAGCTCGCTTGCGCCCCCCGGAAACAAGGGAAAATCGTGCATTTTTAGCAAGCTCGTACGCAACAATGGAAATCGTTCCCGTTTTGCCATTTGGCTCATAAGTACATCATTCTTTCCTCTATCCAAAAATACAAAAATCGGATATAAATTTGTATTTTTAGTCTGCTTGTTGACCTGTTGAAGATACTAACCTTGAAGGGTTCAAAGTCAAAGTGAAATTTGGGTCAACTTCAAAGGCTTATAACTGACCTAGCATATGTTTTTCAGACCAAAAATATACATCAACTGTAAGCTCAAGCATTCCTTTTCACTCTCTGAAAGTGTCGTTTTTGGCCCGCTAAAGGCCACTCGTGGAGAAAAAAAATTGTGCTGGGCATTTTGAGCATTTCGGTAGAACGGCCACTGTCACGCGAGCCACATCGGTTCCACTAAAGCAGTCATAAAACAAGGTTTCATTGGCTCATCGTTTTGAATAGGTAAAAGTAAAAATATATACTTTTCACTTAGAGGTAACTATGTTATTATGGCTTAGGGGCAGCCCGGTTTACTTGTCTACAATGCAAATTTATTTATAATGTAAACAATGTCATTTGATTGATCCAAACTGATAAACCAAAGATACTCTCACCTTAAGACACCATCTTGTGAATCTCTTGGTCCAGGTTATCACTCCTTTTACCAGACTTATTGGCTGCAGTAGTCATGACAATTTGTAGATTGAAAAAACAAAAGTTACAACCACGTCAAACTATGCACTCCGTATTCAAATTAGCATAAATGTGCGACATGAAATCTGAACTTTTCGTGATAGGCGCGATAAAGGATAGCGTGACGCAGTGACTCAGAAAGCTGGAAAACCCAAATGGGCTTAAACCAGGAGCCATTACTTAGACATAAATGTTAGTTTTCCGGTAAATAGCCATTTTGAATGTATATATACGAAGTGACACTTCTCTAATGAGGGAAAGGATCGTAACGGTCATTTGCAATTTCAAATACTTCAGCAGGGTCCGATCATTTACTGTTAGAGGGCAGTGGGGGGTGGATGGAAAAAAACAAAATATTCCCGCAAAGCTTTTGTGGAAGAAAGACCGCAAAAACACCAGGGAAAGAAAATTCAAGCAAAGCTTTTAGTTTCAATAAAAAAAAAAAAATAATAAATCATAATCGTAATAACAAAGCAGAAAAAAGCAAAAATTTAATGATACGTCTCTTATCGTCTTTGATCAGTTTTAAATGGACGTGTGAGTGCTATTTTAAGTCTCGTGGGACACATTCAGTTAACAAAAACGCCACCACAACAACAACTTGAGACTATTTCTTCTAGTACGCTGGTGTGGGGTAGTTTTCTTCTAAGTTTCAAAGGAGGTGTTTACAAGTCAAAACGCTCGCAGTGAAACTGAGAAAGTCCAAGTTTCCGGTTGCCGTTCTTTGCGAATGCCATCAGCGCAGATGTCGTACTGGTCGTACACAGTTAGATGTTCCAGTTGAAACCTTGAGAGGATGTCTTGTCTTGCTGTAGTCAAATTGGTTCATTTTATTTTATTTTTTTTATGAGGGGAGGTATGCTAGGGGTCATTTGCAGATTCAGATATTTTATGGTCGGACCATTTATTTTAGAGGGGGTGGTTGGAAAAATAAGAAAAGTTTGATTTGGAAAGCTTTTGTACAAGAAACGCTGCAAAAGCTTTGTCGCAAGAAGAAAGTAAAGAAAGTAGCTAATTCGGGAGAATTGTGTATATCTTTTCCAATCGCTGCTAGGCCTTGCACCGTCGTAGGAAGGTGTGGTATGATACCTGTGCTGAAATCTCAACAGCCGTCTGAATCCTTAGGCTTTGCCACACGGATCGAGTTCCAAACGGTTCCGGTTCTGATAGGTCTTCTGAAACTGCTATCCGTACCGTCAACCCGGTCCAGTAAAGGTCCGGTTTTTGGACCCGCAAAAATGCAGGAACCGTTCCGGTCCCATATTGGACAGGTACTATGTGAACACCTTGACCGGTTCGTTTTGGTTCCAACAGCGTAATTTAGGCTTGGGCACTAGTTAAATTTATCGCGTGTATCAGTGTTGTGTTTCTGATTAAACTCATCTAGAAATTTAAAGAGAGACCAAACTACTGTCTGCGATAGCATAAATGCCACATAACTTATTGTAATTCTGGGTTTAAAGCTTGAAAAGGTTAAAAGCTTGTGTATTTTGGTTGTGTATTTTGTAATCGGCAGGGATGGGGTAATATATTATCTGGCCAGAGGCCTTTGGCTTCTTTCAATCCATAGATTCAGCCTTCTTCGATCGTCTTTCACGCGTTTTGGTCAGCCGGTGGATAACTTATTGGTACAAACAGCTGATTTTCTGACGTTGGTCCAGAAGTGGACTGGTACCGGACCATTTCTGTACCGGTTCCGTGTGAACAGATGCTCATAAATGAAACGGTCCTACGTGAACAGATCTGGTCTGGTCCAGAACCATTTGGAAACTGTACTGTGAGAACATAACCTAAGACGTTGTTCGTAAGTTTGGGAGAGGGATGGGCCTTAAGAGAAGAAACAAAGAAAGCTTCCCGCTTCGATGATAACAAAAAAAAGTCTTCCTCGAAAACAAAGTTCAATATTGGCCATTCATCAAGAAGGAAAGTGGACGCAGATGCAGTACCGTGGGCGGAAATAAGCCGGATCGCTAGGTTCCGGGGAGGTGCCTGACGGCCCAGCATTAGCCACTGCGTTCTTTTAGGGTCTAGCGGCAAACGATTTCCGTGCCTTTGAAAAATAAACCTCTTTGAGTACAGCGAGACAAGATATCCTCTCAAGGTTTCAACTGGAACATCACATCGTGTACGACCAGTACGACATCTGCGCCATGAGCAGCAACCGGAAACTTGAACTTTTTTAGTTTCACTGCGAGCGCTTTGAATTGTAACTCCTTTAGAACTTAGAAGGAAAGTACCCTACATCAGCCTACTAGAAGAAATGGTTTCAAGTCGTTCTTGTGGTGGCACTTTTGTTAACTGAATGTGTCCCACGAGACTTAAAATAGCACTCACACGTCCATTTAAGGAGGCTCGCAACAGTTTTTTTGGCCTTGGAGTGTATCTTTTGAAGTCAAAATTTCGCATAGAAGATAAACCTCGATTTCCTTGATACTACACCACCTTTTCAAAATATGATCAAAGTTTATTTTCTCACTGGTTTCCTAGCAACAGCTGTCACCATAGCAACGGTAATGGACAACCCCTCATTTTAAATAATGTCGAATATCTCGAAAACTAGTCAGACACTTTATGACGAAACTTGAACTATTTGAACTACTCAACCTACACAACTTGTACGCGAAATTAGAGAAAAATCTGTAAGAGCGTTTTCAAGTAAATCATGATTTATTTTTTACGGGCTGATTTTGGCCATTCCTGCAATTTTCTCCAATATTTCAAGAAAGATAAAACTTAACACTTTCTCTTCTCAGTTGAAGGATCTTTTATGATATCAAAACATTCTTAATGTACATTGAGCTTCCTAGGTGGCTGCGATTTTAAGATATTTATATTTAAAAACTGCTAAATTCCAGCACAAATCAGCCAAAAAGTCCGTAATTTGCATAAATAGAAATATTTCTAAACTGCCCTTACAGATTTTTCTCTTAAATTGATTGACGTTAGAATAATAATTCTTTTTGATGTTCCAGCAAGTTTTACGCTGAATAAACATTTCTGTTATTAGCTAAGAAGGCTGAATCTTGGTCAAGTTTCAGTCGTTATTAACTTTCAGCGAGTAACAGTTTTATTTCGTTTTTCCTGGTCTATTTCACGGTTATTCACGTGCAGTGAATATTAATACACGCTGCGCTTGTGTCCTCTCGTGCGTTTATAATTCCCTCTCATAATAAAAAAAATATTCGTCTTCTGTGCTTGTTTCTCGTCATTTTTCGGCCCCAGTGTAATGACCTCGTGGCCGTTAACATGTATGCAATCGCTAATTTAAAAAAGCTAAAACGTCAGTCAGTATTTAAAGAATAATGGCAAAGAGTCTCCAGGAAGAAGCTCGGAAGACGAGGAAGCTCAATGTACATTAAGAATGTTTTGATATCATAAAAGATCCTTCAACTGAAAAGAGAAAGTGTTAAGTTTTATCTTTCTTGAAATATTGGAGAAAATTGCAGGAATGACCAAAATCAGCCCGTAGAAAATAAATCATGATTTACGTGAAAACGCTCTTACAGATTTTTCCCTAATTTCCCATACAAGTTGTGTAGGTTGAGTAGTTCAAATAGTTCAAGTTTCGTCATAAAGTGTCTAACTAGTTTTCGAGATATTCGACATTATTTAAAATGAGGGGTTGTCCATTACCGTTGCTATGGTGACAGCTGTTGCTAGGAAACCAGTGAGAAAATAATCTTTGATCATTTGTTGAAAAGGTGGTATAGTATCAAGAAATCGAAGTTTATCTTCTGTGCGAAATTTTGACTTCAAAAGATACACTCCAAGACTGTTGCGAGCCTCCTTAAAACAGATCAAAGACAATAAGGGAAGAATCATTAAATTTTTGCATTTTTCTGCAGAGTTATTATGATTATGAGTTATCTATTCATTTTTTTCTGTAACTAAAAGCTTTGCTTGAATTTCCTTTCCCTGTTGTATTTGTGGTCTTTCTTCCGCAAAAGCTTTGCGGGAATGTTTCGTTTTTCCAACCTCCCCCTCTAAAATAAATGGTCCGACCGTAGAATATTTGAAACTGCAAATGACCCCTTGGATCCCTTCCCTCATTAGAGAAATTTCACCTCGTATATATACATTCAAAACGGCTATTAACCGGAAAACTAATATTTATGTTCAAACAAGGGCTCCTGGTGGTAGTCACTACGTCACGCTATCCCATATCGTGCCTATCAGGAAAAGCTCAGATTTCATGTGGCACATTTATGCTAATTTAAATACGGAGTGCATAGTTTGGCATGGTTTGAAAAAGGTTCGGTAACTTTTAGTTTTTTAATCTACAAATTATCATAACTTATCCAACCAACAAGTCTGGCAAAAGAAGTGATAACCTGAGCCAGGAGATTTACAAGATGATGTCTTAAGGTGAGAGTATCTTTGATTTATCAGTTTAGATCAACGAAATAATATTGTTACATTATAATTAAATTTGCATTGTACAAACGTAAACTGGGTTGCCCCTAAGCCATAGTAACATAGTTACCTCTAAGTGAAAAGTATATATTTTTAATTTATTAACCTATTCAAAACAAGGTGCCAGAGAAACCTCTTTTTTTGACTGCTTTAGTGTAACCGATGTGGCTCGCCGTTGCCTGATGGCGGCAGTTCTACCGAAATGCTCAAAATGCCCTGCACACTTTTTATTCTCCACGCGTCGCTTTTAGCGGGCCAAAAACGACACTTTCAGAGAGTACAAACGAATGATTGAGCTTACAGTTGATGTATATTTTTGGTCTGAAAAACATATGCTAGGTCAGTTATAAGCCTCTGAAGTTGACCCAAATTTCACTTTGACTTTAAACCCTTCAATGTTAGTATCTTCAACAGGTCAACAAGCAGACTGAAAATGCAAATTTATATCCGTTTTTTATATTTTTAGATAGAGGAAAGAATGATGTACTAATGAGCCAAATGGTAAAACGGGAATGATTTCCATTGTTGCGTACGAGCTTGCTAAAAATGCACGATTTTCCCTTGTTTCCGGGGGCGCAAGCAAGCTTCTAGCCGTATTTTGAACTTTTGTAATTTTTGGAAAAACCAAAAGGCGGATGAGCTTTTAGTTATGATTTTTGAAAATAGTTTACCAAAGAGGTATTTTTGGTGAAATAAAATGAAATATGAAATTTCGCTTCTGTCGTGGGATTCTCGATATTTCTGGTCAGGCGCTCTTAAGGCCGCGGGTGACAAGCTGCTCATGAATAAATTTATAAGGCAAAATTTTGGTGGAGGTCTTACGTTAAAAAACTTAAGATCTTGATCGTTTGGGAGCTGATTTCGTTGAAACTTAATAGAGGGCTTGAGGAATGTTGGAAGTGCAATAAGATTGTTTTTCCTTTGATAAATTGCGTTTCTTTGCGATGCTTTGAGCTTCTAAAGTTAAGATTTGGTAAAACGCGACTCCGTGTCCAAGTTTTCTCCTCGTGGAGAAGACAACGCTTCTTGATTTTGCCACTAATTGATCAGTTAAAACCTCTATTGTGTCACAACAGAAGCCGATTTTGTGATTTCAAGTTCCACTGAAAGTTATAAGCCTTTAAATTAGTAAAATCGTCCTTGTTTAAATTTGAAGACTTAAAACGTCTCTTAAAAAGTCTGTTTTAAAAAAGTGCTTCTGTTGTGACAACCTACAACACACCTATTTTACCTGTCTGCTGTGTCAGTTCAGGAAATTTTATATCCGCGCTGTATTCTTGGACACAAAATTGATGGTTTTAGGGCTTCCGAAGGCTTATCGAAGAAACACGAGTGTTTAAGCCAAGAATATTTTATTATGCAAATTATGGATATAAAAATTAAGAAGCTATTGTTAACACTCCAGAAACAAACAATAGGTTGCATGCAATCTAAAAAAATCGTGAGTTTTCCGTCGAAAATAAACGAAAGAAAAAAGCATTGGTGCTGAACCAATTAATATTTATACCACACACAAAATAGTATTTTATTTTCGTTTTGTTTTGCTGGAAAATTCTAAAAAGTTGCAATTAACGTTTCAACTAACAGATAAAGAATAAAAAGAACGGTACAGATACAACAAGCGAGTGCTCAACTCATTTATAATTACTGTTATTATGAAAATTTTTATTTAACAATACTTAAAATGCAGAATATTTCCTGCCACACGATTAAGCGCACGAGCAATCATTGATGCATAAACCAAAGATTTTATACTGCAGAGCTTATCATGAATATTTCGCGCAATGTCGCTATCATTCGTCGCACTTCGTGCATACGCTTTAAATCAATAAATACTGATGATCTAGTCTCTCACCCGCGGCCTTAAACGATGTTAACTTGAAGTGTCGAATATTCGCGTCACGTGAGCTTTTACCTTTGTTAACTTACGCGAAAAGAAAATTGAAAATGGGACGCTGAGATGGCATATGATGGAGACAAATTGAAAAGTCAACGTGTTTGACTTCATAGGAATATCTCCAGAATGGTTGACTACGATGTACAGTTAAAGTGCTATTTTATAAAAAAGGGATCATGTGACACAGTTTGTCCCTTAATATCTACTTAATGAAAGAAAATAACCTCTCCATTCCGGACACGTATTGTCTCCATGTCGTAAGACAAATGATACCGTATGCTTTTTTCTAGCAAAAGTTAACCACCCTCGGCCCATTTCAGAATATCCTTTTGCCCTAATTATAACGTCATCCGACACGTGACCGCAACACGTAAACTTTAAGGTATTTAAGAGTGGCTGCCTGTTAGGATCGAGAATGCTCCGTCAACGACCCATTTGGCGAATGCCTCACATTTTACCCAAAGATACCCTTTGGTAAATTGTTCTCAAAAATCACATTTAAGAGTTCGAGCGATGTTTTAATTTTCAGAAATTCACAAAAAGTTGAAAGTGCGGCCAAAGTGCGGTTTTTCGCCTGATCAAACAACCAAAATTAGGTGTGAGGACGAAGCATCGCTAGAGTATTAGAATAAATTCAATTGACGTCAAACGTGACACGAATTAGGAACAACTATTCTTATACATGTTTTACTTTCAAAACAGTTCAAATCTGTTAATACTGAGATTTTACGAGCCATTTTCAAAACACCTCTATGGAGCGCTAATAATGGCGGCAAAATGTAAGTGAAGTTTAACGGCATTAAAATGGTCCTGGTACCTCGTTTTTCGATAATTTTACTTTACAGCCAGAAGATATCATTATTCAATATTTTCCATGCAAAATTTCAAGGTCAAACTCGCAAATCTTCTCTGTAAGAAAAGCGAATATTTATGTTATGCGTTCTGGCCAAATCACACAAGATCTATAAATAAACTTGGGTTGATAACCTTCAACTGCGCCAATAAAAATTCTAACAATAATTTAAATCTTAGCGATTTGCCGATTGAACTAGAAAATTTTACCTGCCTAGTAGTATAAAATGCATTCGAATGTTTTAGGAGTTCTTGAAAGTCACATTTGAGCTGGAAATCCCTCCAGTGTAAATACCGTCGGCTTGTATTCGCCTAAAGTGAATTTGTCAACAAGCGCTGTTGGCATTTCACCCCGAGGAGGTTTCCAGAACTCTCAGCCACTGGGCGTTGTTTTCAAAATTTCGCATTTCAATCCGTTAGACACACAATCGCGAAATACTTAATAAGTTTTTGCAGTTCGCAGGACTGCTTAATCGAGTTGAAACACTTGCGATCATTTCAAGAGCACTGTCAGTATCATGTAAACAAACCATTGGACGGAATTCATACAATTATCTCGGGAGAGGTCAGGATGTCAAGAGCTTTGGTAACGTAACGTTTATATAGCAGGAAGGTGATCCAAATGTCAGTTATAGCTAGAGGTAGTGCCAATTTCAAACCAAATTCTGCCTATATAACTACAGAACAAAGGAGCAAAACTGTCCGACTCCGAAATGCACAACATTTAAGGCTACCTACAATGTAATTATATTCTGAAGCAGTCACAAGAAACATACCCAAAAGACGTACATCTACCTCAATGCTACACTACATCAGCTTCCACAATCCCAGGCTTTCTGCTATATAAAGCAAATCAGGAGCCATTTCAATCTATTTTCTAACGTTACGTCGCAATTTGTGTTGTCAGGGTAAGTGTTGTTGACATTTGAGACTCAACGAGATGTCACGCAATCCCACATACTGACACAGGTGCAGTGGTGAAAACATGTTCCTTTTTTACCCCCTGAATTAGCTTTATGGTCGATGTACGGTTAAACTTTATTTCCTTTAAGAAATATCATGATACATAAGTATCATAAACAAATCAAATAAACTTTTGTGGAAGGTTATTTTGCAAGAAAAAACTGTAGTTTGGGATGGACAAAATTATTCTTTCTTACGGGTGAGGCTGGAAATTTTCCCTCGTAGATTGTGTTCTAACTTTTCTCTGAGCAGGATTTTGTTTCCGAATGTGGGTCGTGCGGGATGCTTTCTTCTTTCTAAAAGTAGTGTAGAGCGTATACTCTAATTGTTATCTTTACATGACATCCAGGGCATCCCTCTCACCCTTTCAAAAATAAAATGGTCCATCCCTTACAACATATCCATTTGCCAATGACAACGAGGAATGCTAACACTTGTGGAGAATTCCTTTCTGCACGAGCACTTGCTAGTAATGTCCTCTAGAAGCGCCAAATATGGAGCCTTTTTGCGCACAGGTGGGAGAGGCACATCTAGGCCCAGGTCTTTGCACACGCACTGCAGCATCGGCAGCTTGAGCTGCTTCAGGGTATTGCACAGTGCCATTGCACACAGGTCATAATGATCGTACACGAGAGGATGCTGGAGCTGAACTGTTTCTACAGTCTCCTTTGCCTGACTAAAATTAGTTTCCTCCACAGCAGCCTGAACATCCATCTCATCAGGATCGCTTTGGCGTACTGCGGCACTCTGACGAGAGAAGAAGGACGCGACCTGCGAGGAGGACAAGAATTCAGATGCCTGAAAAAGACGAACACCATCAGTACCGCGGGCTCGTCGCATTTCTCGTGCCACTACCTCAGCGTCAACCTTGCTGCCTGTCGTTTGGCCAATGTGAAATTTCGCCATAAGATAGGATTTTTGTTTATCACTGAATCGATAGGACCTCTTGGCTGCCCTGATAGCCCATCCCTCCTTTGGTATCAGAGAGGCCTCTTGGTGACTTATCGGGGCTTGAATTGCCGGTAAAACGCCAACCCCTTCCTCCAAGCAGGTGTGAAGACTGCATCGCGGGTCCAGAAACCGAAACACTTGCCGGATCAGGCAGATTCACATCAAGCGGCCATGTTGTTTATTACAGAACAACGACAACCTCCCCGCGAGGGAGTGGTAACGAGTCTAACAAAACTATCCCTATGGGGGTGCGGTAGGGCTTCCGCTACACTGTCCCCTCCTTTAATGAACACTGTCCCAGTGTGACAACTGAAAACGGGAAACATGAAAAAACGAAACTGCAGTCCAGTGGCAGCTAATCCACCCAAATCTCTAATTAATCTTTTGAAATTTCAACTGTTTAATGTTCAAGCTAGTGAAAGGGCTACTCCCATTCACCATAACGTTCTGGTTTCCTCCGCTCTCTTCCGTAACGGCTCTTCAAATTCTGCGCGGGGCTCTCAGGTACACTGGGAGGGGCGGCTTGCCCGTTCATAGCTACGCTCTCTCCTTCAACAACTGGTAGGGCATCACTAGGTACATCTGCATCAGAGTCATTATCCACGTTGAATTCAGTGTCACTGTTCTCCGCATCTGAGTCAGTCCTTTCGGGCATCTCCGGTGCAGTTGGGTTTGGAGACTCCATGGAAACCCTTAGAGGGCTTCCATCCACATGGCCTTCTCTTAGTTCAGCTGACACAGAGCCACCCGGGTTAACAGGCTCACTTCTTTCGGCGCACCCAACCGGGGACACAGCAGGCACATCAGTCTCTCCCCTCTCTGCAATCCAGCTCTCTAATGCAGGTCCAAGATACGGCTTGAGACGATCAGCGTGGATCACCTTAGGTTTTGCTCTTCGGCTTCTTTGAATTCGATAGGTAACATCTGACAGCTTTGACACTACTAAGTAAGGGCCTTCCCAAGGGCAATCCAATTTGGGGTTCCTTCCCTTCTTCCGGCGAATGTTGTGCAGCCAGACACTGTCTCCTATCCGAAATGGTTTACTGGACACTCGCTTGTCATAATTCCGCTTCTGACGTTCTGCGGCTTTGCTGAGGTGTCTTCGTGCTGTCTCGTGGGCACCAGCCAGTCTCTTTTGGAGAGCCAGCGCATACTCGGTTGTCAGAGGTGGTGAGTCTACCGGTGGCTCAGTGATCACATCCAGTGGTACTTCAATCTCCCGTCCCAGCATTAGCATGTTTGGAGTCTCCCCTGTCGATTCGTGAATGGAACTTCTGTACGCCATCATGCACGGTTGAAGCTGTAGGTCCCAGTCCTCCTGAGTTTCTTTCAGTTTACCTCGCAGCATTTCAATCAATGTCCGGTTGTACCGTTCCACTTGGCCGTCTGACTGTGGATGCAACGGAGATGTTCTAGTTTTCTCAATGTCCAAGAGCTTACATACTTCAGCCATAACTTTGGAATCAAAGTTAGTCCCTTGATCACTGTGCAACTCACGAGGAACTCCAAATCGGCACACAAATTCACCCACCAACTTCTCAGCCACTGTAACGGCTTCTTGATTTGGGATGGCATAACTCTCTGTCCACTTGGTGAAGTAGTCTGTCACCACAAGTACAAATCTATTCCCACGAGGGGTCAGCGGCAGGGGTCCCAGTATGTCCATTGCAAGCCGTTCCATTGGCGCACCCAACACATACTGCTTTAGTGGTGAACGTCGCTTTCTTCCCCAGTTCTTCTTTGCACCACACTCGTGACATATTCTGACCCATCTCTTGACTTGTGTAGTCAGCCCTGGCCAGTAGTAACGTGATCTCACTGCTGTAAGGGTCTTATTGATACCTCGATGGCTGGCCGTGGTGTGGTCGTGGTGTGCCTTTAGAGCAGTGTCTCGCAGATCTCGGGGAAGGATAATCTGGTAGCTCACCCTGTCGCCGCTCTCCTCTTCCCATCTTCTACAAAGCACCCGATCGTGAATTTCCAGTTGATCCCACTGAGCCCAGAGTGACTTGACTGTACGGTCACATGGAGACACATCTTCCCACTTCGGCCTGACAGCACCTGCCTTTTTAAACTGGAGTATCACTTTAAGACTGAGATCAGCTTCTTGTTGATCACGAAGGTACTCTCGAGTCCAAGTTGGTTCTAATTTGATTGTGTTGCATCTGGTGCTGAGTTCGTCAGTGGGCGCACAATGTTCAGTAGCAGCTGAAGACAATTCTGCTCCATCTTGCTCAACATGAGGACTCCCTGTCTGCCTTACAACAAACTCGTCACTCCCAGCAAGTGAAACTTCAGTCTGAACAGCAACACTAACCATTTGTTCAGCCTTCTTCCACTCCTTACACCATTTGCAGCCATCACTACAAGGTCTTCGTGACATGGCATCAGCATTTTGATGCCGCTGACCTTCTCTATACTCAATCTCATAGTTAAATGGACTTAGGAGCTCTATCCATCTTGCTAACTGTCCCTCTGGTTCCTTGACTTTAAGTAGTGAGCGAAGCGGTGCATGGTCGGTTCGGATTCGAAAGTTTGGTCCCTGTAAATAATGACGAAACTGCTTGACGAACTCCACAACAGCAAGCAATTCTTTCCGCGTGACACAATAGTTTCTCTCAGCTTTAGTCAATGTTCGGCTTGCAAAGGCGACAGGGTGTTCGACCCCATCCTTCAACTGACTTAGGACGGCTCCAATTCCATGATTGCTGGCATCAGTGTCTAGTATGAACTCCGCAGAGAAGTCAGGGTAAGACAGAATAGGAGCCGTGGACAGCAACTTCTTTAATGCGTCAAATGAAGACTGGCACTCTGATGTCCAAGCAAAGTCAACATTAGCTTCGGTCAGTTTATGAAGGGGCCTGGCCACGCTGGCAAAATTAGGAACAAATCGGCGGTAGTAACCTGCAAGTCCGAGGAAGCTTTTAACCTCAGTCGAATTCTCAGGCACTGGCCACTCGCAAACTCGCTCCACCTTTGCAGGATCAGTCTCAATGCCATTCTCAGACACAATATGACCCAGATAAGCAACACTCTTCTGAAACAGCACACATTTGCTTGGCTTCAATTTAAGTCCGGCTGAGCCAAACCGACGGAATACTTCCTCCAAACGCTCCAATTCTTCTTGAAATGTTCTACCGTACACAATTGTGTCGTCCAAGTAGATTAAGCAGGTTTCAAACCTTAGTCCCACTAAGATCAGTTCCATTAATCGCTCAAAGGTGCTTGGAGAGGAGGTCAGACCGAAAGGCATGACAGTCCATTCATAGAGACCAGATGTGGTTACGAAGGCAGCTTTACCACTACTCGCTGGATCCATTGGAACCTGCCAATACCCGGAAGCCAAATCTAGGGTAGAGAACCACTTTGCTCCAGAGAGTGCACAAAGGGAATCGTCAATACGTGGGAGCGGATAGGCATCTTTAACTGTGACCGCATTAACCTCCCTGTAGTCAACGCAGAACCTCTGGGTGCCATCTTTCTTGGTTACTAGTACCACTGGAGATGACCAGGGACTATTAGATTTCTTCACAATGCCTCTTTCCAATAGATCTTCTACTTGTCTCTCAATTTCTGCATGCTTTGATGGCGATGTTCGGCGAGGCTGCTGCTTTATGGGCCTTGCATTTCCTGTGTCTATGCGGTGTGTTAGCAGGTTGGTTCTTCCCAGATCCAGCTCCGACAGTGAAAACACATCTTTGCATCGGTGTAGCAGTTGGGCCACTTCCTCACGTTCCCCTTCAGTTAGCTCTTCCGAGCTGCGTTCCCAGAGTTGTCTGAGTGGTTCTGGCAGTGTATCTCCCTTCGTCTCTACATCCCTCTCAGTCCGCTCCACTTCACTTGGGGAGCACTGTGAGTCCACTCCAGGAAGCTCTAACTCTGCTACACTAGTTACTGGTTTGGCTACAGCTACTACGGTTTGAGCTCCAATGGTTTGCATTTTGTCAGAGGTGTTCAGAATTCTAACAGGTACAAGGCCAGTCTTTCCTGCAGAGACCAGAGTTCTCCCAATGTATAGGCCCTTGTCTTGTAAACGGGATCCACACGGCGCTAAGATGCGAAGTCCTTGATTGGCTTTCTCAGACTTAGCCACCGACTGTCGTTGGATGAGATGAACTGGAATCACTGCCTCACAATGCGGTTCAATTGCCACAACACGACGTGTCACACACCTCAGACTCAGCTGCTGGCAACTGTCACTACAACAGTCAACCGCCTCTCCATTAATAACAAGTTGCTGCTGAACCAGATCAATTTTTGCATCCACATCTGACAGGAATTCCATTCCTAATATGGCGCAGTCCTCGATGTCAGCTACTAATACACTCAAGCTGACATCCTGAGTTCCAATCCTCAAAGTCATGTCCCCTGTACCATACGTATTGGTTCTCCTTCCATCTGCAACAAACACTTGTGAACCATCTTCCCTCAAAGTAAATTTAAAAGCTTCAGGTAATCTTTTGTAACACTCATAAGAGAGAATATTCCTCACAGCACCTGTATCTACCAGCCAAACAATCTTACACTGTCCTACAAAACCTGTAACATAAAGTCCAAATGGGCGAGATTTTGTACTCCGTACTGTCACATGTTCACTCCTTTCACGATTGCAATTTACAGAGTCAGAACTTTGAGGCCCTTGCGAACAATCATTGGGACATCCTACTGGGCCCTCGAGGATGCCCTGTTCAAGTTTCCCGAAGACTAATCAGACTGGTTCTCTCTCCACTTTGGACAAGTGTCCCCTGTCTCCACAGATCCAACACTCCCATCCCCTTCTGGCAAAGCCCTGTGGCACCCGATTTTTGCCAGTTTGGGTACCCTGTGGTTTCTCCTGTTTCACCACAAACTCGTTTAATTGCTTAATGATATTTTCTTGAGCTTCTAATTGCTGTTGTTGTTGTTCTATCTGTAACCTAAGCCGATCCACTTGCATTTGTAACTGGGTACGTTCTGTCTCCATTGCTCGGACTTTACTGCCTGCCCGTCTAAATGAATTGTTGCTGTCTAGTAGTCGAAGGGACTCTAATTCTCTTGCAAGTGAAAGGGCTTGATCAAGAGTGCTGGGTTTCTCCCTTCTTAGGTACAGCCTATCATCTTTATCATTTAATGCATCAATGAAATGCTGTACAGCAAAACGTTCCTGTATGACTGCACCCACATCTTGATAAGCAAGGTCTACCATAGAACGAATATCTGTAGCTAGCATTTGCAAACTCTCACCTTCAAATTGACGGCGGTTTAGCAGTCTCGCCTGATGTAACTCCGCTTGTTTCTCGACACCAAATCTCAGCTGTAATCTTTCCACAATTTTTCCGTACTGCCGACACTCGACGTCGGTTAGTCCACTTAACAATTTCCTGCTGTCTCCACGAAGACTAGCCGTCAAAAAAATAGCCTTCTCTTCCTCATTCCAACCATTGACGATCGAATAGCGCTCGAAATGCATCAAATATTCTTTCAAGGGTTGCTTGCCATCGAAATCCTCGGGCAGTTTAACCGGCTTCTTGAATTTTCGGTCAGCTGTCTGCTCTATACAAGCTGATGACTTTGCCAGGGGCCAAAGGTCGTTTTCAATACGGAACGGATTACCGGATTTTTCACGCGGTGTGGAGAATGCTCTTGGTGTAAAATTTTCAGTCTCCGCTCGCAAAATGAAAGGACTGGCCGTCTTTCCTTGTTTCTGTGCAGCTGCCGGCCGCTGCGGCGTCCTGGAAGGAGTACAGTCACTTCCACTTCGAAAAGGATTCGCTGGCTTAGCACGTGGCGTGTCACTCGCCGCTAGCGTAGAATCGCCGACCTCTGATCGCACAAAAAAGGACCCAAGTGCCTCCAATTCACTTCTGAAAGGATTCTTCGGACTTATTGGAACATCCCACCGCTGCCGCCAATGTGAAGACTGCATCGCGGGTCCAGAAACCGAAACACTTGCACAGATCAGGCAGATTCACATCAAGCGGCCATGTTGTTTATTACAGAACAACGACAACCTCCCCGCGAGGGAGTGGTAACGAGTCTAACAAAACTATCCCTATGGGGGTGCGGTAGGGCTTCCGCTACACAGGTCTTGTATCCCATTTTCGCTAAATCCATTAGCGAATGTCTCTCTAGTGACTGCGTACACTTTTCCAGAGACAAGTGCTTCTCCAAAGCAGAGAGTCTTTGAAAGACACGTACGCAGCCATCTTGGGGGCAGGAATACACAGCTGTCGTCTCGCCGCTATTGACGGAAACTTCAGACGCCTCTTCAGTCGCAGAAGTTGATGTTGGCGCTGTCGTTCCCGTTGCATGTTTAAATGAGATGAATTCTCCGTGCGAGAATGATGGTTTTATTACATCATGTCCGGGACCTTCAACACAGAAAAAATAAAGAGCTATTACTTGCTACAGTCTTGCTATTTCTTGCACACAGGTTATCAGGGAACAACCCTTCTTTTGCCTTGTACGGAAATAAGTTGTCATGTCAAAAATTACATCAGTCAAAGGTTTCTATCGCGGAGCAAACGTTTACTCCAAATATATGTCTGGTTAAGAACTGAATAAAACAGCTATTTTGGTCGCGCTTGTTGGATATGAAGTGATTATAACATAACTGAACTCTCGTGGATTTGTTCCTGACTTGTTCTCAGCAGGATCCCTCGTCGTTAACAGACGCGCGAGACAGCCTCACGGCTAAAAAATAAGAGAGATATCTGGGGTCGAGTCGGAATTAATGCTTACTCAACTCAAGCTGTCTATTGTTACCTCTATTAACACAACAGTCTCTACTATGAGCGATACAAAGTTGCATTCCCAGGAGCTCAAAACTACCTTGCAATCCAGCGAAACCTGGTTCTGTCTTTCTTCAGGTTTAATTTACTCAAGGCCCAGTAGAGCCCTCTCGCTCCAAGAATAAAATATACCCATAGAAGTGTTTAGTTTCGGTCAGTAATGTCAGTAATAAGTAACTTTTCAATCTGAATTCGCAAATCGAATTGCAGGTTGGTTCTAAATTACAGGCCCATTACAGTTTGCACTCTTACCAGATGAGATCTTGTCTGGTTTGATTGTTCTTCCGCGGCCGATGCAATACGCGCGCCAACAGGTAATTGAATCGGGGTTAAACTCAAAATTGTTGAGTTTAGTTATCCCACTAATGGTCTGGGATTCGTCTGGAGTTTCGTCGATTGCGTCAAGGGAAACCACTTGCGCCCCATCCAGTCCCCCGTGCGATAGCAGCGCATTTTTCAGCTCGTTAGCAGTGCAGACGTCGTGGCCTTCATTAATAAAGGCTCTGGCATGTGCTTTACACCTCGCAGCCAGCCGATCTGCAGCTCCTTTCCCGCCTTGAGGATCACTAAAATCAACGCGAGACACTTGTATTCCAGTGCTGGCTGATATTTCTGGACACACCAGTATCGTGCGAGAGGAGTGGTAACACCCCGCGTTGTCTTGACGGAAGTAGGCTTTGTTTACTTCAGGATGCTCACTTTTCAGTGTGGCCAGTACATGGTGCATAATTGCTACCACTGCGGAACTTCCTTGGCTGCATGACTGTATTATGTGGATAAATCCTTGCCACTTCAGTTCCCCCGCCATCCACCGATACACGAGAGATATGTGCCATGATATGCCACGCTTACCAAACCAATCCGTTTGTAACTCTCTGTACCTCTGAGGCAAAAATTTTATCGCCCAGTCATTAACGATAAAAACTGCCTCAGGACCCAAAGCATCAATGACATCTAAGCGTGCCTGTTCTTGGTGGGTAGATATGAGCAAATGGCATTTCCATGACTGGATGGCAAGCGTGGCAGAGTTGGCAAGGTACATGGCCTCATCTCTGTCATCCTCTGTGGCGAACGACAACTCTTCTATTGCTGAAGAGATGTTTTGCAGAGCCATGTGAAGGTTTTCACAATGTTCACACACTTCGTCGTGGCTGTGGTCGCACTTCTGCTGCAGGTCAGGATCGGTGTTGTCACTGAGGGCAAAAACACTGCAGTGGCTCGTTATCAGAGATGAAGTGCTCACATGGACCTATCAAGGAACCAGAGACACGCCCTGCTGTTTAGTTTTCGTGGAGTAGTTTGTAACCCACAGATCTAGTAATATAATAGGGGCAAAATGCATAAACTAACTGCGTTACTGTATGAATTATAATAATAATAATAATAATAATAATAATAATAATAATAATAATAATAATAATAATAACAACAACAATAATAATAATAATAATAATAATAATAATCCTTAATGTTTGTGACGGTTAAAAATAGAACAAAACTGACGGGAATATGTATTAGAGTAGGGTAATTTGCTGCAACGATTTCTTATCAATTTTCTAACCCTAGTCCGACAGATTCTTCTCTTTTTCTTCTTACACGAACTTGAGGCACAAGGCGGTGATTACGAGCTAAGAATTAGAATTTCGGATTTAAGTACCGTATTTTCTCGATTAATCACCTGGGCGTTTTTTAGCTGAAACTAGACCTCGTGGACCCGGCGTTAAAAAGGGGTATTTTTCAGCGTTTTTCAAAAGTTATTTTTTTGGTTTTTAATGATTACTTTAGGTTCAATAAAATGTCACCAATTTCATCTGTAGTCGATAAACTCCAAAACAAAGCGAGGAAATTGGGTGCTTAGTAGAGTGTAAAGTATACATTACGGGAACTTCCTTTAGCTGTAATGAACGAAATAAATTGAAGCTGAAGTACAGCAGTGGTTCATAGACCCTTTTCTAAATTTTCAAAAATAATTTTCGACGAGAATCAGTAAGGTTCAGCTTCAAATAAACGCTGGACTCAAATAAACGCCGGTACATCGAATAAACACCGGGCCGTATATTTAAAATTCGACCTTGTGGACTCGGTAAAATCATTTTCATTACATTCCACTTAGTCGTAAATGCAAATTTGCATCCTTAGTAAAAAGCTTATCTTGAAATCACCCTTTAGGTAGAATTTGGCGGCCTTTAGCAGTTCCACATGTTGCACTTCCCACTCCTTCCCCAGACCGAGCGCACCTAGTTGGCAGACTAGAGTTTCGAGATCTACGAATGCACGCGCACCATCTGCGGCAAAATAGTCAAGACCTTGAAGAGACTTGCGCACAGAGGCCTTGCACTCCACCAGTACACACAGCATGGTGCGCTCACTGAATGGTTTGAAGCCCGTCTCTTGGCAGTACTGGGTGTATTGTCATGCAATTCTCTGGGGTATCATCATTCGGATGACGTTGGGACCTTAATCAGCTGGCCAGAAGAGAGCTTCAGCGTTTTCTGTACGAACGGCAGATCTTGTACCAAATGAGGGCTCGTTATAAATGATAGAAAATGGTCAAGTTGCAGTCGATCAACCCTTATCCTTGGTAATGGCTGGTGCGTCAGAGGAGCGCCTGGACCATACTGCAAACGATGAAGGTTGGCTAGGGTATACCGATATCTTGTCAAGCCAGGTATGAAGCTTGAGATGGCCTTATAGCTGGCAACACCCGAAATATTAGATAAGGATCTGTCTTCTTGTCTCCCAACCGAGAGCTTTGTCATATGCGTCTGCTAAGGCCTGGAGATAATCCTTGGACGTCTGTGGCAATTCGTCCAGTTGAAAAGCTTTGTTCATGGCTGGCGACGACACTAATGCTTGCCAAAGGGAACCTTTGGCAAGCAGTCCTCAGTCCTCTGGAGGACTGAAGACACGATCTGCACTGTTCTTTTGGTGTATCGTGGCTTGGTGCTGTCACTGGCCTTATCCCATTCCATCCATGGTTGCGTAATTGGCTCGATGCTCTTCGAAACTAAGTACTCGTTCAACGTTTTAAGAGTTCCTGTTGCGGCTGGTGTGGTGGCTGGGGCCTCATCACTTGTACTGGAAACAAGACTCCAAGTAGCAGGACTCAGAAACGTCTCATCATCCAGACATGACGTTAATTCAAGATTCTTCAACCCAGTTGCGAGGCTATCAGACGAGACGTCACTGTCAGTCGTTTCCGCACTTAAACGACCTGTCTCCGCTTGTACCTAGAACATGTAAAATTAATTAAGATATTGATTCTATCCTGTAAATGGTTTGAACCCAGGAGTCATATCATAACTCGGTAAATTGTGATCGTCCGGGTGAGTGTAGTCCTGAGAAGGACTGTTCGAGGTGACATTGACTGACGTTTCGACAACCTGAGCGGAAGTCATCATCAGAGTCAAGCACTTGACTATGATGATGACTTCCGCTCAGGTTGTCGAAACGTCAGTCAATGTCACCTCGAACAGTCCTTCTCAGGACTACACTCACCGGGACGATCACAATTTACTGATTCTATCCTGTTGCCATATGTTCTTGTTTGCAGTTACGTCCGTATTGAAGGTTTTTTTAACGTAAGGACCTTTTGCGAAACTGGATTAAATCTACACTGAAATGCCAAGACTTCGGCCTAGGTGCTAATATAACACTCCGAAAGATCACAGGTAATCTCGCCACATCAGCTAGCCGAGTGAGCGCTATTAGTGTCGACGCGAGGGTGCCCTCTCCTCCGTAGAGGCCTCCTACAGTCGCGCTGGGTAGAAACGCGCGGAGGCTGGGAAGAGGGAAAAATTTACTAACAGGAGCCTCTGTAGCCTCCCACGCAGTCGTTTTTAGGGGAGTCGTATTACTCTCCTCCCCACAAACGCCTGCTTACCCAAGTTCAACATTCCTTTCCGCCGCTTAGCCAATCACATTGTACCTACTCACGTCCGGTAGGTTGACCTTGACCGCAGGACGCTTTCGCGGGAACACATGAAGATAAACATGACGCGCGACAAAAATTTCAAAATGTTTGTGAACGTCACCTCAAAATCGTTGAATGCAGGGATAACTAAGTTTCCGAAGGTTTCAAATGGCACATTGAACTTAGATTTTGGAGAAACAAATTTATTTAAGAGCGCGATTTGCTCTGTTTAGACATTAAATTTATGATATCGCGTTGCAACCGGGTGATTCAATAAACCTTATAACGTGAAGCGTGGCATTACGTGAATAACTTTTTCCAAAAGCATTCATTGAATGCAGGAATAACTACATTCTCTGAGCTTTCAAATAGTACATTTAACTTAGAAATTCAGGAAGATCTGCAGAAATCCGTCGAGGGATTTTAAACTGACTGATGAATTCATCGTAAAAGATATAAGCTCTGTGTATTCACAAATAGCGATTGTAAACTAACAGTCCCTTCTGCTCAGGGAATGTCATGCGAGAAGAGCATGCGAACGCGCGTTGTAATAACTGCCTTGACCCTTCGACGCGAAGATCGTAGAAACGTTAGCGGATATGCCAGCGAACTTGAGTATTTCGCTGCTGAAACGCACTTGGTTGTTGTGCCATGTGTGATATTTTCATCTCATTTATCGGTTTATCATCTCGTTCTGTCCTTTGCCGTCTTACTCTTTGCCTTTTCAAGTTGTAGAAGTCACGTATTTCCCTTCGCATTACATTGCTCCATCAGTTTGAGAAGCGCTGAAGTCCTCACTGAGATGAACTTGATCAGGCAAGCAAGATTAACAACGCTTTGTCAGAAAATTCGAACTTTTTCGAAAGATGACGGAATAAAAGCGTCGCACAAGAAACACCCGCGTCTCTGAGGAAAAACAATCGTGGGAAATATAATACAGAAGCGTATGTTATAACAACTAATTTGATTGCACATCGTCAGACAATGCCTTAATGGTGATTGGTTAGATTGTCTCGCAAGGAAAACAATGGGAAAGGAATGTCAAACTCGGGTAAGCAGGCGTTTGTGGGGAGGAGGGTAATACGACTCCCCGAAAAACGACTGCGTGGGAGGCTAGAGCCTCTGCGGAGGAGAGAGGAAAGGGTGTGTAACGGTCACGCGACAGATAACATTTGCTACTTACCCCTGTATGTGGTTCAGATGCCTCCACCTGAAATGGGGTTTCCTCAGCAATCGCCTCAACGCGAATAGCAGCAGCCTCTAGCGTCTGGTCCGACATGGTCTGCCTGGTCAAAAACTGGTGGCACGATTTGCAAATTGCTAAAAACAGTAAAATATTTCACTTTAGGTAAGTACACACATTAATTATAACATTTACTTTAGCTTCATAAGAGAAAGGAAAAAACCTGAGAAAATAACTGCGTCAACACTCTCGCAAGCACAGCCAGCTCAGGTAGCTTAAGATAATTGATTGGGTGACCTGTGCCACAGGAATATGGAAGCTACTATTCATCACCAAGTATTCATGCGTGGGCGGAAAATTCCAACACCACTAAGTATAAACCGATTGCGTAGACTTACGAGATCCAACTGGAATGAGTGTGTTAGTGTTTTTGATGATATATGCTGACTGCCGGCTATTTACACGGTGGCTCTCCTTGGCATTCCCGGATTTATGCACCGCCAATTCTGTAGGAACTGCGCAAAGGGTTTTTCTTGTCCTCCAGTGGATTCCAGATTCGGCTCTATGGACCTCTATGGCGTGAGCAAATGCTCAGGGCATAATGCTTTTCTTCCAAAGAGAAAACCCCTGAAAGCATTTGTTTTCATATAATTAGGCATGCAAGTGTCAGAGTTCAAAACATAACAAAATGGGTTTCGTTTTTGAAAAGGTACTCACCGGCTCTGGCTAACAGCAACTTCATTTCAGTACCCACTCCTTCATCATTGCTGAGTTTAAAACTCGTTAAGTGACCGATTACATCTTTAGCACAGTCTTTGAGCGCCACGCATTCCAGCCGACCAGGATAATCACTGGACTGCCCGCAAGGGGTAGCGTTACTGAGTAATGTACTATAGCTACAAAGAGCCATTGGAACACGAGAAACAATCACGGCAAAGCAAACCGCATATCTAAAAGTGCTTCTTCGTGTGTTCACGTGCGAAATGACGCGAAATGTACACAATTTCGCAAGCGGGGTGTGCACGTGACCAGGCTATCTGCGCTACGTGGGGGTTGCGTGATTTATCTGTATCAAATGTCAAACACCTTACCTGACCTCACAGCACGTAATATGGATTCCAGTATACTGAATATGCTACCAGAAAATAGATTCAAAAGGCCCTTGATGCTCATAACAGAAACCTGGGATTGTGGAAGCTACTGTGATGTGGCATTGAGGTAGACGTGCGTCGTTTGGGTATGTTTCTTGTGACTGCTTAGGAATATAATAAGCGTTTCTAGCCAATGACGTCACGTTAGTGACGTCATATGGCTACTGTCAGAGGCTAAAAATCAACGATAGACGTCTGGATAGATGTTGTACGACGTACGTGAGACATACGTCCGTCTTACGATTTGTGAGGCTGGGGGGATATTCTGTGAGACGATGGGTGGGGGTGTGCACCGGGACACTGAAAGTCTTACCTTATCAGCGGCACAAACCCATACAGCTAATGTTATGGGAGTAAGACCCCCGGGCTTTGAAGTGTTTTGCATTCGCAAGTGTGGATCTACTTCGAATGCCTGTTTTGTGTACGTGAGGTCTGGCAGGATTTTATTCGCGTTGTAGTCCTGTGTTTACTTAGCTGAAGTACATTTTTCCACAGCAGCAAATACAAGACGGACTTGCCAATTTGAGATGTTGTATGAACAGAACGTGGAAATTAACGTTACATCGATCCCTAATTGTAACAGTGAAAGAAACAATATTTAAAGCCCAAGTTTATAACGATAGTGAAAAGAGTAGAGTAAAACAGCATAAAATTTTTCGGGATTATCTCTCGGTAACAGCGAATCTAAAATTTACAGTCTCATTTTTGTGTGCGTGTTATGCACCAGTCAAAGTAAACCCCGACCCCCCCCACCCCGGGACATGTGGGGCTTTGGTGGGGAGTTAGTAGCTTATTGGTAGCTCTCTTTGGCCCCAGTAGGTGGGGGATTCGCGCGTTTTGGCATACCTGTCCCTAGGAATGTGGGGCATTAGTAGGGGATTCGTAAATCCAAGATGGCAGCCGTTGTTCATGCAAAGGTCTCTGGGTAATTTAAAATCCAAGATGGCGGCCGTTGTTACCACAAGGATCTATGGGTACTTTTGTGCACACGTGCAAGATGGCGGAGACGAACGTGACAAGGTATTTATATCAATCCTTTCTATTCTTAGAACATGGTCACACCCACTCAGCCAATCAGTGTCCAGCATTTCGATGCTCTATATTCCATAAACTGTCTTAAATTATGTAAAGTGGCGGGGGCTTTGAAGCACAGGGAAATTGCGGGGTAAAATTACAGAGAATTTCTGCATTCATTCGTGGTTCTATAAAGAGCATACTAATGAGGCATTGTTTTCCTTTGTTTGGAAGCCTCATTAGTATGCTCTATATAGAGCATACTAATGACTAAGTAGAAACTACTAATGAATGCACAAATTCTCAGTGAATATTTATAACTAAATCGATACAAACAACAGCTTCAACGGCGATGTAAAAAAAAATGCAATCTTGTAATAGCAAAGCAAAAAGCAAATCGAAAGAAAAATCATTACTTTACAGCTTTACATGAAATAAGAAATGTTCAGACCTTAATTGAAATAGAAGGACGGACTTGTTTCTCCGCGTTTTCCGGACTACGAGAACTTGTCTTTGGTTTCTTGGCTTTCCCTGCGGGTTCTCCACTTGCAGGTGCCGGTGGTTGTAGCGCGTCGAAGGCTGCTTTCACCAGTGTAAATCTAGTAAATCTTGTGGGGCAATCACTGCCTCGAGTTCCTCAATTTCCGTGTACTGGCTCATGGCTGTTTACGCATCAACTGCGGTAAACCGCGCGGTGAAGCACGCTCAGCAAAACATTGCAACTCAAAGGCGTGTGTACAATAGCGAAAATATCGTAAACAAAATAGCAACGTGATTTCAAGGTGAGAACTAAAAAATTGAAATTCAAAAATACAATCTGCACGCAAAAAAGAAATTCTTCGTGGGTGTGACCATGTTCTAAGACGGTTAGACAATGAACGCTCGTGTCCTATGGGATATAGCGTCCCTCGCAAGATAGAATGCCACGAGGCCTGCGGCCTCGTGGCATTCTATCTTTGCTCGGGACACTATATCCCATAGTACACTCGCGTTCATTGCCTAACCCTTACTTATTGATTTGGCGAAGAAGACATTGCTGACAACAGAGGATGTAAGAATGTGGCTTAAGCATCTGGATGGCGTGCACAAGAATAGAGCAGAGGGGGCTAAAAAAGCGTCCGCTAAGAAGAAGTCAAAGTCAAGGAAAAAAGGTATTATTAGGTTCCATATGTTCAAAAGCTAGATAGCGCTATCCACTGGAAAAATCTCTCTCCTTTGGGTATTGGTTTCCGTAACACTTGTCCCCTGAATAGCGATTTATCCGGTGGATAGCGTTATGCGGCTTTCGAACAACTGGGGCCAGATTATCAAATTTTGTGTGACACTTAAACTGCATTAAATGGTCTTGGCAGATGGCTAACTGATCTCTTAATAAAGATGGCCGTTCAGAGGACAAGTTTACAGTGAATAGGGGCAAGGGGAACAATTTTCGGGACATAAACAATTGCACGCTTAATAGAGAATGACTGCCTGGCACGTTATGATAATATTTTTGAAGTTCTCTTTATTATTTTCTCTGTTATTTAGATGTGCAAACAGATGCATATTGCCTGTGCGGTGAAGGGGAGTATGTGCTGATGTTGTACTGTGATGCGGAAAATTGTCCAGTAGGATGGTACCATGCTGAATGTGTTGGTTTGACCGAAGAAAGTGTCCCTGATGGGTGTTGGTACTGCCCAAAATGCTGCAAAAGTTAAACCCTTGCGAATGAGATTAGTCGTAGCTCCACCACGGTCAAACATGTCAATGACGACAGTTTTTCTTTTACATTTTGTTATTTCCACTATGAAGTAAAAACTATTTCACTGCGGTCAAAGTCGTAACTAGAGTTACCGGGTTGTCTGGAAGTCGCACAGACAGCTTCACCTGTATTTCAATGAACTTAATCCACCAGCGGTGAGAATCAGAACTTCTGGTTGTTTGTATTTCAAGTCACTCTACTATGTTTTAATGCAGTCTTGTCAAATAAAACATTGCGTTAATGTTTGAATTTGTGGTTTTAAATGCTATGGGAAATTTAATACAGTGTATGAGCTAAAATCTGTGACTGCCTTTAATGTTATTACTTAAAATCTGTGTCACAGAGTGTGAGATCAAGCTTTTAATACAGCAAATTGACACAATTATGAATTCTGCTGCCCTGTGGGCATGAAATCCTGCAAATGCAAATTTATTATTTACACATTGGTTGCCCCAGGGGATGGGGCATTTTCTCCCTTTTGTTTTACAAAATTTTCCCCACTATGTGGGGGATTTGTAAGTTTTTGCAAGCTATCCAGAACCAATCCCCACCTATGTCCCGGGGTGGGGGGGGTCGGGGTTTACTTTGACTGGTGCATTATAAAACATGAACCCAATTAAAACTAAATCGGAAATTGCGTGGCTTGTTGCTAGCTATTCTTAAAACTGAAAAACTTGAATGAAACTAGTCTTAAAATCCAAGTCACAGTGGTGATCAAGGAATTAGAGGATGGATGTAGTAAAATCTTAACAAGATACTAAACGTTATTTCGGGGTTATTCATAGCTCAAAGTGTAAAGCGTATGTTGAGAAATTTGCATAGTTGACAGCTGTAATTTCAGCCTTATAAGGAATGCAACGCAACACTTGAAACATCTCGAACCGACCGAAACAGTACCGAAAGATTAACAACAACAGATATGTGACAAAGCATTCTAACAGAGACCTGTTGGATCTACTGGAAAGCGAGCTGAATTTGAACATTTTCGTACTGTTCGAAGGTAAAGCAAACGAAATTTATTCGGCTGTAGGTTGAGACTCCAAATAAACACGTGAGCTAAAAATAACTTTGTACCGTGGGAAAGTTACAAATGTAAACACACTTTGGTCGATTTGTGAAGTAAAAAGACGAAAATTATTATAGCCGACTTGATTACAAAGCAAGCAACTTCAAATAACAGGGGAAATAAATATAGTTGCAAAACTATTTCAGTCGTGTTTATAAACGCTGGTTCAAACCGATTTCGAACGAAAATATTGTGGATACAAGAAACGCCGTTTGATGGCAGACTCCTGTTTTGACAATACAATGTACTAAGAACGTAAGTGGTTGCCTGAAACGTCTGAAACCTTACAAATTAAACAAAGTAAAGCGAGTCGCGTGTCACGCAAATCACGCAGAGCGTCAAAACGGCACCCTTTAGAAAGTTGACCGTTTATGAGCACTGAAAAGTATTGGATATTCGCCGGTAGAAGTAAGAAATTAAAAGGTTCAACTGCAACTTGCATTTATTTCTGAAGTAAAATTGTTAACTTTCCACTGATCTTTGCCTAAATTATGTATGCAATATTTTTCGACGGTGAGTTTAAGTTTAAGTTTACTTGTTTTTGTCTGTGTTCTTTGAAGAACCGTGAAACAAAGAGCTTTCTTCGGTTTTTTTTTTTTTTACTCCGCGTAGTCACCCTGCTGAATCATTACCAGGTTTTATAGTGGATAACCACAAGATGTTTTTGATGGTGGTGGTGGGGGAGGGGGGGGGGGGGCTGAGGGTTTAGGGTGGGACTTACCGGAGGTGTAAAGTCCCATAGGTTGTCAGGACAAATTTTACCATATTGTGAAAAAAAACGTCATTGGCTCTGCGCGTATTGCGCGCCTATGTTTTAAAATGCTGTACATTTGTTTGGCGACGGACAGATTTCCTTCTAGTTTTGTCATTATATACGCGGAATTTGATTTGAAATCGTTACTACCTTTATAACACTGGCATGTGGATCACCTTCGTGCTATATAAACGCTACATTACTATAGCTCTTGACATCCTGACCTCTGTCGAGAGATTATTGTGTGAATGCCATCCAATCGTTTGTTTACATGACATTGACAGTGCCCTTGAAATGATCGCAAGTGATTTCAGCGCGATCAGGCGCAGCCATCCGAACTACTTAAACTTCACGATTTTGTGTTTAACAAAATGAAATGTGAAACTGAAAAAAAAAAACGCGAATTGGAAGAGAGTTCGGAAACCTCTTCGGGCTGAAATGTCAACAGCGCTTGTTGGCAAATTCACCTAAGGCGAATACAGCCCGACGGTACTTACACTGGAAGGATTGTCAGTTCAAATGAGTCTTTCAAGAGCCTCTAAAACACCCGAATACGTTATTTTACTTGCTAGTGGGTAAATTTTTCAAGTTTAATGGCAAATTGCCAAGATTTAAATTATTGTTAGAATTTTATCGGCGCAGTTGAAGCTGATTAACCTAAGTTCATCTAAAAATCTTGCGTGATTTGGGCCGAACGCATGACATAAAACATTCGATTTTCTCACGGGGAAGCTTTGCGAGTTTGACCTTGAAACCTGGCATGGAAAATATTTAATAATGATATCTTCTGGCGGTAAAGTGAAATTGTCGAAAAACGAGGTACAGGGCCATTTTATTGCCATTAAACTTCACCTACATTTTGCCTCCATTAGCAGCGCTCTATAGAGGTGTTTTCAAAATGGCTCGTAAAATCTCAGTATTAACAGATTTAAATTGTTTTGCAAGTGAAACATGCATAAGAGTAGTTGTTCCTAATTCATGCCACGCTAGACGCCAATTGAATTTATTTTTATGCCCTAGCGAAGCTTCGTCCTCACACCTAATTTTGGGTATTTGATCAGGCGAAAAACCGCACTTTGGCCGCACTTTCAATTTTTTGTGAATTTCTGAAAAATGAAACATCGCTCGAACTTTTCGATGTGATTTTTGAGAACATTTTACCAAAGGGTATCTTTGGGCAAAATATGAGGAATTCGCCAAATGGGCCGATGACGGAGCATTCTCCATCCTAACAGCCAGCCACTCTTAAGGGCGTTAAATCGTTTATGCTGTATCCTTTAAGTAATCTTTGGGACTTAAATAAAAAACGTTACTTCTGTAGGCAAAAATAATTTACTTCGCAGGGCGTCTAAGACAAGGAAACAATGAAATCGAGACCGAGTCACATGCATTTTTTATTTTCCTGTCATTACCACAACGAACTTAGAACCAAATCTTTTAGCGAAATCAATGATAATATCATCAATTCAAATACAACGATTTAGAAAACCACTCAAAAATTTTATTTCTTTTTAACAACGCTAATCCTTTTTTGTATAGGGCTATCGCTGCTGTCGCTCATGATTCAATGTAAAGTCGATTGGAAATATAATGAAAACCTGATTGCTGTATTCGATATCTAAATATACTTTATATTGAAGTAGGTAATACCATGTCTAAATATGGGAATACTTAATAAAATGGTTGTTGTTGTTGTTTTTGTTATTTGTCAAGCTCTTAAGTATCGTCTATTGTTATCGTGTTAGCTCCAAGTGGTACTGCCGTTTTCTACTGTCGTTTCTTGCTTTCCCTCCCACCCTCCCTTATTTTAGATTGTCATCTAATGGTTATAGTGGTGCTTCCAGGAGTTGTATTGCGTTTTCAGCCCCTGCCCGTTTGTCTCTTGTTATTAAGTATATATATATATATATTTTTCAATAAACTCCTTCATTTGCCAAACACTTCTCATTTCGTGTTTGTATTGGAGAGCAAAAAGAAGGAATTACGTAACTACAGGAGAGAAAGGCTAACGAGCTCACGTCATTCTTAAAATTGTTATGCTCAGGACAGAATCCATTTAGAGTCCTTGAGAATTTGCTAGGCGTGCTATTGAGTTGAGAGGCCTCTGGGCAAGCACTTGAGGTGCTCCCGTGCGGTTTTACGATTTGATCTTAGTGGCTGCTACTCCGGTGCCCTCTTTAGCACCGTCACCAACTCTAATGACTTATTCTTTATTCGACTCTCTTGCTTTTATTGCCATATTCTAAACCAAATAGAAAACTTGTTTTCAAATTCTATAAGAAATTATAGTACAACGCTAAACTTTGGCGTGTTCCCATTGGTCACAATCGATCACGTGACGCGATAGTGTCTCTCCTCAGCGGGCGTTAAGAGTCCTCCTGTCTCAGGCCTTATATGTGATAGGTTCCCTCGGAAGTTTGATGTTCAAACTTCGTATAAGCCCTTTGCCATGAACATCAAATTTCCTCGGGCAACCAGTGCCTTCGACAGAAGAACTCTATTGTTGAAATAATGCACTTCTGAGGTGCAGAAGGCTAGAACTGTCGAACACTCTAGTTTATTGTGTATTCAGTCTTGGGATAAGGGCACGAAAAAGCAAAAACCAGTCATGTTCAGAATCCCAAATAAACGAAGTCGAACTGATTTTAACTGAGAAAGGTGATTCCTTTCAAGAAGACACCGAGGCTTTCCAAAACTGTTTAGTCCAAGATCTTAAGTTTTAACGTTGATTTAGCATGCTTCAAGATCAAAACAAAGTGCGAAGTGAATCAATGATATAAAAATGCGAATTCTGTGTTTCAAAGGTAACTGAGGGATAAAAAAATGTTACAATATGAGGATCTTGTCTGGGAAGTATTGTTCTGATACGGAGTATCAGAGAACAATGCTAAGGTCCTTTATTTCAGGAGTGGAATTCCACAAGGAAGTATAAACTAAAAATTGTCCTTCCCTCGGAGATTATATGCATCATAATCTATTGGTTCACTCACCATAGGAGCGTCTCCAATCCTTTATTGTTAAACCTTCGTCGAATTCTGCCATGTTGTAGAGAGAGAGGTATTCAAGTACATGAACAACGACAATAGTACCAAACCTGTTAACATCACCCTCCGAGTAAACCTTCCGCGCAAACGACAGCAGTTGAATTTCCGAAGCATGATCAGGTTCAGTTTGTGTTCATGTCAAACAATAAAAAAAGTCATTTGAATTTCTGCCTCATTCATTGGGCTGACAAACGCTGAAGAACAAAACAAAACAAAACAAAACAAAACAGAACAGAACAGAACAGAACAGAACAGAACAGAACAGAACAGAACAGAACAGAACAGAACAGAACAGAACAGAACAGAACAGAACAGAACAGAACAAAACAAAACAAAACAAAACAAAACAAAACAACAAAGGCTTAAAAAATGAGAACTATAATAAAATTACACTTCCACTTAGCATAGGAGTCGAGTAAATATTCACCAATATTTAGTGACTGAGCCTGAGGCAATAAATTTTATAGCAAAATAAACTTTGGATATAATCCGAATGACAAGAAAAAAAAAACTGAATTTTTGTAATTTAAACTTCCCTATTGTTTGTTAACAAACTCTTGGTATGTTTCTCCAAAACACTGCAATAAGCTAAAATTTATTGCGCCAGCCGGTCAGAAGAGTTCTTCTAACAGCAGATATTTAAATTTTGTTAAAAATTAAAAAGCGACCGCGTTCTGCTTGGATACCCTATTCTGTCTTCTGTTATAAGCCATCGATTAATCGTCGCGCACCTCACGCTCACTGGACATGTTAACAGATCACAACATAGCAAAATAGTTTATTCGGGAAGAAACAACATATTATACTGAGGTTAAAAACACTTCCTGAAAGGGGAGATCACGAGATTGTCCTTGTGTGAAAACAATTTCCTCAACCAAACACATCACGTGGTACAAAATCGAACGACGGGTATCAGACGATTTGATATTTGTCATCTGAATAGAACCCTTCCACAGTTTTTTCAACTTTTGACGAGGACCAGTTAGCGAAAATGTATCGACACTGCTAGCAAGAGCGCCTTAAAATTATTAAACTTGCCGAGTTTGAGAGTGACATGTCTGAAACGAGCGAAGATATAGCTCGGCAAAGTCGCGAAATTTTACAGACTTTTGTATGGTGGTGGGGGGGGGGGGTGGGGGCACAAACGTACCCCCCACCATACAAACGTCTTGGCAACATGATTGATTTTAAGGCGCTCTTTCTAGCAGTGTCGATGGATTTTCGCTAACTGGTCCATGTGAAAAGTTGAAAAAACCGTGGGAGGGTCTATTCATCGAAGAGAACAAGAAAGAAGAAACGAAGTCACATTTTCAGTTATCAAACAGTAGTCGACGCATTCTACCTTCAGACTCACCCACGTGTTATTAAGTTGTCTGAAGGAAACTGCAAGTATGAAATACCACTCGCTTCGGCTTGAAATGTGTCAAATACTCCTTGCATGAAATTGTACTTCTGATAGGTTGTGATCCTATAACACAGAAGTCAGCGGTCTCAGGTTTTTAAGGATTATAACGGTGAATATCGTTTAAAAAGAGAAGAAAGCGAGGTAAATATTCACCAATATTTAGTGAATGAGCCTGGCATGAGGCGATTAATTATTTGCATTGATGAGAGAGAAAAATTCTCCATAATTACCTTACTATACGAAATTAAATAAATTGTGGATATAATCCAAAAGGCAAAGAAACTGAATTTATGCTCTTTTACTTCCCTCTTCTTTGTTAAAATGTTTTACATCCTTGAACAATATTCTTGGTCACGAAAGAAAAATTGAGAAGCGTTTTGCCAGCATGACACGTATAAGAGACATTTGCATTTAGTTAAAAATTTGTACTGAATGCGATCGTGTTTATCTAAATATTGGGTCTCAAATACAGTCACGCGAAGGGATTTTTGCGAAAAAGCTATCTACAATCAAACACAAGTATTTACGAGACGTGAAATTTCAGAGTTCGTATATGAAGTTATAGAAAGCAGAAGGAGTGGATTGAAATATAGGCATTAAAAAGTGAACTGATGCCTCAACTTTCGGCAATGTTCGGCAAAACTTAGACTAATTGAAGATGTGAATGCCGTTAATTTTTTGAAATTCTCGCTATTATCTCCTCAACATGTTTTATAAGACTCAATCCAGAACGGGTAAATGTAAGGTGGAGTTTCTGTTGGAGTTGCATCGAGCAATTCTCAGACAAAGGAAACATCTCCGGGTAATGTCTTAGTTGGACCAAGGAGGAGCCCACTTACGACCTAAAGAAGGTCGTATGATATGAAGGCAACAAAATAAAGCTGGGAATTGCTGGAGGGGCTCTCAGGCCTACTCTGGGACCCAAAGTCGCCGTAACTTTGGGCGACTTAAGGCGACTTTAGGCGATTTTAGCTTATTTTGTCCAAAATTACGGGCAATTTTGGGCGATTTAAGGCGATTTTGGGCGACTTTAGGCGACTTTGGGCGATTTTGAGCGTCTTTAGGCAATTTTACGTAACCTTCAGTGACTTAATTGGAAATGCCAAGGTGAACCTAAGTACAGTTGTGGTATACATGTACATGGGAATCATCATGGTACACCATAATGCATTGTTACAGAAAATATCCATACTATCCCCATGGAAATGTTTTAGTTTGAATGCTCCACCAACCCCCTATTCCACCCCACCCTTCTGGAAATTCTAGTTTGGTGGTTTTCAAGAGCCTCCACTGCCCCCACCCCCCTTGGAATTTCTAATGACCTCTTGTGATGTTGGTATGGACCCGCACACTAAAGACATTAGTGGTACATAAACATGCAACAATGACCTTAACAACAGCTAGCAAGCAAGGTTGTTGCCGAATTGGTCACAGGCCAAAAGGTAAGGCATTACATGAAACCTGTGAGTTAGTAAGTGTCACAACAAGAAACTTAGGGGCCCCAGGATGATTCCTTGGGCATTTTATTGTATAGGGCTCTGGTTAGGCAACAGGCCTTGGCAAGCAAACTGAAAATAAACTATATTAAGTTTTATATAGTTTACTATTAATATATAAACTATATACAAGGGATTTAAGGCGACTTAACTAGAGCGACTTTAGGCGACTTTAGGCGACTTTAGGCGACTTTGGGCGACTTTAGGCGACTTTGGGCGACTTTGGGTCCCAGAGTAGGCCTGGCTCTCCTAAAAATCACAGGAGGTGTTTTGTTGATGGCATACGCTTCAGTAGGAGCTCTGGGCCCAGGTGAAAGTAGGTATATTTAAGACCTCCCGAGTTGGATTTGGTTCACTGACCTAAAATAACACAATAGCATTTGTAAAGGTAGAAGTTGACTTAAAACATATGCTGACCTTAGTTTTCTTTAGTTTTTCAGTGTCACACAGGTGGTTTTCTTTTCCAGTTTCAAAGATTAAAATCCCTAGGTTTCACGAACAATTGCTTCTTTACCCGATCACAGCGCTCAAAGCTCCGATAAATGATCTTGCCGTACCCAAATTGTGAATTAGCCAATCAGAAGCCTTGTTTACTGTCATGATTTTCTACGATATCAAGTCACTGACCTGATATCCTACGATATCATGGACAGTTTGTGAAACTCGCATTTTTTTTGCAGACTTTAGAGGCGAAAATTACAACAGAAATACAACGAAACGTAAAACTATTACATTTGTTAAACGAGAAAGTAATTTGTTTAACGGTAAAAGAGGGGAAAAAATACAATTTCGCGCCAAAATTGGAAGCGGCTACACTGGCGGGCGCTCGCGTGAACTTTACGGACAGCGCTGAAACTTTTTTGGTTTCAAAATGGAGCCGGATTTTCCAAATTTCTTTCTTAAATTGGACTTCCAAGATTCAGAAAATAAAACTCCAAACAAAAGAATTAAATAAAATGGCAGATGAGGAGTTAGAAAAGAGTATTGACGACCAGAAAAGTGTTAATACGTGTCGCTCTACAACGCCTGACTGATCACGGTAACTGAAAAAAAAAAAAAAAACACGCCGGGTCTTAGGACGAATTTGAGCACGGTAAATACCTAACCGCACCTTTTTTGGTACGTTTCGGCAGCATATCAAGCTTGTTTGGTCTCACCATGGGTATTTTGGCTCGACTGTGTCTCGCCAAAATACGAACCATGGCTCGACCAAACTCGCCTGATATGCCGCCGAAGCGTACCAAAAAGGTACGATTAGGTATAAATATCATTTAAAGCCACTGATGAATATTGCGATTCAAAGAAAACTTAACTTGTCAAAATGTCTTACACTTATTTAAGCAGTTGTATTTTCTCCCTTTATTCAACCTCAACCGATATTGTTTAAACTAGCTGTGCTAAACTGGATGCTCCTGTATAAATATTGATTTAAATAAAAATGAATAAAAATTGTCGCTTTATAAATTACTTTCTTTTGAAACAACCAGGACCAACATAATTCCAAAATGCTGAAGAACGCCAAGCAATGATCTCATTATACAATATTTTTATTTCTAATCAAACGCATTTTTCGTCATATCACTCAGTTTTATATGTGAATACTAACCCTCAATATGACAGGCAAAAAGGCGAAAACCTAACTAATTCAGGTTTAATGAAGAAAAAGACAAGTACATGCCCACTTCAAGGGCATCGAAGCCGCATCGCGAGGACAGAACACGAGTTATATCACAAATAAAACTTTCAGCTTTTACTTTTTTATCGTTCAAGAATAAAGGTTCTTTGATTGACATTTGATAAGTCATTTAAAAAAGATCTTTCAGAAGAAAAGTTGCGACTATTTATCACATCAGGCGTCCGTTGTGTACTACGTTCACCCCTAACAGCACGTAACCAGTGGTATTTTTCTCCCTTGGGATTTTCCCGCTCAAACTTGCCTTGGCGCGAATGTTATCACCAGCAACGTTGGGGGGAGGGGGTGGGGGTAAGGATGGGCAAATGAAAGGCAAAAACGGTAAGAAGAAGGGTATGCAAAAGGGGGAGAGGTGTGCAGATCATGTCTCACTGAAAATAAGTCACCTATTTTAATTTACATTTCACGTAATTAAAAAAAAAGAAAACAACAACAACAACAACAACAACAACAACAACAACAACGGTACGTGCCACGCGTCACTGACCAACAATGTAAACATTCCATGGACTTATGAACAGGAAGTGTGAGTGAAACCTTTAGGAAATCTTATTTAAGGCATTAGACAAAGTGTTCTCTTTAAAGGGGAAACCGGACGAGTTCTTAACAAATGGTTATTTAATGCTTTTACGGGGGATTACATTGTTCTTTGCACATGGGGATTTGCCTTGTAGTTCGTGGGCTATGATACGGCCGAGAGGTTACCAAACACTATACTGAGCCCTTCCTGACCTCGGCCATGAAAACCGTGTCCATGATAGATGAGGATGATGATGCATCAGATCTTCTTGTATTAAAAAAACTTTCAAGGCCAAGTTCGAGAACGAATTATATCCGGTGAATGATCATTGAAAATTCCCTATCTACATACAGCGGAGAAATTGGCTGTAAGTGTTTGTGTCGTCACAAGGCTAGCCAATCTCGTCAATCTCATCATTTATTCACACTGACTGTTTTTTAGTAATTTTAAGGTAGTTGCGCGGCGGGTTAGTTCTTAGGCCTTCCTAGGTCAAAAATAAGCCATGTAGCTTCAATCTAAAGAAACACTGGAATTCACATGCCTCATTGGGATAAGTTCTTCAGGCTATAAAAGAGGATATAGGATAAATAGACAATGAGATTTTTTGATGATTTTATTCATGCTTGGCCCCACAAAATGATTACAATAGCTCCGAAGCTTACAAAAGCTTACAGAAGCTTTCAATGTCATTTAAACTTTTTACCAAAATTAACAGTATATTTTGATACTCAATTAAGCCAGAACATTGCTTGAGTCCCCTTTTCTTTCTTTGCCTAGCATTTGTACCCACGAGCCAGTGTTGATCCCTACTTGAAGTGATCCTGTCGAAATAAAAGGGAAAACTTGCGTCAGTAAGTGATAGGTTTAATTTCTTAGAAATATATTCATAGTTCAGGGAAAACGTTTGAGGGTCGTCTATTAATAGATAATTTAATAGATTTTTAACTTTTTACCTTTTATCCTTTTATATGATGTATTTATTTTTATATTGTTATATATATTTTTCTTTTACAGGACCCCTTTGATAACAGTACGCATGTACTGAAGGGCCATCCTGTTTAAAAATTCGTTATTATTATTATTATTATTATTAGTTTAACAGTTAAGAATTTTTTTAAATATATACATTTAGCCAAGCCTAAAAACGGAGCTCCACTTTTTTTAATTGCTAAAACTTATTCATTTTTTTAACGTAATTACCAAAATAGAAAGAAAAAATGGAAAGAAAAACTTTGCTCCCCATGAGAGTCGAACAGCCGAGGCACCAAACCGCCGGAATGTTACCACTGTACAATTTTTTCCACGTGGTCGAACAAGAAATTAATTTTAATTCTCAAACAGTTGTTTATTGAGCGCAGCTAGATTGACATATACACGTCTGTTTTTCTTAGGGAAAAGTGTTCGGACCGCTGCCAAAACCATGGTTGTACACAGAAAATACCGGAAGGCACTAGCTCTGCTATGTTTGACGTCCGAATTCAAGCGATGTACTTCGACTCGATTCGATGGTACGCGGGTTACGCAAGTTACTGTGTTACGATAACCACGGGTGTTTTTCTTGGGAAAATGTGTTCGGACCGCCGCAGAAATCATGGTTGTGGACAGAAAAAACCAGAAGGCACTAGCTCATCTAGGTTTGGCATCAGGACCGCTGCCAAATACGGTGAACTCAAGCGTTGTGCCGACCGGGTTTGCAGCAGAACCGACAGCAAAGATGAAGTCCTCGAGGACAAATTCATAACTTGGACTTCTCTCTTTCCACCAAAATGACAACTGAGTATTCTCTTGAACTTTTTCTTTCCATTAATAATATTGTTTGTGACTTTTGTTGTCTTTGCTAAAAGGCCCAGCCACCATGCGATTTCGGGCCAAAAACGAGGGATACAGCACAGGGTTATCTCAAATTGGTGACCCTGTGATGCGTACGGACGGACGGACGAACTGGTGGTCACGTGACTATTGCGTCATTTCCAAAATTTCTTGGCTTGATAGGTTACCAAATTTGCCTAGCAACGGTGCTCTTTTTTGTACTCCCAAATAAATTATTATGTTATGTTACGTTACGTTACGTTACGTTATGTTGTGTTACTACTCAACATTGAATGGCACTGAACCTAGAAAACGACTGCCCTAGGAAATGGGATTCCACGAGGTTATGACCAATGAGCAACTGTATTCGCGAAATCTCTCATCAGTAAATTCTTTCAAACTCAGTTTCCTATTTCAAGGACGTTGCCTCTGTGGTTATACACGTTCCTATTCTGTGCAGTGGTGTAGTTTGGGGTGGGAAATGCCCCCCCCCCCTTTATGTTTGGAAGTTTCAATGTACGTTCACTTCGACCCATCATTTGCTCCACCCTCCCCTTACATGCACGACATTGATCTGCCATTGTTGTGAGCATTCAAACTTTGAGCGGAACTTCCTGCAGTACCATTTATTAGGGGATTATTTAAAACTAGAGCTTCGGAATGTTGGACAAAATTACCGTTTAAGGACAATGTCCCTCGTAACAAGCTCTGGTCTCCTGTAGAGGACCATCACAGTCTGCTCCATATGGCCCATGGGGAGGGGGGTGGCTGCAGGTTCTGTTTCGCATTTGGGTTCCTAATCCACAAGAAACACTGCAGGCACTCCAGAATCCCCAGCGAGAAAATCCACCATCAACACCTGGATAGTAAACAAGAACTCAGCAGATTTATTCCTTTCAGGACGGTGCCTCCTAATACAGAGGTATTTTTGCAATGGAATCTGAAAAGAAAAATGTGAGTAACCGCGCATTTTCAGAGATAATTAAGCAAACATATTTCTAAACAAGCTTTAAAATACAAAGAATATATGGCAATTTCTTTTCACATTAAAGGTCAATTATTTCTGAAAAATGCTTGGCTACCCCCAATTTTCTTTTTGGATTCTGGTAGCCTTTGCCAAGATCTGCTTTTTCGACGTAGTCAAACACCGTGCAAAAATACCTTTGTATTTGTAGGCCTTAAGAAACTTGAATATCTCGGACCAGACCAGAGATGCGCAGAAGGTATGCGCAGTAACAAAAGGCACCGTCCTTAAATACAATCAATAATCGCTTTGAAGAGCACTACTGTAAATCAAACCGCATAAGTAATCTTGGAGTTGGAGTATAAGATTCCTAAGAACCTCAACTAGTGTATTATCTCTCTTTCTCATGAATGACAATGAAATAAAACTACAACAGTCAAGTCTGGGGTAAACAGGGAAGGGCTCCGAAGTGAACCCTTCCATTTAATAACATTTGCCCAACCGAGACGGTGAAGATAAAAGTACAAAGTGCCAATAACAAACTAATAGGGGGGGGGGGGGGGAAGGGAGGGCAGCGAAGCTACGATCTGTACAAGCACATGGCGAATGAACTGCGTAGAGCGCATGTCAGAGGAAGAAACTAGTACCAGTCCTCCCTCCTTCCCTTGCTAGAGTTAAATACAAAATAAATGGAATTATTTTAGACTTAACTCTCTTTCTCATGAATGACAATGAAATAAAACTACAACAGTCAAGTCTGGAGTAAACAGGGAAGGGCTCCGAAGTGAACCCTTCCATTTAATAACATTTGCCCAAAGGAGGCACGACCTAACCCCAGACGAAAAGAACCACTAGAGAAAAATCTAAACAAACGAAGCGAGACGCTTAACTGCTGGCATTCTGTCTTTAACTGGGATGTGAATGTAAGACCTATAAGCATCTGACTGCCAGTCTCCTAAACGCTTAATCAGTTCGGCAGGGATTTGAGCTTGGAAAGCCAGAGTGGCCCCGCCCGAGCGAAAACTATGTCCAGTAACTTGAGACGGATCCAAGTTCGTCTTGGCTGCCAATAGTTTTAGTAGGGAGTCAAACTTTCCATAAGTCAGAGGAGTAAGGCTCCCAGTGGATGCTGGGATGATGAAGGCTGGGCCCGATAAGGGAGCTGGTACCAAGCGGAAGGCGTGTTTGAGAGCTGTATAAGGGCAGAGTGGATGCTGGGCAATGTGAGGTAAAGGAATAGTTAGAATGCGCTGGCTAAATTGGATTGTTTTCGACCATCTGTTGATAATGATGGCCCAGTCAGTAAAGAAGAGTATGTCTCCTCGGCGCAGGTGCTTGGACGGGTCAAACTGTTAGTCCTTTGCATAGTAAATTCGCTTTACGTAGGAGGCCAAAGAAAGCTACCAGGCAAACTGCCCAGAAAGTTGCATGCGAAGGGTTATCCAAATTTAAGTGACTCTTGAAGGCTAATAGGATCTCGGGGGTAATTGGTTTCTTTTGGGACACTGTTAAACCTTTTACACGCTTGATTCCTCGAAGTGTAGTTGCAAGCTGAAAATTGTTTTTTGTTGGGTCAGTCAGTCCATGTTCAAGGTGTAGAATGCGAACTGCACTTTAATAAGCTGGGATGGAGGATGCTGAGAGTGACCTTGCTAGGAAAGCTGCATAGCGATTAAGGGTTAATGCTGCTGCTGGTATAGGTTGGTAACCGTAGTACACGCAAAAGGATAGGTATGAACGCATTTGACTCATGTAGGTGGACTTGGTAGTGGGTGCATATGCTTGACGCCGGAAATTGGTGACTTCACGGTCAAGTTGCTGCTGATCCCTTGGATCTAAGGAGAGCAAGAGACAATGGCGACATGTGAGATTCAAAGTCATGCGAACAAGAGGAATTGGAGAGCCATGCTAGGAACGTTGGCCAGTGTTTCACATCATCAAGGCGTGAAACACTATCTGCTAAGGTGTTGATTGATCCTGGGATATGCTTGACGAACAAACTGAAGTTGTAGTACTCCTTAAGCCAGAACAGAGAACGAATCCAGTCCATGATCACTGGGCAACAGGTTGTGCCTTTGTTAAGAATGGCCGCAGCCACCTGGCTGTCTGTCTTGACAACTATTCGATGACCTGACCAGCAGGGTGCCCAACGGTGGGCAGCTAAGACAATTGTAAATGTCTCCTTGTAATTGACAGGGAGGGAGCATAGAGATGGGTAATCCAAGGCCCAGTTGACATACATCCAGTCTGTTTCCCATAGGCACCCCCCGCCAGACAGGGAGGCATCAGTAAGCACTGCTGTAGGAAGTTCTGGGATGGCTGATGGGAACAAAGTTGTACAGTGGTGTGCTGGCAGGAGGCAAGTCCACCAAATCTCGGTTTAGGTAGACGCGATGGTACGGGCGTTTAACTGAGTTTGCCAAGGTAATAAGACGCCGAAGAAATGTGCGGCCCCCTCGAACAACACGTGCTGCCCAATTAAGTTTGCCAAGAAGTCGTTGGAGGTGAAATTTGGTACACTTACGTTTTGAGCTTGTCCCCTTGAGGAGGGATAACAACTCAGACACACGATCACCTGATAGGCGGAGCTCACACAGAACAGTGTCGATTTCAACTCCAAGGAAAATCAGACATTGGGCAGGGTAGACGACTTTGGTCCAGTTAACAGTGAAGCCGAGAGACTCTAGTAAGGTTAACAGGGTGTCAAAAGCTGCTTTGCACTGAATTTGGGTTGGTTCAATGACGAGGAAGTCATCAGGATATGCCAGCACAGTATACCCTCTCCGGGCCATCATACGACAGATCGCTTGTGTGAGGCGATGAAAACCATTGGTGAGGCCCTGGCTCCAAAGGGGAGACGCTTATCATAGAGGTAGGTGGGGTGTTTTGAGTCGTTGAAGCACCAAGACATTCCTGTAACTCGCCAGCTGTCGGGGTGTGTGCCAACGCTTCTGTAAGCATGTTTTAGGTCAACTTTTGCCAACCAACAACCAGGTTGACAGAGGTTTGCTGCATCATCAACAGTAACATACTTGTAGTGTTCTAAATCCATATATGAGTTAGCATTCATCATTAAGGGACGGCTACAATCCATGATCATTCGCAATTCATTGGAGTCCTTTTTGGGTACAGCTCCAAGTGCGTTAATGATAAGGGGCATGTTGGCCTTGTCTGCTATAGCAAAGTGATCTTCTCTGAGACCCTTGACTAATTGCGCTTCGATTTGATCTTTAGCCCCAGGCCGCAGAGCAGACTTATTGTTGTGTGTAAAGGCGTGTGAAACCATTGAATCAGGGGAAAGTAGGTGAAATCCATTTTTAACACCATCTAAGATAAATTCCATATCTGGGTCATTGTTTAGTTCTTTTGCCCAGCCTCAAAAATTAAGTCTGTGGAGAACTTGGCTGATTGGGGCTGCTGCTTAAACTCTGAGAAAGGCCCTGCATTAATAGGTAAACTTTCTCCACACTCTGCGGGATATGGTGTCCTTAAGACGGGATCAGTCCCTGCATTTAACAATGTGGTCGAGACATCTCCTGCTAGATCTGTAGTCAAAGTACCATGCGGAGAAAACTCTGCAGGTGAGTGTGGGTTCAGTATTGGGGGTCTTGAGCAGTAGCAGACTGGTGCTGCCATTGTGGGTGGTTTCCCAAGCATTGCGGTTTGATGCAAACATGATCATATTTATAGGAAGAGGCAAAGCGGCAACCTTCACGCCGTTGGTAGTCGTAGCAAACTTGCTTTCCTGTTGCTGGGTTGAGGATTGGTCGGGATGTTTTGCGAGGAGGTGGGCGCGTCGGTGTGTGAGTTAGTGGATCTGGTCGGTGGAGTGTTTGGTGGGAGATGAACTGGCTGTCAGTACCCCATTTACAGTCTGTCGAAAACTGCATTCTGCGGTACAAATCATCATATTGCATCACTTTCGGTAAGGGGTAACACTTTGCTAGTTCAGATATCTTTGAACTGTACATAATATATTCAAGGATGTCCTGGGTGGACGAGAGAGACCCATCTTTCATGAGAGAATGCATAATACGAAAGTTAGCCGCTGACCATTGTGGGAATGAGATTTTGTCAAGAGACAGTTTCTTGTCCTGAGCGGTTTTTAATACAATTCTAGCATCACCAGAGGTTCCAAGCACGTCTCCTTATACTCATGTAGTACTAAGGGGAGGGAGCTAATGAAACCAGGAATAAGTAGAGGACGTTTACCTCGCGAAGTGGAGGGCTCTAACAGCTGTTGCGCTGGATCTTGCTCCTCTTCGGTTAAACCTAGTAGGACTGGGTCTCCTAAAGAATCCATGAGGGATTTGAGCTCGGACTGGACAACTGGATCCTGCTGGAGATTTTTTAAGGTTGATTTTGCGACAGAATTACCAACAGGAGTTGTTGTTGTGGTCGCCGTTGCCATGTAAGGCGTACTTGGTTGCGTGGTCTCTCGCTGCAGCTTCAACAACTCGAGTTTGGTGCGGGTAAGGTCCAGTTCCACCTGTTAATTTTGGTTTCGAAGTTCTTCGAACGCTCTGTCCTTTACAGTGGGCTGCTCTGCTTTAAGTGGCTGTCTCCCTAAGATCCTCATAACCCAAATTGGTCACAAAATAGATTTCCTTCAAATCTTGTATGTGAATTGCACTTTGTCTGGGTACTTTAAAAACAATTTTCGTTTGGGCTCTAAATGCTTTCTTCAACAGTTTACAAGGGGGGTCCCCTGGTGGACAAAAATGCACATTTTATTGGTACAAAAATGCCAATTTTCAATAACTTTGGTAAATCCTCACAACACTTAAAATTTGATGCAGGACAAAATTCTACTGTTGGTTGATAAGTACAACTCTTCCTTATCCTACATTGTTACTGACATTTCCATGTAGCTGTTTTGAGTAGTTAAAACAGTTCCTTTTAACAACCCAGTTTAACAGCTTTTAAAAAAGTAGGAAAAATGGGTAAACAAAAATACATGTTAACAAAAAGTGAGACCTCGTCTAGCAAATTCCTTGCAGTCATGGAAAGTTAAAGACTTGGTCTTAATTATAATAAAATAAAATCGTGCGGCCAGACGGTTTAAAGAACGTGGCGCCGCTTTGAGACACCAGTATTTCTTAATTATGCAAATTACGAACCACAACCTATGCGTGGAATTTAAGAGCAACTGTGATGCGAGCAATGCTCCCTTACATCAGGAAAACACGAAAATAGTTTCAAACTACAACAGGACACAAATGTAAACTGGTAACATTTCGCATATAGCTTTAATTAAAATGTACAGCATTCAAATAGCTCATTAACTATGTTCAATTCACAAGATAAACAAGTTATAAAGGAAAAGCCACTCGATGATTGCTAATTGCGCTTTACAAAACAACCTTGATCTAGAACTATTAATCTGAGAATAAATCAATAAAAGCAAGTCATATTGCCTATATCACAGCCTGTGTTTTGCAAACTTATTTAGCGAACACTTAGTGCCTTGCAAAACAATGCCACACTAATTTGTTCCCAACTAATTTTTCAATAAAATTTTGGCAGTGCTTGTTCACACATTAAAAAAATAATAGAAAAGTTTCAAGTCCCCAAAGGCAGAGTCTGTGCACTCCCCCCCCCCTCCCCCATTATAGGGTTAATTTAAAATAAAGTAGGGTTTCAAGGAAATCAAAAATTCCTTCGGCAATGGCAGTAGTAAATGACTGGAGACAGTATTCAAGAGGAAACGAGTTTCTGTTCTAGATAACGGGCGTCTACTGTACAGGTAGATTAAGAGTAGTCTAGTGGAGATAGAACTTATAGTAGAGTAATTTTTGTGCGAGCTCGAGTATCTCACCCGCTATTCAATCCCTAACAAAAATCTGAGGATACTCGTAACTTCCACTGATTAAGCCTGGTTCTCATACTACCCAGCTGGCTAGTCTGTGATCAACTCCGGAAGGGCATGTACTTAAACCCGGAACGCCGGAACGCCGGAACGCCGGAACGCCGGAACGCCGGAACGCCGGAATACTAAAACCCGGAACGCTAGAATACTTCAACTCTAAATGACGATTTAATATACAAAAGATCGCTGAAAAGACGAACAATTAAGGTTAAGCCACGCTACATTGTTAACGTTACCTTCTGCCTCCCGCCTAAACCTGCGCGCAGGCTAGTTAAGATTCAGTGTCTCACCTCTTTTTCTCTGGCCTTTGGCTGGGACTAAAGGAAGGGAATAACAGTTTATCACTTTGTAAAATGTTACTTTAAACGCTTTAAGTCAAAGAGAAAATTTCAGGTACATACGCTTACCTTGCTGGAGAGTCCTCCATGTCGATGCCAGCGCGAAACAGCCCAGCAATCAAATAAATTATAATAATAATGGTTGGCGGGAAAGGAGGGGATAGTGAGGAGAATGGTTTTGGCGGGAGTCAGAAGGTAACATTAATAATGCGGTAGCGCGGCTTAACCCTAATTGTTTGTCTTTTCAGCGATCTTCTGTATGTTAAATCGTCATTTAGAGTTGAGGTATTCCGGCATTTCGGGTTTAAGTATTCCAGTGTTCAGGGTTTAAGAATTCCGGCCTTCCGGGTTTAAGTATTCCCGCGTTCGGGGTTTTAGTATTCCGGCATTCCGGCGTTCCGGCGTTCCGGCGTTTAAGTACATGCCCTCCGGAAGTGACATTCACTTTGTTTGGCGGTATTAACTGCTAATCTAGAGAAAGTGCAGCAAAACCAAGTCGGGGCGAAATTTCAAAAGCAAGACGTTTTTTGGGGTATCGTAGGTTCACATTTGGTAAGCAGTACCCTACGATCAGGTGGTTCTGGGGGCTACATACTGCAAACTGGATCATAACCATTAAGTCGTCATGGACCAAGCTCCCACGACTGTTTTACCAAACAGAAAGTATTCAACGGAGGATATTTCTATCAAGTTGTAATATTTTTGCTATACTGACGTTTCGCCAGGGTCGGATTCCAGAATTTAACTGCTTAGATGAAACTAGAAGTTTATTTTCAAACACGTTAAGATGCCTCCCAAAGTCCGAGTTATCACGTTATTTCACCTTGCTAAAAATACAAAAAAAATAGCAACCACGTCACACACTGTGGTTATGTGCTTGCAGCTCTAAATTAAGGGCAAAATTTTGAATTTTTAATTTTCCCTCATGAGCTCCAGCCCTTATTTTCAAATGAATTCACCCTTCATTGATGAGCGATCATACATTCAAATAGAAACGCGAGTGCAACAGGTCTTTTTGTTGACATTAGCGACTGGTCAGCGGCTACTGTCGGAAAATTTAACACTAGAGAAGTAATACATGAAAAGTTTGGTCTAAATGAGGGCCTTCGAACAAAGAATTTTCCCCAAACCAACTGTTTTGACGCTTCTAAGATGATCTCTGAAACGCACGGATCTATATTTGATCGAAGATGACAGAATAATTGAGGTAATGGTGCAAATGTAAACAGAACAAGATGCCCTTCGTTGATTTCATTGTTTTGCAAGGCACTTCGCTAAATAAGTTTGCAGAACACAGGCTGTGATATAGGCAATATGACTTGCTTTTATTGATTTATTCTCAGATTAATAGTTCTAGATCAAGGTTGTTTTGTAAAGCGCAATTAGCAATCATCGAGTGGCATGTACTTCATAACTTGTTTATCTTGTGAACTGAACATAGTTAATGAGCTATTTGAATGCTGTACATTTTAATTAAAGCTATATGCGAAATGTTACCAGTTTACATTTGTGTCCTGCTGTAGTTTGAAACTATTTTCGTGTTTTCCTGATGTAAGGGAGCATTGCTCGCATCACAGTTGCTCTTAAATTCCACGCATAGGTTGTGGTTCGTAATTTGCATAATTAAGAAATACTGGTGTTTCAAAGCGGCGCCACGTTCTTTAAACCGTCTGGCCGCACGATTTTATTTTATTATAATTAAGACCAAGTCTTTAACTTTCCATGACTGCAAGGAATTTGCTAGACGAGGTCTCACTTTTTGTTAACATGTATTTTTGTTTACCCATTTTTCCTACTTTTTTAAAAGCTGTTAAACTGGGTTGTTAAAAGGAACTGTTTTAACTACTCAAAACAACTACATGGAAATGCCAGTAACAATGTAGGATAAGGAAGAGTTGTACTTATCAACCAACAGTAGAATTTTGTCCTGCATCAAATTTTAAGTGTTGTGAGGAGTTACCAAAGTTATTGAAAATTGGCATTTTTGTACCAATAAAATGTGCATTTTTGTCCACCAGGGGACCCCCCTTGTAAACGGTTGAAGAAAGCATTTAGAGCCCAAACGAAAAGTGTTTTTAAAGTACCCAGACAAAGTGCAATTCACATACAAGATTTGAAGGAAATCTATTTTGTGACCAATTTGGGTTATGAGGATCTTAGGGAGACAGCCACTTAAAGCTCGTCGGAGTAAGGTCTTTTATCATAGACTCAACCTGACTCAGTTCGCGTTTGACTGCTTCGCTCATCTGTTGAGGTGTTGCTGATTCTGCTACAAAGTCATCCGCGACGAAATCTTGTAGTTTAATCGGAGGTTTTGTACTCCTGCTGCTCTTTCTAGTGCCCATAGTGTAAACATCGACAACAATGCACTGAAAGATACGATTCTGGAAGAATAAACTTGTGTTCAGCGAAGCTACGATCTGTACAAGCACATGGCGAATGAACTGCATAGAGCGCATGTCAGAGGAAGAAACTAGTACCAGTCCTCCCTCCTTCCCTTGCTAGAGTTAAATACAAATAAATGGAATTATTTTAGACATAAGTTCGAGCACTTGAAACTTCGGACGACCTTGCACCAAAACAAGCCAATGGGTTACCTGGTTAGCCATAAAAATATCATCCATGCCCACTTGTTTCGAGTTTTGGTTAGACAGACAAAGACGAGCATCAACTGCGTTGAGGAAAAAGTCCAGTTCAAACTAATGAAGACGTTGGTACTATGATCTATACCACACTATAAACCTCTTTACGAAAGAAGCGATATCTTTTATGTTAAAAAAAATGTGATATATATGTGGTCCACTGGAATGTTCGGGTGTTTTGCTTTTCCAGTGGTCAGGAAAAAGTTATGGCACTGATAGAAATGAGTTTAACAACAACAACAACAACAACAACAACAACAACAACAACAACAACAACAACAACAACAAGACATAAATTAGAAAGTGCATTGCCCTTAATGTCTAAAACCTCATACAAGCTACGAAAAAGCTTTAATGGTTCCTTGCAATATTTCGACGGGTACTTGGTTCGTCTGGTAGCTATTTAACTTGGGATTGCTCACTTACTGCATATTTCGTCAAGGATTGTTTGGAAAAGATCTGACAATACGTCAAAATTCTCTGCAGTGTAAGTATGGTTTCCGGCAATTTCTTCCAACTCATCTGCAAATGTTTCATGATCGCCAACTCCAATAGCAATCAATCGTACTTGTTTTGCCTGTAGATGAATAGAAGGTTCAAATGGGTTTAATATGGTCAAGCAGTAGGGTTTTCTAACTTTTTCCAACTTGACTAACAAGTCCTTACATCAATGGACTGACCCACAGGTAGCAGTTGCTAATCCAGGCGGGCTACTCGTACATCAATTGAAAGAATGTAGTATTGTTGTTCTTCTTATTATTTTTAAAAAAATTAAAGCAAAAAAAGTCAAGAAAAATCATAATGACAAGCAGATATAGCGAGTGAAGAAAGCAGGGGAAGAAGAGTGAGACTATTTTGAAACTTTAACAGTTAATCCTGTGTTCGATTGTGAAGAATACACAGTCGATGAGAACAGTTGATTTTCCGTTCGGATTATAAAATCAGAAATATTCTATAGTGCAATGTTTGATTTTACTGATGTGCCTGGACAGAATTCTGTGTTGGAAAATTCTATTCACATTTTGTGGCTTCCGTACATTGGCGATTTTTATTCAAGAGATGCATGAAAAGATTGTTTAATACGATAAGAAAACAGGAAACACTAATAGAATATAATCTGTACAATTAAGGCTGGCATTTTAATATTCTACTTTGATTTAATGCAAAGACGCATTAAATCAAAGTAGAATATTGATTACCAATGGACTACGAGCATTCTCTCTTTCCGCTTAGGGATAGTCGAGGAAAACGAACAAGCCAGCGAGCGCGAAACCTCCTGCCGCGCTGAAATGTGAGTGTCGTTTCAACGCCGCAGGCGATTTTCGCGCTCGCTCGCTTGTTCGTTTCCCTCGACTATCCCTAAGCGGGAAGAGAGACTGCTCGTAGTCTAGGTTATCGAAGATTATCCACGGAAGAGTAACGTTTATGAAATTTGGAGTGCTAAAAGTTGTGTCCGTGACATCAAGAAGTCAACACAGTCAAGAGAGTCATCTTAGAGTGCTCAATATGAGCAGCTTTACCGAGTTAACCTGCTAAAAACGATACTATGTAATTATATTTCAGTTTTGATTGTGTGATCTCTTATGTCAAATGATAAATGGGTCATTAGAGCTGCGTTTAGCTGGTCTTTGATGGTCTGGGTTAACAATGTGGTTTTCCCAAGCAGTTGCAGATTCTTTAATTTATCAATTTGTATAAACGTAGAATCGAATAAAGCAGAAATTGACGTAACAAGATTAGACTGTTATTTACACATCGGTCATCCTGACAAAACTTATCTCGGCTATGCCTTTTGAAAATGTAGACCAGATAAGAGTGAGTGGTAAGAATAAGTTCCTTTCAATTATCAGCCCAGCAAGAGATACGAGTAATGAAAAACCGATATTTAAACGTGAAAAATTCGTGAGAAGAGACTGAGAAGAAAAAAAGTTACAAAATCAGATCAAACTTCATTGCTAATTTATGGAGAGAAACATATGGGTGAAATAAAGTACAAAACTCTCCTTGCAGGAATAAAAAAACTAACAAACGAACAAGCAAAAAAGCATCAACAACTGCGAGACTTCCCAGTTCGTGGGACGTTTAGTTACACGTTTATTTATTACGTAGCCCTATCCCGCAACCACACTTACATTTACCATTATAAATGAGGCTTCACTGGTTTGAATGAACAGGATGGGGAGTATCTGGTCGGCCATCAAAAAGTCCAAGACAAAGCTGCTCATCGCAATGGGGAATTGGTAAAATAAATGGATGTGAAACCTGAACTCTGAAAGCAGGGGCATAAAGTTCCAGAAGAACGCCAACACCAGATAGCTGAGAGCTATATTCTTAGTCACTTGGTCACACTGGACACGGCAAACGGGCTATTTGTGGGTAATTGCTTTCGCCACCTAGACTCCTGGCTAGCAAGTTAAATCTTAATACCAAACTACAGGAAGCGCCAAGCGACGGGAAAAGATGCTGATGTAATTTCTGCTCTATAAGACCCAACCTCGTTCCCACGGTCTCTCTTCTTTCCGTTCCCTTGAGGGGGCTGGAAGAAGAGAGACCCTGGGAGCGAGGTTGTATAAGACCGAGCTGAGAAAAGCAGATAAAGTGACCTTCTGAATGTTGTTTGCCTTACAAGGCGGTGATGCGCCGTAAATGAGTGAGTGAGTGAGTGAGTGAGTGACAACAGAACATGTCTAGCTGGTCACCTACCGCAGCACACCAAGACATTAAGCATCACGTTTACGCCAAACGCAAGCGGCAGAAAAAAAGCACGTGATTATTATTTTCTAGCTATTGTTTACGTTGCGTCTGTCGTTCGTCGTTTTCAACGCGAGAATCGCCGGAGGGCCTGTTTTCGCGTTCGTGGTCTGTTTTGTTGTTCTTTTACAGCCTAGCTTGTGTTCAAGCCGAGTGATCTCGTTTATTTTTTCAGCGTTTACACAAAGAGGGAGAAAATAGCATGAACAAGTAATCATGAGTTGTTGTTTAGCTGTCACCCTCATAGAGTCTGTCAACTTCTTAAAAAAAAGCGCTCAAATTATGGATTCACATCAAACCATGCATCCCAAGGAAACTGGGTGGGAGAAGACGGATGGAAGACGGCAAACAGCAGGTAGACGTTCGCTGTCTGCCGTACACCTCTTAAAACTCTCTACCTCCTCAGCCCTAAAGAATTACGCTAACATATATACTGAGGTGCAAGACTATCGGCATGAGCTATGAACTATTCTCTCAAGATTTCAATACTTAATGTTTAAAAAGAATTATGTTGTTATGTAAATGGACTAACCTGGAGAGAGGGAACGATATTACCAAAGGGTTGTGATCTAGGGTTGGTCCTTCCGTCTGTCAGCAAAATCAAAGCGTTTGGAAACTCCTCTCTGTCTCCCCCAGCCGGAGTAAAGAGCTCGTTATTGGCGGCAAGCAGCGCTCGGTCGATAAATGTACGCCTACCACGCCAATTGTCTAAGTTTTTAATAAAATGAATAACGGCCTCTTGGTCATGATACACCTCATCTGCAAACGTGAAGTCGACTCTTGGGTTCTTGTCGAACCGGATTAAACCTAGGCGTGTAGCATTTGGACCGATATCTAACCCACCAACCAATTCAGCAAAAAAGCCTTTGGCTAAGATGTAATCTCCAATGCTCAAACTCCTGGTCCTGTCGAGCAAAATTGCCACGTCTAAGCCCTTGGAATTTTCACAGGGACCCAGTGCTGTAGTAATTAAAAGAAATTTGATTGATAGTTTAGACTGTAACCTTCTTTACCATAATAATTGGATTTTAGAAGCCAGTGAGAGCTCAAGATCACTGGCTAAAAATTGAACTGCCTGCACCCTTTAGCCCTATATCAAGATTATAGAGCCGATTCCATCAGCCCTTGCATACTGAACAAGGCACTACTGAGAGGTTATAAAAGAGGCGAGAGGGGATGGAAGAAATTAGATGAAATAGTTAATATACAGTCAAACCTCGCTTTATAGACACCTGCTTTATACAGAGGGATGTTAATTTACCATCTCGCATTTCTAGAGCCTCGTGCTCGTGTCCTTCTGTGGGAAGTATGTCCTATTCAATCCACACGACTTTAAAGAGTTTTCTTAAAGTATGGTCGGGTTCATGACTAGGGTCTTCATCGACTGGACTCAGGGTGGTTAAATAAATAAATAAATGAAAACATTGTGGTATTTACGGCAAATTAGTTTTACGATGTCATCTGTGTGGTCGTCAAGGCTAGCATAGTCATCAACAAAGACCAAGTTTTCTCCTGCAATCTCTTCCAAAACCAGACGGTGATGTGGCTTTTGGGCGTCTGGACCAATTCCAACGACAATTACTCGGACACCTTGCATCTAAAAGAGATAAAATGATTGCCATGAAGATGATCGGGTTGTCTCATGCATCTTAATTGTGGCTAATAACAAAGTTAAAGTGTAGTCATATCATGATGTGAGGTTTAAAACTAATCCACTGATGTCCTCAAACAGGCCTTGACGTCCATGGAAAGTGTTTTCTTCAAGACATCCAGCAGTGGTTAAATGTCCTGGAAAATACTGCTAAAAAGTACATACAGTTTTTAAAGAATTTTTGTACTGTAATTAACCGAAGTGGTTGCATTCCTCGTGCTTGAAAGTTTTATAAAATTCTCGTACTCGGCGATCTGCCGAGACAAAACGTATTTTAAAAATACACTGTACATTGAAGCCATACGTTCTTATTTTAGAGAAATGGCTAATGTTCTTACCTTAAGCGCCACAACGTCAAGGTAACAATCCTCGGTTTTAGGATGTGATCTGCCATCTGTGTAAAGAACCATAGCCTTTACTCCATCTCTCAGTCCATTTCCTGGGGTGAACATACGTTCCTTTGCCAGTTTCAGTGCTCTGTCAAGACGAGTTCGGCGGCCGAGTCTCATGATAGTGGTATTTATCAAATGTTGCACGGCAAGAGCGTGTTGATAAGGGGGGTCTTTAAACTTGTTGTGAAGCTTAGCTCTCCGGGCAAACGTTGCAAACGAGACGTGAGTTTCGTCACGTGAGATGTCAAACCGTTTCACGAGATGTTCGAGCGCTGCTTTCAGTTTGGGGACGTTTTCATATTTGACACTTCTTGTTCTGTCAACCACCAAACCAAGGTCAAGTTTGCATTTGGCGTGTACTGTTGAACAAAGGATACCAAGATAATTTAATCTTTGAATGAAAGTTTGGAAATGTGTTAATTGCAACGTTTGTTCTACTTACACCCAGATGGGATGGAAAACATTCCGAGCACAAAAACCATTAGACCAAGAGTCTTCATTTTGCTTCACAAGGTTCGGTGGAATTCTGAAAAAAAATATGAACAGAAAGAGTTATTATCTTTTATTAATAGCGAGCAGGTTGCAATACTTTTTATTGTAAATGATCTAATAAACAGTTCCTTACAAAATAAGGCTCAATAATTTTCCAAAACTTGCCTACGATAATTCTCGATCAGCATGAAAGCAATGACAAACTGAACATGAACATGTTTGCTTGACCAATATAGGTTTGAATACATATCACTTTCCTGAAAATCTTAGCAAATTCTTTTTTCTGATGCTACCCACTTTGCTTCTCTACTTCCCACATCGACGTAAACTGCCATTTTATGTGTATCCTGTAGTTTAAACATGCGAAACGTTGGATGAAAATGTCAAATTAGATAAGACCAAACATTTGAATAAACGGTCAGGTTATTTCGAAGATGTCCTAGTTTTTCTACAGAGATAATAACAATGTGAAAAAAAAAACTCCTGGCAGGTGTTTTTTTGTGCTTAACGAACTAAGTAGGAGGGTGAAAGAGGAACTCTGCTCTGGACAAAAGAAGGACCAGTTATGATTGACCTGTTGTTGTGGACCATAAGGTGACAGTTGCACGGATGAAGTCAGTGCCTGGCGAGACTCACACGTGTGAAAATAGTTAAAATAATTTTGTGTTCTGTCTAGAACTTGTCGAGTTCCGAGAAGTTCTCTACAGACTTTAATAATTACACTAGAATGCTTCTATCGCAAAAGAACATGAACCCATTCGCTAAATACTGGGCAGAGAACTGAATTCGGCAAAGTTCTTTCACGAAGGTAGAGCAATCGTTTTAGATTTTTTTATGATTATATCCCATGATGGAAAACTAAAAAAAAATTCAACTTCAATATCAACATATCTTTTTTTCATAACATATTTTTCACTAGAACTCCCTCGTAGGTAAATAACATCTAAATGAAGCTGCGGTACAGGGTGTCATGATTGATTGCAAATAGCTGTATCGATAAAAGTCCATTATACCAGTGTAAAACAAGGCGCGTTTCAATCGAAGCACGCGTTGTAATTAAATGGTTTTTCATTTTCATCCAAATGTTTGAACTTGTAATGTTGCAAACGACGGCATATTATCAATGTTACTTGATCGAACTCACAATCGAAAACTACGAGGCATGGGAAGGGTTTCTGAAGTTTTATATGACTAAACTGTTACTGAAATTTACCCAAGAAGAACCATTAAATTTGGCTGACGTATTCAACGCTGCCATCCCACAGCGACTAATTTCGTAAATACAGCGATTTTTTGTAAGTAAAATTGCTAATATAAGCACTTGCTAAATTTAAAATTCCTAATTTCAATATTCATTTAAGGTGGCTAGACCCAGTTTTTCACTACCCATACCTACTCTCTACCTATTTGTAGGGTATAGATTGAAGTTTAAAAAGAGTGGGGTATTTTCGAGATCTACGTATCCATAGCAACACGGTGACGTCATTGCTATTTTTACTTTTCCTTAATTTGTGAGAAGTTCAGCATCCGTTTTTAAAGCTATTTATGGGACTTGTAGTTCATACAATTGTCTTCAGTTGTACCGATCGTAAACATTTTTTATGAGACCGTTTTCTCGAGAAATATTTTAGCTGCTGCCAACAAACGAATGACAAACAATTCCTTTCGCGTTCCTCAAACTGACATTTATCCTGACCTTGAGAAAAAAAACTTTGGCCTCAAATTGTTTTTAGAGATTTCAGCTATCCTGCAGGAATAGATGAAAGAAATCCCTACATCCGATTTGAACAACGCAAAGAGAATTTATGATGAGTGAAATGGTGACTAGCGGCCCAATTCCCCACTTGGAGACGCATGGAAAATGATGACGATGATGATGAATTGACGACTTGGATGTAAACGGAAAGAGTGAAAGACTTGAGAGCGCTATTTCATTCTTTTCGCAAAAAAAATTGTTCATGATTCGTTTGTCAGCGGCAGCTAAAAACTTTAATCAATGATTTCTCGAAAACGCTCTCTTAAAAAATGTTTAAAATCGGTACAACTGAAGACACTGAAGACAATAATAAGAATTTCAAGTCCTATAAATGGCTTCAGAAACTAATGTCTGGATTTCTTAAAAATTAAGGAAAAGTTAAATAGTAATGACGTCACCGTGTTGCTATTGCTACGTCGACACTGAAAAAACCCCTTGTATAAGTCGATTTCCTGTTTCGTTTGAGGGATCTTTGTATTTCATGTTCAAAGAGAGTAGGTATGGTTAGCGAAAAACCGAGTCTAGCCACCTTAACTCTTTTACTAGAAATTAAAAGTATCATGATCACAACAAAATTTTTGTACTTGTTTGCTGTGCCTGAGCCATAACCACAAGAAACTGGAAAAATGATTTATTTTTCACAGCGTTCAGTCAAAAATCCTTGCTTTAGTTGGTGGCTGCATGTTTCTTCTTCTTTAACGTCATCCTCTTCATCTTTTAATTCTTCTTCAGAGTAAAGGTTTTAAATACTGTGTAATATTCTTAAGTTCCAGTTCGATTGTTATATTATCTCCACGACGAAGAAATAGCTAAAATAAGTTGTCGCTAAATTTTCAGGGGTCAAATCACTGGCAATTTTTCAGCAAGGACACGTCGCTCATTAAAACACACAAGAAGAAAAACAAATTAGAGAACTGTAAGCGGTAGCGAGACTTGCGTTGTTATTTGACAAGTTTTTCAAGAGGGCTTAAATGTAGCTCCTTAAAAAGACGAAAGACACCAAAAGAGACGACAGAGGTGCGCTTCGGTTGATGGATTCGTTATACTATTGCAAGTTTTCTTCATTCATTACCACTTTCTTTGTAGTATTTTAAATTTCAGAGTATAGCAAATCTTTTCAACCGAACTCTACAAATGCATTTCGTTCTCACAGCCTCGACAAAGGTTTTTATGTGCACAAACCGCGGGATATTCTTTATGAGTATATAACAAGGTATTTCGCTCTTCCCTATTTGATGAAATAATTTTTTATATTCTTCTGATATCTTCGATTAACAGGACTATATCCGGTTTTTTTTATGTTGACCCATATCATAGGCGTAAACAGCAAATAACAACTTGTAATAATATATATATATATATATATATATATATATATATATATATATATATATATATATATATATATATATAAATCATCTGAGAGTTAAGACAAGAAGAACACGGAACCTACCTAAGCAGAGGCAATAAACGTCAATTGGATATTGCAGGAGACATCGGTAGCTACTAATCCCAATCTTAATCTAAATTGTGATTGAAATCTATATTCCGCGTGGCAAGACCAGCATTCTCTGTAGTTCAAATGAATCTTTAACTGTAAATGCATCCAAGAAGAACCATTTATTTTTGGTTTAGACAAGGTGAAATAAACCTAGCTGGAAAAGCGAGTACAACAGAGTACTGAACCGCAGTCTTAACAAATTAAGACCCAAAGAAAGCAAATTGAATATAGCTTGGCGGAAGACCTACCTGTTCAAATTAATGGTCCTGTGTTTGACGACAAAAATGATGTGGCTTTCAGAGGAAGATAGTTGTGTTTGACGACAAAAATGAGCTCGCTTTCAGACGAAGATGGTTGATACTTCACCTAGCGTGCTTCCTCTCGTTAACCTGTCTTATTACCACCCAGGTTTACCAATTGGCGGTTTACGTGGACAGTTGTTAACATATTTGAAATTAAATCATACCTTGCAGTTATCATTTTAGGTTTTCAATAACCTTTGACGTACAAGTCAGGGGTAACCAAAGAAGGCGCCTATTAAATCATGAAAACAAAATAACGAAGACATTTGGTGCGTTATGAGTGGTCCTTGGCCATGAACGTACGGATGGCGGCCTTCAGTGCGCGAGGAGACACACTGTTGTGAACATGTACGAAACCAACTTTATGCTTTTCGAGTCACTTGTTACATGCCAAGAGATTATCTACGGAAAGTAACACCATCGCCTGAGTATTAAGAAGATTTTCTTTATATTAGTGAAAGAAACAACCAGATGGTCTCTAGGAAACAGTTTTAATTAGATCACACCTGTCCATTGATGGGTTTTAGACACAAAAAGAATTTCTAATAAATAGGGCACACTAATATCACTGTTTTTGGTGGACACATTACTCATTAAAACACGGCAAAAGAAAAAATAGTCCGCACAGATAACACTGTATTAGGTGAGATACACAACCCTTTCTCACGTTTGGTTCCCCTGGGGTTAAAAAAAAATCCCCAACAAAAAATATATTTTTCTTGCATAAAAGGCATTGCCATCTGTACATAAGAATGCTAATGTAGCTGATGTTGTTGGATCAAAAACCTTCCCTATTTTGGCTGAAGACTTGTAGTTCCTGGCGGAACAAGCTAGAGAAGAGTGGAGCTGTACAATTTTTCCTCTCATCGACGCGACTTCGTTATGCAACAGCCTTTACTGGATATTTATTATCACCCTCATTTATTCATTTAGCTGACCTCGAGAAAACTAATTAACGTTTCTAAGTGGACCTGTCAAAGTCTTGAATTACGTTATAAAATGAAATAGTCCCTTGAAGTTGTGTAGGCAAGTAATATGTACTCCGTTTTGTATCCGATTAACAAACGCAAGCCTAAGGGAACTAGAGTTTGTAAATGAGTACAATACAGAGTGCGTATTATTTATCGGTCCAACGCATCTAATTCATGTTTAATAACTATCGTGGTGATACGAATCTTCGAAAGCAAAGCTTACAAAAATACAAAAATAAGGGCGAAATCTGTATCCGATTTACTGATATTCATTAAACATTCATTGTTATTCAGTACAACTGCCGTGGCCACCAGAAGTCATTTCGTTTTTCCTTTGTTGTTTAATTTTTCATATAATCCCAGTGAGGTTTAATTACAGTAGTTCTAAATTTACACCAGCAAACAACAAAATGAAGGATTCTGGTTATGGTAGCATTTTTAGCAATATATTTAACAACAAGACTACTACAACACCGAGTTTCCCATGAGCGAATAGCCGGAAAATGACGATATTTACGTCGTATGTTCAAAAATAAAAACATAGGGTGCGAAATTTAGGGAATCAGATTCGCGTGTTTGCAATAGGTTTTAGTGAGTACGAACTAACAGCTATTAGCTCAACCAACAATCAAAATTATAAAAGGTCGTTTTGAAGTTTTTTATGTGACACAGCATAATCATGTTTGTGAAAAGCTTTGCTGAGATGGAAGAGGCCAATTGGTCCACTTGGGAAATCACTCGCTCGAAAACTCTGGAAGCCATGGAAAAGGATTCATCTCGTGCAATGTCCCAGATCATGTGGCACAACATATATTATTCAAAAGCTGGAAGCTAAGGACAAGGCCAAGTTTCACTCCGGAAATCACACGCTCCGGAAACTCCGGAAACTCCAGAAACCACGGAAAAGGATTCACTATAGCGAAATATTGCTCATGGACATTGCCCCTTTTCAGGTTTAACAGGTTTATCTCAGCTATAGAAACTGGATTTCTTTTTAAAAAACATTTTTTTCAAATAAATGACCTCGTTCAGTTTTAGTTGTGGAAATCTTAGTCTAAATTGTAATATAAATCTAAATTCTTCGTGGCAAGACCAGCATTCTCTGTAAGTTCAAATGGATCTTTAACTGTAGATGCATCCAAGAAGAACCATCAGCTCTCACGCGACAGGAAAAGCGAGGAAACCTTCCAGACTAATTGCGGTCTTAACAAATTCAAACCCGAAGAAAACAAATTGAATATAGTTAGGGGGAAGACCTATCGATTCAAATTGATCGGCCTATGTTTGACGACAGTTCAAGCAAGTTTTTCCGAAGGAAAATGACCTTACTTTCAGACGAACACTGAGTTGACACTTCACCTAGAGAGCTTCCTCTCGAAGGGTGTCTTTGTGATGACACCTCGATATTATTTTATTACCACCATCGTTCACTAATTAGCGGTTTACGAGCAAATTTAAATCATGCCTCGCAGTGATCATTTTGCGTTTTCAATAACCTTTGTACATGGTAACCAAAGAAGGCGGTTGTTAAATCATTAAAACACATAACAACGAAGACACTGGGTGCGTTATGATTGGTCCTTGGCCATGAAATATCAGTGGACAGTCGTACGGATGGCGGCCGTCAGTGCGTTAAGAAACGCAGTCGCGTGAAAATGTACAAAACAGTTTTGTGTTCTACGAAAGACTTGTTAGATGCCAAAGTAAAAAAATCGCCTAGTAAGTATTATGGAGATTCTCTTTATATTAGTTTAAGAAACAAACAAAAAATGTTCTTGACCACCTGCCAACCAGGTGGTTTCTCAGTAAGAAACAGTTTTTATGTTTGTCCCTTGATGGATTTTAGACAAGTAAAGAATTTTTAATGAATAGGTCACACTTTATGTTTGAACGAATTTTGAAAAGTCAAACAGCTGGGAACTGACGAAATTAATGTCACGTTTTGCGATGAATAGGTCACACTTTATGTTTGAACGAATTTTGAAAAGTCAAACAGCTGGGAACTGACGAAATTAATGTCACTTTTTGAGACACAGCTGTGCGACATTGATGTTGACTCGTGATAGCTACCACCAAACTTAATCGAAATCTAAATGTTAAATCCATAAGGCGTGGCAAGCATTTTCTATAGTTCCAATAGATCTTAAACTGTGAAAATTATCCAAAAAAACCGTTGAACTCGGGTATTGAACGTCTTTAACCGAGCCTTGCCAAAATGACTCAACGTTTATTTATTCGTTACCACCCTGGCTTAACTAAGACTAAAATAAGATGAAATTAACGTCACTTTTTGCGACACAGTTGTGCGACGTTGAAGTTGACTTGTGATAGCTACCACCAATCTCGGTGAGGGTAAAAGGAGGAATGAGTTTGTGGCATGGCAGGTGGCATGACTTGCGGAATGGCATAATTATGCGGAATGTAATTTTGGCGGAATGACTCTTTGGCATAAATTATGCTAAAAATCGCGCCAAGTTTTTAAGAGAAGCCGCCTTGTTAAATACCGCGGGCTCAAACCATCAAGGACTGAGCAGCATGGACGATCAAACTTCAAGCAGCAGCGGTAAGTGATCTACATTTATCTCGCTTTATCTTACCGGTCTGCAAATGGCAAAGTAGAGTAAGCGGAAATCTAGCAAGCCACTTCACCTCGCTAATAATTTATGCTGCTCAGTTAAACGGCACAATAACTTTAATCGCTTATTTTTTGAGGGTTTTATTTCATAGCATATACGGAGAAATCCCTGTCTTAAAGAGAAAATTTGAGCGATATCTGACAAACATGTTTTGAACGGAGAACATGTTGCGTGACAATTTACAGCTTTCCTGTTGATGAGTCGCTGATAAGCGTCTCTGCTATAAAACGGCATATTTTTTGCGATAATAAATTAAAACTACTCAAAAACTTTAAACCTGCAACAGACAAAAATATTATGGAGGTTAATATTGTGGTATTTTTCACAGTTTTGCCTGAAGAGCTAAAAATAAGGACGTAATAAATTTTTACGTTTTAAAAATGCGTGTTTGAACGTAATTCAATATTTTGTTGTGAATCATAAGAGGCTTAAAACCTCGTATTTCAAAGAACGTAAATTTTAAGAACATTTTTTAGATTATCATGAATGAAAACATATTCCAAATAAATTCGCTAGAGTATTTGAACTTATTTACGTTAAGTTTTGCCCGAATAGCTAAAAATGCGGACGTGGTAAATTTAAATGCGTGTGTAAACTTAGTAAAAGTAATTCGATATGTTGTTGTGAATCACAGAATAAGTTAAACCTCGCTAGGGGCCGACCATTTAACTCTTGAGGGGGGGGGGGGGGGAGGTGGATGATTTCTGGTCAGCAAGCTTTTTGTTCTAGCAACCTGGTGGGCAGGATATTTTTTTCCCTTCTAAATGCTCTGCAGAATATTTTTTTTCCTCTTCATTTCTCTGCAGGATTTTTTTTCCTCAAAAAAGTGTCATGTGTTTACATTTACAGAATGTATTTACATTTACATTGTGGTTATTGTTGTAATAGTTCAATATGGAGCTGCAAAGCCTTATAATGTTGTAAGCTCTACAAAATCATACTATACAAAAACATGTTTTTCTGGGGGGAGGGATTTATTCTTTTTAGTAGTGTTGAATTTGGGCGTTTTGGACGCATAGATTGAAGAGGAATTTTTTATTATAAAATCAGCTATTTCAAGACCTTATTCGGAGATTTTAAGCAATCATGTCTGTGATTTTTAATCGGAGAATTTTTTCGTATTGATAAGCAATAAAAACAAACAGGACTTGAAGAACACTACGAGCAAATATGCAAGTCGGTAGGCTAACCGGAATGTTGTTTTGGCTAAACCAGAGTGTGATTTAGGCTAACTGGAGTGGCTCGCTGGCTCACAGATTGTCCGGCCCTAGAAAGCTAAGAATGCATTGCACATTCTGAAGCATAACCAACTCCAGAGATTAAAGGGAGCAAGGGAAGAATGGTTGCAGTTTTGCTGGGATTTTGTAAAGTCCCCCTGGAATGATGAAATAGCTTTGCAACATTTTTTTTTCTTGCTTGCAGCAGTGCAAGAATTTTTTTTCTATTTCATTTGTGCTGCATGCAATTTTTTTCTTCCGACAAGGGCTTGCAGGAAATTTTTTTTCGAAATCATCCACACCCCCCCTCAAGAGTTAAATGGTCGGCCCCTTATTTGAAAGAACGTAGACTTTTAGAACGATTTTTAGATTATCGTGAATGGAATCGGTTTCCAGTTAAACTTGCTCGTGTGTTTGAGCTTATTGAGCTAATATTATGCTATGTTTTTCTGTTTTTTTGTTAAGTGCGTTCCTTAATTCAATTACTTCACTACACAGGGACGGCTGCGAAGGAGACAAACGAAAAGCAAGGATAGTAGACAGGAGTAGACTTCTAATGAAACAAATACGCCTCGTAAATATGTACTGTACATTACTCCATCGATCGTTCAACCCGTAATGGATAAGGAAAAGTAGATATGCTTGAGACTCGATACAACCGAGTGCTCACTACTGAGGCTGAGATGACATCCGCCAAAACTTGACTTTCCGTCTCGATGTTTTGGTCACATGCAGTAGCGTGTAAATGGTGCACGAAGTGGACCAAGTTGTATCCGAGGCATTTTTGGCTCATAAGACCTAAGTCACTGTTTTATCCTCTGTCTAAAAGCGATAAACCGTCCACAGAAGGGGAAAGCCTTAGCATTGGCCGCCAAACTATTTTCGTAGAATCCGTGAAGAACATCATACGTGAAAAAAGACTCTATGCTATCTTCAATCGATTTTCATCATGTTTGAGCCCGCGGTATTTAACAAGGCGGCTTCTCTTAAAAAATTGGCGGGCTTTTTAGTATAATTTATGTCAAAGAGTCATTCCGCCAAAATTACATTCCGCATAATTATGCCATTCCGCAAGTCATGCCACATGCCATGCCACAAACTCATTCCTCCTCTTACCCTCAACGTACCAATCTTAATGAAATCGAAATGTTAAATCCATAAGGCGTGGCAAGCATTTTCTATAGTTCAAATAAATCTTAAACTGTGAAAATTATCCAAGAAGAACCGTTGAACTCGGGTATGAACGTCTTTAACTGAGCTGCGCCAAAATGATTCAACGTGTATTCACTCATTAGCACCCTGGTTTACCAATAAGCAATTCACGTGGACGGTTGTTAACGTGTCTGAAAATAAATTACGCCTTGCAGCTACTACAAGCTATCAGTACAGGTATAGACTTTAGAAAAGGTTGGCAAATAAATCGTTAAAACATAAAATAACGAAGATAGTTGGTGCGTTGCGTTAACTATCGATCAAAAGTCTAATAAAGAGAAACGAAAAGAGCTATTGATTGTTTCAGCGTGAGACCCGTTTCAATAAGCTCAGGATGGAATTCACTAGAAGAAGTAAACATTCAAATGGCTAAAAAATTCAGAGCATCAAAACGGTGCATAAGATAGAGTTAGGAAGCAATGACTGACGATAAAGATGTTACTAACCGGTTCTTAAAAAACGTTTTAAACGGCTAAAATCGATGCCTGGTTCATTCTGTATATCATTTTAATGAGAGGTTTTTTCTTTACATATGAGCCGGTATTTTTTATAGTTGCAATGAAATCATGCTTAATACCATTGAAATTTTGTTCGACTTTGGTCTCAAAGCAAATTTCATGTTTGTGTCACATTTACGACCAAAGCAAAGACGAACATTATAAGCCATGGAAGTGCATAAAATGTTTGTTACTAAATAACAAGGCATAACTTGACCATTGCTTATTTTCTTAGCAAATTTATTTTGTTGACCATTTGTTTCCCCCTTTTTAAATTTCATTTGTTTGCCATACACATTTATTTTGTATAATTTGAGCCGGTTTAATACATTTTATATTGCATGAGTGGCAATTTTTATTAGCCTTCTTGGTTTAATAGAGGACACGACAAAAACAAATCGGTCTTCGTATTTGGGCTTGAAAGTTTCCTTCCTTTTTTCTTCCCAGTCCTTTTTTGTGTGGTTTTTAATGGGGTTACCGAGTATAAAACCATTATCCGATAGTGCCTAGTTCATCTGGTAACATGAATGTACCCCTAAATCTACGCTGGACTGAAATATTCAGCTTAACAGCCCGAACAGATAATACTGTATCAGTTGAGGCAAACATTCTTTTAAAAATATTTTGTTTAAGGACTTTCTCTCACGTTGGGTTTCCCCGAAGATGATAAAAAGACTAAACAACAACAAAAAAGATATATTTCTTGTATAAGACCTGTCCTATTCAGCCGGAGAGTTGTATTTCCTGTCAGCACAAGCCAGAGGAGAAAAGACTGAGCTGTAGAGGTGTTCCTCTTGTGAACGCGACTTCATAAAGTCACCGTCTTTATATTTATTATCACCCTCATTTATTCATTCACCATCTCGAGAAAACTAATTAACGTTTCTAAGTGGACCTGTCGAAGTCTTTAATTACGTTTTGGCATTAAATCGTCCCTTGCAGCTGTTCAGGCAATCATAAGTAATACATACAATCAGAATGAGTTTCCGTTTTGTATTCGATTAACAAAAGTAACCCCAAGGGAACAGACGTTACTTTGTAAACTGGTTACAATACAGACAACAACGTCTGTATATTATTTATGACTCCAACGTAAATAATTCATGTTCAATGACTCATTTCGCGATACAAATTATCGAAAGGAAAGTTTACGAACGAAAGTCAGGGCGAAATCTGTGTCCGATTTAAAGAGATTCATTAAATATTACTTCTTCGGTTTTTCCTTAGGAATTATTGAGTTTATTAAGCTTAAAAAACACTGGCGAGGACAGTGATCGTGTCGTAATTAGTGCTTGTGACGTCATGCGTGGTGTGATTATTTATCACAAAAATAAAAAGACTAGCATTGTTGATTTTTACATGGCAATCAGTTGGTTTTTCTTGTAAAGATTGGATCATTTCTCATGATGGCAGTGTTTCAAACAGCCCATTTCCCATGATGGTGACATTTTGTTGTTTCACTACAACTGTCATGGCCACCAGAAGTCATTTCCCTTCTCTCTTCTTGATTAATTTTTGTAGTCCCAGTGAAGTGTAGTTACAGTAGTTCTTCAATTCCACCAGCAGACAGCAAAAGGAAAAAACTGTAGCGTGAGCAAATACCAACGACTCAGCCAATCAGATTTGCGTGTTCGCAATATGCTACTGTGAATATTTACTAAAAGCTGAGCTCATCCAACATTCCACTGAATTATAAAAGTCGTTTTCTAGTTTTAATGTCGCACAACATATATTAATGAAAAGCTCAGCTGAGGTGGAAAAGCCCAAGGTCCACTCCGGAAATCACACTCTACGTAAAATCGGGAAAACATGGAAAGGGATGATTTATTAATATAGCTTAAGATTACTCATGGACATTAATTAACGCTATTAAGGTTTTATAAAGTTTTAGAAGCTAAAGAAATCCAAGACTTTCTTCTACCGGTCTAGTGAAGGTCGTGGAAACCTCCCGCCAAGCAAATAAAAGCGCGTTGTAATTGTGATTGCATTGTCAGGCCCACGCGCGGGAAAACTAATGAAGCACGCCCGGGGGGGGGGGGTACCCCCCACAATACCTATACGGGTATGTGCCGCCCAACGGGGTCGTAATTTTGGGACTCCTGATCCAGAACGGGGTATCCATTTTAGAGATGTTTCCTAGAACGGGGTATAATATTCGAATGCACGAAAGTTTACAATTGTCAGCAGCCATTTGAAATTATTTTAAAAATAGTGATAAAAGTGATAAACCAAGTATAACAATACATATAAATTTGTTTCAATCTACTTTTTCACTATTGTATTTAGAGAACCGAACTTGGTTGACGTTTTATTCAAGTTATCTTTAATTAATTCGCTAGATTAATTTTATCAATAGAACTTCTCATAAGGGACAAAAGTTTTAGTAAAAGTTTTTCAGTTAGTTTTTAATAAAATGGTAAATTAAGATATCGCCAATCATGGCTTCAGCTTCAAGTTTCAAAACGAAGCAATAATGCGGCTGATTTGTGTAGAACAAGAATTGTTGTATTTGGTTGTAGGAGTCGAAAAAACAAAGAAATAACGTAAAAAAACCTGGCTATTGCAATTATCTCCATTTTTAGAACGGGGTATTAAAAATTGATTTATTTCTAGAACGGGTATCATTTTAAACGCAAAATCTTTCTAAAACGGGGTCCTATTTTGGAGACCCGGGCGGCACATACCCACCTAAATTATACTTGAGTACCCCCCCGGGAAGCACGTTCACTAATTCAGACACGTCCTAAAGATATAAATAGAGTAAAATTACTACTACTACTACTACTTTGTTTGTTAGGGGGGGAGGGGGGCTGAAATTCTTTGAAAATGAACTAATGAATTTGATGAAATAGGCCAAGGTCCATTTAAGAAACCACCAGCAATTCCATCTTCCCCTTAATTCTGCAATGTGAAATTTGCTTAGCTTTTTTAGCTTCATTTGTATACCCTCTGTAAACGATTTAGGAAACAATATGAAACTCATGATATTTAACCATAAGGACTGTTTATGGGCTAGAAAATTAATCAACACACATAAGCCGCAAACAACGGGTGTAAATGGAGCACATATCAGGTACGCTTCTGGCACAAGCCGCAGCCTATATTACCTGCTAATAAGGATTGCAGAAGTGGAACATTCATGGACTACTCGTGCCATCACATCAATTCTCCCTGGCCTTTCTTCGCCTTTCTTTTCCGATTTTCTGTTGTGCGCCAACACTTTCTCTAAGCCAATAACGAGCACATGGTTTCTTAGAAATTTTCTGCAATTACTTCCTGATATCTCTTAATGTTTTTGCGGAGGCTCAAATTATTTGGCAACTGATTTGGAGAATATGATGAAATAGGACAAAATTAATTAATGGACGTGGGACCCTAAGCGTAAACTGCAGTTCAATGATTGCAGAAAACAACGATAGTTTGGTCGTATGTACAAAAAGAAAAAGAAAAAAAGAGAAAACTGTACCGTGTGTAAATACCAACGACTTAGCCAATCAGATTTGCGTGTTTGCAATATGTTACTGTGAATATGTACTAAAAGCTGAGTTCATCCAACATCCCAAATTATAAAAGTCGTTTTCAAGTTTTAATGTGACACAACATATATGGTATTTATGAAAAGCACAGCTGAGGTGGAAGAGGCCAAGGTCCACTCCGGAAATCATACTCTCCGTAAACTCTGGAAACTATGGAAAGGGATGATTATAGCATTAATTACCACTGTTAAGGTTTTTAAAGTTTACCGAGCTATAGAAATCCATGACTTTCTTTTACCGGTCTAGTGAAGTCGTGAAAACCCCCCATGAAAACCTCCCATGTAAAACATATAAAAGCACGTTGTAATTGTGATTGAAATAGAAAGGTTGCAAAAGCGCGCGCTGCGGATAATACAACCCGACTTATCCTATGCCGAGGCTCTAGTAGCTCCAGACATCACATCACTGTATGAGAGGAGACAGACCTTGAGTAAAGCTCTATTCGACGAAATTGTAAGGGATCAAAGCCTCAAGCTTCATGAACTGCTGCCGCCACGCAACTGGTCCACCTATTGCACCCGAAGCCAGGGATACTTCAAACTACCGATTTGTAAGACAAATAGGTTTAAAAACACTTTTATTATGGAAAACAGTTATAATTATTAGTAGTAATTTTAATTATTAGTATTATTAGTATTGATGTTTCCCTTTTTGTATTATATTATAGGTTATATTTTACCCTTTTTATAGTAGTTATCATATATTCATATATATTTTTAATATTTACACTGTAAAGTAGGTCACATTTCAGCCAGCCCGGGGCTGCAATGATTTTACTTCCTAATAAAGCTATCTATCTATCTGCATTGTCAGGCGCACGTGTGTGAAAATCAATGCACGTTCACTAATTCAGACACGTCCTAAAGATATGAATAGAGTAAAATTGCTACTACTACTTTGTTTGTTAAGGGGTGGGGTGGGGGGGGAAGGTGGGGACCGGAAATTCTTTGAAAATGAACTTATAGGCTAAGGTCCATTTAAGAAACCACCAGCAATTCCATTTTCCCTTTAGTTCTGTAATGTGAAATTTGCTTAGCTTTTTTAGCTTCATTTCTATACCTTCTGTAGGCGATTTAGGAAGCAATATGAAACTCATGATATTTAACCATAAGGAATGTTTATGCCGAGAAAGTTAATCAACATACATAAGCCGCAAACAACGGGTGTAAATGGAACACATATCAGGTACACTTCTTGCACACGCCGCAGCTTATATTATCCGTAGTGCTTAACCAGCCGCAAAACGCCTTGTCTACTTACTGCAGACCTCACGTCTTGTGCGTTTTGCAAAAATATGACATGAAAAAGCGACATTTCTTCAGATTCAGATTCAGATTTTTTTATTTTTTGCACTATTCCAAAAGGTTGCTACAGAAATTACAATACATTACAAAAGTAAGAAAAAATAAAACAACAAATTACATAAATCATGAAAGGTGAAATGTGCGCAGTGACCAAAGGAGCTTAGGCTTTCGAGTTGGTTACTGCCACGTACAACTAACTGGCGTAGACATTTACATAGAACTACAAGTAACATATAACGAAAAAAGGAAAATTAAAAGTGCATAAAGTCTTATCTACGATTTCATATAAAAACAATAGAAATGATTATTGATAGTGAGGACAGAGATATCAAATTACCCATTGAGTATTTAAAAGGTACAGAATCTCTGCCTTAATTTCTTGTCGAATACTTGGCAAGAATTCTTCATTCCATAATTTCGTAAATCATGTATACTTAGTTGACTTTCGGTAGGCATTATACTTTAGATCCGGTCACGCTTTACTTGTAGATTTTACTTGTCGAAAGGGACATCAGATAAACACGTCACACCGCCATCATTATGCAATTTACACTAGAGTAAAGAGTTAATAAAATGAAAAGGCCGCAACTGATATAGTTTTAATTTATCTACCAATAGACTACTTAGGAGACATTTTGACGTTCTACGTAACAAAGGACGCGAGGATAGTAATCCTGTACGTAGCGACGTGAGGGAAAGTACGCTAATTAGGATTGCAGAAATGGAACATTCATGGACTTCCCGCGCCATAACATTAATTCTCCCCAGCCTTTCTTCCCCTTTCAGTAACATTTAGTTGGGAATGGGAAGGAGTCTGGATCTGATCGGGAAGTGGGTCTTGTGCTTGCAACTGATGCTTGTTTTGCTTTCCGAGATAGCCGCCAAGGACTAGGAACGAGTCTTAAGTGTTTACGAATTCAACTTAGGTAGATAAAATTTAAGAATTTGGGACAAGCAGGAATTGTTCAAGTTTTGATGAACTATGGCTTGATTAGTCCTTGAGCTACGAGAAGTACATCAACAATAGAAACAACAACAGAAACGGTAACAAAAATGTTTATTACAGTTACAGCGCAACACTCACAATGGAAACTGGAATGAGGAAAGTCACACGCTAGACTTCACAGCAGCTTATTTCTGCGATTTTAGCCATCCTTGTTAAATTCAAGCAGTTGTTAGTGACCCTAACAAAGAGTACTAAAACTGTACGCTCGCAAGGGGAGCAAAAAATTGCGCTACTCGTCTGCGTGTCTTTATCCTTATAACAATACTATATACAGTGCTAATTGTATCAAAAGCACTCTACAAGTAGAGTAAAAGTATAGAAGCCAAACAACTCTCTGCTGAGATTGTCTTGTTTGAATTTTAATGCGTGAGCCTCGGGGCAAGCTTAGCAGTACAAGCACATGGTCCAGAGGAGTTAAATTTGAACGTAAGAATTACCCTTCGTACATCTTACTTTGTAAAATATATAACATCGTCACTTTGTTCAATAAATTTGCCCAATGCGATCTTTGTGAATCCAATTTGAACGGCTTCCTTCTCTTTCCACACTCTGTATTTCTCGGTCTTAGCGCTAACCTCTTAAAGCGGAGCTTTCCAAAAGAGGCACGAATATTTAGAGTAAGTCGATCTGAGTGAACTTAAGAGTCCACAGTAATTTGACCTGCAGTACATGTACTAAGTATCGCGAGTAACGCGAGGCCGCAACAAATTATGTCGGTTGTCTTTTGGAAGGAATACAGCCTGGGTGCAGAAGTCTACCATTCCCTTTGTTGCACGCGGAAAAGGAAACAAAGAAAATAGAAGACGTCTGCACGCAGGCTACAAGGAATACCGACCGTCTGCTCGACGTTCGCTCCTCTGATCACTGTGGTACCACCGGTCGTTCAGTGAATTTCTCATATTTTATGTATAAGCAGCACGCGAGCGTTTGGCAATTTCCTGATTTACAAGGAAATAAAGCAACTTTTCGTTTCGTGTTTGACGTGCTTAATGGTGTGATTCTTTTGCTTGATTGTAATTGTGCTTACTACAGACTGCCATCAGCAACCTAGATAAAAGAGAAGAAAACAAACAGCTTTTACCAAAGGCTTCCTTTTGTTAACTGCATTAAGGTTTGCATACCCTTTGATAAGTACCGGTAGTTGCTAAATCTATTATCATACTGCAAAAATAATTGTTCAACCGCATGAAAGTAAGAAACTGAAGTGATAAATAGGACATAAGATTTTGTATTTTATCTGACTTTGGTTGCTTTCTTTTTAGCCAATCCAAATCTGCAATTTTTGACCAAAAATCGTTTTTCTTTTGAATTATGAATGATCCACATACGATGGTGGATTGTTCTGATTAGTTGCCTGGGTTGGATTGAATGATTGAATCAGGTTAATGGAATCTGGTCTCAGATTGTATGTTCCATTTAGCAAAATTAGATATTGGCCTGCTGAGAACGTGTTCTGTAAGGATAAAAACTTATTTTTCGTTTTTTCGGTTTTGTTCCAGCTAGCAAAAAAGCCTTCGCTGTCTGAAGAAACTGATCATGAATTGACCCTAGTAGAGACCAGCTTCAAAGTTCTCTTTTCAATATCACTACTGCACGTAAACTGAATAAAAACTGTCAATTTAGTCATCTAAAACCACGACTGCTCATGATGTGGATTTCACAATTTCTTTTTGATAGATGTGATGTTTAAAGTTCACTATATGTCATTACAAAATGCCTCCGTTTAAGGAGTTTTATCATTTTAATCCTTGGATGCTTCGTCTGTATGTTCTTGAACCTCTAGTTTCGGCCACAAATTGGATGTCCAAAACTATTAGGAGTTAACGTACAACGAAAAATGTTAAGGATGAAAGCATTACCTTGAGTGTCAACCAGCCAACAAACTCCAAGTTCGTTCATTCGTTTGCATCATATTCTTGCCGCAGCTTGCGTAGAATCTTGGGATTTCTGCGACGTAAGTGTGCATAGTCCCACTCCCTCTCCAATTCAGGCAGCGGGCGTTCAAACACCTCTCGAAAGTCAACTGGAAATGACATCGCAAATGCCATATGAATGCTCGGTTGAAATAACTCATTTAAACAGGTATATATATATACATTTTGGTGTAAATATAGCTTTTATTTACAAATAACATAATTTACCCAAATGCCTTGGAATATTTTCTGTGCAAGTTCCGTCATTGCATGGTCGCGTCTGCTTCAGTTCACCATCACAGTCGTCTCCATACGGCCCTTGGGGAGGTGGGTTAGTACAGGTTCTGGTTCTAGTTTGAATCCCTTCTCCGCAAGTCACACTGCAGTCAGACCAGAAACTCCAACGAGAAAAGCCACCATCAACACCTGGGTAGAAAAATAAAAAAACCACTTCTGAACTTTGGATGCTAGAAAGCACTTCTGCAGTTGATATTATAAACATACAAAAGTTTCTCTAGTGAAAAGCATACGAAAAGCGAGAGCCCTTTAACGTCATATCTTGTCGTGTTTCTTTTGTTTCACTACACTTTTGTTATAATCGTTGCATATTCTTTATTAAGGTAGGAGGGTATAACTGATTCTCGAGATCAGCTCTTGGGATAGTTCCGAAAAGGGGGAAATCTCAACTTTGTGAGACTCCTTGGGCGATCTGACGTTGTCAGATACCCTGACAACGGGGAAAAGGTGAACAGCTTTCAAATAAGTCAAAAATGGGATTAAGTTGTGGAAGGTTGCCTAATAGGGTAATGGCGAACCGCTAGGAAATCCTTGGAAAAAAAAACTGCTAGTATGGGAGGGGGGTGGGGGGTAGCCTAGCTCGCGATGAATCAGCATTTGATCAAGGGGAGTAGTAATGTTCTTAGTCGCAGAAAACAAATGTAAGCACTGCATGATCTTGATGACCCCTTGACCTGGCTTGTACAATCCAGGTGACTGGACACGTGACCGGAACCCTTATTAATTAATTAATGTTCTGAATCACTGCAAAACTACATCATTGTAAGATTTGTTAATCAAGTCACGGATTTCATTTGAGCTCTAGATGAACAGATTTTCTTGTTTGAATTTTAATATTCTTGAAAATCCATACTGAAGAAAGTTAGCGGCGGGTATAGCCTAACGTGGGCGAAAGACCGTCGCTTGAGTCGGGTTTCTGAACCATAAAGCAAGTTGGAACAACCTTCATCTTTAGAATTTCATAAGAAGAATAGTCAACCCAAAATTTACTCGGGGGATATACGGTATGTGTAGGAGACTTACTGCAGGTTTCGTTCAGTATTTCGGCGAACATATCTGACAGCTGGTTAAAGGTGGTTGCACTGTCAACATTCTCTCCAGCAATCTCCTCCAGTTGACCCTCAATTCCGATGGTTACGATCCTAACACCTTTCGCCTGAAAGAAATATCAAAGCCGGAAATACAGGAAACTGTAAGTTAGTCTGCTTAGCATGTCACGCATGGGAGAAGAAACGAAACACTGAGTCCCCGAGGAGAGTCGAATCCTAGTGCCTTGAGCCTTCGCACGGCCGGTTTGTTGCTATGTCCACTGTGCTAAAGGGAAATTCGAGTTGCCGACGGTCAGACATTGAAACCATGATCTTCTGCGCAGCGGTCGGGTGCTTTACCGGGAGGCTGGTAAGAAGCTAGGTCGTATTTATTGGCTTGATAACACCCCAGGGGGGGTACTCCGAGTTTCAAGTGACGGGGATGATCGAATGGGGGCAAAAATCAATACCCAAAAAAATCCCTAGGGCTTCCAACAAAACCCAAAAAAATCCCTGGACCAAAAATTTACCCCCAAAAAATCCCATGCCGAAATTCCGAGCCTTAATTTCCAGAAAGGATTAAATGATCTAACACGAAAAAAAAAACCACTAGAAATTGAATGTTTGTATTTGGTTATAATTCATCATACCAGATGATTTTATCCTTTCCTTATCTGGTAGTCATTCTAACAACACTAGGGACACCCAAGAACATCTTCTGTATCAACAACAACATTATGAATGACAACTCTAAACAAAACAAGACTACCCGGGCAAGAACAAGTTTGGTTGTACTTTATTTGCGGAACTACGCGGCCGGGATACATGGGCACTACCATGAATCTTCAGATCATTTTGAATGCCCAAAAAAATCCATACTTAAATCAAGCCACCCAAAAAAATACCTGCCAAATCTTCATACCCAAAAAAATCCCGGAATCGAAAATTTCAAACCCAAAAAAATCCTTCGATCATCCCCGTCACTTGAAGTCCGGAGAACCCCCCCTGGGGATAACACACGTCCTGTTAATACGATTTACACTGTACGATTTTGTAGCATGCGATATGCTTACGTCATGCCTACAACACGAATCGTGTCGTGTAAATTAAACCTACAACATCCCTACCACAGTCGCACGCAACGCGACAGCCGTAGAATTTTAAAACATGTATTAAGAGGCAATGTCCACCAAGACGGAGCGAAATCGCAAAAAAGTGGCACATGATGAAAAATCAAAATTCTCCGTTTTTTGCCCAGAGATACCGTATGGTAGGTCGAGAAACGTGGTGGCATATTTTGTTGAGAAAATATTTTTAAACGTCCAAACAATTAAAAAGCCGTTACCGCACTACGTGTCTCTACAAACACCCCGAAGAAACGCAAATCATACCTTCTCGTAAACTTCACTCTGTTTAATTCGCGTCATGGAAAAATCCTGTTTTGAGCTTAGAAATTTGCAGTTGAAGAGTTTACAAGTAATTTAAGCCAAATTATACTTAAGTGGATTAATTTTCAAGATCATGGCGAGCTCCTGAAAATCACTAAAATTCGTTTACTCAAAATTCTCAATTTGGCGCATTTTTTCAAGAGAAAGTTTCCCTCCCCGGTAAAACACCGAATCACTTGAAATTCAGAATTCTTGAAAGAGGAAATGCCGTTCTTAAACCAGGTTTAAAAATTAGTTTCGGGCTTTTTATCAGCGCCGAGTACAAACGCTGTCAAAATCCCGATCATTACAACATCAACACGTCAACAACTGGCACATACCTCCGACCAAATTACCGAAAATTTGGACATTTCTTCTCTTTTGGTTGGTTTTCGGTTGTAATCCACAGCGGAAAGGTAATGTATAGCTCACCTGAATATGGTATTGTCTAAATATCAGGTTCTGTGCGTACTCTTTCATAATAACCATTTTGACGTCCGGGGTCAACAACATCACTGAAGCATCGCGTATTGGCAATCAACCCAAATGACTTATTTCCATCACGCCTGCTTTTGTTAAAATCAAGAACCTTCAGAAATAAAATGATTTTGCCTTATTTGGACTTCAAAACAGTTTTCTCCTATAAGACGTCTTTTCCGTATTTGTTGCTATATTTCGAAACGATAATTTCTTGCCGAAAGCTCACAAGCCTGTTTAGTTTGAGTCACGCAACAAAATGTCACGCAATTGATTTTACCTGACGTCAGGTTTGACCCTGGAAAAAGTGATTTGGAGGGGGAAATATACAGGAAACATTAACAACAACGACAACAACAACAAACAAGCAAGCAAAAAACAAACAAACAAACAAACAAAAACAAAGTAATGTGAACTTTGAAAACCTGTGGACCCAAGGCCCGATTATTTATTTATCATTATCATTAGACACAGTGAAGCCTTGCCAAAACCTTGCCTGTTACCAGGGCTTTGAAAAAGAAATTATTATTAGGCCTCTAAGTATTGGTCTTCAAATATTGGTCAAGACAGGAGTAAGAAAGTTTACTCAGGCACAAACCAGGGTGCCGGAACCGTCCTTTTCGTTCTTTATAAGCTTATGAAACCATTTTATGGCAAACCTAGCGGATTAAACTTTTGTACATGAAACTCAAAATAAAGTTGAGTTTGAAACTCAACTCTTGTAGAAACTCATCATGACAAGGAGTCCTAATGTTCAGGGCTCTTTGTCACTTTCCGCCGGATCTTCTGAGCGGTGAAGGCGACGAAGGTAAAAAACCACCCTTGTGACGAATGGCTAACGCTCGAAACGTCAGCTCAATTTATCTTATCAACTGAGTTGATAAATACAAAGTTTTGTGTTTCGCTTCCCCACCGACGCAGCACCGCAGTTTCCCAAGAAACTAACCCTCTTGTTTGTCAGATGACAGTTGGTTGTGCGATATTCTCCGCCTTTTCACGGTTTAGGAGAACGAGCTCCGTTTCGCTTAGAGCACTGCTATGGACGGTAGACCATCTGATGACAGAGCCTTAGATTTCAGCGCAAGTTTTAGTCTTATAGGTCCCACGCCATATGCTCTTCATACACAGACGGATTCCTTCTTTGGAAAACTTTATATTTGAGAGTGTGCTCACACCATCGATCTTCCAAGTTGCCACTAAAGGGCTTGTAATGGACGCGCACAGGGTGACACTTAAGGATGGTTCTCCACCAAGATCTTGATATCGTGTCTGGAGTTTAGGAGGATATATGTATCCGACTTAGTCTCCACCGGCCTTGCGGTCGCAGGCTCCCTTCCCTCCATGGGGAGGGAAGGGAGCCAAGAGTTTGAACACCACGCCGAACGCTGCTGCGCAAACTAAGGTGGCCCTGCTGGCCCTGCAGTGATAGCAGCCAGTGTTGTCTTGCCGGAAGCTGACTGTCTTTAGGGCTGGTATGGGGGTGTTAATCTGCTCAATGACGTCTGCCATCACAGAGAGGAATGCACGAAAGTGGCATGAGAAAAAAAGTGTACTTATCAAGCCCACTGGAACGAAGACGCCGATGTGTTGCAAAAGAGCTTTGGACTCCGACTTGCCAATTCCACGGTCTGCTTTTCCCACCTCCCGTTCGAGGCATACTTAGACAGCCCTGGTAGAACTCAACATGACCAACGTCGATTAGTCCCTCTGCGTTAGCCAGTTCCCACAGAAGAGCGATGGGCTGGGCAAATGGTCCATGTTTAAAATACTACTTAGAATACTATTGCCCGTGCTAAAAGAAAATCAACGAAGCTCAACTTCTGAGTGGATATCGCTGATTCGGCCAACACTGCATGTGTGACCCGAAAAGTCTTTTTTGTGACTGGAACAGCAGCTGCTCGTTTATATCGCTTGTGAGAGGCGCAAACGCCTGCAACTAGTTTCTGAAAAGAAAAAAAAAATAGTGACCTCTATTCGCAGCCAAGGGAGATTATGGTTTGATTGGCTGTTGTACTCGGTGACAGGGCTCCTGACTGCAAGAACTCCAGAGAACCCTATCTTTTTACAATGGCGAAATATAGAGGAAGCGCTCTACAACTACTGTGTGTTAAATATGGCGTTTTCCTTTTCTTTCTGTTTTTTTTTTTAACAAAAATTATCAGTTTTTGAACATTTACTCAAAGCCGATCCGCACCTAAGACATTTTGTCTAGTTTCCAATATTGTCGCACCTCAAATTCTCACACGCCTGATTTCCAACAAGTGTTTTATTTCCGCAAATGGCAGGTTCTCGAGGCACCTTCTTCGACGCAACACTGGTGGCTTGCGAATAATATTGAAATCCTTCACCGTGAAATTCATAGGCTGTGGGAAAAATATCCTAAAATGCACTCACGCTAGGGAATATTCGCGTCTTGAAAAGTCGATATAAGAAAAGATATAAGAAAAATATATCAATGTTTGCTATTTTAGAGCTTAGAGTATCGGAAGCTAATACTTTCTGCTCAGTAGTGAACACGTGACAATTTTTTCCTCTTGCCAGAGCGTCACAAAATGTACATCTACGTAATCTGTAACTTGTTTTGCACAGGTTGAAATTGTGGGGTGAATAGTCCCATCATATGTAGTATCACTCTATTTTACAAGTCAAAAGATATTTCAGGCATAACTTCGGCGGTGTAACATGACACCAAACAGAAGGACGGACTGTGAGTAAACAAACAGTTGTAGCCAAGTGCTAAGCATTGAAAACTCACCGGGGGGGGGGGGGGAGGGGCTCACGATTATAAAGAAAAGTGAACTAAAAAATTCCAGGGATCTTGTAAAAACAAATGGATGCCTTCTTTGTTAACCTTCGATATGCTTTAGTATAAATCATGGAAAAGAAATCAGCTATCTCTGCGGTTTGTTTTTACGTTGAGGTAGTCCGGCATCTGGGATGAAAACGGTCATTCGGGTCGAGTTGCTGACACAAACGCCATAACCATTTATTTCGCCTTCTGTCTTATACAATTTCTTTCATAGCTTAAGTTACTTCAGACGTCCTAATCTGTCGATTTTTTTTCCCATTTTTGCAATCCCATCATCAAAACCTATTCTGTGACTTGACCAGAACCCGTTGCGTGACAGACAAATTTAGTTAAATCAGACCATAATAATTAACACAGATAACAGTGCGGTTTCTGAGATGAATGTGGAGATCACTGCAAAGTTATTTAGTTTCTTCAGGGAATTAACGCTGAGAGATCATTTGCCATTCGTTAAGGGATGTGAATGTGATGGTGGAGTCGTTATTAAATCTGGAGATACCAGGAGATAGCGGTTGATTCCACGCGTCAAGATGGCCCTTGGACAATACACCTAAAACTTGACAAAACCTGGCATTCAGACAAAATCTTATTCAAAGTGAGCTAGACATGACCTTTATCCTGTACGTTTCATCCAAATACCAAGGGAAAGAAGAAAAAAATTCCAAGTTTTCGGCTATTCGGTCGAAGGCACGAGCCTGTTGTTTGTACTGGTTGACAGGTTAATGTTGTGATTATCGGGATTTTGAGAGCGTTTGTACTTGGCGCTGATAAAAACCCCGAAAGTAATTTTTATACCTGGTTTTAGAATGGCATTTCGTCTTTCAAGAATTCTGAATTTCAAGTGATTTGGTGTTTTACCGGGGATGGAAACTTTCTCTTGAAAAACTGTGCCAAATTATGAATTTTAAGCAAGCGAAGTTTAGTGATTTTCAGCAGCTCGCCATGACCTCGAAAATTAATTCACAGATCTAAAACTGGACTCAATTACTTCATACACACTTCAAAAGCAAACTTCCACGCTAAAAATGGGGGTTTTCTGGGATGCGAATCAAACAGAGCGAAGTTTACGAGAAGGTATGATACACGTTTATTTCGCGTGTTTACAGGACACATGTGGCCTAAACGTGTTACATTAACCCTTTACCGTCAGCGTTTTTCCCTTACAAAAACGCATCTTTTACCGCTAAAGCGGTTTTTGAAGTGCTATGGTGCCAAATGCCACTAAACGTTGCTACAAAAGCGTTTTCTTACATTTTAGCTCAATTTTGAGCCAGCTTCTGTTGAAAATTGTACATTATTTTGGTTTCAGGCATGCGCATAAGCCAAAATTTGGACTTGTTTTTTTGTTTTGTTTTTTTTTTTGGCTGATTCATTTCTAATTTTTTCTCGCTTCTTTTGCTTTCCTTTTTCTCTCCCTTTCTTTTCTCTTTATCTTCTACCCTTTATCACCTTTCTATCCACTGGAAAAGTTTGGGCCTCAGTCCTTCTAAAAACCTGGAACTGGAACATTGATCAACTAGGTGACTTGGCCTATCTTACCACCAACTTTGCAGCCAAAATTGGACACGTTTTTCTGGTATAGCTCTGCCAGGATTTGGTCGATATTCAAAATGGACACACGTATGGATGGATCTGTCCTTGCTGTGCTAGCTGCTTATCAAAACAATCTGGTGACGTCAAAAATGATGACGTCACAAGTGGCTGAATGGTTCCCGACTTCGACGTCGGGAAAATACAACTCTTGACGGAAAAGAGTTAAAAAAAAACAAAAACAAATTCAAGAAAAAAATTCCACCACGTTTCTTAGATTACCATAGGGTATCCGTGGAAAATTTATGAGGGAATTTTATTTTTCATCATGTGCCACCACTCGCTCGATGTTAGTGGACATTCCCTCTTAAAACCCCACGACAGTCATAGCTACAATCAAAATGTTACAATGACGAGTTGCATACAATCTTTGCTTGACGCATGTTGCATACGACAGTCGTGAGCAAAATTCGGACTGAAACAATCGGCAATGTCCTGCCGGGTGCTATTTTTCTCTCAGTTCTGCTTTTCTCCCTAACTCTTGAACCCATCCCGCCACACCCAGAATCCTTATTCCGGTTCACAGATGACTGGAGAGATGGTGTTTGTTGATTTTATTCCTGCCTCCTAAAATAGATCTCGATACTTTCCCTCGTGCGTTTTCAAGTCTCGAGGGGTCAAGGCTTTTCTTGATCGGAAATATATGTATGGTCTCTGCTAACGTTGAAGACAATTAAAATGACGCCATTTGATTCTTTATATAGGCCATATCCGACAACGTACCCGTTTCCATTCACATGCAGATAAAACCAAAAGATTATGATATCTTGGATAAAACTCATTTTGATACCGGGGGGGGGGGGGCACTCCCTTATTTGGCCTAAACGGTTATGTGCCTTGAACAGAAGCCTTGAACTGGGTGTGAAAGTTGGCGGTACGCGGTCTGCAACATTTTTCTAAAATCTTATTCTTTGATGTCATGATTAAAATAATTTCCTTGTGGTTACCAAAAAAATTTTGTATTAAACAGGGTAGTTAAATGAACGGATTTTGTCTTAAACAGGGTCAGGATTTGAATGCCTCGGCGGCACAGCCCCACCCAAACTTTCGTTGAGTGCCCCTCCACCCCCCGGGTTTTCATATAAAAGGTTGTGCACCAAGTGTTTCGATTAAATAAGAGGTTAAAGGCAATTCGGAAATGGCCTATTTCTTCAAAAAATCGTGCACACATTGACAAAACTATGTGTTCCTTTATGCATATACCATTCTTCTCAAAACCTTAATAGTCCTAGGAACATTTGTATTGCTGGCCAATTCCTGTTAATTTTGAATATAGCGATGGAAATTTCATTGACATAAGAACATTTCCTGTGTGATTTTTCCTTCAATTCTAAAAGTTAAGAAAATAACGTTATGCATTTTAATTAGCACTTTTCTGAAGAAGTTAATAATCAGCATTCTTACCTTGAGGGAAGAAATTACACCCGAGAAGAATTCAGAATCAGGATTTGTTCTCCCATCTGTCAATAGAACCAAGACATTTGGAAATACTGGCCTGTCTCCTCCCTCCACAGTAAATAGTGATTCATCGGCTTTCATCAGTGCCCGGTCAATGAACGTACGTTTTCCTAGTTTATTGGGAATGTTTTCTACCAGATGATGCACACTCTCGCCACTGTGGTATTCACTGTCTGCAAAGGTGTTTAACACCTCTGCGGTTCTGTCAAACAGAACGAACCCAGTGTGGGTGGCGTTGGGGCCGATTGTCAGGACGTCTGGGAGTTGAAGCAGGAAACCTTTCATCAACGCAAAATTTTTTTAGTCCAACACTTCCTGTTCGGTCCACCACAAAGGCCACGTCCAGTCCGGGAGAATCTTGGCAAGGATTTGGTGCTGAGAGATAGATTGAAACAACAACATTTTATCAGTAAAAAAGTTATTTTGTGTCGCCCCTTCCAAATCACTGTTATAATTACCAACTATCTAATGCAACTATCTAATGCAACTATCTAATGCAAGAATGCCCAACCTTAGGAATTGGAAAAGCCATTGAAACTCACCAGGCCTCTCTTACCCCTGGTTTTCTTTAAATAATGCCATCACATTGTGTAAGTGCCCCTATGGCACGGGTTTTTCCCTTGTTTTGATTCTGTTGTTTTGATTCAGCAATAGTTTAATTAATAATCTATAAAGTCACACTAGGTGGCTCGTCACGCGCTCCTTAAGTCGTATCGCATTTCCACGCAGAACGCATCTATTGTGTAATTCAATAATTTGATCGATTTCGCAAGTACTCGTGGTCTGAAGGAAAGCAAAGAAATTGTCTGTCGTATTTTATCGAAGGAAGGAAAGGATTTTTCTATGACAACTCTCGCCAGATCCGGCAACAATGTAAGTTTAATTCACGTCGAATATTTCTATAGCTAATTTCTTGCTTCTAATTTTGTAAATCAATTATTTTTAGTTTCACGGTCAGATACAACATTAAAGGAGGCGTTCCATGAAAGAAATTGGTGCGATATTTGTTGTGTCGATCAGTGGGAACTGCACGGTCCAGCTAGCGGCGGACAAGCGCCGCTATACATTGCCTATGAAGTCGACATATTTAGAGAAACCAGGGCAATCCCATGGTAATCTTCAGATTTAACCAAATTTGTTTCTATGTATGGTGCGGGTAACCAAGCAAGTGTAATTTTTCAACATGGCAGCTAGGAAAAAGAAACTCTACTTCGTTGTAATTAAATACTTACGACAGATCATGCCAGTGATGTCGGTGACTACTGCACCAATTCCCTCGTAGTCACCGACGAAGATCAATTCATTTCCTCCAATTTCATTTAAAACGTTTCGGTATCTCTGTTTTTGTGCGTCAGGACCGATGGCAACCACCACCAAGCGAACACCTTTTGACTGAATGAAAGAAAAAGCGAAAATAGCCACGTCTTCAGTTTTCCCGAAAGTGTAAGTGGCACGCTCTTGTAAGTATGACATTGTCCAAATTGAAAAAGTCACAAGCACTGCACACCCGCGTTACCTGTGTAACCTGGGCAACCTTAGCCACAAATGGACACTATGGTCACTGATTACCCCCTAATCTACCACAAAAAAAAAAAAAAAAAAAACAGTGAGCCTGATCGAGGGCGAGTTTTCTTGTGGCGCAAGCGATATTTGTCTCATTTTGAAAGCATACCCGGGTGCAAATAGACGAGTGGATAGAACTGCAAAAAAAAAAAAAACGAACTATCCGTGAGAGACGCCTTTTGTCTTTCAGGTTAATGTATTGACCATTATGGTGGAAAGGACCAGAAAATTTGTTCTATGTTAGTTTATTTGGCTTGGATAATTAAAATTTAGAGAGTTCGTGTAAAATAGCATTGCCATCCAACAATTTACTTTTGTAGGTTTTCTCAGTTTGATTGTTATCTGTGACGTACTGATGAGGCCTAAAAAGGCCAAAACAGCTGCCCACGGCTGGTATTTACTTATTTATAAGCTGATATCGGAATTTTTCTGTTTTTTTTATAGGGCCTTGAGCGGTATCATATAATAGCATCTTATCGAAATTAAATTATGCAATTGAGTTAAAGTTTTTTAAGAAGTTAATCGAAGTGTTCAAACGGCAGTGTTACAGTAACTTAACTTACTCGCAGTGATGGAGCTAGCTGCCTCACCTTTATATGCATAACACTGTTCTTGTAGTTCTGGAAGGATGTTTGTCTAGGATGTGATCTCCCATCTGTAAAAAGCACCATCACAGCCGGCATTCCGGGCCTGTGGCCACTGTCCTCGGTAAACATGTCTTGAGCCATCTGAAGGGCAAGATCCAGGCGGGTTGGCTTGGACAGATCACCAATGCTGCTAACTATCAGATCCAGAATGGCTTCTTTGGTGTAATAGTCAGTATCTTTGAAATAGCTGTGAATGGTGCTATCACTAGCGAAAGTCTCAAAAGAGACGTGGGTTCCATTATCAGCGATATCAAATTCTTCAATAAGAAGTCGTAGCGCCTCCTTCAGTTTAGGGGTGTTACGTTGTTTGATACTTTTCGTTGTATCCACCACGAAACCAAGGTCAAGTTTACATCTGGAACCTAGAGGGAAAAGCCATGCTTTACGACTAAGGTACAAACTATTGACAAGTGGGCTTTGTGTATAGGCTTACTCTGTGGCCTTAAGTCGCCCAAAGTCGCCTGAAGTCGCCTTAAATAATTTATTTCTGAAAAGGCGCAAAACAATCAAATTGCAAGAGGGTGCACATCACCATATCTAAAATAATTTGTCTGCCAAAGAAGTGCTCATTTGGTCACTACTCTCTCTGAGTGACTCCTGAGAAAGTGCTTCCATTTTTGTGTCAATTTAAATTTAAAATACACCCACTCAATTTGAGATTCAATCATTTTAATGATGGCAATTGTACCACTGGTCACTAAAACCTTTGGGGGGAACTCCTCTATAGAAATGACTGGAACATTGCTTTATAGCAAGCTCTTTAAAGTACAAATAATTGCCTTATATGGGTGTGGCTTACATTCATTTTCAGCTCCCCCCCCCCCAGCAGGTACTACATTGTAATTCCAATGATCAGTTGACTATTTCCTGTCACACTTTTTACAGTGTTTACCACAAATGACACCAGGATAATTCTAGTGGTGGTCATGACGACCTCTTAAAATACCACCAATTCACCTTAAAATAAACACCCTAAGAGGTACCAAGATGACCGCTTTCACTATATAAGTGAGAACAAGGCTCTAAACAGTTCCTGTTAATTGAAGATAACGAAAGGGATGGTGCACTAATACTTATACCTAATCGTACCATTTTGGTGCGCTTCGGCAGCATATCAGACGAGTTTGGTCGAGCCATGGTTCGTATTATCAAAATACCCATGGCAAGACCAAACGAGCCTGATATGCTGCCGAAGCGTATCAAAGAAGGTGCGATTAGGTATTTACCGTACCCAAATTCGTGCTAAAACCCGGCGTTATTTTTTCAGTTACCGTGATCAGTCAGGCGTTCTAGTCATATGGCGCGTGAACCGTGAGAAGAATAGTTGTTGTTATTTTTTTAAATTCTTTTCTTTGGAGTTTCATTTTCGTAATCTTGGAAGTCCAAATTAAGAGAGAAATTTGGAAATATCCGGCTCCATTTTGAAACAAAAAAGTTTCAGCGCTCCTCGTAAACGTACACGCGAGCGCCCGCGTCCAATCTTGGCACGAAATTGTATTTTTTTTCGCTGTTAGCGTTAAACAAATTACTTTCTAGTTTAACAAATGTAATAGTTTTGCGTTTCGTTGTATTTCTGTTGTAATTTTCATCTCTAAAGTCTGCAAAAAAGTGCGAATTTTAGAAACTGTCCATGATACCGAAGGATATCAGGTCAGCGACTTGATATCGTAGAAAATCATGAGAGTAAACAAGGCTTCTGATTGGCTAATTCACAATTTGGGTACGGTAAAAAACAATATCAACTCTTTATTTTCATGAAGAGGTTATATGTCAATACTTCACAGTGAATGATAAACAAAGTATCTCCTTCATCCCTCTACTAAGTGATCTCCCTTGAGAAGGTCCTCCTAAGCGTCGTGAAATCTTAACAGGAACTTCTACTCCCAAAAAACAGCTTGAAACCATATGTGAATAGCGCAATGAACTGTCTCTAAAGCAAGTACAGCCAGTACTTACCCAGTGTTAAGGGATCAGATGCCATAACACGATATAAATATTCTAAAATAGTTTCCCGGCATAATGACAGTACAAAGAAAAATCCACTTCAAACTACATCTGAAGTTAATAGCTCAGTGGGAAAAATGTCAAGCATCTCAGACGAAAATCTGCCAGGCGCTCATCTCATCAGATCAGTACTCGTACACAAACACATGTAAAGACCGCAAATTTCCTTGCCGGCTGACATTACAGTTCTTGGTTATCAATTTTTTCCTGTAATCGACCACTGAGAGGATCGAAATGTTGTTTCCAATGAGGCTAGCGCGTGGAGCTCGGAACGAGCATGCTGGGTCAAAAGGAATCTTGGGTAGAGAGAAAATAAAGATGGTGGATGCCATGAGCCTTTTTCTACTGCGTTTTGAGATGTGGTTGTTGATGACGAATTTTGGATAGGGCTAGCGTATTGTGCCAGCTAAAGAGAAGATCATTTGCTTGAGTGACAGGCAAAATGCTGGTTGGTGGAATCGTCCAGAGCCCTTACTTTTGTTGAGCTGGTGATTGTATTCAAGATGATGCTCAAGTTTGTAGCAGTACTGATGAAAAGGTGGAGATGGAGAAATTCAGAGGCATGTCAAATTGCGGAGAAATTTATCCTTTGTTTCCAGTGTTCGTGGAGTATTTTGTACGTGACAGGAAAGCAGCCAATTGATTACAATTTATAGTTTCTGAAAAGACCCAAGCTGTTTTGGAATACCCTGGAGTGTCCTGGAAGGTTACCAAATCTAAGTTTTATCTTTTCAGTGTAGGCAACATAGCATTGCTTTTATGCATGTCATCTCATCTGTTGATGTGTATAGATTTGAAAATATAATCATGACGGATATGATGACTGTTATTGTCATCTTATTGCAGTATTTTTAGTTTAATGGTCAATATAAAAAAGGAAATTCTCTAGTGTCAACTAGATGAATTATGTACTAGGCAATTCCAGTTGTGATCATTTCCGTTGTCGGCATAAAGCATGCTCTGTTCAATCCGCAGTAATCATCACACCTTGGAATTGACTGATTCACTTCAAGTCTGTTTTAAGTGTTATATTAGTAAATTGAGTGTCAATAATAAGATCTGGGCATGAGACCTTGTTCTGATGGTAAGGCCCGTGGTCTAAAAAGTGAATGTGTGATGGCTGGGGTTTCACTACCTGTGCACGTTCAACTTTAATTTGCATTGATCAAAAGAGGGTGTGGGGGCAGAGGTCTTACAAAGGACAACTCCTGGTCCTCGAGATTGCTGGTTGGGCCAGGGCCAATTAGAATACTCCCTCAACTTACCTAAAAATTGCCCTTAAGTCGCCTAAAATTGCTTAAATCGGCTAAAGTTGCTCAAAGTTACGGCGACTTAAGGTGACTCCATCGAAATAAATGATGCGCTCTTTGCCTCCCTAAACACTCTAATAACATCGTCATTTCTTACTCGATTGCCTTGAAACTTTCGCATTTTACACACAATTTATCGAGGAATAATACGTATGTCAACACGTAAATGTACTGTTCGTTAATTTTACGTGATATTGCTTTTATTGAACACTAATTTTTTTGATAAAATTGCTATTCTAACAAAACTGAGCGCTGCGATTTGGTTTAAACTTCTAGAATCAGCTTATAATAACATCTTACCTTGACTCTTCAAGTTTCCGCAAAATCGTAGGAACAGAAATACCGGTACAATTTAAACGTCAAAATAACAACCCCAGACGGACTTCAAAGTTTGGACCGCTCCAGCGCTTTCCAAATTTGACTGAAAAGCGTAATAACTCCAGATAAAGTAAGTTCAATGTATCGTTATAGTTAGTTCCAAACCGCATTTGGCTATCCGCAACGATGAAAAAGTTTGGGCGGCTATTATAAACTCACTTTCTGCACCAAAATATAACGAAGTCGCCAACTTCACGTTTTTTCTGAATTATATGAAACCTAACCGGACGAATTGAATAAAACTACCGGAACATAAAACTGAATCTTTTACACATACTTCGCGCTATTTTACTTTGCTGGGGCGGTCTTGGTTTGGACAATATATTTTTTGAAAGTAATGCACTATCGAAACTCTGTTCTGTATACGGCTTTGTTGTTATCTGAATTCCACAGTAGTGCTATGCAAATTTCCTTTCATTTGATGAGAATTTGAGGAATTTACAAATTGGCTAGGGGGGTGCATTGACGGTGTGTGGTCGCTACACGCTTTGGTGGTTTTATGCATTTGTTCTATAATTTCATGATCATGCTAATTGAAAGTAAAGGAACAATTATTATCCTATGAAATCCTATGCTGATGTCAGGCGACACACTTTTTTGTATATCTCAAAAGGACGATTTTAACCTTCACTGGCATGACATTATAGACACGTAAAACCACTAAAGTGTGTAGCGACCAAACATCGTCAATACACCCCCCTAGCCAATTTGTAAATTCCTCAAATTCTCATCAAATGAAAGGAAATTTGTATAGCATTACTGTGGAATTCAGATAACAACAAAGCCGTATACAGAACAGAGTTTCGATAGTGCATCACTTTCAAAAAAATATTGTCCAAACCAAGACCGCCCCAGCAAAGTAAAATAGCGCAAAGTATGCGTAAAAGATTCAGTTTCATGTTCCGGTAGTTTTATTCAATTCGTCCGGTTAATTTTCATATAATTCAGAAAAACGTGAAGTTGGCGACTTCGTTATATTTTGGTGCAGAAGGTGAGTTTATAATAGCCGCCCAAACTTTTTCATCGTTGCGGATAGCCAAATGCGGTTTGGAACTAACTATAACGATACATTGAACTTACTTTATCTGAAGTTATTACGCTTTCATCAAAATTGGAAAGCGCTGGAGCGGTCCAAACTTTGAAGTCCTTCTGGGGTTGTTATTTTGTCGTTTAAATTGTACCGGAATTTCTGTTCCTACGATTTTGAGGAAAGTTGAAGAGTCAAGGTAAGATGTTATTATAAGCTGATTCTAGAAGTTTAAACCAAATCGTGAGCGCTCAGATTTGTTAGAATAGCAATTTTATCAAAAAAGTAGTGTTCAATAAAAGCAAAATCACGCAAAATTAACGAACAGTACATCTACGTGTTGACATACGTATTATTCCTCGATAAATCGTGTGTAAAATGCGAAAGTTTCAAGGCAATCGAGTAAGAAATGACGATGTTGTTAGAGTTTTTAGAGAGGCATAGAGCGCGTCATTTATTTCGATCGATTCACCTTAACGAATTCATTTTCAGAAAAACCTGTTTCATTGGTCTAAAGTGGCTTTTTGGTAGACTTCAAAGTTAATGCCAAATATTCTTTACAGCAAAGCAGCCTCAACTTCATAGTAATTGTGACAAATATTTAAGAAAACCGTGAGAAGTTGTACACGGGAGAAGAGGACGGACAGTCAGAGTCATCAGTATATTGCAACGTTGATTAACGGAGATTCGTACGTTTAATGACAAGTTATTTTCCTTGGCACAAACATGCAGGACAGGAATAACTTGACTGGGGTGATATGAGAAAGAAGTTGAGCTGCGCAATCATTCACACTAACCGATGCATTAATCTCCTCACTATATGAAGGCTTTTGTTTATTGGTTGGAGCTCTTGTACAGCGAAGATCACCAAACTACATGGACCCAATATATAATTGCAAATTATATAACAACAGTTAATGACTCTCACCCGCGGATGTTATCGACAACATTCCAATAAGGAAGACCATGATACCAAAGACAGTCATTTCAATTTCGGCTCAAAAACTGGAAGGGAAACGAAATAGTTATACGATAAATTTCAATAAAGAGTTATGTCCTCAAAAACCTTTGCTTTATTTAAGAGGAATGATCAAGTGTGATCATTGTGCCTTTCTTTATAGGAGACGAACAACGAGTCGCATAACAAGACGAAGTAAACATTGTTTACCCAAGTTCGTCCCAGACGAAAGATGCGTCTCTAGAGTAAAAAGAGCCATTGTCTCTGAGAAAATTAACTGAACTGAGCACTACTTACACTCAAATTAAGAAAACCGTGAACACTGAAAATATTCCTGGAATGTGTGTTTTGACCAATCACACGCGAGACCTTGTAACCGCAGAAAACGAATGGGTTGTCAGTCACGGAATCGAGTTGTTTGGAATAACGATAAGGTTTAATCTTCACCAGTTTATCTTACAGAAATTGGAAGTGCTATTCCTTTCTATCTGAGAGCCCCACGCACTACGCAAGCGAAAATAGGTTTGAGCGCTTTTGCCGAATAAAATTTTTCGTCAAACCGACGCAACGATCAGTGTTTCCGACATTTCAAATAAAACCAACTCAAGCGGCAGTTATTTCACCTTGACGTATAAAAAACTGCAATGTTCTGTCTCCAAATTCGTCCATTGACAGCACAGCTGACTCGATTTATTTAGGCCGAATCATCCGTGCCTTCGAGCCGGGCTTGTATCATATAACGTCTAGCTGCACATTTTGAAAATGACATATTTTCAAATTTAGCAACGGTACACCAGGCTGTTGAAGAATAACGAGCGCCGCTTTTGACAGTCCGCGGTCGTTGCTACAATGCAGCCGCAACAAGCCAAAGACCACTCACACATTTTTCGTTCCCGTAGTGCATGTGGCTCTCAGATAAAAAGAAATAACAATTTAAATCCCGTTGTAAGTTAAGATGAAGGTCTTTCAAAACAAATCAGTGGAGAACCAACTCGATTCCGTGAATGAGAAACCCATTTGTTTTCTGCGGTTACAAGGTCTCGCATGTGATTGGTCAAAACACAATAAACATTCCAGAAATATTTTCAGTGTTCACGGTTTTCTTCGTTTGAGTGTAAGACCTTTTGAAAGGTCTTTAGTAGTGCTTTAATTTTCTCAGAGACAATTATAGCTCTTTTTATTCTAGCGACGCGTCTTTCGTTTGGGACGACCTTGGGCAAACAATGTTTACTTCGTCTTGTTATGCGACTCGTTGTTCGTCTCGTATAAAGAAAGGCACAAGACGGATTATCCCTCGAGACGAACTATCTACCTATGTAGTTCGTCTTGGAAGACGAACTACACCGATGGACGGATACTACGTCAAGTTTGTCCTTTATAACAGATGAACTATATGAGACGCATAATCAGACGAACTAAACATTGGTTGCCCAAGTTTGTCTATAAAAACGGCCATAGTGTCCAGCTGACATATCGCTGTCACAAATCAAGATTCGATGAACTGAAATCCGCTTCCACCCATGTAATGCTGCACTCAATCCCAATATACTTTTCCTGATTTGCTCTGTAGAATCTTTTCATCCAATTTTTGTTAACATTTGGCAATATGACATGGGAATTGAAATTTCGACATTTGACGCGATACTGCCCTTTTTAACGATTTGTTTTTCGGTGACGAAACCTATGATGTTTAATAATGTTTAACAACGTTAATTCCTACCAAGTTTGGAAGAACGAAACAAGAGCGTAGCAGATTGTCTTGAAGCCAATCATGCATGGCAGTGATCAGAAAGACGAATTGATTAACTTCTCTCAAACGACTAGAACAATACCGGAGAGATGTGTATATAAGAAGACATTTGATATATGTCAAAGCGATTTCTCCCATATATTGGTATAAAATCACGTCACTTGGCAGATTACTAATACCTACTAATTGATGCACGGTCCTTGAAAGAAAGGGTTTGATTGAGAACAGGCCGAGAACTGTAAGGGAGCTAAAAGTCAGTGACGATCAATACTGTAACGTTCGATGCTGATGCGTCGTTATGGTTTTCGTGAAAGCTATCCACCTTAAAAGTTTCATTTTTATTGTTAATGGGAAAAGTCGAAGGCTTCCCTTTTTCAACAGAAAATCCAAAACGAAACAAAGAGCAGTCCCAATTACAGTTAACGCATTGTTCGATATGAATTGCGCTGTCCGTTTGTGACTTGTGAGAAGAAATATTTTCGATTAGCTTTGCTCGAAAATGATTAAACTGATTCCTACTTGATAACATCGCTTTCTCCCTACGGAAAGATTACTTGAGTTGAGCCTCGGTCTTTAAACATGACAAATTTAATAAACAATATGTCGGTAAATCAAAGCTATCTGTGTCTAATTGTAGAACACAATAAGGGATTATTATCCCTTATTGCTAATGGAGGTCTGAAATCATTTGAGGTCATTTTAAACATAAAATTAAGAAGAGTGCCCACAACTTCATTACTCGTACAAAACCACTCCAATCGAAAGCCGTGCGTCATATTATCTTGAAGCAAGTCATGCGTTGCAGTCACTGAAAATTAGACCCAATTGAATTTCACCTCAAGAAGAACACTGGGTAAAATGCATGTGATCATATATTTCTATAGAAAGAACTGCACTGTATTAATCTGAAAAGTTTCTCGAGCTACACTAGAACACATCACAGATCTCTCCCAAAAACTTAGGAGAGTGGGGAGTCAAATTAGGGCGATGCCCTGGGTGGCAATCATAAAACCGACTGACCGGCTTTTTTTAAGTCCGCATTATTAGGATCACGACTGACGAGCAAAAAGTGCCCAAAGAAGTCTCTACATGGAAGGGCTAAAACTAAGACAAATGTTTTATGTGAAAGTCCTCGTGATCGTCCCTTATAACCGAGCAGAGCAGATATGGCAAGCGAGTGGATAAATCTAGTTAAACACTTACCGAAAGGGGAGTTTAAACGACATTTCATTGAGAACTCTTGAGGTGACCGGACCGGGTAGCTAGTACAGTTTTATCGTGACCTTACACGCATTAGTTAGTCATTTAGTTTTTAGACAATTTGTTTAAATCATGTAATTTATTATTAGAGAGGATTTTTTTTTGAAGTTTGTAAAGCGCTTTTGATCATATGTAAATGTAAAAAGCGCTATAGAAGTACTAAACATTATTATTATTATTATTATTATTATCATTACGCCTTGAAGGTGCACTCGCATTTTGTATTTTCAAAGGCCGTAAACAGTGCCTTTACTGCAAAAGAGTGAGGACGTGACGAACACGTACCAAAATAGCTTAGAGAAAAGGTGTCACGGAAACTTACCTTAATTACTGCTGAACAAGGACTACAGAGCAAGTGCTTTCCAAAGCTAGTTGACTCGATGATATATCCCGACTGGAGGATTAACATCTGTGCCGCATGCCATTTTCCTGGCTTTGTTTTGAACTGTATTATCCCGGTTTACAACCAATCAACCGTCACCTTGTTCTAGCACGGTAATCCTCGATGTTAAATGCAAAATGAACTACTTTGTTGTTGGTATCCTGTTTTAAAGCACTCTACAAAGCGAGCGAAGTAATTAATGAGTAATTAGTTCAAACCTGGCCAGTGAGATTTGAGAGCGAGAAGTTTTGCATTTCGACTAAAAATGACTTGTTGCCCTGCTTCACTTCGAAGACTTGCACTTAATTCAACTTTCTTAATAAAAAGAATCATTTATAGAAACCTCTCCATAAACTGTGAAATCCAAGGGTGAACTTAACAGGGAATATAATCTATCTATAAGACTTCATCACGAACGCGCACAAAATAAAATTCAAACGAACTACCAATACTTGCCAAGTCTTGTTATCTTGAAAGAAATCATGCGTTACATTAATACTATCACTGAAATCCATTTGAATACTGTCCCGAGAATGACAGTTTTAAGTCGGTAAACGTGCATCAGGAGAGTACATTTTTTATTTCAAAGAAGTAGACGTATCTATGAAAACACATTCTATTAGTTTCTGGCAAGTCTGTAAAAATAAAAATTGATAAAAGAAAAGGATAAAGTCGCACTCGGGCCAAGGAGGCCCACAAATGAAAATAGACCGCGGCAAATTGTCTTGAACCCAATCCTGCATTACATGGATCCGAAAAACCAGCTAATACCTTCCCTCAAACGATGGTTGGTGAGATGAAATGTTTATAAGGTCTGAATGTGATATGCGGCATAGCAAATCGATTTCCCCCATATAAGCATAAATTGCGACACTTATTAGCAGATTTCTGATAGCTGCTGATTGACGCACCAGCCTTGAACGTCATAGTTGAAACACTGACAACAGATGGAGAGAAAGCAATGAAGCCTTAAAATTACGCCTTTCAATCCGATTAATACCGTAAAGTTTGATGCTGTTCAGCGTCGTTACGCGCACTCATTTCATTTTCAAAGTTCTTAATCATTTCTGATAATTAATGAAAACGTCCAACATGAAAGGCCGCTTCTTTTCTCAACAGAAAATTCAAAACATAACAAAGAGCAAGTCCCGATTAAATTATACTTAACGCTTTGCTCGAAGGAATTACCTTGTCCTCTGTGACCTGGGTGCCCGGTCAACCATCAAGAAGATAACTGACTGGTACTTTTCAGTAAGTATACTGAAATGACCAATAAATACAGTGGCAATAAAAATTTTGACGTTTGCGTGAAGTGTCACAACTGACATGCAAAAAAAGCACAAATAAGTCTTGCATGGCAGGATGACTTAAACCTGAGATACCGACGTGGTCGCCCATTATCGAGGAGAGCAGATTTGTCAAGCGTGTCCGACAAATCTTACCTTAAGACTTCTTACCGAATGGGGAGTTTACACAACATTTAATGCAGTGATAATTCTTGAGTGGACCGAACAATTTGTTTAATTAAAGGGAGCCTTTCGGGTACCTAGTTCAGTTGGATGAGTTGAATGGTGAGCGCATTTGTGATTTTCTTAAGTAGACCTTACAAGGAATTGTAAAGGGCCGAGGACATGCCGGAAAAGTTTCTAGAAAAACGCTGCTATCGTATCCACATTTGGTAATAACCCCCAAATTGGTAGTTAACTAAAAAAAGTAAAGTCAAAGATGTCGAGAAAGTTCAAACTGAGGAACAACAACGACAGAGTAAGTGCTTTCCAAAGCTAGTTGACTCAATGATATATCCTGACTGGAGGATTAACATTTGTGTGTATGCCCTTTTCTTGGCTTTGTTTTGAACTCTATTATCCCAGGTCACAACCAATCAACCGTCACCTTGCTCTAGCGCTGTAATCCTGGATGTTATTTAATCCCTAATACAAAATGAATTGCTTTGTCTGAGACTTCATCTGAACACGCACAAAAAAAGAAAATTCAAACGAACGACAACTACTTGGCGAGTCTTGTTGCTTTGAAGGTAATCAGTGCGTTACGCTGATACTGTCCCTAAAATGCATTTGTATACTGTCCTGAGAATGAGAATTATAAGTACATGTGCATCAGGGGGGTATAACGCGTTCCAAACTAAAATGCGTTTTTCCAAACTTACGATTTTCTTACTACTTTCCGTTGAGAATTGGGATATTCCTCGACGCCTCTACCGTATTCATTGTAAATCGTATATTCTCAACAACAACCAAACTGGTTCAGTAAAGAATGCTTATAATTGAACAACACAATTTTCCATTCAGTATAAAGTGTGCCTTACGGTTCTGCTCTTACCAATAGGATGCAGAAATTCTGTATCTTGTTCAGTGGCTAAAAAATACACTGCACTGAGTTGAGATGCAGAAATTCTGCATTTGATAAACTGAATAAAAATAAGCAAAAACTACATTTAATAAGCAGTGAATACCAATAGGATGCAGAAATTCTGCATCTTGCTCAGTGGCTAAACAAAATACTCAAATCCACTGCACTGAGCTGAGATGCAGAAATTCTGCATTTGGTAAAATGAATCAAAATCAGAAACTATTGTTATTAAGCACTGACTACCAATGGATCAAGAAATTCTGCAAACTATATAAATTCACTGCACTGAGCTAAGACGCAGAAATTCTGCACCTGCTAAAATGAAAAAAAAAATCAGCAAAAAACTATACAAATTCACTGCACTGAACTAAGATGCAGAAATACTGCGCTTGATAAAATGAACACAACTCAGCAAAAACTATACTTATTAAGCGGTGAATACCAATAGGATGCAGAAATTCTGCACCTTGTTCAGTGGCTTAATACACTCAAATTCATTGCACTGAGCTAAGACGCAGAAATTCTATGCCTGCTACAATGAACAAAAATCAGCTAAAAACTATACAAATTCACTGCACTGAACTAAGGTGCAGAAATACTGCACTTGATAAAATGAATACAGCTGAGCAATAACTATACTTATTAAGCAGTGAATACCAAAGGATGCAGAAATTCTGCATCTTGTTCAGTGGCTTAATACACTCAAATTCACTGCACTGAGCTATGATGCAGAAATTCTGCAGTTGGTTATACATGTATGAAGAAAATTTAGCAAAAAGTTATTAAGCAGTGAATACAGGATGCAAAATTCTGCATTTTGTTCAATGGTTTAAAATACTCAAATTCACTGAACTCAGATACATGTAAGTTGCAAAAAACTGTGCCCTTGCCCAACCTCATTCCCAGGGTGGAGAAGAGAGACCTTGGGAATGAGGTTGATCTGTGCCCATGAATAAAATGAATAAAAGGGATAGTGCTCAAAATGTCACCTACAGTATAATTTATATTTAATTATCAAATGACATGCAGTTGATAAAACCAATTTTTTGTCTTTGATTGAAACTATTCTACATAACATGTAAAAAAGGGGCAAAATCCATGGAGTTTGGAAACAGCAGAACGTGCAAACAAGATTGTACCTGCTTACATGGATATAAAACAGTCTAACTTAGCAACAACATGTTATGCAGGTTGAAAAGAGATGCGAAAAAAATATGCACCCTGCCTTTTGCAATAATAATAACGATAAAAAAAAATAATGTAAACCGCTCTAAGGAAAATATCAAACTGTGGTTATAACAATATTTTTGATGGTAGCCCAAACCACAAGAGAAGTACAAATGTGGCCAAAATCTTTGCAACTAGCCCCACGAAACAAGGTGAAACTGGAATAGCATTAATCTTACAGACAAGACTTACATGTATGAAACATGTCCTACTCTCTGAATATCCATTTAAGTTCAAAGTCCAAGATACATGTACAGTGTAACTTACAGGGGCCAGTTGCATAAAACTTAAGGTCAGCAGACACGAAGGGACTAGTCACAGGGACTTGTTGCAGCGACTAGTCTCCTGTAATGTTTACACGATGGGACTAGTTGCAGGGACAAGTCCCTTGAAGGGTTTACACGTGGGGATCTGTTAACAGCAAAATCGTAAAATTGAGGGTGCTCTTACTGAAATTCACCAAAATGTGAAGACGAAAAATGGAGCGGTCCTCAACAGTAAAACCAAATTTAGTATGTAAATTAACCGCAAAACATTAAATAATTCGGGTCAATAAAACCGCACGCTGTTCATCCATAAGTCTATGTGTGTTTGTCATTTGTAATTTCAATAAAGTTTTTTCTCTAGTATCCTATATTGCTGATACTGAAGTAAAAAGGCGACTGTTTGATCAAGACTCCCAATACAGACAAAAAAATTATTCTCCAGGCCAACTGGAAAAAAAAATTAAAAGATCCAACGAAATATTTTCATTCAGTCGCAGGGACTTGTCCCATGAGGAGTTCACACGAACAGACCAAGCATAGTTTGTGGGACTAGTCCCACGAATTCAAACCAGTTTGAATTCGTGGGACTAGCCGCAGGGACCAAATTTTGGTCCCCCGGACTAGTCGCAGGGTCTAGTCCCCTCGTGTGTGCTGACTTTTAACATCGGATGAAACAGCTAATGTCTGACGTTAGGCCCAGTCAAACTCCTATATTTTAATGCCAGACATTAGGTTTTATGCAACTGGCCCCCGATCAGTATAATACACTATGAGTTTTGTACATGTAACTAAATAAAAGTTCTGAGGGTTTTTAAATATATTATTTATACTTGTACTATGTACTGGTGTATGTTGGCCTTGTAAAATCTGTTGTCACATCAGAGGTGAAGAGAGACTGGTATACACTGTAATCTTGCATGCTTCTCTAGCCTGTTTTAGGTTAACAATATAAGAGAGACATTATTAATTCATTTTCTTACATGTATACTCAGTACTTGAAATTTAAATATCTCAATAATTTATTGTATCTTGATCTGAAGTTAAAACAGAAAAACATAACTATAGATTGTTTCATTTCATCCATGATAAAATAAAGAAGACAAAAATCTTACATGCACACCACACCTCCTAGGCAATTCGATAGCCAGTGCATCTTTACCATTATTGGGGAGTTTACACAACCACGACAACAGCAGCACTGGAGACGTTACCAGTTATAAAGAGTTTATGTGATCTTTTAAACATTATTGCAGTGATTCTAACTTGCTACACTTGTCAAATGTAGGTGTATTTTCCTGGAGTGGAATTGTAGGGGTGGCATTTAAATTGCTTGTGAATTCAAGTCCTCCATAAAATGTCACGTTAGGTAACTTTGTGTTTTTTGTACATGTAGTTATGCAGAGGATAGTAAAGGAAATGTACCTAAAAGTGTGATGCACATGCAGATTGTTTTCTTTTGCTCATTAAAGCTAGTGTTTTTTGATGCTGTCATTGTGCAAGCTCCCTATTTTCACTGCTATGTCCAATACAAAATTCACTTGGAATAGAATTCTGTCAAACAAACCATTCAAACAGCACTGGCTGTATGTGTCAGCCCAGTCAAACTGTTATAGAGTTGTAGGCAGGCTGTGACTGGAGTAGCAGGCAACACAGGGTTTCTTTTCTATGATTTTAATATTGTTACATTTTGAGTAGGCAGTAAATATTCCAAGTGAATCAAATATTTTAAAAAAGTTTATGTTCTCTCTTCCCTTCAGTGTTTCGTGTCTCCTCGCGGGCGGCGATTTTCAGGGACTACTTGTAGTGTAGGCAAATCAATCAACCCAGCTACTCCCATTACACCAGGGCCTGAACAATCGATGAAACCGATGATCGGAAAATCAATCGATCAATCGATAACAATCGATAATCACACAAAAGTGGTCGCAACTCATCGATTGTCATCGATTGGCGTTAAAAAATTCTCGGTATGCCACGTTCCAGCATGTACGTATACAGTTACCACCGGTCACGAGAGATCTACAGGCCACAGTTCGGACTCAGATTCTGCTGACTCTTTCACTGCAAAAGCGAGAGCCAACTCTACGTCTACTTCTTCGTCGTTTCGTCGTGTCCAACGTGTTGTACGACCAACACAAATTCTCTATTATTTTGATGAAAAGAAAGAAAGGTTGATCCACCTGTTATTGCTTGTACTGTTTTTGATTGACCTGCTCAGGGCGTACATGGAAAACACCCTTTACGTTTACGTTATTTATGCACTGATTTTAATTCAGGCAACTCTGGTTTTCGAAGAAATAATTTGTTTGTTTTCCTCATTTCTTGCGTTATTGATGATGCTGTTGACTTGTTCAATGCTTGCGCAAGTAAATGTACGTTCCTTCTGTGGTGACCACTGTGACCAGTATCCAATAGACATGTTTAGTGCTGCCTATGGCTAGTTTAACTAATGAGTGAGCCTTCTAGCCGCCAGACTCTTTTGGGGAGCTTCTTTCTCAAGGCGTTTAAACTGCCATTTTTATGTTACAGTTCAAGTATACAGTTTGAAAGGCAAATCATAACTTATGTTAGTGTTTTAAGATAATTTTTACTTTTTTAAAATATGACGCCAGCATTGCATTGGACGGTATTCAATTTTAAAGCACTGAGTGACCTTTAATCTTCTTTGATCTCAGTTTCATCACAATTCATCAATTTGATGGCCAATTGAGAATTGATATTGTTATAAAATCGTATGCCCATGTTCTCCACGATGTATCAATCACCATTGTGAAAAAAATAAAGTTTTATCGCAGTTTTCCTCATTAAAATGCGTAACGAGGCCGTGTTTTGAAAATATTGACTGAAAATATAACGCATCAAAAATGATAACCAATCGATGACAATCGATGTCAATTAACTGATCGATTGGCATTGATAATCAATGAAAATTGATAATCGATGAAATCGATAATCACAAAAAACCTGAGCATCGATTGTTCATCGATTATCGATATTAATCGATTAATTGGCATCGATTGTTATCGATTGATCGATTGATTTTCCGATCATCGGTTTCATCGATTGTTCAGGCCCTGATTACACTGAGAAACATGTACTTTCAAAAGTTCAGTGAGCTTAAGCTTATTGTTCATAAACGCTGGGATCTTTGTGAACATTCCATTTAACCGATTCAAACAGAGAAGACGCAAACACCGCCGCTGAACTGTTTGTAATATGTCGCTGTTGTATAAATACTGCAGTTAGAATCAAACACTTAATTTAAACACCTACCATTTAGAACACTCCATTAGGGCAGTTAGAGCTGCTGTCACGAGTTCTGCTGCTTTGAAGAATTCAAATCATGGCATCCGCGAAGAAGCGTCCCTTAGATTAACGCAGTGACCTTTATGGTAAGTCTAATCGCGCTCGTGTACGTCGAGAGAAAAGAAAAACGATGTAAAACACAATGTTCTTGACAAATTAAACGAGAGGACAAAATGTGAGCGAATCGACGAACCAACATTGAACCACACACAGAAAATCGAATGGCGCGTCTTCTCAAACGGAAATTAATGTGTCATCCATAAAATACTTGAACCAATCAAAATGTCCAATCACCTTCCCTGTAAACCTGAGGGCAACCTGGGAACGAGGCTGAACATTGAGGTTGGGAGGAAATTCGTTAGGAATCTTTCCATTTCGGCGGCCTGAGTGGAAATCGCGAACAGAAATTCTTCCAAATTCGTATTTTCAACGGTAGCAATCCTGAGGAGGAGGATTTCGACAAAGACACTGCTCGCATCAATTCGATATGTCTTATTCAAGGACAAACTTATGATGAGTTCGTTCCACAAACGTTGTCTACATGAATTGCAGACATCGACTTCGTTGTTAGTCCAGTTGAGTTTTTATAGCTCAGGCACAGGAGTGTGGTCTGTTCAAATGCTAGTATGGTAAATGAAAGGTAAGAGTCTGCTTTCAATCCATTTAAATGAAGATTTAATTTACTCTGTTCAATATTAATAATAACTATGCGCCGATCAATGGACGTCCTGTATTTTATAGCTGGAATGTTTGTTTGTTTGTTTTTTTTTCCAATGCATGTACATGTAGGTCATGTGATATTACTCAAGAACTGTTTCTTTCTAATTTCGTCTTCTTCACAGGTATATGTATACATGGTTTATGAAAAGACAAAGAGCAATTGCCCTAGTCTGTAGTTTGCTAGATTGAGAAAGTTAATATCACATGACCTTCAGTGTACAGAAGTCTCTTGGAATACCCCCCTCCCTCCTTTCCCTGTGCCCATATCAAGTACATGGGTGGTGAGTGCCAAATTTACACCCAGCAAAAAAAAAACAGTGTACATGTATATTAAAACATTGAAGGGGTGCATGGAATAAGGCCGTAAGTGACTTCTAATCTAATGTCAAATTCTACCTTTGATTAATTTTACAAACAGACACAAGGAAAGGGTTGAAAGGAGATTTACCAGTTAATCAGAAGTCACTTGGGACTTTATTCTAGGCACCCCTTCAGTTATTAGATTTAGTCATTGTGATATCCGGTTTTGGCTTTGGCTGATAACACTTACAGAGACCTTGATTATTCCACTGTATGATCACAAAAACCTCATTCAATAATTTTTTATTCATGGATTTTATATATTTATTTACTGATTAGCATGCTACAGTTTATAGTGGTGGTCAAGTTAGAAAGGCCTTGTCACATAAAGAGTGAAGAAACACGCCACCAAACCATGCCTTACTCCCTTTGTTTTGGGAGATACAACTCTGATTCACTCTCTGATGTCTAGAACATTCAGAACAGGTGAGCAACATTTTTACTCACAGTCCCTGAGAATAATATGAATAATTCCCACTAAAAAAAAATTGATAGTTCTTTGGGATGGGGCATTTGAACACTTTTTTGGCAAAGGGGGAGGAGGGGGCAGGAATTTTATACAAGCCCCAAGCATCAAATGTTCAAATAAATGCTTAAGAGTCAGGAGGGATGGATGTTAAAGTTCTGAATTGTTCCGCACATTACATTAGCCCTGTTCCCCTGTGGCATCCTTGAGGAAATGCTTTGGGTTGGGTTTACTTTGGGTTTTGATTCACTTCCCGGTTGCAGTTACTCACTGATACATTGTAAATTACCCTGGTGAAAAACCTCACAGGATCTTCAAGGATCTTTAAGGATTGCCAAAGACCTGCCAAAGATCCTTAAAGATAAGGATCTTTAAAAGATCCTTCAAGGATCTTTGAAAGATCTTGAAAGATCTTTATATGCAAAATCATTTGTTAAGATCCTCAAGGATTTGACCAAGATCTTCCAAGGATCCTACAAAGATCCTAATAAAGATCCTAGCAAAGATCTTTGCAAGGATCCTTCAAGATCCTCAAGGACTAAACAAGGATCTTTCAAAGATCTTAAAAGAATCCTTTCAAGGATCTTTTAAAGATCTTAGCCAGGATCCTCAAGGATTTGGTCAGGATCTTTTTAGGATCCTTGTCAAGATCTTCACAAGATCTTTGCAAGGATCCTTCAAGATCCTCAAGGACTAAACAAGGATCTTTCAAAGATCTTAAAAGGATCCTTTCAAGGATCTTGTTAAGATGTTAGCCAGGATCCTCAAGGATTTGGTCAGGATCTTACAAGGATCCTTGTCAAGATCTTTGCAAGATCTGTGCAAGGATCCTTGGAGATCCTCAAGGATTTAATGAGGATCTTTCAAAGATCTTAAAAGGATCCATTTAAGGATCTTGTTAAGATCTTTGCTAGGATCCTTAAGGATTTGGTCAGGATCTCCCAAGGATCCTTGTCAAGATCGTTACAAGATTTGTGCAAGGTTTCTTCAAGATCCTCAAGGATTTAATGAAGTTCTTTCGAAGACCTAACAAGATGCATAAAGATCTTAGAAAGGATCCGTAAGGATTCGATCAGGATCTTGCAAGGAATCTGTAATTTTATGCCAATAATTATTGATGTCTTTACAAGATCTTAGCAAGGATCCTGCAAGATCCTCAAGGATTTCAAAGATCTTGAAAGTATTCTGTTAAAGTTTTTGCTTTGATCTGGGGATCATACAAGGTTCCTTCACAAGATCCTTGAAAAATTTGACACAGTTGACAGAATCTTCAAAGATTTGATGAGGGTCCTTACAAACATCATTGCAAGGATTTTCCTAAGATCTTTGCTGGGTTCCTTCAATATCCTCTTTGAAAGGGCTAAAATAATGAGGATGTTGCAAGGTGGTGAGTATTATTCTAATGTCTGATCTGCTGTGTGATCAAAAAAGAAAACTGCTATCACTACAAAGTACATGTATCCAACACAATTTTCAGACTTTCAGATAAGCATAAGTCTTAGTTTCTGCTTGGAATGTTATGCTTAGTCTGCAAGAATAAACCATAAATCAGAAAAATTCATTTGTCGAAAAATAATCAGTTTTACTTTACCTTGTTAATTTACATGATCATATTTGAACTGTTCAGCAGTAGTTGCTTAAGCTTATATTTTGTCTTAATATTCATGCAGTCAGTTTCAGCAATTTAACGATGAAAATCCTTAGTTTTTGAACTTCTGTAGGGGTAAATTTGTTCTAGGTCCCAAAAAAACGATTCAGGAGTGACTTCTTAGCAGAATGCAATCCTTAAAGCGAGCAAGAAAAACGGAGCCAGGAGCAGCCGCCATTTTGGAATCTCGGAGAGACTGGTAATGAATGAGCCGCCTTTGGTCAGCAGCCTCATCATTGCGGGCTCAGAGAAAACAGTTGAATTCATCAATTTCGAGTTCGTTTTAAATGGTCAACGTATGTTTCCTTGGATTTCCTATTATTTCAAGCTTAAATGATGCCTCAAGGCAGTAAAATTTGGATATCTACTCTTAAGAAGGAGGTTAGTTCAAAAGAAAATGATTTGTAATGAAAGATTGGCTTCAAAATTAACGATTCTAAGAAGATCATGTTCTTTCCTGTCTTCTTATATCTGCTTCCATTCGAACCTATATAATTATAAGCTATAGGCTTATATATTGTAACTAGTTACACTTGAGGCAGGCTGAATTGCGAGTTTATTTAACTAAGAAGCAGTTATGGCATAATTGTGAAGTTTATAGAAAAGTTAAAATGAAACATCCAATACAATGTTCTCCAGTGCTTTTCCACTGTAGAGTGTTTCCATCACTGTAGTTAAAAGGACATGCACTAGCACAAGGTAACTGATTTGCCTTGAGTTTACAATGTCTTGATTTGAAAGCAATAATAGAGATCATCTTCTAGAGAATTAAAAGAACGGAACTGTTAACTGAATACAAAATAATTCAGAAATGATTTTAACCACACAATGACCAATTTGTTCTGTTTTGCTCTACTAGGAATACATTCAATTCATGATCAGCTGCTGAGCTCTGCAGTGTCAAGTCAGGAGTAGCCTGCTCTGTGCTCAGTATTAAAGCTAAGTCACTTTTAATGAACATAGCAGTCCAGTTTACTGATTTCCCTTTCTGTGAATCATACCTACTCAAACTACCAGGACACAATGCAATTGTAAATGTATTGTAACTTATCGCTATAAATCCACTCTAAATGAACACAGCAAAATATTTTGAGAAAAAAGACAATCAAGACAATGTTGTCTGATTCACGCTGTGTATACTGATGAAGCTTTATGTAAAAGTAGTTCTTGGTGTAGCAATTCAGAATAATAATATTATTGTAATTTTCCCAATGTTGAATTAACTTTTATGTATTTAGTGATGTGAAATTCAGAGGACAACACCTAGGTCATGTACATAGGTCTGAAAAATATGGTATTTAATGTGTCATAATTTTATAAAACTCTTGTGAACTTTATAGAGATGTTATTTTAATCACAACTGCACTGTGTCAGTACTTGATATAGTCTCCAAGCTAGTTTCCAGAGTGCTGAAATTGTGGTAAATTACAGTCAAAATACTCAGCGCATTCCGCTCATTATTTAGGAATGATTTGCATTAATTGGGAACGGATTGCACTTTTGGAATCAAAATTCTATTTTTAAATTGAAGATTGAAATGTTCCAATGGTAGACTCATGCGAAGTAACGAATGTTGATTGGATTGTTACTAACAAAAGCCAAAAGTTCACATGCGAAGTGCGAAACCGTTGGCGGCTGTTGGTTTCAGTCTGTTTGCATTACAGGGAATTTTTCTCAATTTTCAGGAACATTTGTGTGCATTTACAGCACACTTGTTTTAAAGAAATTATTCTTTACAGTTTTACAACAACAGACTGCTTTTTTACGTGGAAATGTGTCTGCAATTAATATTTTGTTGAGCGGACACAAATCAGGCCAGACAAGTCAAGCCGCCAACAGTCTGCTACTTGCATGTGAACATTCGCCAGATGTCAATAATAAACCAATCAGCATTCCTTATCTGGAACAAGGCTGCCATTGGAACCTTAACAATATTCAATTTGAAAGTAGAATCTTGATTCCAATAATGTAATGCATCCCCGATTAATGAAAGTCACTCCCAAATAATAAGTGGAATGCGCTGAGTATTTCGACTGTAATGCTCTAAATATATTCACAAGAAAGTATTTTAAGGTTTCATAATAAAATTTTCATTTAATCAAAGCAATGTTGAATTTGGTGGCCTAAAAGAAAACTTGTGAAGAATCCTTACAATTTTTGCAATAAACACTTAATCAACTTTAAGTTTGTTTGTTGTTTGATGTACATTAAATCCTTATGTTTGCTATTCTCAGTAATTCCTAGGATCTCAATTTTTTTCTCAAATTTTATCAAATTCTCTCAGTTTCCTAGAAATTTCTTCCACGCTAATCTAAGACCATGCGAAGCTTGGAATTCCTTGGAATTCCTAGCTTCATTTTGTAAGAGCTTGCAACATCCTTAATGGTCCTCAAAGATTGTTGTGGAACTTGAAAGAACCAAAAAGATCTCTGGGAGATTTTTGAAGATCTTTTCTAATCTTGCAAGAACTTGATGACCTTTTGAAGATCCTTGAAGATCCTAGCAAGAATTGTGGAGAAATGTGAAGATAATGGGAAGAATTTTGAAGATCAAAAGAGATACTGGGAAGAATTTTGAAGATCAAAAGAGATATTGGCAAGAATTTTGGGGATCCTTAAAGATCTTGGCAAGAACATTGAATATCTTGACAAGAATTTTGAAAATCTTGACAAGAATTTTGAAGATCCTTAAAGATTTTGGCAAGAACATCGAAGATCTTGACAAGAACTTTGAAGATCTTGGCAAGAACTTTGAAGATCTTGGAAAGAACTTTGAAGATCTTGAGAGGAATTTTGACAATCCTTAAAGATCTTGACAAGAATTTTGACGATCCTTGAAGATCTTTGCAAGAACTTTGAATATCCTTGTGGATCTTGGCAAGAACATCAAAGATCTTGACAAGAATTTTGAAGATCCTTAAAGATTTTGGCAAGAACATCGAAGATCTTGACAAGAACTTTGAAGATCTTGGCAAGAACTTTGAAGATCTTGAGAGGAATTTTGACAATCCTTAAAGATCTTGACAAGAATTTTGAAGATCCTTGAAGATCTTTGCAAGAACTTTGAATATCCTTGTGGATCTTGGCAAGAATTTTGAAGATCTTTGTAGATCCTTGAAGATCTTGGCAAGAAATTGAAAGATCTTTGTAGATCCTTGAGGATCTTGGCAAGAAAATAAAAGATCCTTGAAGATCTTGGCAAGAACTTTGAAGATCCTTGAAGATCTTGGCAAGAATTTTGAAGATCCTTGAAGATCCTTGAAGATTTTATAAAGATCTTTGTCAGGACCCTCAGTAGGATCCTCAAAGGTCCTCGTGGAGATCTTTAAGGATCCTTGAAGATCCTTCAAAGATTTTCACCAGGGTACCCAAGGGTAAAATTCCTAGTGAACAGTGCAACTGCATCACATATAGTTGTCATACAGGGGCACTGTGTTACAGAATGGGATATGCTCATTGTTTATGATATCTACATATATTGACAATATTAAAAAATAAAAGCAGCTTGAGCATCAGTTTAAAAGCAGGCAAAAAAATAATAATAAATAACAAAAAACAAACAGACAAAAACAAAACAAAAATACACTGGCAAACAATCCCCTACATAGGGCTGTAATGCTTCAACTCAGGATAAAGTTAACAGTGAGGAAAATTTAGGCACGGTGGTGGCACAATTCATGCCCTGGTTATCTTTTGCTTTGATGACAAGTTAAATGGCTTTAAGGGGTTACCAATTCACAACACATGAAATAGCTGACTACTGCAAGCAAAAATGGCTTACAGCCTGTAAGTATCATAATGGCCAAGGTTGGCTCTCTCCTCGGCCTCCTCATTATAACACATTAATTGTCTGTCTTTTTTCTTTCTTCTGTCACAGCGTATACTATCGGGCTCCTGAAACTGTACATTTTGGGCCAAAAATGTTACTGAGGCTTAACGCAGTGCTTCCTGGTGTGTGGGCACAGTCTCGTTTGGTTTATCAGTGGCGAGGTATACATGAACTACGTCAGTGTATTCTAAGAAATACAAATAAATCAGCGAAAGGATTTGCTTTTACTTCATGATTTGTGCCAGACCATGGTGAAACAGTTAGATCTGATGAGGGAATTTGTCTGACACAGACATGAAATGTATGCAGTAAGGCCTACTTCCGCACAGGGTGTACACCTGTAAGTCACCTATTTGCTGAATTTAGCAGATTTCTTCCATTTGATTTCAAAAATCGTTACTGCTGTATGAATATACACCTAGCTGATCAGGGCTCAAATAGATACATACACCCTGTATCAGCAATAATTAAGCAGCAAATAATATTTTTTCCTTATAATTATTGCATTTTATGAAGGAAAGGGTGTAAAATTTTTCCAGAAATTACTTCAAAATTAATAATCTATACATGTAAATTATTGTCCTCTAGCTCGAATCATGTTTCTACATGTACGAAAGGCAGCATTTTTGCATTTTTCTGACCAAGTAAGGGACCATTCATTTTTTATGGGGTAGGGGGGGCTGGTGGGATTTGATGGGTAGTACTTGTAAAATATAATGACCCCCCCCCTCTACATTAGAAATTTTTTACCTGGCCCCCCCCCTTGTAGTCCTAAATATTTGAGATGACCCCCCCCCCCCCAAAAAAAAAAAGGAAAAAAGGGAAAAGTGATAAAGTAAATCTAAAACTTATCAAGCTTAAATGAAACAGTCAATTTTAACACTCAAGTCCTGCAGCAGTAAATGTCTTTATTGACATGCACTAAAGGTAATTTTCTGGTAGGAGTTCCAGGGGTATCTTCCCCTGGAAAATTTGAAAATCTAGAGATGCTCTAATGCAATTTGGTGCGTTCTGAAGTAAATAAACAGACAATTCAGGCCGGTTTAAAGCACTATTTTGGACACTGTTATCAATTGTTTTAGAATCACACCAGCAGAGGCCAAAAAAGAGTTGACATTCCCCTGGCTGTATTTTGTAATGAAACAGTTGGTGGGGTAGAGTTGCCGTTGGGTGTATAATAAAGTAGGGGGCTCTGGGGCATTCTCTCCCAGGAAAATTTGAATTTTCAGAACCTTAGAATCGCTATTGTTGGCTTTCTGGCACTGATGTTTGCATTATTACAGATGCTGTCACTACTAAACTACTAAACTTAAAGGAAATTTTTTTGGTGACCCTCCCCCCCGCCCCTTCACACACCATATTTTTCTGGCTGGCCCCACCTTTGAAGCCATATTTTTTTGCATGGCCCCCCCCCCCTCAAATCCCACCAGCCCCCCTACCTCACGAAAAATGAATGGTCCCTAACCTGTCTACCTTACAGTGTAGGTGCCGAAATATTTTGCATCCATTTTTTCAAGCCACTAGGTTAAGTTGCAGAATTTCTGTTTCATTGATTTGTTGTGGATACCTGTACAATAGCGAATTAAGCGGAAGATAAGATTGTGTAGAATTTTTTGGATCAAAATTTTTCAAGCCACTTACAGTTATGAGTATATTAGTTGAGATGCAGAATTTCTGCATTATTCATTTGTTATCGGGACAGTACTAATTACAGCTGTAAGTGGAAAAAAAGGTTGTGTAGATTTTCTGCATCCAAATTTTTCAAGCCACTGATTTGAGATGCAGAATTTCTGCATTATTCATTTGTTGTAGAAATCGTAGTGAATTGAGTGGAAAAAAGGTCATGCAGAATTTCTGCATCATTCATTTGTTGTAGATAAGGTAGTAAATTAAGTGGAAAATAAGGTCATGCAGAATTTCGGCATCCACATTTTTCAAGCCACTGATTTGAGATGCAGAATTTCTGCATCATTCATTTGTTGTAGATAATGTAGCGAATTAAGCGGAAAAAAAGGTCATGCAGAATTTCTGCATCCACATTTTTCAAGCCACCGATTTGAGATGCAGAATTTCTGCATCATTCATTTGTTGTAGATAAGGTAGTGAATTCAGTGGAAAAAGGTCATGCAGAATTTCTGCATCCACAGTTTTCAAGGCACCGATTTGAGATGCAGAATTTCTGCATCATTCATTTGTTGTAGATAAGGTAGTAAATTAAGTGGAAAATAAGGTCATGCAGAATTTCTGCATCCACATTTTTCAAGCCACTGATTTGAGATGCAGAATTTCTGCATCATTCATTTGTTGTAGATAATGTAGCAAATTAAGCGGAAAAAAAGGTCATGCAGAATTTCTGCATCCACATTTTTCAAGCCACCGATTTGAGATGCAGAATTTCTGCATCATTCATTTGTTGTAGATAAGGTAGTGAATTCAGCGGAAAAAGGTCATGCAGAATTTCTGCATCCACAGTTTTCAAGGCACCGATTTGAGATGCAGAATTTCTGCATCAGTCGTTTGTTGTAGATAAGGTAGAGAATTAAGCGCAAAAAAAGGTCATGCAGAATTTCTGCATCCACATTTTTCAAGCCACCGAATTGAGATGCAGAATTTCTGCATCATCCATTTGTTGTCGTTACAGTAGTGAATCACGCGAAAAATAAGGTTGTGCAGAATTTCTGCAGCCAACGTCTTCAAGCAACCCAGCGAAGTTGCAGAATTTCTGCATCATTCATTTGCTTTAGAGTTACTCTTCTAGAGTTTATCTGCAGCTGTTAGGCCTTTGGATGAGACTACCTTTGCTGTGCTGCAATTTTACAGGTCATTTTTTGTCTCCATCCATTCCGCTCAATTTTAACTGTAGATTTTTACTGTAAAATTGTGTTCAGAATAAACGTGGTTAATTACAACAACAGTTAAAAAATGGGATTTCGTCGTGTTAACAGGGTATTACTCGAACTAATGGTTTGTTTGCAGTCGCGTATCGTACATTTCTTTCGGACATCGCATTTTATTCCGTGCGAAATTGGGCTTTATGACGGAATTTTGGAGTTTGGAAAAATGCATTTTAGTTTGGAACGCGTTGTATATTTCAAAACACATTCCGTTAGTTTCTGCCAAGTCCGGAAAAATGAAAATGGATCTTGGCAAATAGTCTTGAAGTCTATCATGCATTGCATTGTACCTTCCATCAAACGATGATTGGTTAGATATGCAGAAGGACTGACTCTTATATGTGGCATATCAAAGCGATGTCCCCACATTGGCACAAATCGCTAAACATAGCAGATTTCTGATAGCTGCTGATTGATGCACTAGCGTTGAAGGATGAAGATTGATTGAAACGCTGAGAACAGACCGAGAGAAAGCAAAGAAGCTTGGAGGCCTGGACTAGTACTCATACTGTAAAGTTTGTGCTGCCTGGCGTTGTTCCGTGCCCGAATTTCATCTTAAAAGTTCTTTATTATTCCGGATTATTAATGGGAAAACATAAAAAGACCGCTTCTTTTTTCAACAGAAAATTCAAAGCAAAGCAAAGAGCAAATCACAATTAAATTATACTTTAACGCATTGTTCCGAAATGGATTGCTTTGACTTTAGTTGAATACTAACAAAGCTGTTGTAATATCTGTATGAATGGTAGTGTCTTTGTGACTTATGCTCGAAATGTCTTTGGTAAGCTTTGCTCGAAAATGAAACTTTGGATTTGTCAACTGGGTTGATAAGGTAAACTGGACACATTAAAGAAATATTCCTACTAACAGTGGAACTCCACCGTTCTCTAGATAAATCAAGTGGAACCCACAATTCCTTGATTCGCTCTGACGAAGAGCTAACGCTCGAAACGTCATATTCAATTTCTTCACGGTGGGCAAATATAAACCTTATCCAACTCATTTAGACTGCGAGTAGTCTCTAATTTTGGCGATGGTGATTGTGGGGTGAGCGTAGTACACACGCATGCGCGCGAATTACATCTTCGTGGAGGAAGAGGGATACAACAACAACAACAACAATTTATTGGTATTCCCATATAAAATGGTATTACCTAGGATAACAATATAAGGATTTACATACTCTAACAATAAACTAAATAGGATGACAAGTTTCTCTTACAACATGGAGTACAGCCTTGTCTTGTTCAAAGTCACAGCGCGTACGATCATGTCGCCAGCAATATTTTCATTTTCTCCTTTTCCAGTCCAAAGGTGTCCGCTTAATCATGGTTGCCGTGGGTCCAGATTCCAGAAGACAGAAGTTCCGTTATGTGTTAGAGAGGATGGCGGTTGGCGGAAAAGATGAGCTTCATTTCCTTGACGACTTTGCCAATTCAAAGGAGGCAACCAATGCCATAACGAAATCGCTCTGTCGTAAGTATCTTAATAAAAGAAGAGTTAAACCACCGGTCAATTACCAGTTTGCAAGTGATAAAATCCCCAATATGACATACGGGATTCCCCAATCACGGCCCAATCACTTGCGATGTTGTGTTGATCAGTTTTGCAATGTCACTAAAGTGACCCTCCGTCCCCACATTTGATCCCTGCTTACATGGGAATTATGGGCATTGCTTGACGACCAAGGTAACAGCTAAGGGAGAAGATCCCGGAAATTAGAAACTTCTGGTTAGAGGTGTAGGAAGAACACTGCAGTTAAAATACCAGAGATTAAAAGGGCATCTTGTCTTCTTAATTCCTCAGCAAACCCTTGTAAAAACTCCAAGGGAATGGTGTGGCATTTCTGGTGGACCGGACTGAGAGCTTGGGACAGTCCGACTTTTATGCTCTGAAGGGTTTCGTTCTTCAGATCGTCGACGCTTTAAATATCAGTCGTAATGCTACACCTGGAGGGATAGTCCTGTATGCCAAGCATGCTGATGTGATGGCTACGTTTGCTGACGAGAAGTTGTACAGCAACATCGCAGTTCATGACCTTATTGACCAAATGCCCGCCGATCTTTCACACCCCACCAGAACCGACAGAGGATTGGTGGCCGCCAACAATCAGCTCTTTACTGCGGAGGGCGGGGACAGACCAGACTTTCCAAACGTGCTTATAGTTTTGAAAGACGGAAAAACCCATCCTAAATCACAGCCTTTCAAATAAATATCTCCTCTGCCCAAGGTTAGTCACTGACAGTCTTTTGGCGTTTTTTTCTTGGTCATCGGCTAGTGTGGCTGCTCCATTGTTACTGCCAAAGATTTTATGGTTCTTCATATTTCTTTCCAATCATTAAGATTAGTTTGTAAGAAGTATGCCAGAAAAGAATAATTTTTTTACGATCAGTTTGGCTGTTATACTTTAGAGCGGAAGAAATAAAAGAAACAAAGAAACAGAGATAGAAAATATGAAGTTTCATGAAAGGCTGATACATTAGTGACTGTTGTATCCCACTCAGAGGCTTAACAATGTTATGTTTCCGCTCAACCAGTTTTTTTTAACATTAACTTTTACCTAAAATGTCGCCTCGTTGATTTTGGTTTCCGTTCTCCTTTTAATACCTTTTGGGATTTAAAGTATAGAATCTGTCTTTTCTTGCTTGTTGTTTTCTGTCAGGTTTTACTCTAAGCGTTAGTAAATGTCAAGTAGATCATCATCATCATCATCATCATCATCATCATCATCATCATCATCATCATCATCATCATCATCATCATCAACAACAACAACAACAACAACAGCAAAAATCGCCGCCATGCTAACTTTCACTTTTTTCTCTCTTAACCATTCTCCGCCACAGGCCCATTGACTTTATTTCTTCATCTTCATCTTCCAGGTGCTGCCAAACGCAGTCCAATTCTAAGGTCACCAGTATCATGTTTGTATCTAGAAGTAAACTTGTTCTGTTTTTAAACCATTCTTACCTTCTTTATGTCGACAGGAAAAAGCGGTTCGCATTGTTGCTGTAGGAGTGGGCGAATACCAGGATTTTGAAGGACAACTAGAGGAAATTCGAGGAGAAAATGTTTACAGTGTAAACAACTTTGACGAGCTTCCGGATCTGTTCGAAGACATTTTGAAACTTGCGGTAAGTATAGTCCTGAGTGACTATTCGACAAGGGGTGCTAGTTCCATGGAACCGTAACAGTGTCTACACAGAGCAATTCAAAAATGATAAATATATCCACGCAAGGTAAAAGATTGGTGTAAAGTTCTCAGCGAAGGAGGGGGACTATCTGAGACATCTGTTCTTGGTAACGACCATGTTCAAAGCGTCAGCGTTCCTCGAAATTCATTCGACGTCTAAGATTACAGTAGCCTGAGAAAACAGCAGATGTTTTGCGAGGTCGCCACTTGAGCCCTCGCAAAACGACGTCTGAGTAACGAGCGCAGAAATTCCATACGCAGCACAAAAATCCCCTCGCGTTTCAACCAATCAGAAGCACTACCTAGATCTTGGGTAGTGACACGTCATCAGTGTGGAATTTCTGAGCTCGTTACTCACACGTCGTTTCGCGAGGGCTCAAGTGGCGACCTTGCGAAAAGTCGGCTGTTTTCTCAGGCTAAGATTACAGGGGAAAGGGGTGTAAGGAGTAAGCTAAACCCGCAGAGGAAAAGAGGAGAAAAAGTAAAAACCCCGGTTAGCTCTTTCGTATTTCTCCCGCTGGCTTCTCCTCTTCATCGGCTGCCTTTCAATCATGTCTCTAACAAACGTTTCTAAGCCTTAGTAGAACCAGAGTTGCTCTGAAAGATAACTCAGCGAGATTTTACACGTAGCTAGTCGTTTCTCTTTCTTTTCTTTAACTTTTGCTGATTTGAAATCTTCCTACATCATTCACTTGGCAAAACAGCCGTTTTGATTCATTAGGACTCTACAAAAGTTGTCTACTCCTTAACTTAAACACATTGCCAATTTCTTCTGAAAATATCACTATATAACTATACAAATTTAAATTCGCAGGAAAAGTGGGAGCATTAGACTGCGAGCAGTTCGTACTTTTTTATTCAGATTCTACGCGCGAGTGGAAATGAATATATTCGCCGCTCGCTGCTCGCGCGCGTCAATAATCTCGCCAGCTTCTTGCTAAAATTAGGAGAAGAAAGAGACTGCTCGCAGCCTAGTAGAGCAAAATCAATATTGTCACAGAAAACTGGTAATTGGAAAGGTAACACTCAATAAGTAAACACATGTACGCTCCCATCAAGGAATGAAAGAGTGCTTCATTGCTACAGCTCTCTCCGACTTCCTTTACAAAATTGGAATTTTTTTGGTTAAAAAAGTTGCATTATTTAAGTTTTTTTTCAATAGAATACCGACTTTTCGTAACGGTATTCAACAATAAAGAACTTATTTTGAAAGACTGATTCCTTAGGCTTCATTTGGTGGGTTGAGTGTTGGGCTGGAGCAGACATCAACGAATATATCGATCAAAATCTGGGGTCACCCCAAATCAATTGACAGAAAAAATAGGGAAGGCTAGGATACCAAGGGTTAATTAGTTTATCGCGACACCTACTAGATGTTTTCTTACATTTAAGATGTTTTTGAAAAACAGGTGCGGTTGGTGAGTTCACTGACTGGAGTTTGTGGTCTGACTGTGATGTAACCTGTGGCACGGGAAAGCAAGAAAGAAGCAGGACCTGTACTAGCCCCTCCCCCCAGGGGTATGGAGATGCTTGCGCTGGTAAAAGAAAGGAGGCCAGAGTCTGCAAAGAGGGAAGCTGTCCAGCAGGTAAAAATTTAGCTTTGACAGTTTTTGTGCGTTTCCATTCTAAGAGAAACTATAATCCTCTGTCCGTCCTTAATTAAATTGCTAGACTAGAAATGGATTTGAAAACAAGGTGTAAATATGGGAAATTGCTACATAGTGGTGGATCATTTCTGTGTGTTTTCTGATTAAAGAAGGAAAGTATTTTCCAAATATTTCCCCAGATAACATTTACACCTTAAGGTTTTTCTTCCGCTAGAATAGTGGACAAGCGTCTTACGTTAACTAGTTTTCTTTAACCGTTGAAGCCCTGATATGAAAATGCGTGTTCTCCTTACTGTCCTGCGTACATTTCTTATAGAACTAGTAAGGAGAAATTGTCTAAATATCAAGACATCGTACCCTTGGTGATCATTTTCTTTATTCTCATCACTTGAATGTTTGAACAAGTAGAGATGATGTAAGGAGAAGATTGATTTTCATCACTGTTAGAGCTTAAAGGGTTAAGGACGCCCGACAGCTCTTTCCAGTGAAACATCTGTTTTGCAGGTTTTATAATTTGACAGATATTCGAGTCTAATTCTAATCGAACTTCAAGCCCTTTTTTCAACTCAGTCCGAAATGTTGTAGCACCGTAAAAGTGACCTCGACTTTTGGAGCGACAAAGTGTCGTTCAAGGACAAAAAGGAGTGTGACTTTTTTTAAATTTTCGGCTAGTATATTCATGGTAAGGAATCCGTTCACTACTGGATTCTCTGCCCCAGACACTTAGATATTTAGTTAAAAAATATTACCAGATAAAATCACTAACTTTACAAAAGCATACCTTCAGGAAGCCCGCAAATCATAAATTTCATCGTTGGGTGTCATTAATCTTTACCAACTGATTTTTGTTTTATTAATAGCGAGTGATAGACTGAGGAGCGGTACGTACTCTATAGATATTGGTTTTTCAAATAACTACACAGTGGTTTTACGTAGCGACACTAATTTATACTGGCGATTAAAACAAACATTGTAATTCTTGAGAAGAAGAAGAAGAAGAAGGAGAAGGATAATGAAAGAAACACACACTAGAGAAGTGAAATTTTCCTGTTATTTTGGAAACTCGGTCTCTCCAAAGAAGGTTGCGATGGTGTATTGCGTCACATGCCTACAGTGTAGAACCAATCAGGTCGCTGAAAACTACAATAAATTGTGACGAGAAGAACATTACATACAACTTCATCTTCTTCTGCTGTATTTCTAGACATTACAAAGAAGAAATGCCTCCGCTCCACGCCCGAGAAAAAAATAACATTACAGTCGCCGTGTTTACAGAACTACAATACACACTGCACGGTTGAAAACTTGACTTTTATACCCTTTTGTGCGTGGATGGACTCCATGCTATGGGTGACAATCTTTACCTTTGGGAATTTACTGTAAAGAGCATGAAATTCATCCGATACATTTAATCTTTTCTGCTTCTCATATCAACAGGCTCTGACCAAGGAGCGATTTTCATTGGTTGAGAACCAAAGTATAAAGACACGAGGGAAATCAAAGGCGGTGCCATAATATTGCGGTTTAGTGAAGTATAGAACGTGCGCGGACTATGGGTTCCTGCATCGGGACCAAATGCAATTGGATAGGGATAAAATGAGTATTTTTATGCCTTCAAATGACTGATGTAGGGAAACTAAGGGACATTAAAAGAACACGAAAATGTCGATCTGTGTCTGTTTATTTTCATTTGGAGTGTGAGAGGGCGACGTAAAAAACAGTGAGTAGCGCGATTAATAAGAATGTCTATGGTCACTTGTGGTTTGCATCTCTCTTTTATAGTGACATAACATGAGTTGTGAAGCCAATAAGAATCGTCCTATCTGAACAGAGATCTCATTTAAAGCATATCAACTTATTTACGAGACACAATCATATTCAAGGAAAGACCTCTGAGGGGATAATCCGGCAATGGACAACAGATGGACAGCACACGCACGTACAGTTAATAAAGGGCGTGTGAACACCCAGAAAGAATGTTTAGAAGTAAAATGCTTGATCTGTTGCCAAATAAAGAAACTGAAAGAAAGAATGAAAGAAAGAAAGAAAAAAAGAAAGAAAGAAAGAAAGAAAGAAAAAGGAAAGGAAAGGAAAGAAAAGGAAAGGAAGGAAGGAAGGAAGGGAGGCAGGAAGGGAGGGAGGAAGAAAGGAAGAAAGGAAGGAAGGGAGGAAGGAATGGGGAGGGGGAGGAAGGGAAAATCTACTTGTAGTGACATTCGAGAAGCTGCCTTGATGTAAAAACAGAAAGAGCTAAGGTAGTGCTAAGAGCTCTCACCCAGGTTTTTTAGCCATTAAACTGAATTTAAAAAATGACCTAATATCTTGAGTTAGGCTTAATTCGTCTTCTGAGCTTCTTCCTGGAGACTCTTTTCCATTATTCTTTAAATACTGACTGACGTTTTAGCATTTTTAATTACGGATTTAATTACACTGGGACCGAAAAATGAAGCTCAGAGGACGAATATATATATATTTTTATTATGAGAAGGAATTATAAGCGCACGAGAGGACACAAGCGCAGCGTGTATAAAAAATATTCATTGCACGTGAATAACCGTGAAATAGACCAGGAAAAACAAAATGAAACTGTTGCTCGTTGAAAGTTAATAACGACTGAAACTTGACCGAGATTCAGCCTTCTTATCTAATAACAGAAATGTTTATTCAGCCTAAAACTCACTGGAACAACACGGCAATCAATCTAAGAGAAAAATCTGTGAGGGCAGTTTAGAATTATTTCTATTTATGGAAATTACGAACTTTTTGGCTGATTTGTGCTGCATTTTAGCAGTTTGTAAGTATAAATATCTTAAAATCGCAGCCACCTAGGAAGCTCAATGTACATTAAGAATGTTTTGATATCACAAAAGATTCTTCACTGAAAAGAGAAAGTGTTAAGTTTTATCTTTCTTGAAATATTGGAGAAAGTTGCAGGAATGACCAAAATCAGCCAGTAAAAAAATGAATCATGATTTACATGAAAACGCTCTTACAGATTTTCCCCTAATTTCGCATACAAGTTGTGTAGGTTGAGTAGTTCAAATAGTTCAAGTTTCGTCATAAAGTGTCTGACTAGTTTTCGAGATATTCGACATTATTTAAAATGAGGGGTTGTCCATTACCGTTGCTATGGTGACAGCTGTTGCTAGGAAGCCAGTGAGAAAATAAACTTTGATCATATGTTGAAAAGGTGGTGTAATATCAAGGAAATCGAAATTTACCTTCTATGCGAAGTTTTGACTTCAAAAGATACACTCCAAGGCCAAAAAACTGTTGCGAGCCTCCTTAAGATAAGATACACTTATAACGTTGTCTTGCTAAAATGATTGAGCTTTCTAAAAAAGCTATATTTTGAGCATGTTCAAGATGTTTTACTGAAATAATCTGAGCTAACATGAACTGTGCAGATTTTGTATGGATTTGGCAAACTTTCCTATGCCGTTAGAGAGTTCTTCTGACTAGGTTGTATTTCTTAGATTCATAACTTTTTGAAATACTTGATAACTGACTCTGAATTAGATTTTATTCACAACATTCAGATGTTTTGTTGACAGTACAGAGCGCAACAAACTCAAACCATGAGGAATTTTTCTGTGACAAGTTTTTCTATGACCTTTTTTATTTTGCTCGATTTAATTTGCTCGCTTACTTCAGAAAATTTGCCCGAATTTCATGTGACAAGTGAAATTTGCTCGTGAAGATGGATGTCAAAGAAAATTTTCCAAAGATTTGTGGAAAGTTGCCCCGCATTTTCAGCTGTGTGTCGCACTGAAAAGTACTGCTGCCGAGAGAAAAAACTTTAATTTAACTTGCCTTCACTTGAAAACCGAGACATTTATTTGTAGATGAATTTTCTCACTTGCTTTCTACAACTTTTCGGCTTTCCTTCTTTCGGCGCTTGCTGCTCCGCAGTCCAAAAGTCACTCCGGCATACATTCGAGGACATTCGTCATAGAACATTTGCTCATCCGTGTACACCGTCAAATAATTTGTCAGAAAAAAACTTGTCACAGAGAACTTGCTCGTGTGGACCAGGTTAAATTTAATAATTGCCAATACGTGCGTGAGATAAGAAATTTTTTTGGAGTTTTGATGATATAACAGCAAGAGAACATGATATAAGAGAGCATATCTTCTTGCCTCATGATAATTGCTTTCAATCTATTATTAATTTTCGCACCATGCTATGAAAGTATTTGTAATCGCTCCTTTTAGTCACGTGCTCTTTATTTCTAAGAGATCAGATATCATAGTCACAAAGAGTTGTGCCTGTTACAAGTAACAAATACAAATCTATTTATGCCTCAGGATATTTAACTCAGGTGGACGGGAAAATTGTTTCGCATAGAAAAATCTGCATTTTCTTAGCTTTCATATACGTTCCCGAGATTTTGGCGAGATAGGTAAGAGACTAGTCCTTTGTAATCAATTGTGGTTTTGCTGCAAACCGGTGACATAAACTATGTGAAAAGCTACTAATTTTTGCGGTATAAAACTAAATGTCTTCTCAAAATAGTTGCTTGCCAGGGTCTCTACATGGGGTATCTACGTTCTCTAAGCTTTCAAATGATACATTACAATTACAAATTTGTCGATAAATTCTGGGGAATAATTTTATTTTCGCGAGATCTAGATCTAGAGGTAAGCTCTGTGTGATCACGAGAATGTGGTATAGCGTTGCAAACTGGTAATATAAACATGACGCGCGGCAAAATGTTTGCAATATAAGGTCAAACTATAGTGTAAATACAGGGACATCTACATTCTCTTACCCTTCAATTGGCACATATAGGAAATTCTTTGGACTTTTACGATGGCAACCTTGGTTTCCTGAATTGTTACTTGTAGCCAATTCTTAGAATACATTACGTCATTTGAAACGACCAATCAAAGATTGCTTTTAAAATAGCCGTATCATGGCCTTGTTCTAAAATTAGATTGAAAATATCATGATTGAAAGAGGCTCATGCATAGAGGGGATCATCACTTCTTAACAATCCTGGAGGAGCAAAGAGCGTCCACCAGTAATCGCCTTCAGTTGAAGCATGTCCGGCGGCCATTGGGTGCACAGCTTGGCTTGTCTTCATTCTTGCCCCACCCCGGATCCTTTCCTGCTGTACTGGTTTTGGTTTCTGTAGCATACTGTACTTAATGGGGTGGGCTAGAGCAGCACTCTTCGTCTGGCCTCTACCCTTTGACCTGCTCGGCATGGGTGGCCCTACCAGGAGTTGGAAAAAAAAAACACTCCTACCGGCATAGCTCTAGTGGTCTTAGAGGCACACAATCCACCCTAAAACTCCAAGGTGGTGATCCCGTTGAGGTGGCTTATATAATTATATAAATGGTTAATCGTATTTGTTTTTGTGCCATTTTTCATTCAGGATTCCGGACTAGTTTGTGAGGCAAGATGAAACCTCTTGGTGTTGCGGTTTTTGTGGTAGGGATATTCGCCATAACTTCTGCGGGTAAGCAGAACATAGTGACAATTAACACAGTTTCCCCTGATTTATCTATGTTAAATTAAACGATTTTTGTAATACTTTTTTTAACAGAAGTTTCGAAATGTAGACTTGATCTTGGGTTAGTGGTTGACACGACAAAAAGTATCAAAGAAGCAAACATCCCCAAATTGAAAAAGGCACTTCAACACCTCATGCAACAGTTTGACATCTCGCAAGACAGGACTCACATCTCCTTTGGAACGTTTGCCAAGGAAAGCATCCTTCATAACAATTTCAACGATGCCGCGTTTCACAGCGAGCAGGCCATTCTAAATTTGATATCAAACAGCACTGAGCTGAGCAAACCAACGCGTCTTGAATTAGCGTTAACAATGGCCAAGGACAAGATGTTTACCGAAGAAAGCGAGCTAAGAGCTGGTGTTGAAAAGGCTGTGGTCCTGTATGCAGATGGACGATCGCACCCAAACGCGGAGGATTTCTACTTGGACGTTATAGCCCTTAAAGTAAGGGCCTTAGCAATGAAGTATATGTAATGTCTGCACACCAGACCGGTCCTCGATGTGGGCGGATTCTCACTAAGAAAACACACACACGTTTTCAAGCCGCCATCTTACTTTATTGCACTACCCACAATGCCTTAGGGCTGGACCTACACAGGCAACCCAGTTACAAACACACTACATCGTCCCCCCTTTTAAATGAACACAATGGGTACAATGAAAAGCTAGACAAAATCCGATATAACTGTAAACCGTTAAAACCACTGTTTTAACGTTTTAACTGGTAGTCTCTTGTTCAATGAATAACACTTCTTAGTCAAAACACCAAGTGTAGTCCTCACGGTCCATATCAGAAAACTATCTTAAGAAGCAAAGTCCTTAGTAAGTTCACTTAGCTTAGTCTTTCAAGTAACATAGTCCTTAAGTCAGCTTGGCTCAGTTCTCTTCCGTGCTGATCTTCGAGGTTCACTGGTCTGTTCTGGTACCCGAGTAACAGCGGGTTGTGATGATGGTTCCATAGCAGGCTCAGTCACTGGTCGTTGTGTTGGGATCTCATCCGGTTCAAGAACAGGAAGGGTAGCTGGTTTCAGTACTGGTTGTTGAACCAATGGCTGTGCTACTGGCTGAATTCCTAACTGCTGTGGCTGGCAAGCCTGTGGACTTTGTCCTATGAACCTTTTCACATGGCCTACATTTCTCTTAAGTAGGGTTTCACCTCGCTCAATGACCACGAAGTCCCCCTTCTTGGATATTACACTGTATAGGTCTGGATCATACACTGCAGGCAGCTTGTTTTGTTTCCGCTTCAACAACAACACCTTGTCTCCTTCTGCTATGTCTAACTCCGCAGCTCGCTTGTTATCAGTTTCAGCCACTCGCTTCTTCTGCTCTGCATCCTGATCCCTTGCCTGCTGATCTGTGGTACCCGACCTCTCCTCTTCCTCATCCCCTTCAAATTCCGGCATCTTTGTTCGGATCTTCCTTCCATACAATAGCTCAGCCGGATTAACACCTGTCGTGGTGTGAGGTGTTGACCTGTAGGCAAGAAGATACTTCTGAAGCTCTTGCTGCCATGGTTTCCCTTCAGCATGTGCCGCACGCATTGCCTTAAGGAGCGATTTATTCTGCCGTTCAACCTCTCCGTTCGCTCTCGGCCACAGTGGAATTGTCTTCTTGTGTTTGATTCCCAGCTCATCCAGAAATTCCTCCATCTCACAGCTTATTAGGTTTGACCCATTGTCTGTCCTTAGTGTCTCTGGGATGCCATGGCGAGTAAAATGGTTCTCCAAGCACCTGATGATAACACTGCTAGTTGTGCCTCTCACTACATCCACCTCAATCCATCTGCTATAGTAGTCGACAGTCACAAGAAGGCTTTCCCCTGTCGGGAGTGGACCCATCAGATCTACTGCAAGGTCCCTCCATGGCTTTGTTGGCATGGTCGTTGTCTTCACAGGAGGTATGGTGGCAGCAGGAGTCACAGCTTGACATCCAAGGCATTTCTTGCAGTGACTTTCTACCATGCCGTTGACATTCGGCCACCACACTTTACTTCGGAAGCGATCCTTTGTTTTTACTATCCCTTGGTGTCCTTCGTGGGCTAACTCTAGGACCCGTTTACGCAAGCTCGCAGGAACAACAATCCGCATGCCTCTCATCACCAATCTTCCAACCACAGTAATTTTATCACGCAACAACCTGTATGGACTAGGCGCTGTAGACCAGTCCCCTGTTTTCCAACAACGAAACACCTCAGTGAGCTCCTCATCCTCAGCAGAACCTCTCTCTATCTCCCAGGTGGTCATCGCACGTGGTGTAGCGTTGACTGCTACCATTCTGACATACTCTTCGGTTGCACCATCACGGGGCGAGGCTGGTATCTTTGTCAAACGACTTAGGCAATCAGCTATATTCTGGCCTGAGGGTACATGACGCACTGTGTACTTGAACGGCATAAGACGCAGGACCCATCTCTCAACTCTGGCCGATGGTTTAGATCTAGGACCATAGATAGCTTCCAGAGCTTTACAATTGGTGACAAGCTCAAATGACTGTAACCCAGATAAGTAGAGATGAAATCTCTCACGGGCCCAGACGACCGCTAGGGCCTCCTTCTCTGTCTGGCTGTATCGACGCTCGACATCACTCAAGCTTCGGCTTGCAAATGCGACCGCTCTCTTCACTCCTTGCTTTTCTTGCACGAGTATAGCCCCAAGTCCGACCGGACTTGCATCAGTAACCACTTCAGTTGGTGCATCTTTGTCGTAAAAGGCCATCATTGATCCCTCAGCCAACTGGTTTTTCAGAGCCTCAAATGCTTCATTCTCCCCTTTGCCCCAATTCCACTTGGCACCCTGACGTGTCAGCTTCCTAAGTGGTTCCACAGTAGTCGCAAAATCAGGCAGGAACCGTGAGCTGAAACTGACAAGTTCCAGAAAGCTTCGCAGCTCTGCGACATTGGTCGGAGCCTCAGCTTCTCGAATAGCCTGTACTTTCTCTTTTCTCGGCCCCACACCATGTTTGTTTAAAAGCAGCCCCATGAACACGATCTGATTCATTCCAATCTTGCACTTATCCTTGTTGAGGGTGAGGTTTCTCTCTTGCAATCGATTGAGCAATGCAACAAGGTTTCTATCATGGTCCTCGGTTGTCTTTCCATGCACCACAATGTCGTCAGCGATGTTGGTGGCTACAGGGCACCCAGCAATTGTTTGTCTAACAATGTTCTGGTATTGTTCTGGAGCGCTGTTAATACCAAAGCTCAACCTCTTGTAGCGAAACAGTGAATCACCAGCTGAAAAGGTTGTGATATTCCTGGAACCTTCTTCCAGCTCAATTTGATGGAAGCCCATGTTCATGTCAAGTTTTGAGAAAACTGTGCTCCCATTCAGTTCCTCCAGCACCTCATCCACTGTTGGAATTGGTAGCTTTTCCCTTCGTATGGCCTCATTAGCACACCTCATATCCACACAAATCCGTACATCATCCTTTGTTTGGTTTGGGAGCAAATACAGCTGGGCTCACCCATGTTGTTGGACCTGAAACCTTCTCAATGATGTCAAGATCAAGAAGCTCATTTATTTTCTTTGTGACTTTCTCTTTCAGAGGGTAAGGAATCCTTCTTGGTTTCTGTGCTACAGGTTTTACCTCCGGATCAATGTGCAGTTTCAGTTGGTAGCCTGACAATTTGCCAACTCCCGAGAACACCTTTGGAAAACGATCTACAATACCATCAATGTCATTGCCCACAGAATAAACCTTTGCCACACTCCCTAGGTCTGGCCCAACTTTCAAGACTTACAATCGCTTAGCTGGTGGACTACCGAGTAAACACTTTCCTTCTCCTTGCGTCACGAGGATCGTTTCCATAGTTTTCCTTCCATTACAATCGATACCCGCCTCAAATTTACCCACAACTGGTAAACAACCATTCCCATACACTCGCAAGTTCCTTTCTTCAGGCTGCAGTTTTGCTTTAAGGCCACTCTTTACAAGGTTGTTAAACTGCCTCTCAGCTGAGTGGTGCAACAGAAGTGGCGCTATTATTAACGAGACCCAACTTTAACACGGGGAAAACCTATAACTACAAGGGGCTTCCTTTTGTTAATTGACGAGCGGGCATTCTACCTATGATCATTGGTGTCAGTCTGCTGGTTCTCAGCTGGCACAGGACCGGCACAAGGCACAGTTATATCAGGAGTGAAAGTCAGCTCGCTGTTAATGTGTTGGATGGAGTTTTGGACAGGAAGGGTTCTCTCTTCACAACAAATGGGTCTGATCGAAGTTTTTAACTCTGCTCTCTTGTCAGCTGTTTGACATAGTCTACATTAGTGTGTCCTGACTAATGAGTGGGGCTTCTAACAGCACGCCAGTGCTGTTTGAAGACTGTTAAATATGGCACGTAACCATGGTAACAAAAAATGAGGTTCTGTTCCTGAATTTCTGTTTACGAATCTTACTGAGACAGGTTCCCAGTGAGCGAGATCTCTCATAGGCTCAGTCTCCAGCCGTGAGTGTCTCGATACGCCCACGATTCTCGCCACCTTCGCGGCTGGGTGCACGGGTTTGGTTGCATGTCCGTGACGTCATTACAATTTTAATAATTATGCAGACAATCCACGCGTCATTTGCTCAAATTTTATGTTTTTTTTATCGTCTTGAAAAAAAGCGAAACGCGAAAAGTATGCCTGAAACATCCTCCTAAAAGTGTGAAATTTTAAGAGAAAGACGAAATCCCGCTAAATTATGTCGCGCATTCTGCCCCGCAAATCAAGGGGCTTGTCTCTGATTGGTCAGTCTAAACAATAACCAGACCCGTGCGCCCAGCCGTGAAGGTGGCGAGAATCGCGGGCGCATCGAGACACTCACGGCTGGAGACTGAGCCTAGATCTCTCACAGCAGCCAGCATACTTATCATAATGGATATGAGGATATCGTAACAGAAATACGTCAAGCATCTTGCCCTTAAACGTTTGTTACCTCTTTCACGTTCTACATACACCTTAATGAGGACGAAGAGAAGAGTGAGTCTTCCATCGATAACCTGGCTAATATTCGGATAGACCACAAGCGAATATAAAACTCACCTGATCCAACTTTTACAAGCGAACCAGTCTCGCGTAAGATAACTTCAGATCCCTTTTTTCCCAGTAATCTTTCACTTTTTGGCCACTCCCCTTTTCCTGACCGTGACCCGGGACCCGGCCCCTTGTGCTGTAGCTTCTGCTCGACATTATTCCAAGTTTTGCACGATGGCTGGGACATATCGTCATTGTATTCAAGCGTTCGTTGTAAAAACTGACTTTTAACTTGTGGTATCAGGCCCGTAGCGAGGCTGAAATAAATGCTGCAAGCAAATTGGCCTAGGCAAAGCCTCCCCCCCGCCCCTTCAAAATACACACTCACATAGATACTAACTCTGTTCACAATGCCACAGTTTGTTTCGATTTCGTCGAAAACGACACCTTTTTGGGGACATCGTTCGTTGACAATTTGCCAAGAAGCTGCTTCCTGTTTGCTTTTTCCCCGACAAAGTTGTTGGCAACATCTACCAGATTTATAGCATCAGTTTTAAAAAAGTACCCTTAAAGTTACAAGGTTTGTCAAAATTGAAACATTTCGACAGCCAAGCTACGAATTTCGGACCTGTTTTACCTAACTCTCTTAAACGTTTACGTAACTTTAATCACTCGATTGGTGAGATAAAAATAGTTTTGTTCCTTAGACTTGTTTTAAAACAACATGATGAGCTTAAAGCTTGCAGCAAATACACAGCAGTCGCTTAGCTATTAAAGGCATTAAAGTCCTTCACAGTAAAGCTATACTGCCAGGGTCAAGGTTATATGGATGGAGAAAGACATTGGTAAGGAACCTGGGCGACTGAAATGTGCGGTGGGCTAGTAGATTTTTGAAGCCCACATGCCCGGTGGCTAGTGACTCAACAGATGTCAAATCCTGTTGAGGGTTGTAAAATTATAAAAGGAACTTTTAGCATCAGCATTTAAGACTATTCGTTGCACATTAATTCGTTTTAATTATATATTTTTTGGCTCATTTACTGTAATGTTTTTTCAACTTCCAAAAATTCTGGGGGCTCGAGCCCCCCTCCCCCCCTGCCCCTCCCCCTTCTACGGGCCTGGGTATTCCTGGTGCATGAAAGTAAGGGCACAATTGTTTTCAAGCTTTTGATTCGTCTAGTGTTGTATTCATAAACTCCGACAACAAGAAAGTGGAACCAACAACAACCGTCTTCTGTGTAACGAAGCAATTCATGTATGTAAATATGTATGATTTGTGAAAAAAAAAGTCCGGGTTCCCCTCTCTAAGCCAAAACAATAAGTACAAACTAGTTAGTCACATCGCAATTTCCCTGATAAAAACGATTTTAATGTTCTGGACTCGACGTTTTGACGAGGTGTTTACTTTGAGCTAGTACACGTACCCTTTTTAGCTAATTTTCGTGTTCGAACATTGTTATTTGCATGCTTACAACTCACGCTGAGGGGTGACTACTTTTTCTGCATTCTGGCACGGGAGATTGAGGTGCCTAAAGGTAGCACTAATTTTGTGTCGTATTTTTGGTCCATTACTAGTTCCTCCCATTTCTCGAAACCTGAGCCGTTTAAAAAGAATTAGAGCAGATTTTGCTCTTCCCCTACCCTCTAGTAAAATGTCCATTCCGATGATTTGCATTGCGTGACGCAGCTCTAGATAGAACTCTGGCCACGTTAGCGGCGACATGTAGTGATAAAAACCTTTTTGCGTATTGCCAACTAAGCAACACTGACCAGCAACTGAACCGTTGAGTAAGATGTCACAGTGTAGAAAGATGTCGAACGTTTTGCAAGAAAGGTTGTTGTTGAGCTGTTCGACCGTTTACAATACACTGACCCAGTTGGCGGTGTTCATTGGACGTCATCAACAGGACCAAAATACGTCGAATGGCAAGAGATCACTCGGAAATGGCCTCTGGACCTGTCCTCTACAGCAAATGAGGTAAGAGCATTTCGAACTGTTCTTCTGTTTGACGTTTTCGATCTCATATGGGTCGAAACACATTAAAATATGTGCGTGACTCGCGAATGGGATGTTGCCAAGAAGGGTCAAATAACCTGCATTTTAACGAACTTTGAAAAGCTCTCGCCTCGCTCTCAATCATTTGCCCAACGAAATTTTTGCAGAAATCCTGAGAACACCTTTTCTTAATTCAACAGCCAGAAGCTGAATCGATTTGAAGGTTTAGCACATGGTGAAAAATAATTTAATTCACGAAGTACTTTTCCTGATGAGAAATGTATACTTTCAAGATTAAATTATTTCAAACACAAAGAACAACGCAGTTTCTACCAAAATCATTTTTGAAGCTCTTGAGAGATAGCAAAAGTAAAATTGAGTGTTGAAAAGACGACAGAGGGATTTGTTTTTGCACGCGAACGCCTCAAATTGATGTCATAATTTACTGCTTCAAATGGCGATTTTAATTCCCTGCTAGCAGAGGCCCCTTTTCCTTTGTATTCGCTGAGCTGACGGGCGGGACGAAAAGGGACCTCTGCCATGGGTCGAAACTCCCTTTGATCCAACCGCCGTCCATGGTCGTGGACGGCGGTTTCCGAAACGCATGCTCCCTGTATTGTTTGCTGACCGGGACTTGCGCCCACCGTATCTCGCGCATTCCTTTACAGTTATTCCGCTGTAATTTAGTGAGCCTGCATAGTAACTTGCCGTGGAAAGAGAACTAAACTCGTGAAGAGTTACAACGTTTACTTTCTCTTGTTTTTGTTAACATGGACGACGGAAAGATAAACAATCGAAAGAAGAAGCTCTAAGAAACACTCGACAAGTCAAGGAATGGAATTTAGAGCGAAGAAAACATCTGTCAAGGCGAAGGACAACCTTCCACCTCCAAAGATTTTTCGAGCTGCGGACTTTCTGTGAAATGCGCCAGCACTTCTACAAGTCTACGGTAGAGTAAATTACACATTTGATTGTAAATTTGTATCGAAATCGCTTTTTAATTGGGGTATTCTTCATATTCCTTACAGTTTTCGTAAAAGTTTTGAAAAATGTGCACAGTTCGCATCACCAAATGCTCTTCAAAATAACTTGTACATCGAGCGAAATCGCTTGCGCGTAGCTTCTCTCGAAGAAAGAATTGAACGCGTTTGGTCTTCAGAAACAAGTAAAGGCGTGTTTTAATAAATGTATTATTTAGAAAAGCTTACTTTCTCTTCTTCTGTGTACCTTCATTCAAAAAATTTCGAAAAGTAGTAATCTGACCTAAACAGACACAAATGCTCTGTTGTGGTTTGATTTCACGCGCGAGACAACATGAGAAATCTCTTGCGGAAATTTTCAAAATTTTGACGTTGAGAATGTATTTTTGGCTAATTCTTAATTGACAACTGGTGTAATTTATTTAAAAGTAAGAAATTTTAACTATTCTAGATCAAGTGAGTTTTGTTTTTTCGAACCTATAAATTGTCCTTTCGTAATGCAACTGCTAATTTAGTGAAGCGATCATAAAACACGCAGCCTTCAATGGGTTAAATTCTCTTTGATTCCTGGAGTTGTGGTCATGTTAAAAAAGCTTCCTTGTCCAGATAACTTGAAATTAATACCGTAGATTAGACAACAACTATCTCTAGACGAACTGTCTACCTTTTTTAGGGTTTTGGTGAACTCGCCATTCACGACAACAAAACTGTGCAGCTGTTTTTTGGCGCGCTAGTTGAGAAAGGTGGGAGTCGTCAGCTGATCACGTGCTAAAAGCATCACTTGACGTTTCGGTCGCTAAGTAACCGTGGCGCATGCTCAACACAGTTCATTTCGACCCATGGCAGAGGTCCCTTTTCGTCCCGCCCGTCAGCTCAGCGAATACAAAGGAAAAGGGGCCTCTGCTAGCAGGGAACGATTTTAACAGAAGTTCGTTATTTGCATTTTTCTTTGAAATAAAAGGATATTTTGCCAGAAAAAGTATCCAGTGATTTTAGTTATACCCTAACCTATCTAACATTAAAATTTGAAAGAAATCGAGTTTTCCACCCTTGCCGCGGAATTTTGATTTTGTCTGATTTTTACAGACAGGCGCTCTTAACATCTTGGCCTGCCGGAGCGTTGATGATTGCCAGATTCTCGAAAATATCCTGCACGCCAGGACCAGCTCGATAAAGTAATTCGTTCCTCTTTCTCGCAGCGTTTTGAAGATTTGCTTTCCCTTCAGCAAAATATGTAAACCCTCGCAGCCAAACACTCCATCGCTCGCTCAATTCGGATTTCGAGCCCGAAATATCCATCGGTTGGATATTTGTCGACGCCATACCGCTAGAAAGGATAATTCTCGCAATTCTCGTCGCCAATGTAATGTCTGCACACCAGACCGGTCCTCGATGTAGGCGGATTCTCACTAAGAAAACACACACACGTTTTGAAGCCGCCATCTTCCTTTATTGCACTACCCACAATGCCTTGGGGCTTGACCTACACAGGCAACCCAGTTACAAACACACTACAGTATGCAAGTGCAGTTGAATTAGCAGTTGCACACTGTTTGATTTGATTTCTAGCTTAAGGTGGCTCCATATAGTTTTTCAGCGCGCGAGGAATGGGAACTAAATTGGCACAAGCGCGCTCGCGAGGAGAGCGACAGTCCAAGTCAGATGACACGTGCCAATCAACCTCCCAGGCGAACTTTTCCAAAGTCTGATTGAGGGATCTTTATGGCTTACCTTTTCAAAACCTGTCGAGCACATAGCAGTGAAATTATGAAAAGCCTTTAGTTTAATCGCTTTTGTAGCTGACAGTTGCAGTCCTACGATTGTTCTACGATTGTAGGACTGGATTGATTGCGATCTTTAAGGTGTTTCGATACAGTTTTTTTGGGACCATACCTAACTTTTTGAATCGGCTCTTAGACAGTCCTTTCCTTGTCAGATCAAAGTGAAATTTGCAATACTTTTTTGTTTGGATTGAACTTTAGCGTGGTTTACATTGTGTGAAAATCGATATTTCCATGACAACGATAAACAAAAAAACTCGAAAACACTAAAATTGAAATTTTTCGCGATCCAGATTTCACTTTGAAAAGCAAATACCAACATCTTAAGCTGTAGTGTATGGCACGCAAAATATACAAGAACAAAAAAATTCTGTATGTTTGTTTTGAAGTTAATCGCAAAAACATTTCCAACCTTAGTTTTTGCATAGTAATAGTAAATGCACCGAAAAATAATCAATGCTTTGATGAAATGGTTCGAAAATACTTTCAAAATGTGTCGTTTACTTACTATTTTACGCCTAGAAAGTTTTGTTGAAACTGGTGTTCGCGATCTCGAGAACGAATTGTTTTTCTAAGATCATTCGCTTAATAATTTTGTGGTAATTTTTGAATTTGAGCGTTTCTCCGAAAATCTTAAGAACGGCTCGTTGGATTTTTTTTAAAACATTAAACAATCAATGTTAATAAGACTCGATACTAAAATTGGTCACATCGTCAAGCACGCGTGTTTAATGTTTTAAAAAAATCCATCGAGCCGTTCTTAAGATTTTCGCAAAAGCGCTCAAATTTAAAAATTACCACAAAATTATTAGATGAGTGATCTGAGAAAAACAATTCGTTCTCGAGATCGCGAACACTAGTTCCAACAAAACTTTCTAGGCGTAAAATAGTAAGTAAACGACACATTTTGAAAGTATTTTCGAGCCATTTCATCAAAGCATTGATTATTTTTCGGTGCATTTACTATTACTATACAAAAACTAAGGTTGAAGATGTTTTTGCGATTTACTTCGAAACAAACAAACAAATTTTTTTTGTTCTTGTATATTTTGTTTGCCATACACCACAGTTTAAGATGTTGGTGTTTGCTTTTCAAAGCGAAGTCTGGATCGCGCAAAATTTCAATTTTAGTGTTTTCGAGTTTTTTTGTTTATCGTTGTCATGGAAATATCGATTTTCACAAAATGTAAACCGCGCTAAAATTCAACCCAAAGCCAACAAGTACTGGAAATTTCCCGTTGATCCGACAAGATAAAGACTGCCTAAGAGCCGATTTTAAAAGTGAGGTATGGTCCCAAAAAAACTGTATCGAAACACCTTAAGTTCAAGCAACACAGAGAGGGCTGAAAACGTTGCACGAATTATTACGCGCCTTCAAGAATTATGCGTGAAGAACTTCTTTCCGTTCTCAACTTGAAATATTAGTGCTGCCCACGTCACCTGTCGAGAATCTCTGGGATGAGAAGCTTAAGTTTGTTTGGATCGAGCCTAAGTGTAAGTAATTTTTTGGAAAAGTGCTTTAGTTTTTGCCTTTCTAACAAGCCGTCTATTTTTTGTCGGGTAAGTTGTCTCTACGGCCGTTCTCATACGGTTTCATGATCAGCAAAATACAGCTGACTTGTGAATTTTATCGAGCGATGAATAGATTACACACTTGTAACGAGGTAACAGTTGTCACTGAATTTTGTTAGAAGTTGAAACTCAAAATGACACTTATATTTCAGTGTCTATTTATCAGTCACCAGTAGCTTTTGATCTAAGCTTAAGTTTCACTTGTGTTGACAATGTGGGACTTCAAAAACTTCGGTGGTCTAAAATAAAACCGAAAATTGAAAAAAGTTCAATTGTACCTAAGCTCAAATACAATTTTTATTTTTACGAAAAATTATGCCTAGAATGACGGCATTCAGTGAACGAATAAAGGATGAATATCGAGTTGACGGCCGGTTCTAAAACAGTCGGCGTTTCGCAGGCGTTCTTTTGACTTGTTGAACCTTGCAGAAAAATAATGTGGTCTTTTTCAAAACGTATAATTTCTTGTGGACATTTTTGTTCCCTTTCTCCAACGTCTGCCTTTAAATATAAATTGAAAGCTTATTTATATACTATTTACTATTTCGTGCAGTTATCAAACACGCAAGTAGCCGGTAAGAAACAACGCGGGTCTCGGCAGACAAAATAATTTTATTGAGCTTACAACATAAAAAGAACGAGCTTCCTTGCTTTTCTCGGGTATAGCATACCAAACGATGTTCTAAGAGCAAACATGACCGCTTTAGTTTTTTTCTTGAAGAACGGTTGTAATCAGTTAATGGTAAAAATGAAACTGAAAGTGGTTTAATGATTCCGCGTCCTGAAAACTTTAAAGGAAATTTTTTTGCTGCTGGCAATAAAGTGGCGGCTTCGTTCGAGTTTTAATATCACGAATCGGTATAAATTTTCTTTTTTGTTTGTTTGTTCGTTTCTTTCTTTATTTTTGCGAAGTTTTAGGTCACATGGATCCTTTACAGTAAAGGAAAGCAGTTGTCCAGAAAAATGTTGTTCTTTGGAAAGAAAAGCTTTAGAAAAGCTTTTCTACCGCTTACCCGCGTGCTGTCCACGCTCGTCCACGCAAAAGGAATCATGAGCATGCGCAACCCCGTAACTTGAAGAATTTTTATTTTGGTAACGTGAAGAAAAAAGGTGGGTTTTGACGCATTTTCAAACGCTTATTGGGCGTGTTCCACTCGGTGAAATTTTTTTAAAATTGGAACATTTGTAGGATTTTTGTGTTTTTCAGTCATACTAAAGTAAGAGTAATTTTTGTACATGCACTTCTGCATTAATCGTCGAAAACGGAAATTTACTATTCTGACAAAACTTATGTACAAAATTTCTCACAGCTTTGCTAGCTGAGACTTCTCAAACAACAACATCTTTGAAACAAAAATAGCGAAAATTCACCGTGTAAAAACCAAGAAATGACGTGAAGAAACTGGGTAAGCTTAAAAAATGAGCCAACCAACTATATCAGTGGTTGCCATGGAAACGGGCCGGGCCCAGAAATTGTGACTTTTTTGAAAAGTATAAAGGCTAGGCTAGTTGCTTTTGTAGCTTTTCCATTGTGAAATGTAAATCAATGTCCTGAAAATCATCAAAAAAGTTATGTATATTTGTCTGTTGAAACTGATGAGAAACTGTATGGAGCCACCTTAAATGACAGGAATTTCATGGTCATGGCTTTGTTATTGTGTAACCGTATATTACATCACTCGTTGAGTACATCATCCGAAGTATTCTTTATACATTCGTATGATCGGGGTAGGGTGAACAACCTGGATCTCATGTTTAGGCTTATATGGAAGCCCACCATGAAGCTCTTCGTGTTGCATCGTCTAGTGATAGATTTTTCATCCACCCACAGGCCAAAAACGTTCACATGGTCGCTGTTGGAGTTGGCCAATATGTGGATTTTCAAGGTCAATTAGAAGAAATTGCAGGAAAGAATGTCTACAACGCAGACAATTTTGATGAATTGTCGAATTTGTTTTCTGACGTTCTGAAGGAAGCATGCAGTAAGTAACTCATATCGAATGGGTAGCTACCGTGAAACATTAGACAAGAGCAACTGAATTTTGTCTTGTCACTTTTTGTTTTTCTGTTTATTACTCTGTTGGCAGTCATTTGACTTTGTTAGCCAATAGTAATAACCCTTCCACGGGCTAGATCTCGTGGTTGTTGAACAGGAAGCCCAGGGTCAAGATAGCATTCAAAGTATTGCTATTTGTAAGGGACTTCTTAAATTTTGCTGCAACATACATTACTGAGCATGAAGGCCTTGATAAACGTCATAAGTAATAACTCTAACCAGTAGGAAACCCAGACATCCAGTAGTTATCTGATACATCACCGCCTAAAAATAACGAACATATGTACGACATAGCCCGAGGATACAGCGAAGCTACTCTCTTGGTAATACCGAAGATTTCTCGAACATCATCGAATCTACACGAGAGCTCACGAAAATAACCTTAGGAATGTGCTCAGGAATGCGCTCAACTCCACTACAATATCTCGTAGTTACTACAGGAACCACGAGGTAAAAAGTAGTCCTCAGATGTACCTTGCTTTTGGCCATCTCTTCACATCGGTTATCCTTTTTTTGTTCCGACCGCACATCTATTCAACGTAAACTTTTTTTTCTGTTGAAATCTCACCATAGTGCTACCTCACACGAACGGCCAGAAAATTTTGTCCGAGGAGTTGCTGTTGTTAAGACTGGTTGGATTAAAAATTGATGTCAGAGAAGGTTTTATATAGGAGATAGTATCTCAGGTGCACTGGTCTTGTGGTTGTGGCAAATTTGCTGTGACAGAAGGAAGAGGTTAAGCTGAGACACCAGATAAAGGTTTTTGAGAGTATAAGAAGATTATATAAGACGGTTGTGTCGGCAGGCACGCAAGAACACTTGTTTTTTTAAATAAATATTTATACAGGAGTATCAAGCCGTTTAGCACAGCTAGTTTAAATGGAGTCCTGATATAAACACAAATTTACAAGACATAATACTAAACTAAACTATACGTATCCGTTATAACTACAAATAAAATATCATTAATAATGTTAATATTATTGCTTGTTCTAGTTTATTTTTAAATTTCAAACTTAACATGCGCGCCTTCAGTCTTACATAAAGCAAAGTAATATATCTTGTCTTTTCAACATAATTTTGCAATAGTAAAACAGCTACTTCAGTTTCCTATGTCACTCCAATCTAACGACGGTGTGCAGAGAAATCAAGCTACGGTGGAGGATTCTTTCCAGCTTTGAACAGAGCTTGTATTCCGCTTTTACCTAGACTTTTTGCCGATGCTACTGAGTACGTTGAAGCCTAGAGGAGCCATGGTCCTTGTAGCTCTAGTGACGTCCTCACTTTTGATAACAGAAGATACTGTTGACAATCGACTTACGCAGTGACAAAATCTCCAGAGAAAACATTACCTAAATGAGAAAGTTTGAATGGACCTGACCAGAAATGTATAGCCAGGGAAGTTTTGCTCGCAAAATCGAAGTAAAGTTGAGCCTTTCCACCGATTGCTACTTCTTTGGTGTTAAAAATTCCAACTTTTTAAACCGTTTTGATAAAAATTCCAACTTTTAGCAATTTCTGTAGATCTAGTGTAACAGTCATTGGTCAAAGTAGGCTAATCCCTCCTCCCCACCAAAAGAGGGGACCAGCGTACCAGGGTAAATTTGAGGGTCCTGTGAGATGTCTTCCTCCAAAAATGCTGTCTGTATGAACATCAGTTCTAACTTTTAATTTTTTCTTCTTATAACAGGTCAGGATTAATCAGTTGTCAACAATGCCTGATTAAACGCATTATAGTGTATTGGATTACTCCAAGGGAAATTAACGGTGAAGCAAACGGTGCATTATTTTGCCGGTTAGATTGAGTAACACGTTTAAGCTTTGTAATGACTTACTTTAAAGTAATATTGATTAAAGTCCTTTAAAAATATCAACACTAGCCTCTGTATTTTGGCGGTTTCAGTTACAAAAGTTGATAACGTAGAATTGACAATTTCCTCGAATTGAGTCATATAATCAAGGAGGTCCAAAGCACCAGATTGACTTTGAGTTAATGTAGGACAAGAGTTGAGTGGAATAATCATTATTGTTTTAATATACTCGACCACAGGATGATATGCAAATTACTGTTAGGATGACTGAAACAGGCACAACGAAAGTGCAATTTCCTCTTTATTTTGAAATGTATAGCTTTTCCAAATAAGACGCAGAGTGAAAATGTAATGCGCTATATGCCATATGCGTAGGGACTGACAGTCAGAACACTGCAAGCCTGTGGTGACTATATTAAACAAAATATTAAAACACCTGCTTAAGCTTGCCAAACGTCTATCTCCCTAACAAAAAGCCATTCATCTTGATCTTTTGTCACTAGAATCCTTAAACAAAATAGTTTTCTACTCCCATCCAAGGACGCTTTTACCCTACCATCTTTAAAATCTCCAATTGTCTCAAAATCTTTGCAATTTGTAGAGTTATTTGTTTCCATTTCATTGCTATTGTTCTGAAAACTTGCCTGCAAAACACCCGACTTAAGGCGATCTTGAGTTGCGATGTAGGAGCCTGTGTCCACAAACACTTCACGAACAGTGGTTGCAGCGGTAAACTTTATGATGATGAAGTCATCTTTCTTGACAAATATGGCCCAGAAGTAACCGTTGCCCTTGTTATAAGCATGTTCTGGTTTTGTTTCGTCATAAGAGTACTGCATGGAACTACTTACAATCGCCGACGGATTTAAGCCGTTGTATTTGTGATCGTATTCGTCAAAAAATTCTTCCTTTAACTTGTAAGAATCATTTTTTTCTGCTAAGGAGGAGTTGTCTCCGACATGCTGAAACAACGAAGCTGGAGGTAATACAAAATTGTTATTTTCTTTAATCTGCCGCCAATGCTGAATCAACCAATCTACAGGGTTTTCGTTGTACAAGAGATAAAAATAAGTGGCGATATTTTCAAGATCGCTGGAATGAAAAACCTTGGCTGTGTAGCCCAAGAACGCAACGTCCAGAATGGGTAAATGATTTTTCTGAGAAATTAACTCTTTGAGTTTTGGGTAAAAGCTAGGTGATGGTATTAAGTCATCCTCTAAATGAAGGTAATACTGCGACAGGTCTTTGCAATAGCACATCAGAAATCCAAAGTCAACCACTTGCTTTGAGCGCCAATATGTCCTTTGCTGGGAGTCTCCAAATTTTGCCTTTAAATTAGAAAGCGGAGGATAGTACTCTAGCGGTGCATAGATGACATGAAGTAGACCTTGATCGGCATATTTGTTAAAACCATCGGAAAGTTCCATCAGAGCAGTGTGTTTGTGACCTTCATCGAAATCGGCCAATAATATTACCATGAACACTTCCTTCTTTTCTCCCTCGCTTAGGCCCTCAACCAAACGTTTGATAGTTTTCAAGAGATAGTTTTGTCCTGAAGGTCGAGTGATTGAGGAAATTCCAATGGTGAGAAATCCTAAAAGAAAAGCCATCAAAATTTGAGAATATTATCAATCTAACATTAATTAGCAGACATAGAATCTCTTAGAACACAAAGAGAACTTACCACAATCTAGAGCTTAAAGGACAATTTGCATGGCACAATGAGTTAATACGGAAAGTGAATTACCGACAAAAATAAATAAACAAAAAATGAAAGAAAGAAGGAACAAACGAAAAAATGAATAATTAGAGGAAGGAAGGAAGGAAGGAAGTTGAACGACAGGCTGACTGATTGGAAGCGCTGACAGGAACTTTATGTCTGGGCAATGTTTGCTCAGATCGATGTTGGATTCCCAATAAACAATTTTTACCACCTAGCCTGCTTAGCTGGCGGGATTGTTTGTGCGAAGTTTGAGCCAAAACTTCACCTTCGCGCTCAGACAATACCGCCGGCTACGCAGGCTATTTATTACCAACACTATAGACGTTTTCACTTAAACTTACTTTTTTCTTGTGGATACGTTCCCAGTTTGTTTAATTCAGGAGAATTTATTGTATGTTTGCTAAAGCAGATAGTCGGCGGACCTCCTCCTGTAGAAAGCGAATTAAGCGCATTGATTAGATTTTTTGCCGTGCCCATTTAGAAAAAAAATGTACATCACTTTACCCTTATCCTTGCATGAGTGCTTAATTTCAATGCTGGACTGAAAAAAATATCATCAAGTTCCTCAGGCAGGTAGTGCTTCCATCACATGGAAGCACTACTTGAGAATTTTTATTTGGCTGAATTGCCACTCGTAATTTCACCCAGGGACTCCAAATATTAAACAGGCGATTGAAAATCAGATGCTTATAACTAAGTGCTACTTTGACTTATGCTGTCTACTAGTCTGTCTTTTGAATAGCCCGAGTAGCTGGTGGGATTTGAGCGGCGGGACGTCGACAAGGGCGGCAAAGCCGCGAAGGGAGTGGGGATGGCGCAGTGGTGACAGCAGTCGCCTCCCACCAATGTGGCCCGGGTTTGTTTCCCGTAACCGGTATCATATGTGGGTTGAGATCGTTACTGGTTCTCGTCTTTGCTCCGAGGGTTTTTTCTCTGGGTCCTCCGGTTTTTTCTAGTGTTAAACATCGAAAGATAAAATTACCTTTCTATATTCCTCCTTTGCGGCCATTTATAACCAAACGTAAGCTTTTGGAATTAAAAAAAAATTCCCTTACTCATCGAATTTTGCGGGAATCGAAAGGTACAACGCGCTCCAGTAAAACTGGACCTTTGCCAATGAGCCAATCAATCGCGCCCGTTCGCCTCCCTTTGGGATTTGTGATTGACAGGCTGAACACCTCAGCCTTAGTCTTAATAGATTCGTTCCGTGTTTAAAAACAAAACTTGAATTTTGGCGGAGATATAACACCGCATAAACTCGGCCCAAAGAGATTCATGTGTGCACTTCAAACGAAAACGCATACCGGGAAAGGCAAGTTTCGTATTTAGGAGAGTTTTGGACGGCTTAAAATAGGATCTGGGACCCATGAGAAAGAACAGATGTGATGGAATTTACCGAAACTCAAGTGAGGTGCAGTCTCAAATTGGTTCCTGCCTTTAATTAATTCTAAACGTTTAGCAAACATGAAAAATAAACACGTCAATTTGTCACCCAAAAAGCTATCTATCTAAGGGGTGCACGGTACAAAGAAAACGCGTGGGTTGTTTTCCCGTCAGTCATACTGTGAGTGCTTCCTTAACCGCACATGTGTTCAGTACATAAATCCCGCAAAACAGCTATTTTGAAGGGGGAAGAGAAACTGAAGTTTTTAGTTCCGTTTGCCTCATTTTATTCCTGTAGAAAGCCTACGTAAATTTCGAGTAAATTCTCTGGCCACGAGAAGGATCCAGAGACGCTGCGTATGTCTATTTGTGAGACCCGCATCATATATACACAAATCATTAATTGGAAACGATTAGTCAGGCACAAATCACTTTGAAGGACTGAAAGACTCGGTCCACAAACAAGCAAGCAGTGCGTAGTGAATGAGTGAATCTCAACATCAGTAAACCCTACAGACATCGCGAAACTCGCGAGAATTATTGCGTTACAAGATTGTATTAGGTCGCGTGGAAACACAATGTTCAACTGTAGCACTTTCCCTCAGAAATAGCTCATGGAAACACTGAACTTCTTGAGAAATTTCTAGGTCGAATTTTTCAGTTTTTGAATACTTGCAAGTGGAGCCGCGACCTCATTATTTATAACTTTTCAGATTAATACATTGCAAGAGGTTTTTTGCGACTATGAAATTTCAGTACATTAACAAATACTGGCAAATATAGCCTCTTTTTCGATTTTACTAGATTGATTTCTAATTTAATTGTGTTGTTTTGATTCGAATAAAATGGTTAATTGTTATCTTGATCGATCGCGTCATAGCTTTAGGTTTCTGGTTACATTCCCTCGTGGTCCAGTTTTAGTTCACTGTGCAATTTCGAAATCTCACGTTTATTTCGCTTTTCTCGATCGTCATGTCATCTTCTAACAGGGACCGCGCGGCCTATTTTAAAGTGGGAGGGGGGGGGGGTGCTAACTCGATCGCTAGCTCAAGTGTGAGGGAGGGGGTGGAATGTCAGCCTAACGCAAAATTTTTGTCCTCTTTAGTGACTATCAATGCATCTAGGGCGGCCAAGAGTGTTAAAAGTTGTTAGTATCAAAAAATCCAAACTATTCGACCTACCAGTTATTAATAATGTCGATACTTTGGACACGTTTTGGTGGCTTAATCCGGAATAGAAGACAATATACTATTACAGTTTTCTCAGTTTGGAGATGATGATTCCTTTCGCTCAGGAATGTACCTATGATAACAAAAGGAACGGAATACAGTCGGAACGTTTTGATTTACTCAGAATAGGAAAAATTGCGTTCTTTTAGGGAGTCGGTATTCTGGTTATTCCTAAACCGGAACAGGAATAGCCAGGATAGTCCTAAAAGTAATGTGCCTGAGCCTCTTCTTTCATCTCCACACACATTTTAAGACCGGTATGTATTCGCATTTAAGATGTCAAACTCAAAATGTTTTTCTTGAAACTTGTGCAAGCAAACTTGTTGTCATTACAGAATAAGGCAAACTGAGAAAACTGGGCTGAATATCATGAAATATATAGTTCACCAAATTCAGTCTGTCGGTATGTCCTGACTGCAGAATGACTTATTTGTCATCGTTAGGAGCGAAAGAGATCTTTCAGCAACTATTCTAGTTGCAAAGTTTACATGCATAGAGAGGCTTGAAGACGTCATGTTGATTTTTAGGAAATATCTAAGCACATTGTTGCCGATAATCCTATCTGGAGACAGGCTACAGTTCGCAATGCCCGGGCCAGGCAAGAACGAGAGTCAACAAAATCCAAACTCTTTAAGAGCATAAGAGAGTCAATGAGAGTTCACTGAATTAGTGGCCAAACAACAGCGAGAGTTTCAACTTCCGTCGATTGTAATTAAAATCTGAGCAGGTTCAAACTCTTCCAGATAGTGTCCTCCAGAGCGCACGTGAGTTTCAACTAATCCGAAGCCAAATCATAGCAAGGTGATTTGAACTCTTGAAGAGTATTCCGTTTTTGTTTGGTCCAGGCGAAAATTAAATTTGAAACCAAGGGAAAACCACGGTACTGGTCAACCTTGGAACTAAACACTGACTAATGAATTTTCCAACTTTATCATTATTATTTTTTTGTAATGGCACCAAAAAGTGGGGGGGGGGGGGGGGGGGGGCTAAAGCCCCCTCAGCCCACCCCTCGCGCGGTCCCTGTCTAAGCCAACTCGCCAAACGAGGAACAGCCGAAAACATCTCTCCACTGACTACGAGTGGGATGGAATCGACGGTTTGCTGCCCACGAGCTTTGATCGTGGCGACGATTTAGCGACCTCTCATGCCCTCACAACATCAACAAAGACAGACAACGCATTGCCGTTCGCCGGTACTAGTCCAGCCACCGGACCTCTGGATACGGCTCCACGCGTCCTACTTCCATCACCCGGAGCGATTCCGAAACTTGCCAAGTCCAAATCTTCGAAGATATCGAAAACTCCGGAGACCGCAAAACTCGACACAGTTGCACCCGGGGGGGGGGGGGGTACTCCCTTATATGGCCTATACAGGGATGTGCCCTTGGACAGGGTATGGTTTTTGGCCTCTCTGTCCTAAACAGGGTATGTGATTTCGTGCTAGTCTGTCCTAAACAGGGTATATAATTTCGCGCGAGTCTGACCTAATTATAAACAGGGTATTGCGTGTCCTAAACAGGGTAATAAAATTGAGTTTGTTGACCTAAACAGGGTATGTATTTTAGGATTTTTTTGGTCCTAAAAGGGTCAGGGTTTCAAACCCTCAGCGGCTCACCTCTACCCAAATATGGGTCGAGTACCTCCCCCGGAAGTTGCACCTCAAAATCAAGCTATGGAACTTGAGATCCGGAAACTCGAGCTTCAAACTCGAGCTTCAACTCGAGCTGGCGAAACTTACACAATCTACACCGCTTTCCGTTCCCACTGCTGCAAGCGACGACATATCCTCCTTGCTCCTCGCGAAGCGAGGTTTATAAATTTGTCGCGTGGGGATCGCGCGAGGATCGCTTAGGGCGGTCGAATCTCGATCTGCCTATAGGTTGGCTTCCAATTAAAGAGAGGCAGGATTATCATCTGGCAAATGCTGCTTATCAGGCAGTAACAACAACCTATGGCCAGAACATTTGCGACTTGAACAATATGTCCCCCCTAGGCTGCTCCGCTCAAGCAGAGAATTTACATTAAATTCGTCCCATGTCCCCGGCACCTTTAAATACCATGCTTCAAGGGTTTTTAACACTTTGCCATCCAGAGTTAGATCTAGCAAGGACAATCATGAATTTCGCCGCTTGTCTAAAGCACACTATGTTTCGAATGCTGTAAATAGACTGACTGAACAATAGTTGTAATTGATACGATGCTGTAATTGTTTTTTCCACATATTAATTTATCTTAGTAGCTTCTACATTATAGTAATAGTAATGTATACATTATAATTATTTAGATATTTATGTAACATAGAAGAGCCAATTAATTTTTGGAGTGTTATTAAACCATTATTATTTTTATTATTATTATTATTATATATATCGCGATGGTGTCCGCACAGTTGCCTAGCAACAAAACCAAATCGCGACCGCTGACAGTTGCGCACTCTCATGTTTCTTCGCAACGTACGTTTGAGTGCTGTGTTTTGTTCCGTTTTGTGAACAAGTTTATAATATCTGGATCATCTGGACCAATTTCTGATGCAAATGAGGGCACGAGCAAAGACAGCAACGCCTGATTTAGCAAGTGGCTGGAAATCCATTGCGGGAGAGATTTACCACTGAAACTCAGCATGAACGCCGACTTGAAATTCAGCGCAAACGACGAAGGCGAAAGATGTCAACGACAAGAAAGCACGGGTAGAGAACATCGTTTACGAAAGATGTCAACGACAAGAAAGCACGGGTAGAGAACATCGTTTACCGGTAATAGCCTAGTGAAGACTAAAGCCGTCAGCAGGACACAGATATCACAGGCGAGAAATCTTAGGCAACGTAGTTTAAATTTAGCTTAATAGCACAGCGCTACTACAAAACGAGATTCCCCAACAACAGGAGAATCGATACAAGGTCTTCGAATCACACCGACTGAATAATAAGAATTATGAACTCAGCGGCTACAAAATCTTTGAGAAAATGTGTGCTGAAACAGATCAGGACAGGCGACACCGACAAGAAGTGCTTCGACAGACTGATTTGTTAGAAGCAACGAGAGACGACAAGAAATACACGGTACGATCATCAAAATACTTTTATTAGAATGAGTAGAATACCTTTCCAACGGATGGTGACTGAACAGATTGGCTCAAAATTATTTACTCTCTCTACCATAAATATCTTTACTCTTGATGTACCAGTAATTATCAACATATAGTTATTTTTCCAAGTACGATTAAAACCACAGATTACACAAGAGAAATTAAATTATTTCATAAAATAGGTTTCAGTTCCCCAAACAGTGCATATTTGTGTATGAGCAGTAAAAAGAATTTAAATTCTAAGTTTAGGACGTTCCCAAAAAATATTGGAAAGAAATAATTCATATCGGATCAGTAAGAATTTATAAGAGTTTATGTTTCCCGTTTCAGTTCTTGACCCTGTTAATAGTTTTAAAAAATATTCAGATGGATAACAAAGGACAATTTCTGTTCACAATTTGGATAGAAATGCACTTACAAGTATTGCTCTGCTCCTAGCAATTACCACTTATTGTGTAGCGGGTATAGGTACATTCATGTACGTATTTGGTGTGAAACAAACATTATTGCTTGACATTAATTATTGATAATAATTTTATGCTACATATAGTGACCAGCATCACAGCTCTCCTTGCAATGCACAATCAAGCACCAAGATCATGGGAATTGAGATCCTGATCACCTTCAACATGAGTTGTCTATGTGAAAGTTTACTTACTTCTGAAGGTTTCATGTGCTATAATCTGCATTCACCCTTTCCCTTTGTTAGCTACTCTTGCTTTCCATACCAATTGACCCTTTAAGCCCCAGTGTAAACCTACAAATTCTCCTTACTGGTCTTCATACAGTTCTTGTAGTACTTGTGCAGAGAACGTCTTTCTACTGACATCTACACTATTCATGTTTGGTGATCAATTCCTTAATTCTGATAACCTGATTAAAGCATTGCTATTGTAGGGAGATGCTGGTCACTGGGGCTTCAAGGGTTAATGTACATGTATCATTTTGTGACAATTATCTAATCCAATTTTTTTGTGTGTTGGGCGGAATGAATCCCGAGGGGGGGGGGGGTACTCAACAAAGTTTTATACTTGGAGGCTCCACCCCGAGGTCCAACCCCTTACCCTTTTATATACCATTTTTGACCGAAAAGGTACCCCTTTCATATACCCTTCATTGAAAAATGGTACCCCTTTCACATACCTAATCAAAAACACTACATCCCTTTCCTAAACCCTTGGAATGCAGTTAATGAACGACATTGCGAGAGAACAGATGCTAACCAGAAGTTATTATCTACTCAAAATATTTTAATTAAAGGTCCTTTTAAATACCTAAATGACAGATTTCCCTACCCTTTCATATACTTCAGCTCATGAAATCCCTACCCTTTTATATACCTGAAGCCTGAAAAAGGTACCCCTTTTGGGCGGATCCTCCATATATAGGCCATTATAGGGAGTGCCCCCCCCCCAGAATGAATAAACATGTTACCACATCAAATGTGCTTTGCTTGCCGTTATTCTTTATTAGTCTCATTTCAATTTTTGGGTAAAAACGAATAATTTTCTTAATCCAGCTGTACCAACATTGGATTTTCTGGGCAGCATCACTCTTCAGCAGTAATAGACTCCTGCTATCTCAACCATTCAAGGGAAATAAAGAATTGTTTTAGCTACATGTATCGACACTTACCCAGTAAATAAAACAAAAACTGTACAACAGCATTTAAATGAAACGGCGGGGTTAATGTTGGAGATAACATGCGTTAAGTTCCAAGTTGGAATTTGAACTGCATTTCTGATTAAACTATTCTCACCCAACCAAAATAAACAGAAACACCACTGTCTTGGACAACAGGTCCACAACAGTACTATGCATCCTCTCTAGAGAGCAATGTCACAATGAAGAGAGGTGGTGGGGGGGGGGGGGATAAATGTATCTTCGTGTCCAGTCAAATGCAGCAGTTAGCTCAAATTAAACCCGCAAACTCGTACCCAGTTCCTATGCATTAGATTTTAGGATGACGGGGTATTGGATGCAAGTTGTATGGAATCGACTGGGAACCAGAATGTCCATCTGAACTCCCAATTCAGGACCATTGTGGCCACCCAGCCACACCTCCAGTTAAACTGAAATTCTATCCCCTCCCCACCCCCATCGCTCCATTTTGTGGTGCACCATTGCCCGAGCTTCGCGAGGTTATGCGAATCACGTATTTCTAGTAATGTAAGAAATGCGTCCGAGGAAACGCATTTTGTATGAAAAGTTACCGACGTTCATGGTACTTTACTGTTTACATTGCGTATATGGAAATTAGTTCCACGGGAAGTTGCTCTCCCGCATTTTAGTGCAATTTGCCCATGAACTTTCCACTACAATGTTTGTTCTAATAAAGACTATCGAAAGAAGATCGGACGAACAAAACGTTCACCACGCATTACTGTTTATATTTTAAGGCCCGCGACTCGCGCAATTAGCTTTAAGTTTATTCTCTTTGTTCCTCAATCAATTAATAGGTTCGACTAATTTGCACCCAAACAACACCCAAACACAAAGAAGTTCCAAGGTTGACAGAAAAAGTAGAACTCATTTGCGTCAGTGATCAACCCGTTTCAATTGGCGCGCTTCCGTAAGGTCAGTGAAATCTCTTAGCACTGGACTGGGTGCTAATCTAAACTTGGCCTGCTTCGACCTGCCTCTGCAGAAACATTCTAAAACCTAAATTATACTACAGAAAAAAACATTTAAGGATAAAAATTAGCGAGAAAAGTTTAACACAACGTTTCGATGTCTCTATGACATCATTTTCAAGTGTGAACTTGAAAACTAGTTTGTCTAGTCTAGTCTAGACAAACTAGCATGTTAACGCTTAAACAAACGCGGAAATAATGTTAGCCTGCAAACAAGGAACCAGTTTAGTCCAAGATCTTCAGTTTTAACGTTGCGATCAGCATGCTTCAAGATCAAAACAAAGTGCGAAGTAAATCATTGATTTAAAAATATAAATTCTGTGTTTCAAAGATAACTGAGGGATAGAAATGTTACAAATTACATGAATTTTGTCTCGTTCTATATATTGAAACAATCGCATAATATGTGTTTTGCTGATCACCCCATAGTAAAGAAATCCGTGCTTGTATAACTTCTACAACTCAAATCTATCTTGCCGTTTTTGCATTGGCCAACAGACTTGTTTCCACCATGCTCCATTTAATATAAGCAGACAAACACAGTTCACCGATGAACTACGCCGGCGGGATTTCAAGTTCCAATATATTATACAACCGCACTGAATTATCTCGCCGTTGAATATCAGCGAGGTTTCAAGTTCTCTAAATACAGAAACAATTACCTTGCCGTAACACAGATTTCAGCCTTCCTCATATATAGAAGCATCTACCTCGCCGTTGTACATCAGCGAGCTGTCAGTCTTCCTAAAATACAGAAGCATCTACCTCGCCGTTGTACATCGATGAGATTTCAGTTTTCCTTCGATACAGACGCGTCCACCTTGCCGTTGTACATCGGCGAGATTTCGGTCTTCTTTATATAGAGACGCAACCACCTCACCGTTGTACATCGGCGACATTGGCGAGAGATCAGTCTTTCTCATCTACAGACGCATGTACCTCACCCTTGTACATCGGCGACATTGGCGAGATATCAGTCTTTCTTATATACAGACGCATGTTCCTCGCCGTTGTATATCAGCGTGGAGGTGGTTCTATATTAGATAACTTGTTAAATAATACATATTGCGAAGCTGGCGAATTTTGTCTCGTTCTATATCTTGAAACAATCACAATATGTGTTTGTCTGATCACCGGTCTGGGAAGTACTGTTCTGATACGGAGTATGAGAGAACAATACTGACCCAGTCCTTTATTTCAGGAGTGGAATCCCACAGGAAATTGTCCTCCCCTGGGGGATTATATGTATCATAATCTATTGCTTTCACTCACCGTAGAAGCGCCTCCGATCCTTTATTGTTAAACCCTCGTCGAATTCTGCGATGATGTAGAGAGAGGTAAACAACGACAAGAGTACCAAACCTGTTAATATCACCCTCCGAGTAAACCTTCCGCGCAGACGACAGCAGTTGAATTTCCGAAGCATGATCAGGATAAGTTTTCGTTCCTGTCAAACAATGATAAAAATCATTTCAATTTCTGGGCTCACCAACGCTGAAAAACAAAATAAAACAAATCAAAACAAAAAAAGGCTTTAAAAATGAGAACTATGATAAAATTAAACTTCTACTTAGCATAGGAGTGGAGGTAAATATTCACCAATATTCAGTGACTGAGTCTGAGCGGTGAGGGTAAAAGGAGAGCATGAGGAACTTAGGCCATGAAAAAAAATTCGCAGCATGTATTCATTAAAAGCGTTATTTGACGCGAATCATTTCTGTCAGCAATGTAAACAATTCCACGTGCGGTCGGCAGGTGTCCGTGCGGCTATTTAACAGCGTGACATACATTAAGATTACGAGAAAAGCGATCACGTCGTAAAGCAAAAGTTATTACAGGAAAGAACGAGCACAGTCAGCACAAGTGCGGGAATTTTAAGGTTTGTAAGTCTGATTTTCGGTTAACCTTCTTCTGGCTCTGTCGAATGCCAACAACAGAAAGGGTTTAAGTTGCACGATTTGTCACCATACGCCAGGAAACGAGACCCAAAACAGAACCAGAGAATTATTCAGTCTTGTCACGCCGTTTGTAATGATGTTCGTCGTTTCAGTTTTATGATATATTTTCTTTGCTAGACCGCCACCGTCCTTTGTGGCAATCAAAACCGGGTGATTTTATTAGATTTTCCTGGGCAGGCTGTCAAAACAGAATCATAATTTTGTGTGAGAATTATCTGGCGGGAATTTATTATTTATTTACGTAAGCCTGCAAATTCTCCTCGATGCCTCTTAGAAAGCTGCGCATATTAATTTGCTTTACTAAGTTGCGTTGATTTGTATGTAGGTCGAGCAAAGAACCCGACATCGATCAGTTTTTAGACTAAGGCTATTGATTTTTATGTGAAGAAATGTATGTTAGAGGACGCATGGGACGTGGCGCTTTCATGACTCCGATTATAATTTATTCGAGCTACACTGGTATGATGTATTAACATTCCCCAGCTTTATTGAGTTTTCCTTTTGATATTTTACTTACTGTATTTCAAGTATAGAAGGTTTTCAACCTAATTATTGTAGCGACATCTTGGGTAATACCAGGTTTTCTTCAAAACATGATATTGCATTTGTGTTTTGCGTGTAACACAATGCTGGCGGGAAATATGAGGTTTTGAAAATCGTTGCGTCTTAACGACGTGACCGATCTACGATGCCATGGAATCGAGACAAAAAGAGACAAGAGGCCTTTGGTAAGTAGGAATCATAATTACGATTTTGTACATACCTTGAGACGAAATATTAGCATCACGCTCTTTATTTCGCTCTTTAGATAATATGCTGTACCTGGAAACTTGATCGCTATCATTGCGCTTTAGCTTATTCAGTTTTCCTTGGGTAGAATATACCTGGAAGCGTTAAGTTTAACATCGTGCTTAATCTTATTCTGTCTTCCTTGGGTAGCATATACCTGGAAGAGGAATGTCTAACATCGCGCTTTAGCTTATTCTGTCTTCCTTGGGTAGCAGATACCTGAAAGCGGAATGCTTACCATCGTGCGTTTAATAGCTTATTCTGTCTTCCTTGGGTAGCAGATACCTGGAGGCGGAATGTCTAACATCGCACTTTAGCTTTATTCTATCTTCCTTGGGTAGCAGATACCTGGAAGCGGAATGTCTAACATTGCGCTTAAGCTTATTCTGTCTTCCTTGGGTAGCAGATACCTGGAAGCGGAATGTTGTCTAACGTTTTAGCTTATTCTGTCTTCCTTGGGTAGCAGATACCTGGAAGCCGAGAATGTCTAACATTGCGCTTTAACTTATTCTGCCTTCCCTGGGTAGCAGATACTTGGAAGCGGAATGTATAACATCACGCTTTGGCTTATTCTGTCGTTGCAGCGATCAAAAGCGATCGAGCGATAATAACTGGCTTAAATAGGCGATGTATTGTGTCATCTCGCCTAAGCCTTAGCTTGTAGTGTTTGGTGCTGGAGCAAGGCAAATAATACCCCGAAAAATTAAAATAAATGTTTTTCGACATCATGGCTCTGTCGTAATCATTATTACCAGCTTAGCCTATTAAATTAGTAGGCGTAGGATGCGATATTGTTCGCGCTCGTTTTTGCCTTCGCGAGGAAAAATACCGCCAGCTACGCAGGCTACTAAACAAAATGACTGAGAAGCCAAATTATTTTTATCCGCAATGAATTGTAATAAACATCACTCAGCATTGTCATCTTTTACAGCACACAGCTAATTGAAATAACACCTCATCCCATCTTCATGAAGCTACAAGGTGTCAAACCATGGCATAAAGTTACTTATGCAAATTAGCTGAGGGCACATTCAATGTGCCCTCAGCTAATTTGCATAATAGGTTTTGGGCGGCTGAAAGCTCGTCATGTTGCGGAAGCTTGTGGCATGGGTTGCGAACTAGTGTCCCACGCAGTCCTCCTGGGGAGGAGGGTAATACGACTCCCCTAAAAACGACTACGTGGGAGGCTAGTTACGAACTGGTAAATTATGACTGAGGAATGTAATTTATGCAGAATGACAATAAGTTACGCTTAGGGGCCAATTACATGAGGCAGGCTGGCCCGGTTAGCCGGGCTGGCTCGGTTTGCCGGGATCAAGGCACGTCTGTGAAACACACTAAAAATGAACTTCGCGATTACATGGAAAAATCTCAGCCCGGCGCGATGCCGGGATCCCGCCCAGCCGGGCTGAAAATTCACCATGTAATCACGATCGCCGGGCCAGTCCGGCTAGCTGGGCCAACACACTCTCGTCACTAAATTTCGCTTCAGAGCAAAATGATTCACTAGAAGATCGATATTTCTCTTTCTATATAACACATTAAGGTTTATCAGACCATATAGCTACATAAAACTGAAAATAATACACCGAAATAACGGATTAGCGTGTCGGAAACTGCGTTATTATATTCGCTTATTTTGTCATGATTTTAAGTGATTTTCAAGTACAAGGGTAATTAGGGGCGAACTCAATTAGCAGGAGATTTTAAAAGGATTGTATCTTTTAGAGCGAGCCAAGAAAACAATTATGACAGCAACCGGACATTCCGTCCAAGGCATTCTACGTAGAGATAAGGGAACAATACAGTCTTATGAAATATAGAGAAATCTTAGACGATAGTTTTTTCAGAGTAAACCAAAGGTTATAACCGATGCATTTCAATAAAGCGAGAGAAATTGAACGAAACCGCCTTACGATTTCCAAAACCTGGCACCTGCGACAAATGGAAAGCGATAGATCTGGATCTATCGAAACCAGTTCTCCAAGATGGATAAGTTGATCAGTGAGCTGAATGGAAAACTCAAAACCTTGCGTTTTCGAATCAACAAAACAGAGGAAACTATCAACAAACACGATAAAGAAGCTTCGGAGAGACACCAAGCTTCGATTGCCAATATCGCATCAGCGGTAAATACCCTAAAAGAGAGTATCGAAGAAAAGAAATTTTGTATGGGAGAAACAGAGGAACAAGTTATAGAATGGGGCGCAGAAGCCGAATCCATGCTTGCAGAAGCCGATGAATGCACCAGAAAGATAGCAAAACAAATCAAGGACATGAATCTTGCTACACAAGACGCAGATGCCTTACAAGCACACCACAAAGTCATAGAGCTAGAAAGACAGTTGACTGAACAGAAGCTGCAGAGGAACAAGTTATAGAATGGGGCGCAGAAGCCGAATCCATGCCTGCAGAAGCCGATGAATGCACCAGAAAGATAGCAAAACAAATCAAGGACATGAATCTTGCTACACAAGACGCAGATGCCTTGTCTTAAAGATGGCGGCGGGCGATAAGGGTGCTGCTAAAGGCGCGCAATCGAAACGTGCGTTTAGAGATGTTGTATCGACCCCAGGAAGGAGAAGTGAAAGTCCACTAAAAAAACAACCTAAACAAGCAGTCGAAGAAGGAGCAATTGGATCATCTAAAGGTTCCATTTCTTTCAATACGGAGATGATGATGGCTGCGATCAATGCAGCCCTTGATACAAAGCTGGACCAGCTTGCTGCAAGAATTGAAAATATGGTTACATCAAAAATCGAAGAGTTAGAAAGAAAGTTCGAAAACGTAGAGGATGAGGTTAAGAAACTCAAAGATGATGTGGACGTCAGCATCCATCACGTGGAAAGTGTGTTAAAAGACGAGATCGATTTAACATGGGAATATGCGGTTCGCAACGAACAGTACTTCCGAAAGAACAATCTGCGGGTTCTTGGTCTCGTGGAGGAAGAGGAGGAGAATCTAGAAGCGAAATTTATAAAGATCGTGGAGGATAATCTCCAGGAAGAAATCTCAGCTGACGAAATTGAGATTATTCATAGGATCGGGGCGAGAAAAAGCGGCAGAGGCGAACGAGGATCAAGACGTGACGGCAAGCCGAGACCTGTCATCGTCAAACTCCTGTCGCACAAAAGCAAAATGAAGATCCTCTTAAAGCGGAAAATGCTGAAGGGCAAGGGCTTAGTTATTGCTGAGGACATGGCTGACGACATTGCGAAAAGGCTAAAGGAGCTAAAACGTAAAAGATCGGTCGAAAGCTCGTGGTTTTCGAACGGAAAAATCAGGTACAAGCAGCGTGACGACCCACGGGTAAAAGAGATTAGAAGTTGGCGTGACATTGCAAACATTGAATAATGACATTTATAGAAAGGTATTTAGTGTCTTTGATAACTAAATTGTTTAGTTACCTAAATGATTACAAATATATCTAGTCTAAATGATTCACTGCCATTTTCGCAGCTAAATAACAATGAATTTTTGAATATTTGTGAGCAATCTCAACCAGACATGAATGACAATGAATTTACTAAATTAAAAAATCTTACATTCAATCCGTTTTCGAGGAACAATAATGGAAAAACATATTTAACACTCAATTCAGATTTGGACCCTGACCAGAATTATTACAATCAAATTATAACTCAAGTCGAGTCTTGTGATTACCATGATGAAGATACTTTTAAATGCATGACAAAGGATTCTAAGGGTGACGAATTTTCTGTTTTACACTTAAACACTCGCAGCATACTAAACAAGTTTGATGATCTTAAAGCATATCTGAATTCCTTAGAATATGAATTCTCTGTAATAGGGCTATCTGAAACTTGGCTCAATCAAAATAATATTAATGATTTTCCATTGCCATGCTACCATAATATTGGAAAGGTTAGGAAGAACAAGCATGGAGGAGGTGTTGGTTTGTACGTAAACTGCTCATATCAATTCAGAGAGCGAGATGACCTAGCTGTTAATATTGATGACGTAATTGAATCACAGTTTTTAGAGCTAACATCTAAACCAAAAAATACTTTAATTGGAATTATATATAGGCCACCAAACAGCAGGATAGAGCAATTCATTGAATGCCTTGCTGAGATGCTTCAAAAACTTGACTTGCAGAATAAGAAGTGTTATTTGATGGGAGATTTTAATCTTGATCTTTTAAAATTAGATGAAAATCAGTACATAAAGGATTTTATAAATCAAATGTTTTCCTCGACGTTTTATCCACTAATTTCAAAGCCGACAAGAATAACCAACTCTAGTGCAACATTAATTGATAACATATTTGTCAACAATCTTGATGAGTGCCATAAGTGTGGTATTCTTTTCACAGACCTTTCTGATCATTTACCTGTGTTTCAAATAACATCCTCCATAAAAAAGGTAAATGATACACATTGTGAAATTAAACATAGAGTAATGAATAAAAAAACTATACATCGACTATGCCAGGATTTAGAAATTGAAGACTGGAGTGATGTTTATGATAAAACGGATCCACAAGAAGCTTATAATAATTTTTATAATAAGCTGTTTAAATTATATGAAATAAATATTCCATTGAAGAAAAGCAAAAACAAAAATAATGCTACTAATCAAAAAATACCCTAGGTAACAAAGGGTATTCTTAAATCAAGAAAAACCAAAAATAAATTATATAAGAAATTTATCAAAAATCCAAACGAAAAAAATGAATCAATTTATAAGACATACAGGAATAAATTTAACAAAATAAAGAATGCAGCTAAAAAATATTATTACAGCAAAGAGTTTAATGAGCACAAAGGCAACCTGAGATACTCGTGGAAACTAATAAAAGAAGTCAGAAACAAAAACAAAGTAAAAATGGAATTACCAGACAACTTCAAACAAAATGAAACATTAATATCAGATCCAGTTGAAATTAGCAATAAATTTAATGAATACTTCATTAATGTTGGACCAAAGCTGGCTGACAGAATTCAAAACAACAATGTAAACTTTGCAACATTCTTAGGAGAGATATCTGTAAACTCTATCTTTTTAGATGCAGTCACAGAAAAAGAAGTAGAAACTGAAATAAGCAATTTAAATAGTAATAAATCATGTGGTCATGATGAAATACCACCCAAACTTGTGAAGGAAATCTCTAAACCAATTGTAAAACCATTAACACACATTTACAATCAATCTCTTCTCACTGGAGTTGTCCCAGCTAATGAGCTAAAAATAGCACTTGTTACACCAGTATTTAAGGCAAATAGCAAGGAGGAATTTTCAAATTATAGACCAATCTCTGTCCTTCCATGTTTCAGTAAAATTGTAGAAAAAATTATGTACAAAAGAGTTGTTAAATATCTGGACAAACACAACATGTTGTTTCAAAGTCAGTATGGTTTCCGAAAAAAACATTCAACCAACTTAGCAACCATAAAGCTTGTTACTAAGATACTACAGGCAATAGATAACAGTGAATACACAATCGGAGTATTTTTAGACCTCGCAAAGGCATTTGACATAGTAAACCATGAAATATTACTAAAAAAACTGGAACATTATGGAATAAGGGGAATTGCCCTTGAATGGTTTCAGAACTATCTAACAAACAGAAAACAGATGGTTAAATATAAATCAGAAAAATCAGATAGCTTAACAATCAAATGTGGTGTGCCTCAGGGATCTGTCTTAGGACCACTTCTTTTCCTCGTATACATGAATGATATTTCAAGGTGCTCAGAGATCTTATCAATTATTCTTTTTGCTGATGACACAAATCTGTTTTTGAGTCATAAAAATTTAGTTACTCTAAAAGAAACAATGAACCGAGAGTTAAGTAAGATTGCATCTTGGCTTTCTGCTAATAAACTTTCTTTAAATATTAAGAAAACACACTTTATAATTTTCAAATCCAGAGGGAAGAAATCAAATCAAAATGTTTCAATCACAATAAACAACCAGGAAATTGAGCAAGTTAAGTATACTAAATTTTTGGGATTATACATAGATGATGAGTTCACATGGAAATATCACATTGACCAAGTTGCTACTAAAATATCAAAAATAACAGGTATAATGGCCAAGGCAAGGCATTACTTATCTCAAAAAACTCTACAGACAATTTATGACACCATGGTATACCCTTATTTGACATACTGTAATATCGTCTGGACAAGTACTTATCCATCCAGGCTTAAATCATTATTTATGCTGCAAAAAAAGATAGTTAGAATTATGAAGTTTGCAAAATACAAGGAAAAATCTAGACCACTATTCCTATCATTAAAGATTCTTAATATATATGAGTTAAATACATACCTGATGGCACTCTTTATGTACTCATACTTTAGTGATAATCTACCAAGTTATTTTACTAATTATTTTAAATTAAATGAAATGATCCATAGCCATAACACTAGAACAGCCTCAAATATACATATTGATTATAAAAGGACAAATTATGGGAAATTTTCTCTTAAATTTAGGGGGGCCCAAATTTGGAACAAATTACCTAAGGAACTTAAAGTATTAAAAACATATAGCCTATTTAAAAAATCAGCAAAAGTTTATGTGCAAAATCATATGTATTCCTTAAGCTAGATTATAGTTAATTTTTTAAAAATAGCAAAACCCGTGTTAGTGACTACATTTATAGAAATTATATCCATCTGCTATATTATTGTTAGTTTTTAACATATGGGGATCTTCTTTAGAAAAGCTCAGTAGAGCTTGCTAAGATCTCCAGTCATTATATATTAATATTTTTAGCAGATATATGACATTTCTGTAAATTAGAAATATAATGGACGAATAAAGAAAAAAATGCCTTACAAGCACACCACAAAGTCATAGAGCTAGAAAGACTGTTGACTGAACAGAAGCTGCAGCAAGAGCAAGAAGCGGGGGCAAAGGCGCATGCCGAACAGTTGGCGTATGAGAAACAGAAAATGAAACTCGGAATGGAACATCAGCAACAAATCCTTTCACTCAAGGAAGGCAAGCAAGTGCTATCCAGAATGAGGGAGCTGCTGTGAGAATCACCAAAATGCCTAAATTGGTCATTTCCAAGTTCGACGGAACACCACAAGATTGGGTTAGATTCTGGGGACAATTATCTTCGCAAATTGACTGCGCCAAGGAACCAGCCATCACAAAATTTTCGTATTTGAAGAAGTTGGTCGACGTTAAAGTACAGAAACTCGTGGATGGTTTGCCCTTGACCGAAGATGGTTATCAGAAAGCCAAGGCTGTCCTTGAGAAAAGATATGGACAAACCAGTGAGATTGTTCAGGCGTACGTCCGAAACATTCTCGAACTTCCGACAGTTCGCGTACGGGATGTGACCAAAATACACGATTTCTACGAGAAACTGTTGTTTAACATGAATCTTTGCAAACTCTCAAGAAACTAAATGAAATTGACGCCGCCGCGAGATTCACCATCGATAAGCTCGAGGTAATAAAGAACGAGCTGGCTTTGATAGACGAAAACTGGCGCAACTGGACCTTCAAAGAATTTTTGGAAACGTTAGAGAAGTGGACAATCAATAAGCTGTGCAAAACTCAAAAGGACCGTTTCAAAGGGATCGTTTCAAGCCGCAACAGAAGGCATTTGATGCTAATCAAGAAGATGGGCCACGACCGTCACGCGGCTGTGTTTATTGTGGAAGCGCAGAACATAGGGCTGCGAATTGCAACAAGGTCACCCATCTGAAGCAAAAGAGGAACAATTCTTACTTCTAAACGCCTGTGCTTTAATTGTACAGGACCTCACAGAGCAGCCCTACGTAAAAGCCAGACAACTTGTCACCACTGCAAAGGAAAACACCACACTTCAATCTGCGATCAAACACAAGCGCGAGCACGTGAGCCAGGAATGACTGCGAATCATGTTGGCGAATCGGCTGTCATCCATCCAGTTGTTGTTGTCAAAGTTGCAGGGTACAAATTTCGTGCCCTTCTAGACAGCGGTGCAAGCCACTCTTATTGTTCCTCAACCTTCGTGAGCTTAATCAAAGCGCAGCCCAAGTCGTCTGGTTCACGTCAAATCGCCATGCTCATGGGTGTAACCACTGGAACAATGCAAGAATTCAATGTGACAATGTCTGCCGTGACCGGAAATTTTCAACTCGATGTGAGCGTGACCAAAATTGAGAAGCGAGAATTACTCCTATTGGCAAACCCCCAATGCAAGGAAGTGCTCGCCAAGCATCAACATTTGAGAGGGGTGCACATGGACGATGTTGACGAGAAAAGCGACCTACCAGTCCACCTCATCTTAGGAGCCAACGATTTTGCTAAAATACGGACCGGAGAGTGTTTGCATGTTGGCCGCCGCGGCGATCCAGTAGCAGAGTACACGCTATTTGGATGGACGCTAATGTCACCTGGAGCCGAAACTGACCTTTCACCAGTGTACCTCGCCTTAAATTCAACCGCCGATTATGATCGCTTATGCGCGCTAGACGTCCTTGGTCTAGCAGACAACCCCACAGGAGATCAGGACGATATATACGATATATACGATATATATGAGTTCATAGAACAATTAACGCGTTCGCCTGAAGGATGGTACGAGACAGCGTTACCATGGAAGGGAAACCACCCTCCCCTTCCAAACAATAAAGACGGGAGTATGCACCGATTGAATTCACTGTTGCGCAAATTGCAGCGGACCAATATGCTATCCCAGTACGACGCAGTCATCCGTGAGCAGTTAGAAGAAGGCGCAGTGGAGAGAGCTCCAACTGAAGCAACTGGGAAAGAATTCTATTCGCCACACCGTGCAGTTGTACGTGAGAACGCAGAAACGACCAAGCTACGAGTGGTGTATGACGCTTCAGCCCGAGCACATAGCGGTGCGCCTTCCCTTAACGAGTGCTTACATGCCGGGCCTCCGTTGCAAAACAAGTTGTGGAGCGTTCTCACCCGCAGCCGGTTCCATCCAGTGGCAGTTGCCGTTGATATACGCAAGGCCTTCCTTCAGGTTCGAATCCGATAAGCCGAACGAGACGCACTTAGATTCCACTGGATAGTGGATATTCAATCGCGAGATGTGGAGACACTTAGGTTTACCAGAGTGCTGTTTGGATTATCCTCCTCCCCGTTTCTATTGAACGGAGTAATCCAGCAACACCTTGAGAGCTGGCAAACTCGTCTCCCTGAGAGTGCGAAAGAGGCGCTACGAAGTCTGTACGTCGACGACTTCATTTCCGGCGCGCCCACAGTGCCAAAAGCCAAACAGTTGAAAAGTGAACTACCGAGATTTTCGCCGATGCAAAGTTCGAGTTCCACAAGTGGCATTCGAATGAACCCGAACTTGACACTGAATGTGAAAACTATGAGCCTACCTTCGCCAAGCAGCAACTGGACTACACACCGAGTGGCAAGAGCAAACTTCTTGGCCTTCCCTGGGATAAAACTGAAGACACCCTGAGCGTGACGTTCCCAACATCTCCAGCCGAGATAACAAAACGTGGGATTCTGGCTAACCTATCCCAAGTCTATGATCCGCTGGGAGTAGTGTCGCCCGTGATGCTAGATGGGAAACGTATCTACCGAGAGGCTTGTAACCAAAAGATCGCATGGGACGCACCTCTTCCAGAAGCTATCGCATTGCAGTGGACAAAGTGGGAGAACCAATTGCCTGCCTCCGTTTCTACACGGCGCAGTATACCAACCTTTCCGGAGCCGATTCAGGAAATTCAACTCCATGCCCTCGGTGACGCCAGCGGGTACGGCGTGTGTGCCGCAGTTTACGCTGTCGTGACACAAAAATCTGGAATAACACAAGGCTTAGTAACAGCCTCGCCTCGCCAAGCAGGGATTAACAATCCCTCGTCTAGGGTTCGAATCGGGTCACATGGCCGCCAACTTAGCAGTAAACGTCCCCAAAGTGCTGGATGGTTTCCCTCGTGCGACCAACATCCAGTGTTGGCTAGACAGCACGGTGGCCCTTATTGGCTTAGTAACAGTGGAGAGTACCGCCAGTTCGGGGTAAATCGCGTCCGGAAAATACAGAGCCATCCAAATATACTCTGGCGCCACGTACCCACAACCGAAAACCCCGCTGACCTTGGAAGTCGGGGAGGCACCGTGACCGAAGCAGAACTGTGGTGGAAAGGACCTCAATGGTTGTCTGACCAGGAGAAATGGCCAACAGATATCGTAAGACAACCTACCCAGGAGAGACAAGCAGAAAGGAAGATTCAACGAGAGCTTTTCGCGGGCGCTGTAGAGGGTAGCGATGACCTCGATCACATCCTGGAAACGTTCGGCTTGCATAAAGCTATGAGAATTTGTGCATGGATCTCGCGATTCATTCACAATTCTCCGAATTCTTCCGACAAGAATAAGGAACCGCTATCTATACAAGAAATGTCTACGCAAGAGTTATTCTGGATCAAGAGAGCACAGCGGCAGGGAGCAGGCGACATCCATTTCCTAGACGACAAGGAGCAACTCAACCTAGAGTTGAATGCTGATGGCGTGTGGGAGTGCCGAGGCCGTATCCAGGGCGAATATCCAGTATACCTCCCTGATTCCGCACTCTACACAGCCAAAGTGGTTCAGCTCGCCCACGTGACTAACCATGACAAAAGTGCGCGAGAAGCTGTGGGTACCTAGACTTCGGAAGTTAGTCAAACGTACCTTAAAGAAATGCTGGGGGTGCAAACGATTCCGAGCTGTTCCTGTGCACAGTCCTCCCCAAGCACCCCTACCGAGAGAGAGAACAGAAGGAGACACGCCCTTCAGTGTGATTGGAGTGGATTTCGCCGGTCCAGTGAAGTACCTCCAGAAACCGAAGAGGGAACAAAAGGCCTACGTGGTACTCTACTCTTGCAGCCTAACCCGTGGAGTATTCCTGGAACTGTTGCCGAGCTTGGAGACAGGGGAGTTTATCAAGAGCCTGAAACGACTGATAGCGAGAAGAGGAAGGCCATCAAAAGGATTTCCGACAATGGAAAAACCTTTGTAGCCTTGGCCTTTGTAGCCAAGCAAGGTGCGCAAGGATGAAAAATTCAACGATTTCCTCGCCAAGAAGTCCATTACCTGGCAGTTCAACCTCAGCCGCGCCCCATGGTGGGGCGGACAATTTGAACGCCTCATTGGCCTGATGAAAGCTGCGTTCTACAAAACCGTTGGACAAGGTCTGCTTACCTGGGAGGAGCTGAACGAGGTTCTTCTCGATGTTGAAGTAACCCTCAACAACCGGCCACTGAGCTACCTAGAGGAGGATGTTCAACTTCCCACACTCACACCGAATTCACTTCTCTTCCTCAGTTCTAACATTCTTAAAGAGCTTTCGCCGTATCAGCTGGAGGAGAGAGACTTGAGGAAGAGAGCCAAATTTATGCAGGAAAGCAAGGATTCAATGTGGCGTCGCTGGACGTCTGAGTACCTGAGAGCGTTGCGCGAACGACATCGTCTCAAACACAGTAATGGAGAGAACAGCCTTGCAGTGGGGGATGTAGTGATAGTCAAATCAGCTGAGCCCAACCGAAATTGCTGGCCCCTTGGTATTATCGAGACGCTGATTGTAGGCAGAGACCAGGTCGTTCGTGGCGCTAAATTACGAGTGGGCAATTGCAAAAATGTCATAGAACGAGCAGAACAACACTTGTACCCGTTGGAGCTTTCCTGTGACAAAGCAGTCCCTGCCAACCCAGTACCGCTCAACCCCAGCGCCCCGATGTTTCGATCGAGGCGAGATGCTGCAGCAGGGGCTAAACTACGTATACAAGATTTAGCTCACTTCGAGGATGAGCAATAAGTGGAACACTGACCTTTGAACATTTCATTTATCTTATTTGGAGAACGTTGATTCATTGTTTCTTGACTTTGTTTACCTTTATTAATTGCGTGACACCTTTTTTTGAGACTCAGTTTCCATAGCGATACATATGCCACATGTTATATGTCATATGAGGGGAGTGTGTCGGAAACTGCGTATTATATTCGTTTATTTCGTCATGATTTTAAGTGATTTTCAAGTACAAGGGTACTTAGGGGCGAACTCAATTAGCAGGAGATTTTAAAAGGATTGTATCTTTTAGAGCGAGCTAAGAAAACAATTATGACAGCAACCGGACATTCCGTCCAAGGCATTCTACGTAGAGATAAGAGAACAATACAGTGTTATGAAATATAGAGAAATCCTAGACGATAGTTTTTTCAGAGTAAACCAAAGGTTATAACCGATGCATTTCAATAAAGCGAGAGAAATTGAACGAAACCGCCTTACGATTTCCAAAAAGCGAAAGTAAAAGCACTCCATTCATGCTCTTTGATGCAGCTTCTAAATTTAGCCGCAGGCGGGCTGGCCCGCCTCATGTAATACCGGGCTGAGCAGTCATCTCGGTAGACCTAGCAGGCCCTACTACCGAGCCAGCCTGGCTCATGTAACAATTTCGAGGTTGGTTAACCTTGCACGAGCTTTAAGAACGAGAAAGAATATATATTGCATTTTCTTTTAAATAATAAATAATTAATATATTTAATTAATTAATTAATTAATTAGTTAATTAAACACTTTTATAGCGCTCCCATCCACTAGTTGTTCGTGGCGCTTTACAACAATATTAAAAATAATATTTTTATAATAATAAATATATAAAAATAGAAAAAAGAAGATATAAAACATTAAACTCTAATAATAAATTAAACCAAATTTCCTAAAAAGGTAGGTCTTTAATTGTTTTTTAAAAGTAGAAACATTGTTCGATTTACGAACGTCTACTCGGGGAATACTATTCCACAGTCTAGGGGCACATATGGAAAATGCCCTGTCGCCATATATATGTTTTATATTTGGAGCATTTTACGAATTCTGAATGCTCTTACAGTAAATTTAGGAAAGCTAAAAATATCTCGGAAAAAGAAATGAAAAAAATGTACAATACATGAATTAAATCTCTAGAGAAATGAAGAAAAAACCAAAAAATTCTATTTTTGGAAAAACTATAAACTGTAGCACTGCTATAATACTACTACTTGTTGTATTGTTTAGCGGACTAATCGTGGAAGACCTTACGACAGCTGCTACATCGCCCCTAATAATATGCAATTACAGAATAGTGCAATATGTACATCGTATGAAAAAAGCACAGGCGGCCCAAACTCACGTTACGAGGTGTAATGTAATTTACATTCTTACCTTCTTATGAAGGGAGTTACAGTGGTTACGCAGTGAAGCCTAAAATCCACTAAAACGATGAATACACGGCAAAACACAAAGGAATACATCAAAGGTAAAGTATTTTTTATTCATTGTATTAAACAAAAGTTGAAATTTATCGTTATTTAGCGTTCACAGACCTCAGTATTTTAATTCTCATACAACGTCTCTTTTGACGGTCGCCTGTAACTCGATACCGGCTCGCTTAAAGGTCACGTTCCGCCTCACCGAAGGTAAGAATGTAAATTACATTACACCTCGTGACGTGAGTTTGGGCCGCCTGTGAAAAAAGAAACTGTAGTGAAATCACAAATTGAAAAGACCGGACATTCGCGGGTGTCCTCCCGTGTCCCCCGGGAAAAAATTCGTGTGCCCGCCATTTTGAAGGAAAACACGGCAAACTATACTATCGTTGGAAAGGTTAAAAAATATATATTTCGGAAAAAAAATGAATTGCCGATTTTTTAAATTCCGCAGAAGAAAATTGGAATAATAGCCGCGAAAATGACCATGCGTCATTCAAACAGATAAGTGAATTAATAGGGCATAAACATTCCTTAGATGTTGAGAAACCAAAGTGTATCGGGGATTTTTGAAATAATATTTCGCCCGTGGCGATCTTCAACGCAATGCGCATTGCTGGTCGAACTTGACAGATTAATTTAAAAATAACCAGTCAGAATATATCGAAAAATACTCACACAGTTTTGATGACTGATCCTTTGTGATTAACACTGTGCAGTTATTTTGCCACTGCGCTTGAATTTGATACCTATTAATTCAATTAAATGACACATGGTCATTTTTGCTGTTGCTTGCGATTTTCTTTTGCGGAATCGAAGGAACCGGCAATTTATATCTTTTCCAGAAATCTACATTTATTAACCTTTCCAACGATATATAGTTTGCTATGTGTTTTCTTGAAAATGGCGTCCCTACGAATTTTTTCCCGGAGGACACCCGCGTAGGACCGGAGTGACCTTAAGTTGTGTCTACGTACCTGTAAATCTGTTAGCAGTTTTAAAAAAGTAAAGGAAGCGAGTTCCATAACTTGACGGAGGCAACCGAAAAAGATCCATCCCCATATGAATTAGAAGAACATTTAGTAAGTGACAAGTAATTACAGCTAGAAGACCGAGGGCAATATGCCTTAAGAACGAGAAATGATATTCATTGCATTCCCTTTCAAAACTTAGGACATTAAAGAACCAAAAAGATACTGTAGGCGAAACGACCGGTTACGATAACAACAAGGCCACATCCGTGTTGTTGTGTCTCTATCGCTTAGTCTAGTGGACGATCAAGTGGCGTATTTGAGAGGAAAAGGAGTAACGGCGGCGAGTATTAGCTCTTGCACTGAAAAGGGGGTGACATTGATTGAAAAGGGAAAAGTTTTTGTGATCTTTGGCTCCCCAGAAGCATGGATCAAAAACGAAGGTTGGAGAGCAATGCTTGGAAATTCTGTTTATTCAAAGAAATAATGTGCTTTGGCTATCGACGAAGCCCACGTAATAAGACAATGGTACGTAGATTTAGTCTCAGACAGTTAGGAATTGCTTTTGATTACTATCATTTTAGCTGCTGAATTCTCTGCACTCCACAGTGCATGTATTAAGCATTTACTAGTTGTGAAACATAGTGATACAGTAGAATCTATCTCTGTTAAAGCGGCCACCTAGTTGAAATGGCAAGAAGCTACGTAATAATAATAATAATAATAATGAGATTATGAATATATGAAATTCATATATTTGAACTGCGGAATGAAGAAATAAATGTAAAGAAGATCCGCGCAGTTATGAACGCAACTTATGCAGTTGCGAAAAGAAAGTCTGAAAAAATCAGGCTTGCCGGGATTCGAACCCTGACCTCTGCGATACCGGTGCGGCGCTCTAACCAAGTGAGCTAACAAGCCAACTGGGAGCTGGTCATTAAATTGGTTCGTACTGTACCCGGGAAAGATGAAGATGAGATTATGAATATATGAAATTCATATATTTGAACTGCGGAATGAAGAAATAAATGTAAAGAAGATCCTCGCAGTTATTAACGCAACTTATGCAGTTGCGAAAAGAAAAAAAAAGCAGTTCAAATATATGAATTTCATATTCATAATCTCATCTTCATCTTTCCCCGGTATAGTACGAACCAATTTAATGACCAGCTCCCGGTTGGCTTGTTAGCTCAATTGGTTAGAGCGCTGCACCGGTATCGCAGAGGTCAGGGTTCGAATCCCGGCAAGCCTGATTTTTTCAGGCTTTCTTTTCGCAACTGCATAAGTTGCGTTAATAACTGCGAGGATCTTCTTTACATTTATTTTTTAATAATAATAATAATAATAATAATAATAATAATAATAATAATAATAATAACAATAATAATAATAATAATTTAGAGCTTATATAGCACATTTTCTATGTGGATATAATCAAATGCGCTTTACAAGCAGGTGGAATTGGAATTTGGAAATGTTGGTTTTTATGGAGGGAGGAAAACCAGAGAAACCGGCTTAATTTACAGTAATACACTTACGTTAGCAACATTCGAGACTTTCAAGACTACCTACTTATAGGAGTTGATCTCAATGAGCCTTGATAGCGGTTCTATTATATTGTGATTTTTTTTTAATGGTTCTTGGTTTGCTTCTACAGGGGAACATCCCAAAGCAATAAGATAGCTGCTTTTCGTGATTGTTATGGAAAGCTTCACGAGTTGCAGTTCCTTGCCCCAAACACCCCAATAGTTGCATTAACTGCAACAGCTACAAAGCCAACTGAAGACACCATCAAAAACATTCTTCTAATGCAGAAGCCATTGGAAATTAAAGAAAGTTCAAACAAGGTAAATCTCACCTACTCAGTTACAAAGATAGACAAAGATTTTGATCTTGAGATGAACTTTGAGTGGCTTTCAGAAGGCATCAAGAAATTAAAAGATAAGTATGCAAGACCATAAAACAGTGTGGTATTATCTATGGAATGCTAAGTGGGAAAGACTTGTTCGTTGAGAATACAAGTACTGGTGAAAAACCTGCGCTAGTAGGGATGTTACATTCATGCACCCCAGATACAAACAAGGAAAACATTCTCACCTCCTTCCAGAATGAGGATGGGGTCATACGGTTCTTAGTTGCAACTATAGCATTTGGCATGAGCGTCAGTTGCAAAGCTGTTCACGGGATCATCCACTATGGGCCAGCAAAGAATATTGAAGCCTTTGTTCAAGAGACTGAAAGAGCTGGACGTGACAGACATCAAAGGAACTCGTTCTCATGGCCTGCTTTTGAATCGTGTGTAGAAGAAAAAAATTTTAGAACACATTGACCATCATACTGAGAGGCCTCTTTTGCAACATCTCTGTTGTGATAACTCTGCCAGTACTTGTGACTGTGGTTTGCCAGAATACAAAACTTCAGTTCAATATCCCATGTCGTTAGATGCAAAGAGTAAGATATGTTCTGGCAAGACAAGAGATGTTGAACCACTACAGGGAGAGCATATAGAAAGATGTCTGATTAAGTCACTCTTAGTTGATTTTGTAGGCATGGCTGCGAATGCAAATATTAAAACTTTAACCAACATTAAATTCATGCTATAGCTAGAATTTGGAAAGCTTCAGATTTCACAGGTTCTTGATAATTTGGAGCATATATTTGAAATGGGGGACACGTGACTGGACATCATGGAGTGAGGACGTGTCAAGTTGAGCTCCGTGACGAGCGAAATCTTTCGTAACTTAACTGAACAACCTGACTTGTTGCTGCATGTATGGTTAACTTCTCAGATCAGGAAAAACTCTGCCAAGTTTGGAAGGCCACAGGAAAGCAGAAACTGTCGAGCAGTCACCGAAAAATCCAAAGGTGAAGACGCAGGAGTCGGCCATGTGCGACACAATTCTCGAAAAGCTCAAATCTTTAAGAAGTGACCTTACAAGTCAAATTAAGAAAATAAGCGACGACTTTGCAATTCTTCGAAGCAAAACGAATTCCCGTCTTGCGAAGATTGAAAGCATTATGTCTAAAGTTGACGAGATTGCCAACATAAAGCCGAAAGTACAGAAACTCGAAGAAGATGTCGGTGACGCGAGAAAATCCCTAAGCACGCTCGAGGAAACGAAAAAGCGCCTCCAGGAACAAACTGAGGCACTGGAAAAAAAACTGGAACGCATGGAAAGACATTCCCGAGATTTCAACATTCGTGTACTCGGTGTTGTTGAAGAAGAAGGTGAAGATTGTTTATCAATTATTCAAGATTTCCTCGCACTTCTTGGTCTTCGAGATGCTGGAGGAGAAGTGGAAAATGCCCACCGCACAGGCAAAAAACGTGATGGAAAACCTAGGCATATTATCGCTAAATTGTACAGCAGACCTTTTAAACGAAATTTGCTTCAAGTCGCCAAAAAGCCAGGAAAGTAAAGATGCACTCAACGGAGTTAAATTCGTGGAAGATTTTACTCCCAGGGATTTTCAGACAAGGAAGAAAGCTCTCCCGTTTATGAAGCAACCTTTCGAAGATGGAAAAAGTAAGATTTACCAAAGGGAAACTATTTATTGACGGTAATGTTGCACCTATGGAATAAAATTGTTAATCGGCTCATCGACAAAGCGTCTTCAGTCAACATCTCGAGATGATTTCGCTTATGTCCAGTAGGCCTATGGAACGCAGCATAGGCGCGACCTTTGTTAGCAGTGAAAAACTGCTAATAGTTAATCATTTAATGTTCGCTTTAGTTTTTAATTTGACTATGTGTGTGCTAAACGATTCGTTTCTTTTTAACAGCTTAAGCCGGAACAGTAATAACTCAAAATTTACAGCTACAAATACAGGGGAAATTGCCTTTTGCACCCATTTGATTTATTCTAGATCCTTCTCCTTCTCTAGTTATGTATATAGTTTTTCTTTATTTATTTTCTTCTTGATTCTTGAAATGGTAACTGGTAAATTTATTTCTCTAAATGTAAGAGGCATCAGCAACTTTCGTAAAAGAAAAAAGATCTTTACTTGGTGCAGAAAACAAAAAGGAGATGTCATTTTTCTACAGGAAAGAATTAGGGCGCCTCTCTTTTCCGCTCTAATGGGGCTAACAACGCTCGTGGGTTTGCTATTTTAATCAGAAACAATTTTGATTGTGTAGTTGAAGAAACGGTAGTCGACACCAACAATAGATTTATTATACTCAAAGTAATTCTCAAAGGTGAACAAGCAGTTTTGGTCAACGTATACGGTCCAAATCGTGATAACCAATTGGTTGATTTCTATCATTTAGTACTACAAAGCTTAAAACAAAATGATTTTGATGAAATTGAAAATATCATAATGGGAGGAGATTTCAACTGTCCTTTAAATCCTATTTTTGACAAAAGAGGTGGGAACCTTATTCCAAGACAAAGTGTAATTAACACAATAGAAAGCTTACAATCGGAATTGGATTTGCATGATATCTGGCGTATCATAAATCCCACAAGACGAAGTTTTACTTGGAGTCAACCGGAACCATTAATTATGTCTAGACTCGATTATTGGCTTAATTCAAACTGTTTATCAGACAACGTATGGAATGTTGATATTATACCATCGATTAAAACAGATCACTCCGCGATAATAATAGAATTTAAAGATATCGATGATAGAGTCAAAGGTCCTGGGATTTGGAAACTCAGTTGCTCTCTACTAAGCGATCAGCTATATGTTGAAGAAATAAATCGTTTAATTCCTTCAGACCTGTGTGATCCGCGCTGTGTATATATGGGACTGGGTAAAATACAATATTAAAAATACTCCAGAAAATATTCTATGAAAAAATGTAAACAAAGAAAAGAAAGGGAGAAGCTACTAAATATAGAGCATCACGAAGCGTATGTACCTTTTCAAAATAATCTCTCTCAAGAAAATTTAACAGCTTTAAATGTTGTGAAAGAAAAATTGGAAAAGCTGTATGAAGAAAAAAATATTGAAGGTATAATTGTAAGGTCCCGTGCACGATGGAATGAACACGGCGAAAAGAACTCCAAATATTTTTTTTAATCTAGCAAAACGGAACTATGTAACAAAGCATATTCGAAAACTTCAGCTGAGTGGTGTTATTACAACTGACACTTTTGAAATTCTGGATGCTGAAAAGACATTCTATGAAAGTTTGTATAAATCCCGCCAAGATCCCTCACAACAGAATGAATTCCCTTTTAGTTATGAAGATCTGCCAATACCGACACTTTCAGAAGAATGTAAACAGTTAGGTGAAGTAATTCGGTAAATTGTGATCGTCCGGGTGAGTGTAGTCCGGAAGGACTGTTTGAGGTGACATTGACTGACGTTTCGACAACCTGAGCGGAAGTCATCATCAGAGACAAGTGAACTGTGAATCGTCAGTAGATGTTATAAGTCTCTGGTCGTTGTCCTGATTGGTCGACGATCTCGTGATGTTATTGGTCGTCTGTCAGTTAAGCCGTGATGTTATTGGCTGTGAAGACTGTTAACCGTGATTGGTGCGTTTCGATCCGTCTTTTGTTAGTCCGTTGGTCTATTGTTAGTCAAATAAGTCGGTTTGTCTATTATTAATGTCCGTCTTGTTATTGTCGGCAATCAGTCGTTTGTAAGTTGCAGGAAGCTGTTGGCAACGGTTCAGTGGTGTTTGTTCTAAGTTAGTAAACCAGCTTTCCAGAGTGATTCGTTGATAGTAGTCCGTACTGTAGGTAACGCATTCAGCAGAGTCCCAGTCGATTCTGTGGTTTGTTTTTAAATGGTGCTCAGCAATGTGATTGTTGATATCACCATTTCTAGTCGCTCGTTTGTGTTCAGTCAGTCGGACGTTCAGATTTCTGCCGGTCTCACCAATATAAGTGGCCTGGCAGTCGCAGCATTTGATTTTATAAAATGCTCCCCGTCTGTCGCTCGGTTCGTCTTTGTCTTTAACGTTCGTCAGTAGCTGTCGTAAAGTAGTGATAGCTAGGTTTGTGAGCAACGCGGATGTTGTAGGGTTGTAGGATTCGTGCGATAGTTTCAGAAGTCCCTTTGATGTAAGGTATGGTTGCAGTAGTGACAGGTGTCGCGTTAGTGATCGTAGCGTTTGGTTCGGAGTTTCTGTAAGTGTTGTGTCTAATAAAGTCCCGCTTGTAATTGTTCTTGTTGAAAACGTTGTCTAAGTACTTGATTTCGTCCGTTAAGCTGTCAGGTGAGTCACAAACTAGTTGCGTGCGTCTTGTCAAGGTCCGTATAGTCGTAGCTTTGTGAGAAGTTGGGTTGTAAGTTGATCGGTCGAGTAGTCGGTCGGTATGTGTCGGTTTTCTGTAAATTGTCGTCCGTAGTTCGTTATTGTCGTGGGTAACTAAGCAGTCTAGAAAAGGTATTTTACCATTTTCCTCGATCTCCTTAGTGAACTGTATGTCGGCGTTTTGTCCGTTGAGGTGTTCGTGAAAATCGTCGATTTCGTCTTTGTGTACGGCTGTAAAGGTATCGTCAACGTAACGTAGCCAGAGTGGTAGTGTTCGTTTGTAAGTTGCGAGGGCTCGTTCCTCGATGTTTTGCATAACGACTTCTGCAACGACAACGGAAACTGGTGAGCCCCTAGCTGTTCCGTGTAACTGTTTGTAGTGCTTGCCGTTGTACTGAAAATACGTAGAAGTAAAACAAAGGTTCAGTAAGTCCATTAAGTCGTCTGTAGGTAGCGGTAGTTCAATAGTAGAGTTGCTGATTGCGGTCTCAGTGCAGTCTAGAGCCAGTTGAAGTGGAATACTGGTGAACAGTGATTTCACATCAAAAGACACTAGTTTGTAGTCTTCAGGTACTTGTACTATCTTGATTGCGTCAATAAAGTTCCCAGTAGACTGTAGTTTGTGTCGTGATTCGTCGGTCAAAGGTTTCAGTACGGTAGTCAAGTATTTGGACAGTTGGTAAGTCGGGGACCCACAGAATGAGACTATGGGTCGCATGGGTATGTTAGGTTTGTGCAGTTTCGGTGGTCTGAAAAGTTCTCAGTAGACTGTAGTTTGTGTCGTGATTCCGTCCCTTAGACAAGACTGAAACACAGGTACTCTCTTACGGACTCAAACACTCAGTGACGCCTAAACGTATACCAACCGAGGCCATTGTATCCACTGTTGAGGCGGTTCTGTCCCGTCAGAGGGAGCTTTCAGAATCAGCCAAGGATAACATCAGAAGTAGAATAGCTTCTACTATACAATCAGCTTCTCTACCTGACAGTAACTTGACTAAAGACGAACGACAAGCACTAAAACGACTGAAAACCGACGAAACCATTGTCATACTCCCCGCCGACAAAGGACGAGTGACTGTTGTTATGGACAAGACAGACTATTACGACAAAATGGACGCACTTGTTAACGACAAACAGACCTACCAAGTACTTAAACGAGACCCGACGCCAGCACTTCAACGCAAACTTAACAGCAAACTACCTGACCTCAAGAAAACTGACGCTATTGACATTCAACGCTACAACAGACTGAGGTGCCGTGTACCACAACCACCGAAACTTTACGGACTACCGAAACTGCACAAACCTAACATACCCATGCGACCCATAGTCTCATTCTGTGGGTCCCCGTACTGAAACCTTTGACCGACGAATCACGACACAAACTACAGTCTACTGAGAACTTTATTGACGCAATCAAGACAGTACAAATACCTGACGACTACAAACTAGTGTCCTTTGATGTGAAATCACTGTTCACCAGTATTCCACTTCAACTGGCTCTAGACTGCACTGAGACCGCCATCAACAACTCTACTATTGAACTATCGCTACCTACAGACGACTTAATGGACTTACTGAACCTTTGTCTTACTTCTACGTATTTTCAGTACAACGGCAAGCACTACAAACAGCTGCACGGAACAGCTATGGGCTCACCAGTTTCCGTTGTTGTTGCAGAAGTCGTGATGCAAAACATCGAGGAACGAGCCCTCGCAACTTACAAACGAACACTACCACTCTGGCTACGTTACGTTGACGATACCTTTTACAGCCGTACACAAAGACGAAATCGACGTTTTCACGAACACCTCAACGGACAAAACGCCGACATACAGTTTACTAAGGAGATCGAGGAAAATGGTAAAATACCTTTTCTAGACTGCTTAGTTACCCGCGACAATAACGAACTACGGAGGACAATTTACAGAAAACCGACACATACCGACCGACTACTCGACCAATCAACTTACAACCCAACTTCTCACAAAGCTACGACTACACGGACCCTGACAAGACGCGCACAACTAGTTTGTGACTCACCTGACAGCTTAACGGACGAAATCAAGTACTTAGACAACGTTTTCAACAAGAACAATTACAAGCGGGACTTTATTAGACACAACACTTACAGAAACTCCGAACCAAACGCTACGATCACTAACGCGACACCTGTCACTACTGCAACCATACCTTACATCAAAGGGACTTCTGAAACTATCGCACGAATCCTACAACCCTACAACATCCGCGTTGCTCACAAACCTATCACTACTTTACGACAGCTACTGACGAACGTTAAAGACAAAGACGAACCGAGCGACAGACGGGGAGCATTTTATAAAATCAAATGCTGCGACTGCCAGGCCACTTATATTGGTGAGACCGGCAGAAATCTGAACGTCCGACTGACTGAACACAAACGAGTGCTCAGCAATCACATTGCTGAGCACCATTTAAAAAAAAACCACAGAATCGACTGGGACTCTGCTGAATGCGTTACCTACAGTACGGACTACTATCAACGAATCACTCTGGAAAGCTGGTTTACTAACTTAGAGCAAACACCACTGAACCGTTGCCAACAGCTACCTGCAACTTACAAACGACTGATTGCCGACAATAACAAGACGGACATTAACAATAGACAAACCGACTTATTTGACTAACAATAGACCAACGGACTAACAAAAGACGGATCGAAACGCACCAATCACGTTTAACAGACTTCACAGCCAATAACATCACGGCTTAACTGACAGACGACCAATAACATCACGAGATCGTCGACCAATCAGGACAACGACCAGAGACTTACAACATCTACTGACGATTCGCAGTTCACTTTGACTCTGATGATGACTTCCGCTCAGGTTGTCGAAACGTCAGTCAATGTCACCTCAAACAGTCCTTCTCAGGACTACACTCACCCGGACGATCACAATTTACCGAATTATGATATGACTCCTGGGTTCAAACCATTTACAGTTAGGTGAAGGTACCATAAGTCTGGAAGAATGCACTGAAGTAGTAAACTCCTTTCCCTTAAATAAGGTTTCGGGAAATGATGGATTGCCTGTTGAATTTTATATAACTTTTTGGGGTTCAGTGGGACAACTTTTAGTCGAGTGTTTTAATGAGTCATTTGCTAAAGGAGGAATGAGTCCATCACAGAGACAGGCAGTAATTACGTTAATTGAGAAAAAAGATCAAGATCGTTGTGACCTTAAAACTTGGCGGCCAATTTCTCTTCTAAATGTTGACGCAAAAATAGCTTCAAAAGTTATCGCGGAAAGAATGAAGCGTCTGTTACCGGATTTAATACATAACAATCAATCCGGATATATTCCAGGTAGAAGTACAGGTGAAAATATTCGTTCAATCTTCGATATCATGGATTACACAAAAGCCAAGAACTTACCAGGCATTCTATTGTTTATCGACTTTGAAAAAGCCTTTGATAGCTTAGAATGGGATTTTGTCAATACCTGTTTGCAATTATTTAATTTTGGGCCAGATTTTATAAAATGGGTAGACATTTTCTATAAGAATATTCAAAGCTGCTTTATTAATAATGGGTTATGCTCTAACTACTTTACCATAGAGTGTGGAGTGAGACAAGGGGACCCTCTCTCTCCATACCTTTTTGTAACGGCAGTTGAAATCTTGGCCATTGCTGTCAGAAACCGAGCAAACATCAAAGGGATAGAAATAAACGGCTTAGAAACTAAACTGCTCCAGTTTGCTGATGACACAACAGCTGTTTTATCGGACTTAAACTCTGCTCGAGCCTTGTTTAAACTTCTCAACAAGTTCGAGAAGGCTTCTGGTTTAAAACGGAATGTCACGAAAACAGAAGCAATGTGGATTGGTTCTCTTCAGTACCGTGTAGATGAACCACTTGGCGTCAAATGGCAAAAATGTGTTAAATTTCTACGGATATTTATCACAGATGACGTACAGTTACAGGTTGAAAAGAACTTCAAACAAAGATTGAAAAAAATCGGAAACACGTTTAATCTCTGGAAATTCAAAGGGCTATCCATTCATGGTAAAGTTAACATTATTAGATCTAATTTACTGCCAAAAATGATTTACCCTAGTTCTGTGTTAAATACGCCGTCAGAGGTTATAACAGAATTTAATTCTTTAGTGTTCCACTTTTTATGGAATAGGAAAGACAAAGTGACCAGACGTTCTACCTATGCTCCCTACGATTTGGGTGGTCCTAAAATGATTGACAATGAAAACATGGTAAAAGCTATGAGATTAAGTTGGCTAAAACGAATATTTGATGAAAACTGCACTGGGTTTTGGAAATTTCACCTTGATCATTCTTTAGGCAGTTATGGAGGATTATTTTTATTCAATTGTAATTACGACCCAAATAAGTTAAATATTTCATTAGTCTTTTGCTACGAACTTTTATTATGGTGGTCAGAATTAAGAGACGCTTTTGATCCGGATAATGAATATAAATATATCATATGGAATAGCAAGGAAATTAAAATTGAGGACAAAAGTGTTTTCTACAGTCATTATTTTGTAAAGGGCATAAAATATACTAAGGATTTACTTTTTGACAGGACAAATATTGATTCCTTTAACACGGTTAAAGGAAAGACACTGATAAAAATCTAATTTCTTTGCGTGGACGGGCTCAAGACATGCTGTTCCGTCAAATCTACGTGTAAATATTCCCGATTTTAAGGCCGTCTTCGACTTGAATAACTATAAGTGTCGGGGTTATTTAATAAAGAAAACGTAAGAAAGGCCCAGAAAGTGGACTAAGATAGGCGAAGAATGTGATTTAATTGATGACCTAATTTCAAAGGTATACCTGCTGCCTATAAGGGTTGCCAGCGAACCTTATTTAAGATCCTCTCAATACAAAGTGTTAAATTCTATTTTAATACTAACGACATATTATATAAGATAGGTTTTGTTTCAGACCCTAACTGTTGTTTTTGTAAAAGAAACAAAGAAACCGCAAATCATTTATTCTTTAGCTGTTCCTTTTCACATTCGTTCTGGTCAGAGGTTAGAGACAAAATTTTAAAGAAACTCTGCAGTTGCGAATGTCTCTTACTACGCGATGTTATGATAGGAATCTTGAAGGAGGAGATGGATCTAGTAAACTACGTAATAATTTTAGGGAAAAATTATTTATGGACCTGTAGGCAAAAAGTAATTAAACCTTCTTTTAGCCATTTTAAAAGAATTTTAGTAAACAAATATTAAACAGAAAAACATATTGCTTGTAACTTAAACAAACCCAACATGTTTCGGAAGAAATGGAAACTCTTTGCGAAATTCTTTTCAAGTGGTTAATGTAGTTACTTGTAATTAATTTAATTTGTAATGTAGCTACTTGTAATTAATTTATTATCAATTGATATCTTTCTAGTAGCATATGCAAATTGTAGCAGACAAATACCAAACAGAAAAACATATTGTTAAACATATTGAGAAATTCTTCTCAAGTGGTTAATGTAGTTACTTGTAATTAATTTAATGTAATGTAGCTACTTATAATTAATTTAATTTATTATCAATTGATATCTTTTGTATTTATGTACACACATAACAAAAAATGTTTGTAAAAAAATTTTTTTGGAATATTTTGTTACAATGAAAAAATATTTGAAATGGTAGTAATAGTAATAGTAGAAATATAGCATAAAAGGCATGCACAACAGATTATCAAAGTAATTGCTGAAGCTTTTCAGGACACAAATACTGACAGCAACAATGTTAATGTTACCAATGATGATGATGATGATGATGATGATGATAATGATGATGATGATGACAATGCTGTTTTTGGTTAACATTTACTTGATGAATGGAATGATATTTTACTTGATGGACTTTTTGAAATGGTAATGGATAACATTTCACCTTCCCACTGAGATACAAGTTCTTTGCTTGACAATCAACATAGTGATCCATTTGACATAGATAATGATGCTGATGTTGATGATGATGTGCTTGTAGCTGTTGCAAAAACAACTGGTGTGTAAGCAAACTTTCACTGTTTTGCTGTCAAAACAATGCATTTTAAATATTATTTAAATATCAATATCAAAATTTGGGATCCATGTCAACTTAACCTGCTATGCCTCATACACTTACACTGCTAAATTCTAAATGATTTGGTATATCAAAAAATACCGGTACAGGAAACAGTATTAAATATAGTAACTTGTATTACAGAAACAGTCCAAAATAAACAACAAGGGGTCCTTTAATGGCTATTAATGGCTATGTATGCCATTAATTTTAATGGCATACATTAGCCATACTAATAGCCATACTATTTAATGGCTATGTATGCATTATCAATGCTTGAATAAAAACCCTGAAATATGTGTAAGAGGCAAGTCAAAGTCATAAAACAACTCCAGCTGGGGGGGGGGGGGGGGGGGAGGGAGGTTTGGGCTGCAAAGATGAAATGTCGTGATGAAATCACTTATCTAGCTTGGAACCCAAAGCTTTTTTTGTGTGTGTTTGTTTATCCATTTGTAGAGACTCGATAGATCCAGGTCTTGGAGTCTATCCCTCTTAGAACCATTGAACGTTTGGTAGCTCCGCCCTTCTGTTTCTGTGAAAACATCCAAGTCAACAGCCCTTTTAACAAGTTCTTCTAGGTCCTTATTAGCTGAAGCTTCTGGATGCTCGCCTGAGCGGTTTTCTCTCTTCAAACTCCCATCAGGATTGGCCAACATTGATGGCGTTGCATTCTCTGCTTTGCACCCTCGCGAAATTGCGGACTCTGACAAATTGGACCCAGAGTTCGTATCCCTTGTTTAACATAATTGTTACTGCGTTTGATGTCTTGTCTTGCCTCGTCAAGGGGCATATTTACCCTTTTCTCACCGTGGTTGTTAACAAAACGGTTCCAAACAAACCGCTCCCTGTCTTGCTCTGACAACAAGGCATGAACTAAGAAGAGCTGGTATAAAATCTCAAGTGCATATTTGGTAGAATGAGAATCATCTGCTCTACAATAGAGAAGGAAGTATTTACACTGTCGCATAACTCGTTCACCGTCACCTTCCCTTATGGCATCAAGGAAATTAAAAAATAGCATGGCATAAGTCACGAGAGCACAGTTATAGTTATGGACGTCATAACCCTTATGTTTCTTCTCTGGGGATGCTGAGGGCTTGCAAGTGGTAAGCTAATAGGAGGTTCATCAGCTACAAACGGTGGATCATGAGAAAGCTCATGTGCTCGTGTTCCTCCTCTTCTTATATTTGTATTTCTTGTGGCATCCAGGAACCCTACATGGAAACTTGTTATCATCTGTAAGTTCCTGCTGTTGTAACAGCTGCTGTTTCTCTTCTTCAGTAAGGATACGGTCCACCAAATGAGAACAGTCTTGAAAAATGAAACTGTCAACCACCTTAGCAGATAACTCATGCAGCAATTCAAGCTTGTTTGATTTCTGGAGTTTTCCGATATCAGGAGGGAGAATAAACTTAGACGGTTTCCCTGTTTTGCTCTCGAATCCCAAGATGCTCATAGCAGCTGCAATTATTCTAGACTTCAACACAACTGATAAGAAGTCCCTGTCAGCTCCGTATGCTGACTTGACATCAGTGGTAACATTTCTTCTGTTTATCACTGTTCGCTCTACAAACATTGTACACTGGTCAACAGCTGAACAGCCACCATAAAATCTAGAGTAGATTAACTGTAACTGTAACTGACCCTGTTTTTACAATCTTCATATATCAGATCATAATAATGAGAAATGTAAGGCTTGTGGGATGTGCCTGAAAGAAAAAGCACACATCTTTTAGCCACACATTTCCATCGCTTGTTCATGTGGGATCCCTGGGCCCAAATATTAGCTGTGCCATGCTCATGAGGCCTTACAAGGCCGAAAAAGCTGTCCATGGCTGCTAATACGTGGGCTAAATATGTTTGTTTGGTAGATCAAGGGGTAATTCCCGCCACCAACATGACTATAGGGACCTGTTGAATCACGGTCACTTTGCTCCATGGTCACTTTGCTCCAAGTCAGATTGCTCCACACAACAGTCAGATTGCTCCTCACAATAGTCAGATCGTACCACATTATCGTCAGATCGCTCCACTAAATGGTTAGATCGCTCCACCTCAGTTTCTAGTTGAAAATGGTAGAATTGATTCAAGTTTGAAAGTTTTTTCTGTTTTAAAGTTCCGTTCGATGAATGTGTGAAGAAAACTGTACGCTCGCGATCGATATTTGTACAAGTAAAGTTTGAACTTACTTCGAACTTATTTAGAACTTACTTCGTCACACCGTGGATAGATATATTCTTTTGTCGTAGATACTTTCTGTTTTCCTTCAGAAAAAGTGCTCTATCTCTATAAAAGCACAGCCTTTAGTGGCTTTAGTTTACTAGAGCACATTTGTGCAGTAGTTTTGACATAATAATGAGAACCCTGTCAGTTTTTCAATGCACTGGATTGCAATTCACGTACAGCAATATTGCTTCTGTCACAGACACTTACACTTAGCAATTTCACTGCTGCATGCCGGTCCCCAAGTTGTAATTGTATTCCTGTAATAACAGCGAGGAGAACGAAGCGAAGAGATTTAAAACTGTACTTCTTTAATGTACAACGACAAGATGAAAACTGACACTAACTTTTATACCTATCCAAATATTAATTACATTCCAGCTAGGCCATTGGGAAATACTTAACAATAGTCCTTTCCCAAGATAATTGCAGCGCAAAGAAGACTGGGACAGCTTAGCGTGAAAGCGAGGCTGTGGTAAGTACAATCTCAACATGGCAGGTAAAACAAATCAGCTGGAAGAAGGAAATTCGAAAAAAACAGTTCCCAGAGGAGTTCTCTATTGCTGTGTACCCCTTTGCCACAGTTATAAAGGGAAAATCGTTGATGGGAAGAAAGTGCAACTTCACAGACTTCCAAAAGACACGAAAGCAAAAAGTCTCTGGATAGCAAAACTGCGAAATGCTTCTCCAAAGCCTGGAATGCGGGTCTGCAGCTTACACTTCGAAGGTAGAAATGGGCCGAAGTCGTGGTGGCAGTTTCCAACGTTATTCCCTTCAAAGCTAAAGCTTGAATCTCCTGTTCAAAAACGTCCTTTACCCGACAGACCGAGAGGAGAAGCAGCTATGCATTCAACAGTAAGTAGAGGTATCAATTCAGAGGTAAATTCGGAAGATTCACTGGAAATTAAATAAACAGTTAGAAGCGAAGCAAACAACTCCTCTCACTGTTTCCATGACTATATTCGTACCGAACCTTGTAAAGTTGACTCTGAAGATTTGTTTAGGGATGGATCAAGGGATACAGGTGTTCAGTTTTGTTCCAGTTCTGTTGACAGTGAAGCTCAAACTAAAGTTGAAATGAAAGAAATCGGTGTACAGGTGAACCTTCCGTTGCTAACTGCTGAAGATCTTCAAGGAGATGATCAGAAAACAAGGTTTTACACCGGATTCGTAAATTTTGGTACATTTATGGTGATTTTTAACAGCATGTTAACATTAGCTGGAAGGATAAATTACTGGAATGGAAAGGATTCACTGAAGGAAAAACCTTGTTTGAAAAATGAAGCTAAACAGAAGCCAGGCTCTAAAAGAAAGATGCGACTTGTGGATGAATATTTAATGGTCTTCATAAGGCTAAGGCTTGGACTGCTGGAACAGGACTTAGCGCAAGGATTCTGTGTTTCGGTGAGCACAGTCTCTCGGATTCTTATTACATGGTACAATGTACTTGCCACCCATCTTAAGAATTTAATTGTGTGACCAGCTAGAGAAGTAATTCAAGCCAATATGCCTGAGAGTTTCAAAAAATTCCCCAATACCCGAGTAATAACAGACTGTACTGAATTTTTTGTCGAGATGCCTTCCTCTTTGGTTAATCAGTCAATAACTTACTAAAGTTATAAGTCACATAACACATTCACGCTTTCGGTAGGCATCAGCCCCACTGGAGTAGTCACAGTCCTGTCCAGATTATGCATGGGGAGGAAATGCATCTGACAAGCAAATTGTTAAAGAGAGTGGTTTACTGAATCTACTTGGACCAGGTGACAGTGTGATGGCAGACAAGGGGTTTACAATTCAGGATTTAATGGATCCTTTGGATGTTTCCTTGAACATGCCCCTAAAGCGAGACTCAAACAGAAAGCTTTCAAGACAGGAAGTTGAGGAAACAAGGCGTATCGCCGCAGTACGAATTCATGTCGAACGAAAAATGGAACAAATAAAAAACTTTAGAATATTGCAAGGTATCATCCCTGCCACTGAGTGGCATAGTGCTAACAATGTAGTACTAATTTTTGTAGCCCTTACCAATCTTGAGCCTCCTCTTGTGAGTTAAGTGCCACTGCCTTCTTTTTGATGGTCCTGGAAACTTTCATGTAGTTGAGGTGATGGATGGAAATTTTAGGAAACCCCTGTAAGGTACACATGTACCACAGTGTGATTTTGTTTATAGGTGAAAATACCATATCAAGATCGTTTCCTTTAGTTCCAATATGGACATTCCATTGTGTTAATGTTAAAATTTGTTAAAACAAATACCGTAAAAGCTCTATAAAGCCCCCCTGGCGAGGGGGACTTATTTAATTTTAGTCCCCAAGAGAGGGAGGCTTAATAGAAATAGGGCGCTTAATAAAGCTTTTGTGGGTAAGCAAGTTCATACATCATGACAGAATCAAAAAACCTTTCGAGTTTTCCTAATATAGGAGACCAAAAATGTTCTTCAAATTTAACTTTTTCATGAAACATGTCGCCATTGGATCCTTTAACAATAAGAATTCCCCAATGTGATTCTTTTACAAACGTTTGTTGGTAAAGCTGAAAATAGTACTAGTGGTTTTTGTTAAGCAGTAGACTGGTACAGTTGCCTTCTTTTCCCTTCACACAGACGTGTTGTCTTAGTAGCACATCTACTAACGTTTCATTTTCTTTTACTTGCAAAAATTTCAACTCAGCCACACCTAAGGGGAGTCCTCCTCTGGGTCTTGAATTATTCGATCAGGACTTGCTCCCAAAAAGCCATATGTCTTGCTTATGAAAAAACCCACACTTCGTAAATGAAAAACCGTGCTTTCCCCCCATTTCCATTTTAGAAAGAAATGTATCTACAATGTCATCCTCATTTTCCAAACCCTGAAGCATTGCAGAAGTCTGGGTCACCCTATCACATAACAGTAATTCTCTGAGAGCCTTTGAGGGAGACGTAGTAGGTTTAAGGCTGGCCACACGTTTGCATTTAGATGTAGTAATTCTTCCTTTTCTACATAAATACCAATTTGAATCTTTGCTCTGAAGCCTCGTTTTCTTTTCATCAAGCTGAATTTCATTCTCATTAAAAGAGAGTTTTCTCTTTACTGCCATGGCTTTTTCCTTTATTTCACTGATACTTGGGGGGAGAGGACTGAAGGGCGATATGCAACCCAAGTGAAAAAGCTGTTCATCATTTGAGTTTACTGTTTCCTTTCTCAGGTGAGCGCAGTTCAGGTACTTTATTTATGGAAAAACTAGATGGATCCTCACTAAAAAGACAGCTTGAAACTTCTTCATTCGCTCCAACATTTAATTCACTTGTAATGTCATGGTCTACTCAGCTACTAAATACTCAGCTCGTTTAGTTTATTTCTATTCTGGGTAGTTTTTTTTGCCTATTTTAGTTAATTTATTTTATGCTGTAATTATTTCTATTTATTTTGGCAAAATAAAATGGTTGTTGTTGTTGTCTGATGAAACAGTGTTATGCTTTTCAAAGGCAGTAAACAGAGCACATTGAGGATTCACTATTCTTAGATCATCTAAGAGCGTAGCGAAAAATGATTCCTGTAAAGTGGGACAGGCTTTGTACACATCAGTGCTGGGCACTGCTGCCATTCTTGGCACTTTCCCATACTGGTGCTTGATTGGCCTCATCTCGTCTACACGTTTGGGGCTTAGCTTCCGTTTACGCGGCTTGTTCTACTCGCACAGTTTAGATGTGCATGAAACACTTTCCGAATTAACGTCATTGTGACTTTTTCCATAGTCCTCCAAAGCAAAAAGCAACGCCGCTATATGATTACAGGCCTCACCTAACCTGAAAGAGGGCAGAGTTAGGGTGTGGCTATCGTAAGTACATTCTTTGCCGATTTAATTCAGCCACAAAAAGACAATGTGTAGTTCCAAGAAAATCTCCATATTCCCCCACAGAAGAGATTGAAGATTACCGGGAGAGGAGGATGTCTCACAGACCAAAACATTAAAAGAAACATGTAAACCGTTCACTTACTTACTTACTTACTTACTTACTGAAGCTTAATTGGAATTTCCTGAGGGGTCGGGGTGGGACTTAGGAAAAAATGCCTTCTGTGGTGGAGGTATAGATATTTTCTGGAACTACACAATTTGCAAAAATGGCTGAAAGCATGTGTTGTGTACTCATACGGAATAGAAGTGACTCGTGTCATTGCTTCTATTTAATTCTGTCTTTATTTAGCAATCAACAAAATATATTAAGAGTATAATAATAATAATAATACTTTATTATGAGGGTAACATAATTTACTGGTTGCCCAGTAGTTTACAATATGGCCCTCTCTAATTTTACATAAAAAAGAAAAAGGAAAAGATATTTGACGCGATTAAAACCAGAACCTAATTAACTACATACTATATTCTAATGACTAATAATAATAACAAAAATTGAACATTATACTAATAAGATCTAAAAAAGGCTGCTAATTTCAAAGTGTTCTAAGGCAGCATTTTGGTTTAGTAGCTTCTGCCGTATTTTTCCTATAAATTGTTTATGTGATGTTATGTTACGAATGGAAACAAAAACATTATTCCAAAGGCGAATTGCACTTGCATGGAACGTCCTGCAACCTGAAACTCTCTTGTACTTAGGCAGAACTAGGTTGTTCTTAGTGGTAGCTTAAGTGTTGTAGTTATGAGTGTCCTTTAGATAATATGTATATGGAATAAAATACTCTGGGCAGTGCCCATAACTGATCTTATGTAATAGATAAAGCTTTCTGCTACATATAATATCGTCAATGGGGAGCCAACCTAATTTGGTAAATAACTTCACAGAGTTATCAGAAAACCTGGTATCAAGTATTAATCGTGCACACCGTTTTTGGATTCTAAGTAGTCTAATTAAATTCTCTTTGGAGCAATTGCCCCAGACAGTGCAACAATACTCTAGGATAGGTTTAATATTGGCGTTGTATAACAACTTCCTACAGTGAATTGTTAAATAACCACTAGCTCGCTTTAAGAGACAAATTCTAGAATTCAGTTTACTAATTAGATAGTCAATGTGTTTGTCCCATTTTAAATGTTTGTCAATCTTCACTCCGAGAATCTTTTCATCGGTAGCTTCGTCTAGCCTGGTGTTGTTCAGGAGCAGATCCAAAGAGTCTTCATCTGCATGACAGAGCGTCTGGATTGTACCAACTAGCAGCTGTTTGGTCTTTGTTGTGTTTGGCACCATACCATTAGCTTTGAACCACCTTTTTGCATTATTCAATGTATCCTGTAATTTCTGTTAAATCTCCTCACAAGTATTACCCCTTGACCAGATTGTCGTGTCATCTGCGTAGATATCTACTTCGGCTTTATTAAGTGATAGTGGCAGATCGTTGATATAGATGGAGAGAAGAGTAGGCCCTAATATGGACCCTTGTGGGACTCCTACTTTAAGTTCTAGAAGGCTGGACAGTGACCCTGACATGTAGCATTGTTGTGAGCGGTTGCTGAGATACGAAGTGAACCACTCTAGGGCTTCAGGGCTGACATGGTATGTAGCAAGCTTGGATCGAAGAACATCATGATTAACCAGGTCAAAGGCCTTACTGAGGTCCATAAAGACAGTTCCAACAAGTTTACTATCATCCATTTCTTTGAGCCATTTGTCGGTGATATTAAGAAGAGCAGTTTCACAGGAGTGGTTGGCTCTATAACCTGATTGGTTGATGTAAAGCAGCTTATTAGTTTTCAGGTGTTCGTGGAGTGCTAATGATACATGTATTTCGAGAGGTTTCGAGAGTATCGGCAAGACAGAGATTGGACGAAAGTTGCCTCTTTCGTGAGTTGATTCTTTTTATGTGAATAGGAGTTGCTTTGGCGTTTTTAAAAGCATCAGGGACGACACCACTTGAAATACTTGGATTGTAGATGTGTTCTAGACTTGGTGATATTGCTGGCAAGGCTAACTGTAGTATGCGGATACTTATCCAGACCTGTTGCTTTGCTGGATGAGATCTTTCTGAGGTCTTGTTCAACAATATTTCTAGTGATAGGTGGTATTACGAACAGAGATGGCGATGTGTTAATTGATCTGCTATTTGAAAATTCGCTTAGTAGAGTCTCAAATTCAGTGGAATCTATATTGTCCGATGTTGTAGAAACTGATATGGACGTGAAGTATTTATTGAAAGCGTTTGCCATTTCCTCAGGTTTTGATATTTGCGTTCCATCAACTTCGATGTACGCTGGGGACTTTTTTGTATGCTTTGTTGGTGCGACGCGCTTCAAAACTTTCAACAGATTTTTTACATCGTGTTTATTTTCCATGATCTTTTGTTTGAAGTAATTGGACTTGGCGCTGGCGATAAGCTTGACAACGTGATTTCTTGTTTGTTTGTACATTGTTCTAGCGAGTACATCTGATTTACCGCATGATTTGAGTTGATCTCTGATGCGTATCTGTTCTAAAATCTCTGGGGTAATCCATTCATTTACCTCTTTGTTTTTCACTCTGCGAGTCACAATGGGTGCGTGTTGGTCCACTATACTCATGAATAAAGAATTCCAAGTGTCAAGCTTTTCGTTAACATCATCGAAGACATCAAGTAGTGACCAAGGGGCAGTGTTTAAATCATTAAGAAACGCTTTTTGACAGAAATGTTTGAAGTTTCTGTACGTTATTGATTCATGGCGGTTTTTCCTTTGTTTACCTCTGCCAGCCTTGTGTACAAAACACACTGGGTAGTGGTCGGTTAGGCCATACACAGGCACTTTGATATCAATTATTCTGTGAGGATGTGTAGTGTAAACATGATTTATCAGCGTCTCAGTTCCTTCAGATACTCGAGTGGGACATTTAACAATCTGCTCCCAACCTGCATCTTGGAATATCTTGGATAGCCTCTCATCTGTATTTCTGAGCAGGTCGATGTTGAAGTCGCCGGTCACAATAACTTCATTGTAGCGATACGATGCTGCTTCTATTAACTTTGTGATATTATTATAACAGTGCGCGGGTGAGTTCGGAGGGCGATATAAAACAATTAAAGCCATCTTTGGTCCAGCACAGTGTTGTTCAACTTCCAAGCAGACATACTCAGTGGTGTATGTGTTGTCTAGGAGAAAGATTCTTTTTACATATAAGAGAGTTCTTGATGTATAAAGCGGCACCACCTCCTCTGTTTTTCCTGTCGCAGGGGAAGATATCGTAGCCATCGATATTGATAAGGTTGTCTTCCCATGTAGAGTTAAGCCAGGTTTCGGTCATAAGAAATATATCGAAGTGAGCAGGGAGGGATCGTACGTTGAGATGGCACACTTTGAGTCCCTTGTCATTGAGTTTGAAATTTAGATGGTCTTTGCTTTCATTTACTTGGGTGTCAGTGGTAGGAGGTCTTGGATTCGTAGATATGTCCCCCGATAATATAAGCCGCGAGAGTTGAAATGTGGCCACGCTGTTAGGCACAAGCAAGTGTCTTGACCTGTGGAAGCCATTACAATTTATGACGCTGAGCGCCTTCGATGTAAATCCTTGCCTGCACAAGTATTCTATCGCGTTCCATGTCCAACAATGGTCGCTCCAAGTGGTCGGTTTGTTTAGAGGTATATCTTTGTTGCTGATGCTGAAAGGATGATATAGCTAAGTAAAAGCACAGTGAATATGGAGCTTACTCGGAAGCTGTCCGCCATAGTTAATTTATTCCGCATTCGACGACACTATAGAGTTATCAGTAATACTATTTTGTACCTTGAACAGTATAACTATTGAGTAACAGGAAAAGAACAATCACGATGAGTGTAACACAATACACTACAGCATGCAAGCTAAAAACAAGTAGAAAGGAACAACTTTTGAAGCGTGTAATAAAAATGAAGCAAAATGACAGTAAGAAAACTGTTGAAAGACAAACTGGAGGGAAGAGGAGCAAGAAAAGAGAGCTTTTTCAGAAACTTCAAGCTCCCTCAAAGGATCTTCCGAATCCTAGATGCTGAAGAAAAGTATTAGTTTCTGGATCTATCCAAGCTGCCCTGCTGATAAGCTTATAAGAGAAGGAGCTAGAAGGAAATCAACCTCGCTTACATACCCTGCTGCGCAGTTACAATCTGCTGAGAACACCTTTGCTGTCTTTAACAATCGCAACCCACGTACTGTAAACTCGGTCTTGGCGCATTGATGGCAATACCTTGGATTTGACGAAAAAGTGTCAACTCTTATCATTGATGAGACCTATACTGATGTCTTGTACGTGGCCGTCTTTAAAAAACTTGAAAGCTTTGAGTTGCTTGAAACACCTCATATCTTCGCTTTTGTAAAATTTGCAACTGCCATAAACAAGTTCCTTTTTTAATTTCGGTATAAGTTATACGGGGCAGTTTGGATAAATCCTGTTACCAGTTGTTCAGCGTCTTTGGATTCGGAAGGTTCTCTGACGGGGGTTTGAAGTTTTTCGGCAGCTCTCTTTTCTTGCTGTTCCCTCCCTCTGGCTTCTCTTTCTACGGTTGTTTCGATGCCATTTTGCTTCGCTTTTAATGCACGGTCGATAAGTTCTTGCTTTCTACCTGTTGGTTTAAGCCCGCGTGCTTTCAACCATTTTTGCAAATCGTCTTTTCGTGAGTGAATCAAATCCGCGTCTGCCATGTTGAAATTGTACTTACCATAGCCTCGCTTCCGCGCTGTTTTCCCAGTCTCCTTTGCGTTGCAATTATCTTGGGAAAGGACTATAGACAATAACCGAACCCTAATGAACTAAATTCACAGCTTATATTATAACATATTATAACACCCTCCCTTTTACGAAAAACTAAGCTTAGAACAAAATAAACTAATGAGAAAAATAAATACACGTGTAGGATAAACTGAAGTGTCACACAGTTCACAGTCCTGAAGTTAAAACATAATCTGGGTGTGCCGGCATCTTGCGAATGCGCTCAGATCTTCTCAGCGGGACCTCAACTTGGTAAGGTGGCTCATAAGACTGCTCGCAGGACTGCTCGCGGGGCTGCTCGCGAGGTTGCGCGTGGGATCGCTCGTGGGACTGCTGACGAGACTGTTGATGGGACTGCTCGCGGGATTTCTCAGGAAAATGCTCGGGAAAATTCTCGCGGGACTGCTCACTTGCCTCTATTGTTGGAACTGGAGGTCGCTGTTTCCTTGAAATCGCGGGTTCACTCGTCTTTCTAAGATGAACTTTATTTCTCCCCAGAACACCACTGGGAAGTTCCACTTCGTAAGATATAAGCGTTTCCTGATGACACCTTTTTTCAACTCCTTCTTTCCAATTTCTTTATAATCTCATGGCAGGCGAAGGTTAAAAATCGTCCTTTTGGGATATACAAAAAGGTGTGGCGCCTGATATCAACATAGGATAATAATTGTTCCTTTATTTTCAATTAGCATGATCATGAAATTATAGAACAGATACGTAAAACCACCAAGGCGTGTAGCGACCAAACACCCGTCAACACCCCCCCCAGGCAACGTGTAAATTCCTCAAATTCTCATCAAATACAAGGAAATTTGGGTGGCGCTACTGTAGAGTTCAGATAACAACAAAGCCGCACACAGAACAGAGTTTCCATATATCACATATATATATGTATATTGCCCTAATCAAGACCGCTCCAGCAACGTAAAAAAGCCCAAAGTTTGTGTAAAAGATTTAGTTTCATGTTCCGGTAGTTTTATTCAATTCGTCTGGTTAGTTTTCACATAATTCAGAAAAACGTGAATTTGGTGACTTCGTCATATTTTGGAGCAAAAAGTGAGTTTATAATAGCCGCCCAAACTTTTTCATCGTTGCGAATAGCCAAATGCAGTTTGGATGTAACTTTCGCAATACACTGAACTTACTTTATCTGGAGTTATTATGCTTTTAAGTCAAAATTGGTAAGCGCTGAAGCGGTCGAAACTTTGAAGTCCGTCTATGGTTGTTATTTTAACGTTCAAATCGTGCCGCGATTTCTGTTCCAACGATTTTGCGGAAACTTGAAGAGTCAAGGTAAGATGTTATTGTAAGCTGATTCTAGAAGTTTAAACCAAATCTTAGCGCTCAGTTTTGTTAGAATGGCAATTTTATCAAAAAAAAGGAGTGATCAATAAAAGCAAAATCACGCAAAACCAACGAACAGTAAATCTACATATTGACATACGTATTATTCCTCGATAAATTGCGTGTAAAATACGAAAATTTCAAGGCCATCGAGTAAGAAATGACGATGTCATTAGAGTTTTTAGAGAGGCATAGAGCGCGTCATTTATTTCGATCGAGTCACCTTAACTTAATCTCTGTACAAAGACTGGGATGTACGAACTCTTGAACTTAAATAATTAAGCCCACCCGAGCAAATTGAGCAGATGCTCAATATACTAAGCGACTTGTTCGTCTAAAAGATAATAGGTTTTCCTATGCTTATTAAAAGTATATCATTAACTCGAGGCCTCGCCCGTTTGAAACTTCTTATTTAATTTAACAACTCAACTTTCATTTCTGAGTTGCATCATTAACTCTAAGCTGGTGATTAAAGATATGAAACTCGAAACACAAACGGTCTTCCAAGTAAAATGTATTTACTTTAAACTCTTTCAAAGCACTTCTCGTTGATTTACAACTGAGGCTAGGGAAAACTGAGTTATTGGTGTGTACACCTCGCGTGTAACACACGCAGTGGCTTTTTCCTCACGTGTAACACACGCAAGACATTGCTGAGCCAAAAAAAACAAGCAAACAAACAAACAAACGAACCGTATTTGTCCCACTGGTTTCCCTTTGGTCTCCTTTTGTCCCTTGAAAGTCCCTGAAAATGTCTCTTAAAGTTTTACTTTTCTACTTTGGTGCCCTTTTCTCCCTTGAAAGTCCCTGAAAATCTCTTTTTTATCGTTTAACTGAAAAAAGCGACGCTGATTTTAGATGAAAATTGTTTTAATTTTCGTCCTTTGAAACTTTTTGTTTGACAAACAATCTGTTCAGTAGGAATTTCCACCTATTAATGGCAAGTACTGCCGATTCTTGCCAAACAAATCCTTTTATATCTTTTGACTCTTTTTGCGTGTGCATCACTTTCTGAAAGGTAGAATCTTTCTCCACTGCATGCATCCATTGGAGGTATTCCAAGAACACTTTTCTGAGCTCTTTTCTGTAGACAGTAAGCAGGGTGTTGTCTGCTTTTATGCGGGCGACTTCAGAGGAATCTCCGTTTTGCTCATAATCGTTTACCAAATCGTGGAACCGGCTCTTGTACCGTTCGAAAGCGTCATTTTGAATGCAATCCCAGGGATCTATTTGCTCCATTTCCTCTCGGAAAGAATCTATTTCGTCGCTTGATTGAGAGTGTTGAGATGACAGCTCACTTTCCTGTGAGCTCTCACTTTCGCTTTCTTCGCTATCAGACAATACGACGTTTCCATAACCACACTGAATAGATTTGTTGTTATACCACACGTTGATCTAAATGGTACATAGTCCAGGCAAGATATCGCGATAAAGTACCGCGAGGTCAAAATGCTTGCAACAGAATTTTTCTTTTCACAAACCTTTTATTCAAGGGCTCCATGTAAACATACTAAAAGTCAACAAAAATCAACTCATGCGGAATACGAAAAAAATCATTTTTCCCTGTAGACGCCATGTGTTTATGCAAATTAGCTGCATTACAAGTATGTTTTACAGCAAAAAATTCATTTTCAGTCTCACTAGACTGACAATCAAAGTAGATTTCTTAGAACGAGAGGATCGAACGGCTTATGCTGAACTACTGCAGGATTACCGTTAGTTTCCATAATATTATAGCATACTGAATAACTGTAGTTCCCTTTAAAATATGATTCGTTTCTGCAGTGCATTAATATCTGCAGCAACATATAAAATCGTGAAATCTAAAGCAACAAAAATAATAATAATAATAATGTAATCAAGATGTATGACCAAGTTAAAAAAAACCATGATATGTCATGTCGATGGTGTCTATCCTACACCGATCTCCAGTTGCAGTAGCTTCAACCAGCTGCAAGAGATTTTGCGTTCTACGCAACAAGCCGAGGATATGCCCGGATATCCACAAGAAGACATTGTTACCCTTCACAATAAAGGCAGTGTTACTGTTAGCCAAAAAAGCGAAGAAGGGGCAGTGACGAACGCACTCAGGAAGGACAATATGACTAGAAGGAATGCAGGAATAAAATGGGGCGTTACCCATCACATCCAAGCTGCAAGAAGCAAGGTTCAAATCAACGCCTCATTTCCATTCAAGCTAGAATTAAAATACGGATGTAAAATAGGGGTTCTAACGCGTTCCAGTGAAAAGCACTGCGTTTGATACATCAAAAAACTAGTCTACAAGGAACGTAATACGGTGGAAGGAGAATAATGTTTGTGCGAAAATGCGGTTTACCAATCAGTGCAGTAAAAAACTTAGAACTGGTAGAGGTATTTCACAGCAGTCAAACGTGAACTGTTCTGAGTCTGAAGAAAGGGGAAAAAACTCGAGAAATCTCAAGCAAACTTAGAGAGATTAAGAAAGATTAAGTTACCTACCGAAATAACTTATATTTGCCATAATGATGGAGGGGGCGGCGGTCAGATTACAGTCTATGAAGGTGCACTGGTTTACTTCAAACTTTAATTTCTGACTCCCAGCAACTGCTTTAAAAATATTTAGAGATGTAGCACTAACTACTTGACTAGGAAGTAAATTCTGCATTCTAATGCATCGTGGAAAAAACGAGTAACTGAAAGCTGATACACTGATGTGCAATTGTTGTAAACTGTAAATGTGGCGTCGAATAGATGTAGTATTACCCAAGCCCGATATACAGTTAGGAAGCGTACATGGAACTAGGCCATTGTAAAACTTATAATGAAACAGATTGATTATATAATCGCCTGACTCCTAGTGCTTCCCAGCCCAGGGAAAGAACTAGTTCAGATGAACTAACCCTGTATTTATTGTAGCTGTTGCAAACGAATCTTGCTACGTTCTTCTGCACCTGCTCCAGTCACGACATCTCGGTATCAGTGGAGGTAAGGCTGGTCAGGCTGCAAAAGAGTACTTCAGGGAGGGCCCGATGAAAGAAAAGTAGGTACTTTCTTTAACAGAAGGGTTGCAGAGCTTCAGAGACTTACGTATTACAACCGGTTTTCCGTTTGTTGTGGCAATGACCCTGCTGCACTGGTGCGTCAGCCCCCAAAGAAAAGATCCACTACAGTGAATCCCCAGATAATCCTATTCAGATAGCTGGGTCAAAGGCGCTGTCTCGGCCATGTAAGAAAATTGGAATGCTTGCTTTCCAAAGACGAAAACGTCTCTTTCTGCCTTGTCGCAAAATATTGCAAAGAAAACGATGATGAGCACATAACATTTACTAAACTAACCAAATACATATAGGAAACTGGTTCAATGCAGAAACCGTATAACAGTATCAATTTAGAAGGCAAGGCAAACATTGTGACATGGAGATACATTGTTTCCTCCATATTATATCACTTACATGACAACTATCAGTTGCCAAAGTGCAATGGCGGTGGACAAGTTTCAAGGAGAATTATCTAAACTGCTAGTACAATGGACTCGATTATTTAATTGAATGCCCACTACTGAAAAGGCAGTGACCTGTTAACCAGACTGCCTAAAGCTCCTTCTACAATTCCTGTTTGTAGGAAGAAGCAACTTCTCGGGGACATTTAATACTGTTCAAGCTACAATGCCAAGAGGTTGTGTTGTGGGCTAGTAGTCTAGTTACTTTGCTGTGAGTGTGTTCATCAAAAATCGAAAACTTTTTTGAAGAGCTTTCTCAAAAACGGTCCATAATCGAACAAATGTGAATGCCTTACTGTAACATACACTTAAAGGGAGGAATATGGGTGAATTTTTAGGAAATAGGATACGATTTAAAAAATAATAATAATAAAAGAGGGATAAATTTTTTGTACACACCCCCAGACAGGCCACCTCCAAGCAGGAGCACTTGGGCTCGTTTGTTGCCTGTTTTGGCGTCCATCTATTAATTATTAACTTTAAATTTTAATTTTAACTCACCTTTAGTAATTCTTTACAGTTTCATTTTTTTTATTCATCAATTCCGCTCCCCCTTCTTCTTCTTTACGTTTACTTTAAAAATAGCGAAAAATTTCCCTGAGATTCATGGGAGCTCGCACTATGACCCTATGTTAGCATTTTTGGATTGAATGAAATCTTACAGAGATAATTAAGAAAAAAGGCTTAAACGTTTCCAGGGGAAAAAGGCGTCTAGGTATGTCGCCCCCTCAAGGGTTAATTTCACCAATTTTAGAGTTAATTGTACCCAAAAAATGCAAAGTTTCCCTGGTAAGCTTTTATCAGTGGCTAATTAGCATAAAAACATGGCGCTCATCAACCTGTTGATATTTTTTGGTCTTTCACCTGGGTTGATTTTTGTTGACTTTTAGTATGTTAATGTGAGTGCCCCAAAAGTAAGTACTGTGAAAAGAAAAATTCTGTTGCAAGCATTTTGACCTCCTGGCGTGACCTTACTGGACTAACAAGATCCATAAACACTGATAAACTGCAGGTGAACTTGCGCTTCTTTTATAGATATGGATAGAGGTGGACTGCTGACGAGGCTAGAGGAGAAATATTTACCGGAATATCGCAATTTTTACAGTGTTTATGTCGTTTTAGAGTTTTTAAGTGCGTCGAGTGTATATCAAAGACGTGATGTCTTGTTGTTCTTCCCGATAGAGGCACGGTTACCCAGCAAATAAATAATATATAGGTTAAGCCAAGCCTAAAAGCGGAGCTCCATATTTTTGTGATGGTACTTATTAATTTCTGAAAATCCTCTCATTCAAGTCGTTAAATAAATAAATAAATAAATAAATAAATAAATAAATAAATAAAGAAAAGAAAAATCCATGTCCCCGCTGAGTATCAAACCTGGCTCGTTGGCAGCGCAGGCTGGCATCTTACCACTAGGCCACAAATGCTAACACAACTTGTTCCCGTTAATGTTACTACTTATTTCTTTTTCCGTGACAAGATGCCTCTCGACAGGAACATGCTGGTGTTTTTCCTGGCAAAATGTGTTCGGGCCGCCGCAAAAACCACGGTTGTGATGAAGTCCTCGAAGGCAAATTTCGTAACTTAAACTTTTCGCCTTCCATCAAAAAGACAACTAAGCATTCTTTTGAACTTTGTATTTCCATTTATATATATATTTAATATTTTTCTCAAGTTTAAAACTTCAACACTGTCGAACAATCGTTTTGCTGCAATGGCTGCCCAAAAGAACCGCACGATTTGCCGTCAAGAAAAGATGACATTCTACTCCCCCGGTCGGGTTGCCTTGGGACTACCCTCATCCTTCCCCAGAGTCTGTACGGACGGACGTACGTACGGGCGTACGCTGACGTCAGAACCAAATTTTCTCGCATCGATAGGTTTAGTCTGGGAGCAATGGTATTCCCGTAAGAATTTCGTGATGATTTCAATCGACCAGTGCAGAAGTGTTGAGCGAGACCTAAGGAACACGTTAAATGTTGTCGGCACAATGCGTGCAGAGGGTTTCTAAGGGGCGTTTAAAAAGTGCCCACTGTGGCCCTACGCCCCCTTCAACACTTCTGCACTAGTCGCTTCCCCCGGGACTTCTTTCAGCGACACCTGTTCCCGGACTAGTTACCAAATTTGCTTAGCAATGGTGCTCCGCTGACGCGCTACGCGCGCGGGGTCCGCTATAAATAAATAAGAAATAAATTGTTTTTGACATGTTCTTATCATCGCTACCACCAACACAACAATTGCAATTTTATCACCCCCCCCCCCCCCCCTTCTCTTCCTCCTCCTCTTCCTCTACTTTGAGTTAATGTACGATAAGAATTATAGGGAATAGTTGTTTTAATATACTCGACCACAGGATGATATGCAATTACCGTTAGTATGAATGAAACAGGCACAATAAAGGCGCAATTTCCTCCTTATTTCGAAAATGTAGCTTTTTTAAAGACGACGCAGAGTGAAAACGTGATGCACCATATGCCACATGAGTAGGGACTGACAGTCAGAAAACTGCAAGCCTGTGGTGGCTATATTAAACAAAATATTAAAACACCTGATTAAGCTTGCCAAACGTCTATCTCCCTGACAAATAGCCATTCATCTTGATCTTTTGTCACTAGAATCCTTAAACAAAATAGTTTTCTACTCCCATCCAAGGAAACTTTTACCCTACCATCTTTAAAATCTCCAACTGTCTCAAAATCTTTGCAATTTGTAGAGTCATTTGTTTCCATTTTATTGCTATTGTTCTGAAAACTTGCCTGCAAAACTCCCGACTTAAGGCGATCTTGAGTTGCGATGTAGGAGCCTGTGTCCACAAACACTTCACGAACAGTGGTTGCAGCAGTAAACTTTATAGTGATGAAGTCATCTCTCTTAACAAACATGGCCCAGAAGTAACCATTGCCCTTGTTATAAGCATGTTCTGGTTTTGTTTCGTCATAAGAGTACTGCATGGAACTACTAACAATCGCCGACGGATTTAAGCCGTTGTATTTGTGATCGTATTCGTCAAAAAATTCCTCCTTAGACTTATAAGAATCATCGTTCTCTATAAAGGAGGAATTGTCTCCGACATGCTGAAACAAGGAAGCTGGAGGTAATACAAAATTGTCATCTTCTTTGATCTGTCGCCAATGGTGAAGCAACCAATCGACAGGGTTTTCGTTGTACAAGAGAGAAAAATAAGTGGCAATATTCTCAAGGTCGCTGGAATGAAAAACCTTGGCTGTGTAGCCCGAGAACGCAACGTCCAGAATGGGTAAATGATTTTTCTGAGAAATAAAATCTTTGAGTTTTGGGTAAAAACTAGGTGATGGTATTAAGTCATCCTCTAAATGAAGGTAATACTGCGACAGGTTTTTGCAGTAGCACATCAGAAATCCAAAGTCAACCACTTGCTTTGAGCGCCAATATGTCCTTTGCTGGGAGTCTCCAAATTTTGTCTTTAAATTAGAAAGTGGAGGATAGTACTCTAGTGGTGCATAGATGACATGAAATAGACCTTGATCAACATATTTGTTAAAACCATCGGAAAGTTCCATCAGAGCAGTGTGTTTGTGAGCTTCATCGAAATCGGCCAATAATACTACCATGAACACTTCCTTCTTTTCTTCCTCGCTTAGGCCCTCAACCAAACGTTTAATGGTTTTCAAGAGATAGTTTTGTCCTGAAGGTCGAGTGATTGAGGAAATTCCAATGGTCAGAAATCCTAAAAGAAAAGCCATCAAAATTTGAGAATATTATCAAACCTAACATTAGCAGACACAAACTCCTTTAGAACACACACACAAAAAAACACTTACATATACGACAATCGAGAGCTCATAGGGCAATTTGCGAGACATAACGAGTTAATATGGAAAGTCGATGAAAAATAAACATAAATAAATTTAAAAACTGGAATTAAGATGGAACAAATTAACGAAAAAATTAATAATTGAAGGAAGGAAGAAAGGAAGGAAGGAAGGAAGGAAGGAAGGAAGGAAGGAAGGCAGGAAGGAAGGAAGGAAGGAAGGAAGGAAAGAAAGAAGGAAGGAAAGAAGGAAGCTATCTGGTTGACTTAACGACCGGCTGACAGATTTATTGACTCACCAAATGAATGAATGAATGAATGAATGAATGAATGAATGAATGAATGAATGAATGAATAAATGAATGAATGAAAGAACGAATGAATGAACGAATGAATGAATGAATGAATGAATGAACGAACGAATGAATGAATGAATGAATGAATGAATGAATGAGTGAGTGAGTGAATGAATGAACGAATGAATGAATGAATGAATGAATGAATGAATGAATGAATTAATGAATTAATGAATTAATTACTTAATGAATGAATGAATGAATGAATGAATGAATGAATGAATGAACGAATGAATGATGGATGAATAGATTGATAAATAAATGAATCATCAATTAACAAGGAAGGAATAAAAGAAGGCAGAAAGAATGGAAGTGAGGGAATAAGGGACTAAAAAGGAAGGACTGGGAAGGAAGGAGAAAGGAAGGACATACCACAGTCAGGATTGCAGTTGAAAACATATTTGAAAAGCAAGGAAAATAAATTAGATTTTTCTCTTCGATTCTAAATTTTTGAACACTGACGAGCCAATTACCTACGGCTCATGTGCAAGCGCTGACAGGAACTTTTTCTGGGCAATGTTTGCCCAGATCGATGTTCGATTCCCAAATAAACAATCTTTACTACCTAGCCTGCCTAGCTGGCGGGATTGTTTGTGCGAAGTTTGAGCCAAACTTTTACCTTCACGCTCAGACAATACCGCCTGCTACGCACGCTATTTATTACCAGCACTATAGACGTTTTCGCTTAACTTACTTTTATCTTGTGGATACGTTCCCAGTTTGTTTATTTCAGGAGAATTTATTGTATGTTTGCTAAAGCAGATTGTCGGCGGACTTCCTCCTGTAGAAAGTGAATAAAGTGCTTTGATTAGATTTGAATATTTTGTGTTTTTCGTCGTGCCCATTTAGAAACAAAATGCACATTACTTTACCCTTATCCTTGTATGAGTGCTAAAATTCAATGCTGGACTGAAAAAAAAAATGTCCTCAGGTTCCTCAGGCAGAATTTAGAATTCAGAACAGCATCACATGGAAGCACTTCTTGAAAATTTTTAATTGGTTGAATTGACACTTTTAATTTTCCCCAGAGTCTCAAAACATTAAAACAGCATTGGGGAATTTAAAATTTGATTTAAAATAATTAATTGCCCCTGGATAGGTGATCTGGTTTATGTTGTAGGTTCGGTTTCATATTTCAGCGTACTTCTACGTCAAACTTTAGAGCAGCGTCTGTAATCGTGTTAGCTCCAAGTTGGGTGGGGCCACTGACCCCCCCTCCCCCCACCTTTTGATGGGGGAAGGGGGGGATCCTGGTGAGCTTATTCAGGTTATGGGTGATTGAAAATAAGATACTTATAAGCGCTATTTGGACTTCTTCAATCCTTTGACACTATGCTGTTGGCTAGTCTGTCTTTTTAATAGCCTGCGTAGCTGGCTGGATTGTTTGTGCGAAGTTTGAGCGGCGGAGCGTCGACAAGAGCGGCGAAGCCGCGAAGGAAATGGGGAGAAGCGATTTGAACCTTCGCGCTCAGACAACACTGCCAGCTATGCAGGCTATCTTTTGAATTGTCGTGTTCAGTAACTTTACGTCCCCTCTCTTTCGCTCTTGTTTTTTTGTTTGCTGTTATCTTTTTGTTTTGTGTTTGGCCTTTCGTTTGGTGCTTCGAGGAGTTGTATTGCGTTTTCAGCCCGTGCTCGGTTGTATATTGTTATTCTAATTTTTAATAAACTCCTTCTTTGGCCAAACACTTCTCATTTTGGTTTTTGTATTCGAGAGTTAAAAAGAGGGAATGTGGAATCTTTTTATTTGATTCTTTAAAAAAATAATTGATTGCCCCCCCCCCCCCCGGCGCCCGAATAGGGAGCCAACAGAAATCAGCGAAGTTAAAAGTACAAACTTGCGTCATTGTGAAACACCTCAAATTCAGTCTTTCCAACTTTGACGTTAATAATCACAAAAAAAATCACAAAAAGCAAATTTCGCCTTGGAAATCATAATCTGAGAATTAAAACTCGCAGACATGATAAGATGTCGGCAAGTCTAACAATCTACCCTTATCAAGCATGTTAAGGCATGGCTCAGACCCTAATTTGTATAAATCTGAAAACAGTCATGAATTTTTAAGAGATTTACTGAAACAGTTTCCGACTTGACAACAGCATAAAACTTGATGGCCTTAAACTGATGTTAACTTAAAGTGTCGAATATTCGCGTTACGTGAGCTTTTATCTTTGTTTTCTTACGCGTAAAGAAAATTGAAAATGGGACGCTGAGATGGCATATGATGGATAACGTTGAAAAGTCAACGTGTTTGACTTTATTTGAATATCTCCGGAATGGTTGAAAACGATGTATAGTTAAAGGGCTATTTTATATATAAAAAAAGGATCACGTGACACAGTTTGTCCCTTGATATCTACTTAATGAAAGAAAAAAATCTCTCCATTCCGGACACGTATTGTCTTCACGTGGTAAGACAAATGATACCGTATGCTTTTTTCTAACTAAAGCTAACCATCCTCCGCCCATTTCAGAATATCTTTTTGCCTTAATTATAACGTCATCAGACACGTGACCACAACTCCTAAACTTTAAGGCATTTAAGGACGTCAAATCGTTTATGCTGTATCCTTTAAGTAATCTTTGGGACTTAAAAAACATTGCTTCCATAGGAAAAAATAATTTACTTTGCAGGGCGTCTAAGACAGAAGGAAACAATGAAATCGAGACCGAATCACATGCATTTCTTATTTTCCTGTTATTTCCACAACGAACTTAGAACCAAATTTTTTAGCGAAATAAATGATAACATCATCAATTCAAATACAACGACTTAGAAAACCACTCAAAATTTTTATTTCTTCTAAACAACGTTAAAGGTCAAATAAACCAAAATTTCGACATTTTTCTTTCAGTCCAATTTACTTGTTATGAGTTGATTAGGTATCAAGTAAACATATTCTGAAGTTTCAAGTCAATTGGACTTAGGATCGCAGAGATAATGGAACATGAAAAGTGCTAGGTTTTGGCCTTCGTAATCGTAGAGTGGTCGGGAAAGTTGTCGGTAAATTTTCAAAAATAACACTAGTGACGTCACTGTTGGCGAGCTGTAAAATTGCGGGGATTGGAAGTGTGAGGACTTAAGCGGAAAATCATGATGTTTTGTGCTGCTATAAGAGTAAAGTAAGTAATTTTAAGTTTCCAGAAGATCCAAAACTGCTCAAGAATGGCTCAAAGAATGAAAGGAGGATCGTTTCAACCCGCAAAACACTGATTCACGCGTCTGCGCAGACCAGTTTACACCACAGGTAACCAAAGCGATTCCATCGAAAATAATCGGCGGTGTTCCATGGAAAATACCTAAAAATCCAAATTAAGTTTGAAAAACCTTACCTGTTATGTGTTTGCTGTGTTTTTGCCGGTTTTCCGAGCTTTTGGCGGTTGTTTTGATAAGTTGCGATAAGTTACGGCGGTATAAACCATCCATTTCCGCCGAAGAACGGAGCAACTTCACACGGGAATTCCAATTGCGTGTTCAGCATTTGCACAACGTAGAAATTTAGAGGTAAGAATTTTGCATTTTGTTTAATATGACTATGACTAGCTTGTATACTCCGATGGTTGTTCGCTCTTTCAGTTAGTTTATTTGAGAATTATAAGTCATAGCAGTTACTAAGCATTAACAATACCCTCGGGATTTTGGCGCATAAATTAGGCTACAATACAAACAAACGTAAATTTCGAGCTCTGAATAATATTTTTCACACGCTAAAATATTTCATTTTTATCGCTTTCATACAGCGGCTACAGGCCCTTCCTAAGCCTCTCACAAGCCAACACTCAAGACAACCAACAACATAAACCCAGATTTAATAAACTGGCCTAGTTGCTAAGTGTTGTGGCTTTTCACTGGCAAGCAGGTGCTCCAGGCTGTTCCATGTTCGTGCTTTTTAGGGGAGACAGTTAAATGACGTCATATCAAGACGAACATGCCCGTACGTTTATGACAGGTGTATGTATCACTTAATATAATTATGGGGATCCACCCCCTCGTACAGCTGCTATCTAAGTACTTTCAGGAAAGGGGAATGGTTCACCCATAAAACTGAAGGAATTGATTGTTGTTTGAAACAACAACAACAACAACAAAAAAACTTCTTTTGTGGGTGTCGCATATGTTCATTGTCACTCCAAGAAGTACTAATACCTCTCGAAAAGTTGTTCCTGCCAGCATGGATTTCTGACATTATAGTACCTTAAAACCCTACAAAGTATCAAAACACGCTGACAATGGTCATTTTTAATTCAAACACCCTTAGTGGTACCAAAGCATGAATTGTAATCGCGGTGAGCCCTTCACTACACTATGGGAGCGCCTCCTTTCTCACTTCCTAGGTTAATTACCACTGTAGTAATTGAAGAAAATACAAAGTTTAGAAACCTTTCAAAGAGTAGTACAACTGTCAACCAAATATGATGTTAATATTATCTAGCAAGAGTGCCAGGTTGTTAATGGACATATTCAAAGCCCTTACAGTTTCCACTATTACTTGGGAAGCTCTCTCTAAATTTTCAAAACCAGACAAGATGGAATGGCTATTGGGATTTGTCGTCCCAGCTTCATACGTATCCAGTAAGTGTATTGCCTATAAGCAACATTACTGTATACACTCTGAGAACGAAAGAGGAAACAGCAGACTCATAAGAAAGATACACAGATGAGTGAAAGGTAACTCATCAGTAAAGTTATTAAATAAATATGTCAACTACAAAAATAAATCTATATTAAATAAATAAACAGGTTAGCTAACCAGTAACAAAAGTAGAAAAACTACATTAAGTCGATTTCACAGTCTTAGAAATAATGAAATCACATTTGATTTGTTTAAGCTAAAATTTTAGAGTTTGTTTTAACTAACAGTTATATGACTTATATGTTGTACTGGTAGTACAACTGATTGTAAACCCAATACTTGTTAAACCATCAAAGGAGTCATAAAGTGCACAAGGTTGCTAAGAACTTAACAAGGTATACTGTTTATGTAATCATGTTCATTCATGTAATAAGGGTTTTTGTAATTGTCATTTAATTATTGTTCCTTGATCTTTTACTACTTTTAGGTCACTTTTTGTCAAATATCTTAGTATTTAGCACACAACCTCATAGGCATTGCAACATTTTGATTCTCATCATGTATTAATGAAGGATCTTTTTTCGTTACAAAAACACAGTTGGCAAGTAAATGCTAATATATTCAAAGTAATGCGTGATTCATTGCTTCGTGATTTTTATTTGATTTCTTTGTTCTTTGTTGCACTGTAAGATTACAACGGGAACTAAAAATCACGAAGGAATGCATTGCGCATTACTTTGAATATATTAGCATATACTTGCCAACTATGAATATGTAACGCAAGCTTTTCCGTCGGTTCATACGTTCTCTTTAACATTAAATCTAAAAGTGTTCTAATGAATCAATGTTAATACACTGCACGAAAAAACGGATTTACAAGGATAGCAAAATCGCAGCAAATATGAAGTAAATACCATGTATGATTAAATTTGATCATATTTGGTCAAATTCAAATGTCATGTTTGCACCACATTTGCATGAAAAGCAAATATGGTAAATACCGCGTTTACTCGATATTTATGCAACGTAGCAAATGTGAACAGGAAGTACACATTTGAGACGGATTTACTCCTACAGTAATTATGAAGTGAAGTTAAATATTTGCTGCCCCAAAAGATGGATTTGCATGGGTGGCAAATATGAACCAAAGACCATGTTTGCTGTATTTTGATAATATTTGCACATCAGTCAAATTTTGTGTTTGGAGCACATTTGCAAGCAAAGCAAAGTTGGTAAATACCGCGTTTACTCGATAGTTACCTGGACAGCAAATATGAAGCAAATGCCATGTTTGCTTTACTTTGGTCATATCTGCACGTAAATCAAATGACGTCTTTGCACCGCAATTACAAGCAAAGCAAAGATGGTAAATACCGCGTTTACTTGATGTTTACGTGGACAGCAAATATGAAGCAAATACCATGTTTGCTTTACTTTGGCCATATCTGCACGTACATCAAATGACGTCTTTGCACTACATTTACAAACAAAGCAAAGATGGTAAATACCGCGTTTACTCGATGTTTACATGGATAGCAAATATGAAGCAAATGCCATGTTTGCCTTACTTTGGCCATATCTGCACGTACATCAAATGACGTGTTTGCACCACTTTTACAAACAAAGCAAAGATGGTAAATACCGCGTTTACTCGATGTTTACATGGATAGCAAATATGAAGCAAATGCCATGTTTGCTTTACTTTGGCCATATCTGCACATAAATCAAATGACGTGTTTGCACCACATTTATAAACAAAGCAAAGATGGTAAATACCGCTTTTACTCGATGTTTACATGGATAGCAAATATGAAGGAAATGCCATGTTAATTTTTTCTTTGGTCATATTTGCACATGAACCAAATCTCGTGTTTGGGCCACATTTACCAGTGAAGCAAAGAAGGTGAATACAGGTCTTTGCTCCATATTTACATACCGTAGCCAACGTGATAAATTTGTACACATTTAAGACAAATTCACCCAAAAGTAATTATGAAGCACGGTCAAATACAGTGTATATACTGCACGAAAAGATCGTTTTACCTGAATAGGAAATATGACAAAAATGCCAGGTTTGCTTTCCGTTGGTCACATTTGCTTGCTCTTTTAGGCAAAACTTAACAATAACCTCGACAACAACTGTACTCTAAAGCATGTTCAGCAAAATGCCAATATTTATTCTTATTTCAGGGAGTGTTAGTCTTTTTAGAAGCAACAGTTAATTTAGCTGACCGTAAAGATAATTTTAAGGGCTAATTACATGTATTATCACCAAAGTTTTTGTCTATCAACTAATGCATCAAAGTTCCCTATTTCAAGTACAGTTCTACTTGCAATTATTAATTCAAATGTACAATATCAAATCAATTTTTGTGGTCACAAAACTAACAGCACACTATAACACAAAACGATCAGTTTCTTGAATTGTAATCAGTGGTGACCAACAAATTCTTATTTTTTCATTACTAGGTAAAAGTGTCATAACTAATCAATTTCTCTTTTGTAAAAACTGCCACCTTAAGTGTAAGAATACTAAAATTGCCCAACTAATGACACTTTCGTCAACAAAGTAAGGATGGTGGTAAAAGCAGAGTCATATGTTTCACTGGAAAGCTTTGCAAGAGCTAAACTGCATAGCTGTTTGAAAGCTGGTTAAAGCTAACACAGGAGTAAAAGGTTTAACAAATGATTCTTTGTCTTTTTTTGAAACCGTTTCCACTGCTTATTTTTAGTTGTAGTTTGAACAAAAAGAATTAACAGGTATCCACATCATAAGCTTCAAACTTGAATTCAAAACTGATACTAACCCTGGGTTAGCTTAATCCTGTTTTAAGCAACTGTACCCTGAACTATTTTCTGAATGTCTTACAGGTAAGAGATTCTTCAACAGAATGCTTTTTTCACTGCTTACAACTAAGTGCACCAGTAGCAATTAATTATGAATCAGTCATTTCCAGCAGTGCCCATTCCCCCCTTCACCAGGTCAACCCCTGGGCATTAGGATTTTTAAAGAACAACCTGGCAAATGCCCCCAGGTAAGGTAAAAAAAAGTACATGTATGTTAATTTCTTAGTTTTGGGGCTTACCTTCATTCTAGTAATCAAAGCTAAATTGAACTTGCCCAATGAAGTTATCACTAAAAGGAAGTTACAGTACTGTGACATGAAAATCGTGGGATGGCAAATGCCCTGGGGTAGACTAATGCCTGGCCCCGTGAGGGACAATAGGAAAAATGCCCCACTCATGCCTGCGAGTGGGGGGGGGGGGGGGGGGGATGGGCACTGCTGGAACTGACTGATGCATTACATGTATATATAATGACATTAAATTTCAGTGGAAGAGCTTATTATCAGGCTAGTGTAGTAATGTAGTGAAAAAACAGTGTCTCCAATAAGCACTCTGTGCTAAATTCCACTTACATGCTTGAATGATGTTATGACAAGAACTGTAAAGTAGGCAGCTGAGCAGTTAGTTTTTCATATGAACACTGATCCCAATGACCTGTTAACTGAATGAGAAGGCTGGGTGGGAAGTATTTGATAGAAGGCCTTGGGGTTGACAACTGGGAAGCAAAGGTTTGTGCACCAAGATCAAGAGCCGTATATTTTTCCATCCAGCCTGACCTTAGTCAATTAGTAACCATAATTTTATGCTTGATTTGATTGAAAAATTATGAAAACATCTTAGTGAATACTCAAGTGAAAATGAATAATTTTTGAATGTTCAGTTCCCTCTATAAACATGCTATTGGTGCATCATGGTAGTTGTATGCAGCAAAACAAGTCCAAAATGAGCTTACCCAGAAGTCTTATTCAGTACATGAAATGAAATCCAGTAGTTTGTTTTATGATTAAAAATCATTCAAATCCTTGGGTCTTTGCAACCTACACACCCTTAAAACCACAGGAAATGACCAAACATGCCACTTTAAATACAACAACCATGATACCTCCAAATTGTGATCAAAGAGGGAACTGGGCACAGCACATGTACACATGCTAAATGAACCAAAGGAAATGTGTGGGCCCAAATCCAGCCCACACATGCTAGCTTATTAGGCTGCTTTCTATGGAATTGCATTAACAAGGCCAAATATTGACTACTTTAGAACCAATTGTTGTTGTTCAGCAGTTTTTCTTTGAAAATGTAAAGGGTTTAGCGTCTCCAGGAACAGTGCAAGCATAAGGATTGCGTTCTTTTTTTGGATTGGCATAGTCTGTTTCATTAACAATTGTAGGACATTTGCATGATGGCATCATTTGACTACAACTACCACAATCAAATTAGTTTTTCCTTTCTTATTAAAATTGTGTAATCCCAGTGAAGTTTAATGACAATGGACCTAATTTGGGTGTATGAACAATGAGTGAGTCAGTGAGGCATGTTTGTTAGCGAGCCAAGAGTGCAAGATGCAAGGCACATAGTCACATGCAAGGCACAGTATAATATTAATATTAATCCTACTGTAGTTTTCTTTCCCTATCTTCGATTACTCAGACCACTGAGGCAGCAATTTCCTTTGATTATGAAGGTCATTTCTCTTCTTGATTGCTCTTTAATTTATCTGTCTTTCTCCTGGAATTGTTTTGTTTTGTTTTTGTCATGGCAACAGTCATGACAAAAATGTAGCTTTGATTCACATAAAACAACGAGCGCAGTGGGCTTTTTGTCAGCATGTTGCATACAACAAACTTGTACTGTCTAAATAGGTGGATTTGCAGTGGTGCAACAGATGTAAGAGTAAGTCAAAACATCTAAATCGAGCACGACATGCAATGTTCTTACATGTACATGTACACTGCTGAACTCAGCAACTGTTATATGACAGTTTGCTTAGGCTTCCATAAAGTGTTTGTCCACTGTGGACTTGCTGACTCAATTGAATTTCTCAATTTTCTTCAGCATTGCATGCAAGAAACACTCCATTTCTACAGCTGTACCCTCAGCCTTTTTCTTCAGAATTGTGGACTTACATGTTTGTGTTGCTCGTGCGACTGGCTGGCATGTTGGTAACCCTTAATCAGAAAAGAAAAACTGAAGGATTCTGGTAGTTGCAGTCAAATGTGTCCCATTCTGAGCTGTGCTAGTGCATAGTACTTACACTTGTAAGATAACAATTTGGATCTTAAAATCATCATTGGTGTCTGCCTTTGAGACCTAATGTTCAGCAGATAATCCCTGCTTTCCAAGCACTTGTACTTCTTGTCCATCTTGACCAATTTGTTGCCCAATGCTGTTGTCTTTTTTTTTCTGTGAAGACACAACACAGTCAAACTAAACCATGATAACTAAAAGATACATGTCATACTATTGCATTTTAAGGCTGCGATTTGTCGGCCACGATAAATTGGGAAGCGAATTGGTTTATGTACAGTGCAAGCACTGCACATGCATTTTTTTATAGTAAAAGCTTTTTTATAAAACGTTTTGGAAAACAAAATGGTAGGTGCTAGATAGTTTGTTTTCAGCTAAAATACTGCAGATAAAATTTGTTTTGCCCCAATTCTTTTGTAGGTTGCGTTTTCGTTCTTAAAATCGGGCCCGACACGTGAAAATCTGTGAAGTGGTCAAGGATTTTTCTGAATCGGCCGGCTTGTCGGATTGGAGTCGCGTCCCCATCGGATTGCCATTCACAGGCACTGATTCGCTCCCCGATTGGTCGTGGCCGACAAATCGGCCTGACAAGTCGCAGCATGTAAATTAGCCTGTAGTTGCACACAAATATTTAATTTGCTCTGCAGTGGAGGCCGGTACTGTGGGAAAAACTAAAGTAGACACATTTTTAAAAGAGCAATTTTGAAAGTCACAAAACAACAATCAAGAGTAAACAATATCAATGAATGATTTCAAATGATTTTAGCAATCAGTGAGAATCAATGAAGAAAAAGGTTTGTTACTTTTATTAATTCAGATTGCTGATAGCAATGAAGAATGCTTGTTATTAATTGCCATAGATCCCAGAAGTTCAGACGTTTAACAAAAACACACAAATCAAAAACAAGGTCACTTCTTAGGGCTATCCTCCTTCCAAAATAAACATCAAAACATAGAGACAAAATAATTTCAACAGACAAAATTAAACAGTAGATTGAGGCAAAGACTATTATGCACCTGTCATTTAAAACCCCCGAACCCCCCCCCCCCCCCACCCCTCAGGCATGACCAGGGCATTCACTTTTTATGCAAATGAAAGCCAGTGAATTCCCCGGTCCCCAGGGGAAAAGTGAATGGTGAACTCCCCACCCCCATACATGTATGTCCAACAAACAGGGTACTCCCTTTTAAATGTCAACTTGTCACAAGGGATGACAAATATGATGATAGCCGTGAAATGAAAACATTGTGCGGCAACACTTGAAACCCCTCCATGGACAAGAAAAGACAACTATTTCAACATAATCTTTCTGTTTTACATCTTGATGTCAGAAAATGCAAGATCACAACAAATTACAACTCATGTTTTAGCAATAGTCTTCTGAAGTTAGAATAACTCAAGCTTAACAGATGTATTTCTTGTCAAAATGAAAGTAGGTCATAAAGAAGCAATCCCCAGTTAGACACTAATCGAAACAACACAAAACGCGTAACTTAATCATTAATATTAACATTGATAATAGCTTAACTTGTTCATCGATAGGTCAAGTCAGTGAGTTTAAATGCATAATATTTTAATATCTATACAGTATCATTGAAAATATGCCCACCTTTCCTTACTAGACTTAAGAAATCTTCGGCTACAAGGGCCTTTTTTAAACCGGAAAGGCAGAAAGACGTTTCACAGAGCATTTTAAATTGCAGCTTTGTATCGCTTCGCTTTGCAATTCGCTTCGATCGTTCAATCAAAGGAGTTATGATAATGTATGCAAAATTACTATGCGGCATGAAAATGAAAACCGCTGACCATGGAGTAACTGCCCCGTTTATTCCCCGGCCAGGGAGGCTAAGGCCGTGATTTCTAGTGAGTTCCCCGTCTACCGGGGGACGAAAATGGAGTGAATATGAAGTGAAAGTCCCCTCATTACCCTGGCCATGCCTGAGGGGGGGAGAGGGGGGGGGGGGTGGGGACCGGGGGCTTCAAATGACTTGTGCATTAGTCCCAAGACCTCTGGCCCCACTTGAAGAAGGCAAGCTGTGCAACTGAAATCACTAAAGATGGCTTTTTAAGTGATTGTTCTATAAGTTTGACTGCTAAAACCAATTACTAGCAATCAGAAAATGATAATTAATTGATAATTTATCAATAATTTTTATTTCTGATATCAATTTCTATTGAGTGACTATAGAGCATGTGCCTGGCAAGTCAGCAACTGAGGAATATTATTTTTGTAATATTCAGTCTGAATGAAAAGCTCAACAACACTAAAACGCGACTTAATCTCTGTTAGCCTGCCAGTCGAAGGGGTTTCATGCAAATGCTGTATAAAAACATTACATGCACGTACGCCATACGCTCATTCACACGTCCTGTAGTTGCAGCAAAACAACACTTGTTTAAAACGTAAATAGGGAGCTGCACAATTTGTTGAGTATTCATGACTTGCTCTGGTTTTCAGAGAAACCGGTTGAGGTTAGGGGAAATCAGTGAACACAATTCACACTAACCTTGAAAGTCCCGAGTCGGTTGTTCGGTTCCATCGTTCCAGTGTCAGCCGTCCGTGGAATCGCCAGAACATTGTGAAACAGTTTCTTAGAGACCCGTCGGCTTCTGGTCCTTCATTCTGACCTCTGTGAACTGCTTTTACGACGTGAACCTCGCTATTTTCTACCATTTTGTTACGAAATGAAACGAAGTCCTTCTGTTTCAGGCTTGAAATAAACGCCTACCAGCTAGGGCTGCGCGCGCATAGCATAATTTTATAACGGCTTTCACAGAATAAATTAACTTGAAAAGAGAGAGGATGGGAGGGGAGGGACGATAAGCACAAACTCAATTTGCTTAGAAATTTTAAATGTCAACCCTATCGAAAAGTAGCAATTTGAACAAAGTTACCCATCCTTTTCTCGAGAAGAGAGAATCAAGGTTAAACCTAACAAATTCATACCACCTATTCCTTCGATCTTCCCAGGGGGATTCCGGAAACTTCACACTCCTCCTTGACACTGCAACTGTCCAAAAGTATCGCGGGCGAATATCGCGCGGGACTTGACGAATTTTGGCGCGGATGTTGTGAAAGCAAGGGCTATGGCTACATGTTATATTTTATAGTTTTGTACGTTTCTTGTTCCTGGTAAAATGAAAACGGTGCTGTTTCTAACTTTCGGATGTATCAGGGTCACCCAGCGCACGAAAATAGCCTTCCACTGTGCAGTTTTAGCAAAATGGAAGCTACATACGGGTAGCCCACGTTTCGACTTGGATCATCAGCCCCGGTCATCAGCAAAAATGTCCACGTCTCATCCGAACAAAAAAGGAATTCATCACTCCATGATGAAATGCATCGCTGTTGAAACTGGTAAGTTGACAAACTACTTTATTTTGTATTTGACTATTGGTCCTACTAATATCATCTTGGGCTTTCCAAAGGGCCTAATATAAGGGAACGCTATTGGGAGCAATTTCAGAATACCCGGCCACTTCATTTAGGCTTACATGTTGTGTAAGAAGCCCAGAACTGCCAACCTCCAAAACATGCAAATCTGGAGATGTTGAAAAAAAGCCCAGAAAAACCTGGAGATTGGGACCTCAAACCTGGAGATTTCTAAAATATGTGTTAAATGAAAATAAAAATGGTAGATTTCTTGTTTCAAGGTATTCTTTACCTTATCTGTGCACCTATTGTATTCTTTTGCCGCACATTTTGAAGAGTCAGTTTCTGTTTCGCTGTCGACGCAAGGCGCCAGGTTGAGTTTACTGTTCACAGCTGTAGCCTTCCAGAGACCTAAGCGCACCTATGTTTCACGGGAATGAGGCTGGAATTGTACCTAGGTTTTCCTCAAACATTAGATGTGACAAATTTGGCCATTTTCAACACGGATTTTTCAATATTGCTTCATACTATCCGAATTGTTTGGCAATTTCAAGATTTTCTGATTCACCGTGAGATTTGGAGGCCAAACCGTGAGACCGTGAGTTTATACCCCAAACCGTGAGTCTCACGGTGAAACCGTGAGAGTTGGCAGGTCTGGAAGCCGCAACATTTGAATGCAAATTTGAGCACTACAAATCTTTCTAGGAATATTGCCAGTCTTATCTCATGATCAAATTGCCCAAGAAGTCATGTGACTGCCTTTTATAGGTATATTCTACTGTGAATATTACAGGTTTCAGTACAGTCAAAGCTCTCATCAGCGACCACCTCTGGAATTCCGAAAAGTGGTCGCAGCTAGAGCTGGCCGCTCATGAGAAGGAGCTCTTATTTAAGGGACCGCAAGGTACAACAGAAGAGGGTGGTCGCTTATGAGAGCTTTTAGCATAAAGCCTGGCATATGTTGATGGTCACCAATAGTACTGTAGCAAAAATATTAAAAATTTTTATACAAGATTATCGCGCATGTACAAGTCAATGAACCATTAGTACTTATGCTATGTATTACTCTGAATTTGCCCAAAAAGTGAGTAGTTTTATTACAGTGCTGCTTGCTGTACCCTTGCCACCAGACAAAGTTTTTCATTAGTTTGTGACAACTCTTTGACATCTTTCTGACAACTTCCCGATGGGTTTTGTTTCAACTGGCCAATTAGAATGCAAGAAATGTGGGAGGCGGAGTTGATAAGTTCCACACTCTCTCTCTCTTGTACCGTTGTCTGGTGGCAACCGTACAACATGCAGCACTGTAAAGTGTTGACTGAGCGGTCACTTACGAGAACTTAGAATCCAAGCAATAATTCACAAAATTGGTCACACTGTTGCTTACGGGAACGATTGCTTACATTGTGTATGAGAACTTTTGAATACAGAGTTTAAGTGATGTTCAAATGGGGTTTCACAATGTTGGTTGTACCTTGAGCTGGTCGCTTACGAGAGTGGTCACAGGGAGGGCTTTGACTGTATTCTGATTGGTTCCCTAGCAACTTTAGGTATAATGTTATTGTCGCTGTTATTATTACAGTTTATTATTACTATTATTATTATTATTATTATTATTATTATTATTATTATTATTAGTTTAGTACATAAACCCATTTCAACAGCTGATACCTGCCTATAATGCTCAAGGCTGAAAACAAAACTTTAAGGGCAACTTTTTTCTGGCATGAGTGTTGTTTAGAAAATCAACCCCTTCCGGCAGTTGGTATATTTAACAATTAGTTTATGAGCTCGAGATTTCTATTGCGTGATAGTTGATGAGGCTGAAGGCCGAATCAACCATCACGCATAGAAATTGAGAGTGAATAATCTAATTGTTTTAGTACAAATCTCGATTAATATTCCACTAAAGTGAAAAGTTTTACATCATTGCACTGTTATTTTCAAGTATAAGACTGTGCCTGCCACTCACCTTTTCGCTACTCACTATCTATCACGGAATAGATAGCGAGTAGGGTAGCCAATCAGATTGCAGCATTTATGATAGAACGCTAGTAGATTTATACTAATAGAGGATAGTGCCCAAGGTTGAAAGATTGTCCAAACAATGAACAGTTGAGTAGAACAGAGTGTCTTATTAAGTGTGTGTAGGTAAAGCAGATATTCATTGTTACAGTCAATGTCATTAGTCAACATTATTTTTACCACCTTAATGACTGCCTCAATTATTATTATCTGTAAAAAAGATCTTTGCAGCTTAAACAAACTTAACGAATTAGCGAGTTCATGCCCCCATAGAAACAGATTTGTACTCAAAAACCTTAAAGTAACGTAATCTTCACAACTGCTACCTAGCAACCACATTTTGTATATCGTATATCTTATATCTTATGTCTTATATCTTGTATTTAACCGCCAGCATTTAAATTAACGGTCATTCGATAAAATTGCCTGAAGAGTGTGGTCATCCATTGACTATACGAAACAGACCTGTCGCATTAAATCGATGAAATACTTTTGAAGCCTGGAACCTTTTTGAATAATTTATATATATATATATATTTTTTTTTTCAATAAACTCCTTCATTTGCCAAACACTTCTCATTTCGTGTTTGTATTGGAGAGCAAAAAGAAGGAATTACGTAACTACAGGAGAGAAAGGCTAACGAGCTCACGTCATTATTAAAATTGTTACGCTCAGGACAGAATCCATTTAGAGTCCTTGAGAATTTGCTAGGCGTGCTAGTGAGTTGAGAGGCCTCTGGGCAAGCACTTAAGGTGCTCTCATGCGGTTTTACGTTTTGATTTTAGTGGCTGCTACTCTGGTGCTCTCTTTAGCACCGTCTCCAAATCTAATGACTTGTTCTGTATTCGACTCTCTTACTTTTATTGCTATATTCTAAACCAAATAGAAAACTGGTTTTCAAATTCTATAAGAAATCATATTACAACGTTAAACTTTGGCGTGCTCCCACATCGGGCAGAATGGCCGAACATTTACGCATAATAATGAGGTACCGTGGCAGCCATTCAAGCATGAACGCTCCATAAAAGCGCCACAATAAGAGAGAAAAGGGACAAATCTGGCGAAGTTTACTCACTAAAATCGCTATTTCGAAACACTCACAGGCTACTTTTTTAAGATGAAACAACGGATTTTTGTAGTTAAAGGGCAAATCTACAACGTTATGTAAAAAATAGGAAAATACAACGAGAACAACTTCCAGACTTTTTGCTTTCAAAAATGTGCATTTTCGGGATTTTTTATAGGGGTTTAGACCCGTATTAAAATTCAGCCTGGAGTCTTTTTCGAAATAAGCAACAAACTCCGTATGAAACAGCGGATTATCGAAGATACATGCTTTCCCAACACCTTGGTAGTTTTTTCGTCCAAATTCGAGCAGAAGAAGTTCCAGACTTTTACGCTTGAAAATCCGAGGTTCAAAATTCGCGCGTGTTCCGAGACAAGTCTTTGTCTTACCATATAACAATGGTTACCATGAATAAACAATAAATAGCTAAACTCTATTGTAATAAACTAAATGCAGTCATCTGTAAATGGGGTATTTATCCAAATTGCGTCTAAAATAAGGCACGCGCAAAGTTTGAATACTGTATGGATATCGCTTATTAGACAAGATTTTCTTTTAGCAATGAGAGATCACGAGTATTCAAAGCTACAAAAATGGTTTCTGTACAATCAATGCTTGCAATTTCTGATAAAAAAGACTCACTGATCGTAGTGATAAAACCCATTCACTCTATAAACTAACATATGTAGTAGATGCCATCATTGAATCGCCTGTGTGTCACATATCCATATGATCGGTACTAGACTACGAGCAGTCTCTCTTTCCGCTCAGGAATAGTCGAGGGAAACGAACAAGCGAGCGGGCGCGAACATCTCCTGCCGTGAAACGTGACGGAGCACTGCACTAGCGGCTCGACACGCGCCGCTGTTTTAGTTTACACAAAAGTTAAAAAGCTCCCAAAGACAGAAGCAAAACGTTGCGGCGTCTGCCGCTTCCGTGCACTAACAAGCGAAATGCTGGGTTTATTTACGACAAAATCATCTCGCTCGCGCAGAGACAATTCGAAATGGTCTTTTTTCTCTGTTGTAACGTTTGCCCAAGAGAAACCACTTTAACAATGTCCACGCAATAAATCAAAATGGAAAACCGTTTCATGAAATGTTCTTCCAAAATATGTGCATATGTGCGATTTTGCGAAACAAAAGGACTAACAAAAGCGCCTTGCTTTCATTGTTAAGTTTGTCGCCTACATCATGATAATGAGCATCGCCTTGCGTTCATGGTAACCAATGAATTAAGGTGGCTCGATCGGGTTTTTGAGCGACGATACCTCTCAACTTTGAGCAACTAGCGTACCACAGTGAACAACCCAATAGAAAATCGATCGTTACTGCTGACCTAGAGAAAGATGAAAGTTTTAAATGAGGTAACTTTCATCGAAATCGGAGTTACCATAGCAACGTAATGACGTCATCCCCCATTTTACATGAGAGCCGATTACTTGTCACCAAGAGATAATTCTGGAAAGCGCTCGACTGGATCTTCGACCTGACATATTTGTATTCACGTCTGCAAAATTTGAAGAATTTCTATGAGAGCGTTTTCGAGAAATTTTCGGGTGAAGTTTTAGGGTGTTAAAAAACAACAAAAACAAAATAATTTTGATCTGTTATTGAAAAGTATGCCCACAAAGGCTTCATGAAATAACATTTTGGTTTTAAATGATTGTTATATCATCTAATTACTTTGTGTGAAAATTTTGGGGAAATCGTGCCGTTTGATTTTTAGAAACGTTGGTTTGAATATGAACTTGTTTAGTGTGTTACTGGGCTTTTTTATCAAAAATTGACACTACACCTATTAAAATGGTTATGAATTAAAAAGCGGTAGATGAATTTTTTTATAGCTTTGTCCTCAAGGAGAATAATCAATATTCAATACAATCCCAGCGTTTCAAATTCATTGAAACGTTATAAAGCTGTCAATTTTGAGCCAAAACTCAGGAAAATATTGGACTGATTTTCACGCCAGTGGCTTGTTGCTCTCATTATGCATCTCCATTGTTTTAAATCGGCGTGCAATTGTAAATTTTACTACATCATGAATTCATATAACGCTTGATTGCTTTCCGAAGATGTTCCGAAAACGTGCTGAAACTGGAATAGGATTGTGGGAGACCCACGTCTACTGACCTGTTTAAATTTTTCGTTGACTCCTTGCCATAAGAATCTGGAACACTGGCTGAGCACAGCAGCTTTCCGTTTGCGCTCTCTGCTAACCGAAGCTTGCGCTTACTGCTAACCTTGAGGTTTGCACTCACTGCTGTCAGCCTGTCCATTGTTATTGTAATGCTAACCTGGTACATTGGCACGTTTTTCGGAACATCTTCGGAAAGCAATCAAGCGTTATATGAATTCATGATGTACTGAAGTTTACAATTGCACGCCTATTCGAAACAATGGAGATGCATAATAAGAGCAACAAGCCACTGGCGTAAAATTCAGTCCAATAATTTCCTGAGTTTAGGCTTAAAATTGATAGCCTTACAACGTTTCAATGAGTTTGAGACTCGGGGATTGTATTGATTATTGATTATTCTCCTTGAAAGCAAAGGTTTAAAAAATTCATCTACCGCTTTTTAATTCATAATCATTTTAATAAGTGTAGGGTCGATTTTTGATAAAAAAGCCGCGTAACACACTTAACCAGTTCATATTCAAGCCAACGTTTCTAAAAATCAAATGGAACGATTTCCCCGAAATTCTCACACAAAGTAATTAGATGACATGACATTCATTTAAAACCAAAATGTTGTTTCATCAAGTCGCTCTGGACATACTTTTCAATAGCAGTTCAAAATTATTTTGTTTTTGTTGTTTTTTAACACCTTAAAACTTCACCCAAACATTTCTCGAAAACTCTCTCATAGAAATTCTTCAGATTTTGTAGACGTGAAGACAAATATGTCAGGTCGAAGATCCAGTCGAGCGCTTTCCAGAATTATCTCTTGGTGACAAGTAATTAGCTCTCATGTAAAATGGGGGATGACGTCATAACGTTGCTATGGTAACTCCGATTTCGATGAAACGTACCTCATGCAAAACTTTCATCTTTTTCTAGGTCAGCAGTAACGATCGATTTTCTATTGGGTTGTTCACTGTGGTACACTAGTTGCTTAAAGTTGAGAGGTATCGTCACTCAAAAACTCGATCGAGCCACCGCTCTTTCTAAGCGTCAACGAATAACAATGCACGATATGACAGACCTACAAACTTTCTTGCACTGGAAGTAAATGCCCCGAGAACAATAGGCATTCTGCGCGATGTTGGGCGAATTCGATCACGTGACCCGATAGTCCCTCTCCTCAGCTGGCGTCTATCAACGTATAGTGCCCGATTTTGGCAATTTTCGCTGAAAATTTACCGTTGTACAATAAAAACAGTAGAGTCCTTCTGTCTCAGGCTTTATGTGTGATAGGTTCCCTCGGAAGTTTGGTGTTCAAATCTCATATAAGCCCTTTGCTATGAACATCAAATTTCCTCGGGCAACCTATCACACGATAGTGCCTTCGACAGAAGAACTCTATTGTTTAAATAATGCACTTCTGATGTGCAGAAGGCTAGAACTGTTGAACACTCTCGTGTGTTGTGTATTCAGTCTTGGGATGAAGGCATGAAAAGGCAAAAATCAGTCAGAATCCCGAATAAACGAAGTCGAACTGATTTTAACTGAGAAAGGTGATTCCTTTAAAGAATACACCGAGGCTTTCCAAAGAAGGAACCTGTTTAGTCCAAGATCGTAAGTTTTAACGTTGATTTAGCATGCTTCAAGATCAAAACAAAGTGCCAAGTAAATCATTGATATATAAAATGTGAATTCTGTAAAAAAAAATGTTACAATATGAGGATCTTGTCTGGGAAGTATTGTGCTGATACGGAGTATGAGAGAACAATGCTAAGGTCCTTTATTTCAGGAGTGAAATTCCACAGGGAAGTATAAGCTAAACATTGTCCTTCCCTGGGAGTTTATATGCATCATAATCTATTACTTTCACTCACCATAGGAGCGTCTCCGATCCTTTATTGTTAAACCTTCGTTGAATTCTGCGATGTTGTAGAGAGAGGTATTCAAGTACATGAACAACGACAATAGTACCAAACCTGTTAATATCACCCTTCGAGTAAACCTTCCGCGCAGACGACAGCAGTTGAGTTTCCGAAGCATGATCAGGTTCAGTTTGTGTTCATGTCAGACAATAAAAAAAGTCATTTGAATTTCTGCCTCATTCATTGGGCTGACAAACGCTGAAGAACAAAACAAAACAACAAAGGCTTAAAAAATGAGAACTATAATAAAATTAAACTTCCACTGAGCATAGGAGTCGAGGTAAATATTCACCAATATTCAGTGACCGAGCCTGAGGCAATAAATTTTATAGCAAAATAAATTTTCGATATATTTCGAATGACAAGAAAAAAAAACAACTGAATTTTTGTAATTTAAACTTCCCTATTGTTTGTTAACAAACTCTTGGTATGTTTCGCCAAAGCACTGCAAAAAAATAAGCTAAAAGTTATTGCGCCAGCCGGTGAGAAGAGTTCTGCTAACAGCAGATATTTAAATTTCGTTAAAAATTAAGAAGCGACCGCGTTCTGCTTGGATACCCTATCCTGTCATCTGTTATAAGCCATCGACTAATCGTCGCGCTCCGCACGCTAATTGGACATGTTGACAGATCACAACATAGCAAAATAGTTTATTCGGGAAGAAACAACATAGTTTACTGAAGTTAAAAACACTTCCTGAAAGGGGAGTTCACGAGGTTATCCTAGTTTGAAAGCATTTCCTCAACCAAACACATCACGTGATACAAAATCGAACGACGGGTATCAGACGATTTGATATCTGCCATCTGAATAGACCCTTCCACAGTTTTTTCAACTTTTGACAAGGACCAGTTAGCAAAAATGTATCGACACTGCTAGCAAGAGCGTCTTAACATTATTAAACTTGCCGGGTTTGAGAGTGACATGTCAGAAACGAGCGAAGATATAGCTCGGCAAAGTCGCGAAATTTTACAGACTTTTGTATGGTGGATGGAGGGGGGAGGGGGGGCACAAACGTGCCCCCCACCATAAAAACGTCTTCGCAACATGATTGATTTTAAGGCGCCCTTTCTAGCAGTGTCGATGGATTTTCGCTAACTGGTCCGAAGAGAACAAGAAAGAAGAAATGAAGTCACATTTTCAGTTATCAAACAGTAGTCGTCGCATTCTACCTTTAGACTCGCCCACGTGTTATTAAGTTGTCTGAAGGAAACTGCAAGTATGAAATACCACTCGCTTCAACTTGAAATGTGTCAAATACTCCTTGCATGAAATTGTATTTCTGATAGGTTGTGATCCTTGTGAAACACAGAAGTCAGCGGTCTCAGGTTTTAATGGATTATAACTGTGAATATCTTTAAAAAGAGAAGAAAGCGAGGTAAATATTCATCAACATTCAGTGACTGAGCCTGAGGCGATTAATTATTTGCATTGATGGAAGAGAAAAAATCGCCATAATTACCTTATTATATGAAATTAAATAAATTCTGGATATAATCCAAAAGGCAAAAAAACTGAATTTATACCTTTTTACTTCCCTCTTCTTTGTTAAAATGTTTTACATCATTGAACAATATTCTTGGTCACAAAAAAAAAAATGCAGAAGCGTTTTGCCAGCATGACACGTATAGGAGACATTTGCATTTAGTTAAAAAAATTGTACTGAATGCGACCTTGTTAATCGAAATATTGGGTCTCAAATACAATCACGCGAAGAGATTTTTCCGAAAAAGCTATATACTAGCAAACACAAATATTTACGAGACGTCAAATTTCAGAGTTCGTATGTGATGTTATAGAAAGCCACAGAAGGGGTGGATTGAAATATAGGCATTAAAAAGGGAACTGAGGCCTTAACTTTCGGCAATGTTCGGTAAAAATTAGATTAATTGAAAATGTGAATGACGTTAATTTTTTGAAATTCTCGCTATCATCTCCTCAACATGTTTTATAAGACTCAATCCAGAACAGGTAAATATAAGGTGGAGTTTGTGCTGGAGAGAGCAACTCACAGACAAAGGAAACATCTCCCGGTAGAAATGGACTGAAAACATATGCTTACCTTAGCTTTCTTTAGTTTTTAGTGTCGGAAAGGCGGTTTTCTTTTCCAGTTTCAAAGATTAAAATTCGTTTGTTACGCGAACCCCCAATTAATGTGTTGCTTCTTTAGCCAATCACAGCGCCCAAAGCTCCGATAAATGATCATATTATTTAAAGCCACTGATGAATATTGCGATTCAAAGAAAACTACTTGTCAAAATATATTACAATAATTTAAGGTTTGTATTTTCTCTTTGTATTCGACCTTGAATGACAAGCTCACTCGGCTCGTTATAGGTAAACAATTTAGTGTGAAATTTCAAAACAACTAGGAGCAAAATAATTCCAAAATGCTGAATAACTCTAAGCAACGACCTCATTGTACAATATTCGTATTTCTAATCAAACGCATTTCTGTCATATCGCTCAGTTTTATAACCCTCAATATGGCGGGCCAAAAGGCGAAAACCTAATTGATTCAACATAACTGAGGAAAAAGACAATCAAGGAGGAACGGATAAAACAACAAATACGTAAATACCAACTTCAAGGGCATCAAAGCCGCATCGTGAGGATAGAACACGAATTTTACCACAAATAAAACTTTCACCTTTTACTTTTTTATCGTTCACGAGTAAGGTTCTCTGATTGACATTTGATAAGTCATTTACAAAACATCTTTCAGGAGAAAAGTTGCAACTATTTATCACATCAGACGTCCGTTGCATAATACGGTCACCCCTAAGAGCACGTAGCCAGTGGTATTTTTCACCCTTGTGATTTTCCCGCTCAAACTTTGCCTTAGCGCGAATGTTATCACCAGCAACGTTGGGGGGATGGGGTGGGGTAGGGATGGGAAAATGAAAAGGAGAAACGGTAAGCAAAACGGGGGAAGGGAGAAAGGGGTGAACAAATCACGTTTAACTGAAAATAAGTCACCTATTTTAATTCACGTTTCACGTGATAACAAACAGTGGTACCTTTCACACGTCAGTGACTAACATTCCACGGAGTTATGAATAGGAAGTGTGAGTGAAACCTTTAGAAAATCCTATTTGAGGCGTTAGACAAAGTGTATTCTTTAAAGGGGAAATCGGACGAGTTTTACGTGGGATTACACTGTTCTGAGCAGATGCGGATTTGGCCCATAGTTCGTGGGCTATGTTACGCCTGAGAGGCTACCAAGCATTATACTGAAACCTTCCTGACCTCGGCCATGAAAACCGTGTCATGATAGAAGCACCGTACATGTGAGGATGATGATGCTTCTGATCTTCTTGTATAAAAAACTTTCAAGGCCGAGTTCTAGAACGAATCATGGTCCGTGATGATCTACACAGAGCAGAGAAATTATAATTAGCTCTACGTGTTTGTGAGTCGTCATGAGGCTAGCCAATCTGGTCATTCATTCACACTGACTGTTTTTTAAAGTAATTTTAAGGTAGTTGCGCGGCGGGTTAGTTCTTAGGCCTTCCTAGGTCAAAAATAATCCATTTAGCTTCAATCTAAAGAAACGCTGCAATTCACATGCCTCACTGGGATAAGTTCTTCAGGCTATAAACGACGATATAGGATAAATAGAGAATGAGTTTTTTTGAGGATTTTATTCATGCTTGGCCCCACACAGTGATTGCAATAGCTCCGAAAGCTTACAGAAACTTACAGAAGCTTTCAATGTCATTTAAACTTTTCACCAAAATGAAGAGTATATTTTGATACTCAATTCAACCACAAAATTACTTAAGCCCCCTTTTCTTTTTTTGCCTGGCATTTGTATCCACGAGCCAGTGTTGATCCCTGTTTGAATTGCTCCTGTCGAAATAATAGGAGAACGTTGCATCAGTGAACGAAAACGTTTTGAGGGTTGTCTAGTTTAACAATATTTATTTCAAAATTTATATTCTAGTCTTACTTCTTCCCAAATTGGATAGTACGTGGTCATAGAACGTGTTAATTATAACCATTTTTGTCGGGATAGAACCAGGAAAATCGAAATTTTTAAAAGCAGAACAACTCTCGTCAATTTGAAATTGACGATGATGTTTCATCAAAACGTATTTCAATTTAGAGAGTCGTCCTGCTTTTAATGATATGCGCAGAGGTGATAGTTGTAGTTGCTTGGTTCGATACCCTGACTGATTCAATTCAAAGTAGGAGGTGTCAAAAATGGCACTTTGACGAACGGAAATAATAATGAAAAACAAGGAAACACATTTGCCAATCATTGACTTCAGTATTCAGGCAAAATATAGGATCGTGAATCAGCACTGGGAAGCATTCCCCCTTTCTATCTATGATAACAGGATTAAGAATAGATTAACTCCTTGCAAAGTTGAACTGGTATGGTGAGAATACGACCGATTTCTTAAACCAGTACTGTAGCTCATTACTTACTGGTCAGCGGTAATCTTGTTCCGTCAGTTGCGCAGTGACCTAAAGAAGTTTAATTAAAACAAAATTAGCAATAGTCTGCCTGAGATGTTAAAAGGAGTTCTAGCAAAGCCTGGTTCGTCATTATCATCATTATCAATCAACCACGAAACGTGTTAGAAACTTGTACCTTAATTTGCTGAGAAGATGTTTCGGCTACACAAGGAAGTTTAACTCAACAAAATGCCATACCTAAGAGACGCTTTAATCGGTTTGATAAATTTACAGAAGGAAGTGCCATCCAATTCCAGTTCAGATTCCAAGTATTATTGAATTGTCACCTTTGAAAACACCATTCAAAATGTACTTTTTGGTCTTTAATGATAATTGTGTCAACGATGATTATGATAACAAGTTTAAAATAAAACATCTGAAACAGGCGAAATAATCGATCTTTGTCGGAAAGAGTGCAGCCGCTAGCCAAGCTTCATACGTCAACTACTAGATTCGTTTACTCAGTTGGGGGAAACCTTTTTGTAGGAATAACCTAACGTTTCCCCCTTTCACGAAGTGTTTTATGTTGCTTTTTTGTACTTCCAAATAAACTATTAGGTTATGTTACGTCACGTTATGTTATATGTTACTACTGAACTTTGAATGGCACTGAACCTAGAAAACGACTGCCCTAGGGCATGGGATTCCACTAGGATATCACCAATGAGCAACTGTATTCGCAAAATCTCTCATCAGTAAATTCTTTTGAGCCCAGTTTCTTATTTCAAGTTCGTTGACTCTGTGGTTATACACGTTCCTATCATGTGCAGTGGTGTAGTTTGGGGTGGGAAATGCCCCCCCCCCCCCCCCACCTTTATGTTTGGAAGTTTCGATGTACTTTCACTTCAATTACTAATTTGCTCCACCCTCCCCTTTCATGCACGAGGTTGATCTGCCACTGTTGTGAGCATTCAAACTTTGAGCGGAACTTCCTGCAGTACCATTTATTAGGGATTATTTAAAGCTAATACTTTGGAATGTTTGACAAAATTACCGTTTGAAAGATTATTTATGACAACGTCCCTCGTTACAATCTCTGGTCTCCTGTAGAGGACCATCACAGTCTGCTCCATATGGACCATGGGGAGGGGGGTGGGTGCAGGTTCTGTTTCGCGTTTGAGTTCCTTGTCCACAAGAAACACTGCAGGCACTCCAGAATCCCCAACGAGAAAATCCACCATCAACACCTGGATAGTAAACAACATCTTTAGAACTCAGCAGATTTATTCCTTTAAAGACAACCAATAATCGCTTTGAAGAGCACTACTGTAAATCAAACCGCATAAGCAATCTCGGAATTGGAGTATAAGATTCTCAAGGACCTCAACTAGTGTAATAATTATTAACTTGTTTAATACACATTTTCATGAAAGGTCGAGCAGTTGAAACTTTAGACGACCTTGCACCAAATCAAGCCAATGGGTTAGCTGGTTAGCCATAAAAATATCATCCATGCCCACTTGTTACGAGTTTTGGGGCACTGCCCTAAATGTCTTAAACCTCATACAGGCTACGAAAAAGCTTTAATGGTTTCTTGGCATGTTTCGACGAGTACTTGGTACTTCTGGTAGCTAATAAGCTGGGATTGCTCACTTACTGCATGTTTGGTTAAGGATTGTTTGAAGCAGATCTGGCAATTCGTCAAAATTGTCTGCAGTGTAATTATGAGGTCCGGCAATTTGCTCCAACTCATCTTTAAAGCTTTCATGATCGCCAACTCCAATGGCAATCAATCGTACTTGTTTTGCCTGTAGATGAATAGAAGGTTCAAATGGGTTTAATAAGGTCAAGCAGTAGGGTTTTGTAACTTTTTCCAACTTAACTAAAAAGTTCTTACATCAATGGACTGACCCACATGTAGCAGTTGCTAATCCAGGCGGGCTAGTCGTACATCAATTGAAAGAATGTAGTATTGTTGCTGTTATTATTATTTTTAAAGAAATTAAAGCAAAAAATGGTCAAGAAAGATCATAATGACAAGTAGATATAGCGAGTGAAGAAAGCAGAGGAAGAAGAGAGAGACTATTTTAAAACTTTGATACACAGTCAATAAGAACAGTAGATTTTCCGTTCGGATTATGTAATCAGAAATATTCTATAGTGCAATGTTTGATTTTGCTGATATGCCTGGACAGAATTCTGTGTTGGAAAATTCAATTCACCTTTTCTTGACTTACGTCCATTGGCGATTTTTATTCATTAAGGCCGCCATTTTAATATTCTACTTTGATGTAATGCGAAGACGCTATTGTTGAGAGTGGTTATCGATAGACTACGAGCAGTCTCTCTTTCCGCTCAGGGATAGTCGTGGAAAACGAACAAGTGAGCGAGCGCGAAACCTCCTGCCGGGTTGAAACGTGACACGCGTGTCGAGTGGCTTGACACGCGCGTCACGATTCAACGCCACAATTGATTTTCGCGCTTGCTCGCTTGTTCGTTTCCCTCGACTACAACAAGAGATAGGAGTAATAAAAACCAATATTTATACATGAAAAATTCGTGAGAAGAGAGACTGAGAAGAGAAAAAATTTATAAAATCAGATCAAACTTCATTGCTGATTTACGGAGAGAAACATATGGGTGACATAAAGTACAAAACTCTCCTTGCAGGAAAAAAAAGCATCAACGACCACGAGACTTCCCAGTTCGTGGGACGTTTATTTAAACCTTTATTTATTATGTAGCCCTATCCCACAACTGCACTTACTCCCGGTTCTTACATTTACCATTATAAATGAGGCTTCACTGGTTTGAATGAACAGGATGGGGAGAATCGAGGAGTATCTGGTTGGCCATCAAAAAGTTCCAGACAATGCTGTTCATCGCAATGTGGGATTGGTAAAGTAAATGGATGTGAAACCTGAACTCTGAAAGCAGGTGCATTAAGTTCCAGAATAACACCACAGCTGAGAGCTATATTCTTAGTCAGTTGGTCACACTGAATACGGCAAATAAGCCATTAAAACGAAACAGGGATGGAGAAGACGGATGGAAAGACGGCAAACAGCAGGTAGACGTTCGCTGTCTGCCGTACACCACTTAAAACTCTCTACTTCCTCAGCCCGAAACAACATATATACTGAAGTGCAAGACTATCGGCTTGAACTATGAACTACTCTCTCAAGATCTCCCATACTTAATGTTTAAAAGAATTATGTTATTATGTAAATAGACTAACCTGGAGAGAGGGAACTATCTCACCGAAGGGTATTGAGCTAGGGTGGGTCCTTCCGTCTGTTAGAATAACCAAAACGTTCGGAAACATCTCTCTGTCTCCCCCAGCCGGAGTAAAGAGCGATTCATTGGCGGCAACCAGTGCTCGGTCGATGTGTGTACGCCCACCACGGCTGTTGGATAAGCGTTCAATAAAACGAATGAGGGCCGTTTGGTCGTGATATTTCTCGTCTGCAAACGTGATGTCCACACGTGGGTTCCTGGCGAACCGGATTAAACCTACATGTGTAGCATTTGGACCGATATCTAACCCACCAACCAATTGAGTAATAAAGCCTTTGGCTAACATGTAATCTCCAATGGACAAACTCCTGGTTCGGTCGAGCAAAATTGCCACGTCTAAGCCTGTGTTTTCACAGGGACTGGGTGCTGTAGGAATTGAAAGACGTGTCATTGTCAGTTTAGACTGTAACTTACCATTACAATTAGATTTTAGTAGCCAGTGAGAGCTCAAGATTGCTGGCTAAAAATTACACTAAACTGCCTGCACTCTTACGGCCTATATCAAAGATTATAGCGCGGATTCCAACAACCTTGTATACTGAACAAGGCATAGATAGAGGTTAAAAAAGAGACGCGAGGCAATTGAAGAAATTTGATCACATGCTTAATATACAGTCAAACCTCGCTTTATAGACACCTGCGTTATAAAGAGAGCTCCTCATTAGGGAGTCAATTTCCAGAAACTCGTGCTCGTGTCCCTCTAAGGGAAGTATGTCCTATTCAATCAACACCACTTTAAAGACTTTTCATAAAGTTTAGTCGGGTTCATGACTAGTATCTTCATCGACTGAACTCACGGTGGTTACTTAAATAAATAAATAAATATTTTGTGATACTTACGGCAAATCAGTTTAACGATGTCATCTGTGTGGTCGTCAAGACTATTATAGTCATCAACAAAAAGCAAGTTTTGCCCTGCAATCTGTTGCAAAACCTGACGGTAATGTGGTTTTGCAGCGTCTGGACCAATGCCAACTACTATTACTCGGACACCTTGCATCTAAAAAAGACAAAATGATTGCCGTGAAGATGATCAGGTTGCCCCAAGCATCTTGTAGCTAATAACAAAGCTTAAGTGTATTCACATCATGAAGTGAGGTTTTGAACTAATCCACAGATGTCCTCAAACATGCCTTTACGACCATGGAAAATGTTTTCCTCGAGACATCCAGCAGTGGTTAAATGTCCTGGAAAATACTGCTAAAAAGTACATACAGTTTTTAAAGGATTTTTGTACTGTAATTAACCGAAGTGGTTGCATTCCTCGTGCTTGAAAATTTTATAAAATTCTCGTATTCGGCTATCTGGTGAGACAAAACGTATTTTAAAAACACAAGGCACATTAAAGCCATACGTTCTTATTATTGAGCAATGGCTAATGTCCTTACCTTAAGCGCCATCACGTCAAGGTAAAACGGCAAGGTTTTTTTAGGATGCGATCTGCCATCTGTGTAAAGAACCATAGCCTTTACTCCATCTCTCAGTCCATTTCCTGGGGTGAACATACTTTCCTTTGCCAGTTTCAGTGCTTTGTCAAGACGAGTTGGGCGGCGGAGTCTCATGACAGTGGAGTTTATCAAATGTTGCACGGCGACAGCGTCTTGATAAAAGTGGTCTTTAAACTTGTTGTGAAGCTTAGCTCTCCTGGCGAACGTTGCAAACGAGACGTGAGTTTCGCCTGGTGAGATGTCAAACCGTTGCACGAGATGTTCGAGCGCTGCTTTCAGTTTGGGGACGTTTTCATATTTGATACTTTTTGTTCTGTCAACCACCAAACCAAGGTCAAGTTTGCATTTGGCACGTATGGGATTTGGCGGGTGCGGGTGTGATACTGTTGAACAAACGATACCAAAATAATTTGATATTTGAATGAAAGTTTGGAAATGTGTCAGTAATTGCAAGTTTGTTCTACTTACACGCAGGTGTTATGGATAACATTCCGAGCACAAAAGCCATCAGACCAAGAGTCTTCATTGTACTTTACAAGGTTCAGTGGAATTCTGAGGAAAAAATATGAACAGAAAAGGAGTTATCTTACCTCTTTTATTAATATGGAGCAGGACCCGGTTCCTGGAAAGCGGATTAAACTTTCCCTGGATAAGCGGTTAATCCACGATTACATTCCTTATCCCTAGGATAACTAATCCAGCGATAAGAAGGTGTTCCAGAAAGCAGAGTTATTCCTCAATTAACTGTCCCACGGCTAAACTCATATTAAACCGGCAAATCAAGCTATCAGCGATTAAACGCGCGGGAAAACAACGGAACTCGCGAAAAAAAAGTCGACTACGATACTCCTAGTTTTTCCACAGAGAAAATAACAATATGACAAGCCTGCTGGCAGGTTTTTTTGTGTTTAACGAAGTACAACAAAATTTTTGTACTTGTTTGCTGTGCCTCAGCCGTAACCACAAGAAACTGGAAAAATGATTTATGTTTCACGGCGTTCAGTTAAAGATCCTCGTTTTAATTGGTGGCTTTTTCTTCTTCTTTAACGTCCGTCCTCTTCATCTTTTAATTCTTCTTTAGGAAAAAGGTTTTAAATAGTGCGTAATGTTTTTAAGTTCCAGTTCGATTGTGATATTATCTCCACGACGAAGAAGTAGCTAATGATAAGTTATCGCTAAGTTTTCAGGGGAGAAATCTTTAGCGTTTTTTCGTTTGACAGAATCTTTAATAGCAATGTCGCCCTTTTTTTTAGCAAGGACACGTCGCTCATTAAAACACCCAAGAAGAAAAGTAAATTAGAGAACTGTAAGCGGTAGCGACCCTTGCCGCCTTGTTATTTGACAAGTTTTTTAAGGGCGCTTAAATTTAGATCCTTAACTCATTTCTCTCACACCAAAAAAGACGACAGAGATGTGCTTCGGTCGATGGATTCGTTATACTTAAGGTTTTTTCTTCTTTCATAACCACTTTCTTTATAGTATTTCAAAATTCAGAGTAACAAATCTTTTCAACTGAACTTTACAAGTGCATTTTGTTTCTCTACGTGAGCAAAGAAGTTTTTATATTCTATTGATATCTTCAGATTAACAGCACTATATCCGTTTTTTTTCAATATTCTTTTTTTTAAGTTGACCGCATTTTAGTCATAAACAGCAAGTAACAACGTGTAATGATTTAAATATTGAGTCAGTTATATATAAAAAAGATCTACTTTGTAGTTAAGACAAGAAGAACATGGAGCCTAACTAAACAGACATAATAAACGTTAATTGGATTTTGCAACGGACGTCGTTAGCTACTAATCTGAATTGTAATTTAAACCTAAATTCCGCGTGGCAACACCAGTATTCTCTGTAGTTGAAATGAATCTTTAACTGTAAATGCATCCCAGAAGAACCATTAATTTTTGGTGTAGGTAAGTTGAAATAAACCTAGCCGGAAAAATTCATTAAAACACATAACAACGAAGACACTGGGTGCGTTATGATTGGTCCTTGGCCATGAACTATCAGTGGGCAGTCGTACGGATGGCGGCCGTCAGTACGTTGAGAAACGTGAAAATGTACAAAACAGTTTTGCGTTCTATGAAACACTTGTTAGATGCCAAAGTAACAAAATCGCCTATTAAGTTTTATGGAGATTCTCTTTAGTAGAAGAAACAAATAAAAAATTTTCTTGACCACCCGCCAACCAGGTGGTTTCTCAGTAAGAAACAGTTTTTATGTTTGTCCCTTGATGGATTTTAAACAAGTAAAGAATTTTCAATAGGTCACACTTTATGTTTGAACGAATTTAGAAAAGTCAAACAGGGAACTGACTAAACTGAGACGAAATTAGTATCACTTTTTGAGACACAGTTGTACGTCATTGATGTTGACTTGTGATAGTTACCACCAATCTTAATCGAAATCTAAATTGTAAATCCACAAGGCGTGGCAAGCATTTTCTATAGTTCAAATGGAACTTAAACTGTGAAAATTATCCAAGAAAAACCGTTGGACTCAGTATTGAATGTCTTTAACTGAGCCGTGCCAAAATGATTCAACGTGTATTTACTCATTACCACCCTGGTTTACTAATAAGCAATTCACGTGGACAGTTGTTAACGTGTCTGAAAATAAATTACGCCTTGCAGCTACTACAAGCTAACACTACAAGTATAAACTTTAGAAAAGGTTGGCAAATAAATCGTTACAACATAAAATAACGAAGATAGTTAGTGCTTTGCGTTAACTATCGATCAAAAGTCTAATAAAGAGAAACGAAAAGAGCTATTGATTGTTTCAGCATGAGACCCGTTTCAATAAGCTCAGGATTGATGGATGATTTCCTCGTACTTATCGCTCGCTTAACGAGATTTTGGCTGCCAAATGTCAATTTGATGTACTCGAATACCTTTCAGTTATTTTTGCGTGGGATTTACTTGCGTAGATTTTCGCGTGTCATTAAAACTGAGAACGCGAAAATAAACCAGCAAAAATTTAATTAAAAGATGTAAAGGTGCTATTCGCTCACTTGCCGATAAAGATTTGCTTTCGATTGTAGCATTTTTAATTCTCTTCAAATATCGCAAAAATTTTACCACCAAAAGATTAGCTTCTCAATTATTTAAAACCCGTGAAATAGGTTTCAGTGTATCGCTTGTTGGAATTCACTAGAAGAAGTAAACATTCAAATCGCTAAAAAATTCAGAGCATCAAAACGGTGCATACGATAGATTTTGGAAGCAATGACCGCCGATAAAGATGTTATTAACCGGTTCTTAAAAAACGTTTTAAACGGCTAAAATCGATGCCTGGTTCATTCTGTATATCTTTTGAATGAGAGGTTTTTTTCTTTACATATGAGCCGGTATTTTTTATAGTTGCAATGAAATCATGCTTAATACCATTGAAATTTTGTTCGACCTTGGTCTCAAAGCAAATTTCATGTTTGTGTTGCATTTACGACCAAAGCAAAGACGTCTTGTCACTAAATAACAAGGCATAGCTTGACCATTGCTTACTTATTTATTTTGTTAGCAAATTTATTTTGTTTACCATTTGTTTCCCCCTTTTTAAATTTCATTTGTTTGCTATACACATTTATTTTGTATAATTTGAGCCGGTTTAATACATTTTATATTGCATGAGTGGCAATTTTTATTAGCCGTCTTGGTTTAATAGAGGACATGACAAAAGCAAATCGGTGTTTGTATTTGGGCTTAAAAGTTTCCTTTGTTTTTTCAACAGTTTTACCATTATTCGATAGTGCCTTGTTCATCTGGTAGCATTAATGTACTCCTAAATCTACGCCGGACTGAAATATTCAGCTTAACAGCCCGAACAGATAATTCTGTATTAGTTGAGGCAAACATTCTTTCAAAAATATTTTGCTTAAGGACTTTCTCTCACGTTGGGTTTCCCTGAACATAATAAAAAAGACCAAACAACAGCAAAAAAGATATATTTCTTGTATAAGACCTACCCTATTCAGCCGAAGAGTTGTATTTTCTGTCAGCAGAAGCCAGAGGAGAAAAGACTGAGCTGTAGAGGTGTTCCTCTTGTGAACGCGACTTCATAAAGTCACCGTCTTTATATTTATTATCACCCTCATTTATTCATTCAGCATCTTGAGAAAACTAATAACGTTTCCAAGTGGACCTGTCAAAGTCTTGAATTACGTTTTCATATTAAATCGTCCCTTGCAGCGGTTCATGCAATCATAAGTAATATATACAATCAGAATGACTTTCCGTTTTGTATTGGATTAACAAAAGTAATCCCAAGGGAACAGACGTTTGTCTGTGATGTTTGTTTGGGTACAATAAAGACAACAACTTCTGATTTGACTCCAATGTATCTAATTGATGTTTAATGACTCATTTCGCGATACGAGAACGAAATCTGTGTCCGATTTACAGATATTCATTAAGCATTACTTCTTCGGTTTTTCCTTAGGAATAATTGAGTTTATTAAACTGAAAAAAGACCAGCGAGGACAGTGCATCGCGTCGTAATTAGTGCTTGTGACGTCATGCGTGGTGTGATTGTTTATCACAAAAATAAAAAGACTAGCGTTGTTGATTTTTACATGGCAACCAGTTGGTTTTTCTTGTAAAGATTGGACCATTTCTCATGACGGCATTGTTTCAAACAGCCCATTTCCCATGCTGGTGACATTTTGTTGTTTCACTACAACTGTCATGGCCACCAGAAGTCATTTCCCTTCTTTCTTCTCGTTTAATTTTTGTAGTCCCAATGAAGTTTACTTACAGTAGTTCTTCATTTACATCAGCAAACAGTAGTCTAATAGTAAACCGATTTTTCGTTGTGCGCCAGCATGTCCTCTAAGCCAGTAACAACCATAATCATGATGATTATGGTCGTTTTTTTCGTTATGATCATGATGATTATAGCGAAAAATTACTCATGGACATTAATTACCGCTATTAAGGTTTTGTGACGTTTTGCAAGCTATAGAAATCTATGACTTTCTTCTACCGGTCAAGTGAAGTCGTGGAAACCTCCCGTGTAAAACATATAAAAGGATGTTGTAATTGTGATTGCATTGTCAGGCCCACGGGCGTGAAAACTAATGAAGCACGTTCACTAATTCAGACACGTCCTAAAGATATAAACAGAGTAAAATTACTACTACTACCACTACTTTGTTTGTTAAGGGGGGGGGGGGGGGGGTGGTGGGGAGGCTGAAATTCTTTGAATCTGAACTAATCAATTTGATGAAATGGGCCAAGGTCCATTTAAGAAACTACCAGCAATTCCATCTTCCCCTTAGCTCTGTAATGTGAAATTTGCTTTGCTTTTTTAGCTTCATCTGTATACCTTCTGTAAGCGATTTAGCAATCAATAGGAAACTCATGATATTTAACCATAAGGAATCGAGAAAATTAATCAACCTACATAAGCCGCAAACAACGGGTGTAAATGGAACACATATCAGGTACGCTTCTTGCACACGCCGCAGCTTATGTTACTTGTTTTTCTTCACCAGCCGCGCCTTAAGTTAGACGCAAAAGGCCTTGTATACTTACTGTGCGAGCTTAAGTCTTGTGCGTTTTGCATAAAACTGACATGAAAAAGCGACATTTCTTTATACACTCGAGTAAAGAGTTAATAAAATGAAAATGCCACAACTGATATGGTTTTATTGTATCTACTAAAATATCTACTCAGGAGACATTTTGATGTTTGAGTAATAAAGGACGCGAGGATAGTTATCCCGTACGTAGCGACGTGAAGGAAGGTACGCTAATTAGGATTGCAGAAATGGAACATTCATGGACAACCTGCTCCATCACATCAATTCTCCCCAGCCTTTCTTCGCCGATTTTCCGTTGTGCGCCAACACTTTCTCTAAGCCAGTAACGACCAGATTGTTTCTTAGAAATTTCTGCAATTACTTCTTGATATCTCTAATGTTTTTGCGGGGGGCTCAAATTATTTGGTAATTAATTTGAAGAATACATGAAACGGGAAAAATTAATTAATGGTGGACGTGGGACGCTAAGCGTAAACTGCAGTTCAATGATTGCAGAAAACAACGATAGTTTAGTCGTATGTACAAAAAAAAAAAGAAAAAAAGAAAAAAACTGTAGCGTGTGGAAATACCAACGACTTAGCCAAGTAGATTTGCGTGTTTGCAATTTGCTACCGTGAGTATGTACTAAAGGCTGAGCTCATTTCGCATCCCAAATTATAATAGTCGTTTTCAAGTTTTAATGTGACACAACATATATTTATGAAAAGCTCAGCTGACGTAGAAGAGGCCGAGGTCCACTCCGGAAATCATACTCTCCGTAAACTTTGGAAACCATGGAAAGGGATGATTATAGCGAAAAATTACTCATGGACATTAATTACCGCTATTAAGGTTTTACAAAGTTTTTGAAGCTATAGAAATCCATGACTTTCTTCTACCGGTCAAGTGTGGTCGTGGAAACCTCCTGTGCAAAACATATAAAAGGATGTTGTAATTGTGATTGCATTGTCAGGCCCACGGGCGTGAAAACTAATGAAGCACGTTCACTAAATCAGACACGTCCGAAAGATATAAACAGAGTAAAATTACTACTACTACCACTACTTTGTTTGTTAAGAGGGGGAGGGGGTGGTGGGGAGGCTGAAATTCTTTGAATCTGAACTAATCAATTTGATGAAATGGGCCAAGGTCCATTTAAGAAACTACCAGCAATTCCATCTTCCCCTTAGCTCTGTAATGTGAAATTTGCTTTGCTTTTTTAGCTTCATCTGTATACCTTCTGTAAGCGATTTAGGAATCAATAGGAAACCCATGGTATTTAACCATAAGGAATTGAGAAAATTAATCAACCTACATAAGCTGCAAACAACGGGTGTAAATGGAACACATATCAGGTACGCCTCTTGCACACGCCGCAGCTTAATTGTTACTTGTTTTTCTTCACCAGCCGCGCCTTAAGCTAGACGCAGAAGGCCTTGTATACTTACTGTGCGAGCTTAAGTCTTGTGCGTTTTGCATAAAACTGACATGAAAAAGCGACATTTCTTTATACACTCGAGTAAAGAGTTAATAAAATGAAAAGGCCACAACTGATATGGTTTTAATGTATCTACTAAAATATCTACTCAGGAAACATTTCGATGTTCTGAGTAATAAAGGACGCGAGGATAGTTATCCCGTACGTAGCGACGTGAAGGAAGGTACGCTAATTAGGATTGCAGAAATGGAACATTCATGGACAACCTGCTCCATCACATCAATTCTCCCCAGCCTTTCTTCGCCGATTTTCCGTTGTGCGCCAACACTTTCTCTAAGCCAGTAACGACCAGATTGTTTCTTAGAAATTTCTGCAATTACTTCTTGATATCTCTAATGTTTTTGCAGGGGCTCAAATTATTTCGTAATTAATTTGAAGAGTACATGAAACGGGAAAAATTAATTAATGGTGGACGTGGGACGCTAAGCGTAAACTGCAGTTCAATGATTGCAGAAAACAACGATAGTTTAGTCGTATGTACGAAAAGGAAAAGAAAAAAAAGAAAAAAAACTGTAGCGTGTGGAAATACCAACGACTTAGCCAAGTAGATTTGCGTGTTTGCAATTTGCTACCGTGAGTATGTACTAAAAGCTGAGCTCATTTAGCATCCCAAATTATAATAGTCGTTTTCAAGTTTTAATGTGACACAACATATATTTATGAAAAGCTCAGCTGACGTAGAAGAGGCCGAGGTCCACTCCGGAAATCATGCTCTCCGTAAACTCTGGAAACCATGGAAAGGGATGATTATAGCGAAAAATTACTCATGGACATTAATTACCGCTATTAAGGTTTTACAAAGTTTTTGAAGCTATAGAAATCCACGACTTTCTTCTACCGGTCAAGTGAGGTCGTGGAAACCTCCTGTGCAAAACATATAAAAGCACGTTGTAATTGTGATTGCATTGTCAGGCCCACGGGCGTGAAAACTTATGAAGCACGTTCACTAATTCAGACACGTCCTAAAGATAAAAACAGAGTAAAATTACTACTACTACCACTACTTTGTTTGTTAAGGGGCGGGGGGAGGGGAGGTGGGGGCCGGAAATTCTTTGGAAATGAATTTATAGGCCAAGGACCATTTAAGAAACCACCAGCAATTCCATCTTCCCCTTAGTTCTTTAATGTGAAATTTGCTTAGCTTTTTTAGCTTCCCTTGTATATCTTCTTTAAGAGATTTAGGAAGCAATATGAAACTCCTGATATTTAACCATAAGGATTGTTTATGAGAAAATTAATCAACATACATAAGCCGCAAACAACGGGTGTAAATGAAACACATATCAGGTACGCTTCTTGCACACGCCGCAGCTTATATTACCCGTAGTTCTTAACCAGCCGCTAAAGGCCTTGTCTACTTACTGCGGACCTTACGTCTTGCGCGTTTTGCATAAAAATGACATGAAAAAGCGACATTTCCTTATACACTAAAGTAAAGAGTTAATAAAATGAAAAGGCCACAACTGATATGGTTTTAATGCATCTGCTAAAAGACTACTTAAGAGACATTTTGACGTTCTACATAACAAAGGACGCGAGGATAGTAATCCCGTACGTAGCGACGTGAAGGAAAGTACGCTAATTAGGATTGCAGAAATGGAACATTCATGGACTTCCCGCGCCATAACATTAATTCTCCCCAGCCTTTCTTCCCCTTTCAATAACATTCAGTTGGGAATGGGAACGAGTCTGGATCTGATCGGGAAGTGGGTCTTGTGCTTGCAACTGATGCTTGTTTTGCTTTGCGAGATAGCCAAGGACTAGGAACGAGTCTTAAGTGTTTACGAATTCAACTTAGGTAGATAAAATTTAAGAATTTGGGACAAGCAGGAATTGTTCAAGTTTTGATGAACTATGGCTTGATTAGTCCCTGAGCTACGAGAAGTGCATCAACAATAGAAATAACAACAGAAACGGTAACAAAAATGTCTAGTACAGTTACAGTAAAACACTCACAATGGAAACTGGAATGAAGAAAGTCACACGCTAGACTTCACAGCAGCTTAATCTTCTGCAATTTTAGCCATCCTTGTTAAATTACATCGCGTATATTTTAAATTCAAGCAGTTGTAAGTGAGCCTAACATAGAGTACTAAATCTGTACATTCGCAAGGGGAGCGAAAAATTACACTATTCGTCTGCGTGTCTTTATCCGCATAACAATACTATATACAGTGCTAATTGTGTCAAAAGCACTCTACAAGTAGAGTAAAAGTATAGAAGCCAAACAACTCTCTGATGAGGTTATCTTGTTTGAATTTAAATGCATGAGCCTCGAGGCAAGCTTAGCAGTACAACCACATGATCCAGAGGAGTTAAATTTGAACGTAAGAACCACCCTTCGTACTTCTTACTTTGTAAAATATATAACATCGTCATTTTGTCCAATAAATTTGCTCAATGCGATCTTTGTGAATCCAATTTGAACGGCTTTCTTCTCTTTCCTCACGCTGTATTTCTCGGTCTTTGTGCTCGCTTAGTACGTCATATTGAAAATTGCTATTATCGCTTGATGGAATATCCTGTCGTTTACTAAAAGAGGCAGCACCTATTGTCGCTCCGTCCTTAACCCACATAATAAATTTGTCTATCATTACTGGTATCTTCCCGGATGAGTAGAAACTGGCGAGAGTATCGCCCATTTACAAAGAAGGGGCGAAAAGTGACCCGAATAACTACAGGCCAATTTCTGTTTTACCTGTGATCAGCAAACTAATAGAAAGAGTAGTTTTCGATCAGTTCTATGAGTATCTTATAGTTCACGATCTCTTAGCGGACACTCAGTCTGGTTTTAGACCTCGGCACTCAACTCAAACTGCCCTTCTAGAAGCTACTAATGAGTGGTACCTAAACATAGACAATGGTCTCATAAATGGGGTTCTATTTCTCGATCTCAAAAAAGCTTTCGACACTGTAGATCACCGGATCTTATTACAGAAACTTTTCAACTTTATGGGGTGGATTCCCACACTTTAATGTGGTTTGAGTCATACTTAACTGACCGTAAACAGAAAACATTTGTAAATGGCCAGATGTCAGACTTTTGCCCCATTATTTGTGGTGCCCCACAGGGATCTATCCTGGGACCTCTGTTGTTCTTAATCTACATAAATGACCTCCCCGCGTGCCACCTACACTCTGTGCCAAGAATGTACGCCGACGACACAAGTCTTACCCTAAGCTCGAGTGATCCAGTCGATTTACAATCCAAATTAAATCATGACTTAGCTCAGATTCAGACCTGGCTACAAGCTAATAAACTTAGTCTTAATGTCAAAAAAAACCAAATTTTCTTTTATTGGTAGCCATAACAAGTTGGCTAATTTAAACCATCAGTTTGACGTAAAAATCAATGAACACTATCTAGAAAGAGCTAAAACCTACAAATATCTTGGCATTGATTTGGATGAGAGCTTATCGTGGGACTCCCATATTGACAGTGTTGTCAAAAAAGCGTCTGCCGGCCTCGGGGCTATCAAACGCGTCAGGAACTTAGTTCCCCGTGAAACCCTAATGACTATCTATAAAGCTCTCGTCCAACCGTACTTTGATTATTGTAGCTCCGTATGGGGCAGCATAGGTGTGTGCCAGTCTGAGAGGCTCCAAAAACTCCAAAATAGGGCTGCACGTTTAATCACCTTCTCAGACCTAAATGTTAGATCTTCAATTTTACTCGGTGACCTCGGTTTGGACTGTCTGGAGCGAAGGCCTTCAAAGCAACTAGCGATTAATCTGTTTAAGGCTCTCCACAATCTTTCTCCGATTCGTTTAACAAACATCTTTAAAACTACATCCAGTGTTCACTCACATAACCTACGAAATTCAAAATATAACCTCTTTGTCCCTAGACCGAGCACTGAAGCAGGAAAACGAAGCTTCCAATATCGTGGTTCTGTTCTCTGGAACAGCTTGCCTTTGAGCGCTAAGACACAGCCCACTCTCGGCTCTTTTAAATCGTCTCTATGTCATTAAATAATAGTTAATAAAGATAATCTTGTACAGATAGGTAATTTAGTTGGATATTTTAATTAGTTAATTGATTAATTTAGACAAGGCTCGATGGAAGAGCATGTAACATGAATGGATTCCGTGTATAAATAAAGTTTTACCTACCATTAGCCGCAGACCATTCTTCCACGGACTCTTAACCCCTTAAAGCGAAGCTTTCCGAACAAGACTTCTCTCCTCCGCAGAGGCTTCTGTTAGTAAACACCAGTGAAAGAAAAAATACGGGAGCGCTGGCTGGAGGAAACGGGAGCGTTCCCCGCGCGCTTTAATTTTTCCCCTTTCCAGCCTCCGCGAGCAGTGCGTTTTTTTTAAAGCGTGCAGTCAAGGCACGACTGTAGGAGACCTCTGCGGAGGAGAGAGGAACGGGGCGCGAATATTTAATGTAAGTCGATCTGAGTGAGCTAAGAGCCTACAGCAATTTGACCTGGGGTACATATACTAGGTAACGCGAGTAACGCGAGGCCGCAACAAATTATGTCGGTTGTCTTTTGGAAGGAACATAGCCTGCGTGCAGAAGTCTCCCATTCCTTTGTTGCACGCGGAAAAGGGAACAAAGGATAAAGGAGACGTCTGCACACAGGCTGGGCTACAAGGAATACCGAACGTCTGCTCGAAGTTCGCTCCCCTGGACACTGTGGTACAACCGGTCATTCAATGAATTCCTCATATGTTATGTATAAGCAGCACGCTAGTGTTTGGCAATTTCCTGATTTACAAGGAAATAAGGCAGTTTTTCTTTTCGCGTTTGACGTGCTTAATGGTGTGATTCTTTTGCTTGATTGTGCTTACTACAGACTGCCATCAGCAACCTAGATAAAAGAGAAAAAAAGCAAATTAGCTTTTAACAAAGTCTTTCTTTAGTAAACTGCATTAATTGTTTTTAAAGGTTTGCATGCCGTTTGATAAGTAGCCCCTAAATCCATTATCATACTGCGAAAATAATTGTTCGACCGCATGAAAGTAAGAAACTGAAATGATAAATAGGACATGAGATTTTGTATTTCATCTGACTATGGTTGCTTTCTTTTTAGCCAATCCAAATCTGGAATTATTGACCAAAAGCTGTTTTTCTTTGAATTATGAATGATCCACATACGGTGGTGGATTGTTCAGATTAGTTGTCTGGATTGGATTGAATGATTGAATCAGGTTAATTGCATCTGGTCTCAGATTGTGCGTTCCATCTAGCAGATTTAGATATTGGCCTGTGGAGAGCATGTTCTGTAAGGATGAAAACTTGTTTTGCCTTTTTTGGGGTTTTGTTCCAGCTAGCAAAAAAGTCTTTGCTGTCTGAAGAAACTGATCATGAATAGACCTCAGTAGTGACCAGTTTCAAAGTTCTCCTTTCAATATCACTACTGCACTTAAACTGAATAAAAACTCCCAATTTAGTCACCTAAAACCACTATTCGTGATGTGGGTACCATAACGTCTCTTTGATAGATGTGTCGTTTAAAGCTCACTATATGTCATTACAGAATGCCTCCGTTTGTTTAAGGAGTTTATCATTCTAATCCTCGGATGCTTCTTCTGTATGTTCTTGAACCTCTAGTTTCGTCCACAATTTGGACGTCCAAAACTATTAGGAGTTAAAGTACAACGAAAAATGTTCAGGATGAAAGCATTACCTTGAGTGTCAACCAGCCAACAAACTCCAAGTTCGTTCATTCGTTTGCATCATATTCTTGCCGCAGCTTGCGTAGAAGAATCTTGGGATTTCTGCGACGTAAGTGTGCATAGTCCCACTCCCTCTCCAATTCAGGCAGCGGGCGTTCAAACACCTCTCGAAAGTCAACTGGAAATGACATCGCAAATGCCATATGAATGCTCGGCTGAAATAACTTATTTAAACAGGTATATATACATATTGGTGTAATTGTAGCCTTTATTTACAAATAACATAATTTACCCAAATGCCTTGGAATATTTTCTGTGCAAGTTCCGTCATTGCATGGTCGCGTCTGCTTCAGTTCACCATCACAGTCGTCTCCATACGGCCCTTGGGGAGGTGGGTTAGTACAGGTTCTGCTTCTAGTTTGAATCCCTTCTCCACAAGTCACACTGCAGCCAGACCAGAAACTCCAACGAGAAAAGCCACCATCAACACCTGGATAGAAAAATTGAAAAACCACTTCTGAACTTAGAAAGCACTTCTGCAGTTGATACTATAAACATACAAAAGTTTCTCTAGCGAAAAGCATACGAAAAGCGAGAGCCGTTTAACGTCATATCTTGTCGTGTTTCTTTTGTCTCGCTACGCTTTTGCTATAATCGTTGCATATTCTTTATTTAGGTAGGAGGGTATAACTGATTCTCGAGATCAGCTCGTGGGATAGTTGTACAAAGTGCAAGATTCCTAAAAGGGGAAATCTCAACTTTGCGAGACTCCTTGGGCGATCTGAAATTGTCAGATACCCTGACAACGGGGAAAAAGTGAACAGCTTTCGAATAAGTAAAAAATGGGATTACGTTGTGGAAGGCTGCCTAATAGGGTACTGGCGATCCGCTAGGAAATCCCGCCAAAAAACTGCTAGTAGCGGAGGGGGGGGGGGGGGGGTAGCCTAGCTAGCGATGAATCAGCGTTTCAACCAGGGAGAGTAGTAATGTTCTTAGTCGCAGAAACTGACCCTTATTAATTAATTTTCTGAATCATTGCAAAACTACATCACTGTAAAGTTTGTTAATCAAGTGACGGATCTCATTTGAGCTCCAGATGAACAGATTTTCTTGTTTGAATTTAATATCTTTGGAAAATCCACACTGCAGAAAGCAAGCGGCAGGTATAGCCTAACATGGGCGAAAGGCCGTCCGGCAACTGAGTCATGAAACAAGTTGGAACAACCTTCATCTGCTGAATATCATAAAAAGAATAGTCACCCCAGAATTTACTCGGGGATATACGGTATGTGTAGGAGACTTACTACAGGTTTCCTTTAGTATTTCGGCGAACATATCTGACAGCTGGTTAAAGTTGGTTGCACTGTAAACGTTCTCCCCAGCAATCTCCTCCAGTTGACCCTCAAACTTCTCATACTCCCCAATTCCAATGGCTACGATCCTAACACCTTTGGCCTGCAAGGAATATCAAAGCCGTTAATACAGGAAACTGTAGTTAGTCTACTTAGCGTGTCACGAACATGGGAGAAGAAACGAAACACTGAGTTTCCAAGGTGGATCGAGCTCTTGAACCTCCGCACGGCCGGTTGGTTGCTATGTCCGCTGAGCTAAAGGGAAAGACGAGTTGGCGAAGTACAGAGATTGAACCAATGATCTTCTGCGCACCGGTCGGATGCACTACGTGGAGGCCCGTAAGAAGCTTGGTCATATTGAAGATGAAACTCATTTTTTACTAGTTTGCCCGAGCTATTCTTCGATAAGAGACAGGTTCTTTTCTAAATAGAACCTAAAATCCCATTTCTACGATTATTATCAAATGAGACCTTATTGTCACATCTTATGAATTGTACTGATTATTTTATAAATATTCAATTAATTTCATTCATCTCGTCATGCTTTGAACAGAGAGACAACCTAGTTACAATGGCTGCCTCTCTGAATGGTTAAAAATAAGAAATGGTTGTAATCTCTTTAGTTATTTTAATTAATCAAGTAATTAATAATTAAATTTAAGTGGCTTTTGCAATACTGTAATACTTTGTTATAGTCATGCAAATAAAGCTCGTTGTTGTTGTTATTTACTGCTTTGATATGCGACACACGTCCTGTTAAGGCCGATTTACACGGTACGATTTTGTAGCATGTGATATGCTTACGACATGCCAACGCCATGCCTACAACACGAATCGTGTCGTGTAATTTAAACCTACAGCATCCTTAAGCTTACGTGAGACGCACGCAACACGACAGTCGTAGGATTTTAAAACATGTTTTAAACCCTGCGACAGTCGTAGCTACAATCGAAATGTGGGGGTCTGGGTTGACCATGAGCGATTGAAGACGTGTCTTCGTCTGCTCCCGTAAATTGGAACGTTCATTTCATTGTTTCTGGATTTATGGCTGAAAAGGTTAAGACCACCCTCAAGCGAAAATCGAGAAAAAGTAGTAGCATCAGCTCAGAAAGCGAGATTGGGTCTCCAGACGGCAAGAAAATTTTCATTTCAAGTTTTCATACAAAGCTCTCCGAGGCTGACATAAGCGAGGGATCGCTCGACGACAATAGTGATCAGATTCTGAAAGCCTTAAAGATCTCCGATGGAATCGGGGAACAGCTTAATCAAATCCTCGTTAGACTTGAACGGATGGAGATGAAAATGGTAAAGCTGGAAGGAGCTTTAGATAAGATTTCCAACCTGGAGAAAGCCGTTAATACGATTCAAGCGAGTATGTCATCCTTTAATGAGAAGGTTAAAAAGATGGAAAAGACGATAGGTCAGATCGAAGCTGGGTTGACGTCGACGAATGTAGATATTGAGGCTATCGAGAGAAAAGAGAAACAAACAGCGGGGAAGATTAGAAGCTTGGAAGACCAAATTCTTTACCAAGGTGTTTACAGCAGGAGAGAGAATCTACGTTTCTTCGGGATTCCAGAAATACATGTGTGGTCTCTGCTAACGTTGAAGACGATAAAAATGACGCCATTTGATTCTTTATATAGGCCATATCCGACAACGTATCCTTTTCCATTCACATGCAGATAAAACCAAAAAATTATGACATCTTGCATAAAACCCATTTTCATATAATAGGTTGTGCACCAAGTCTTTCGATTAAATAAGAGGCGAAAGGCAATTCGGAAATGACACTGACGAAACCATGTGTTCCTTTATGCATACCATAACTATACATGTAGTCCTAGGAACGTTTGTATTGCTGGCCAATTCCTGTTAATTTTGAATATAGCTATGGAAATTATTGACAAAAGAACATTTCCTGTGTGATTTTTTCATCAATTCTAAAAGTTAAGAAAATAGATGTTAATAGATGAAAATAGATGCTAATAATCGGCATTCTTACCTTGAGGGAAGAAATTACACCCGAGAAGGGTTCAGAATCAGGATTTGTTCTTCCATCTGTCAACAGAACCAAGACATTTGGAAAAACTGGCCTGTCTCCTCCCTCCACAGTAAACAGTGCTTCATCGGCTTTCATCAGTGCCCGGTCAATGAACGTACGTTTTCCTAGTTTATTGGGAATGTTTTCTACCAGATGATGCACGCTCTCGCCACTGTAGTATTCACTGTCTGCAAAGGTGTTTAACTCCTCTGCAGTTTTATCGAACAGAACGAAACCCAGTGTGGGTACCGTTGGGGCCGATTGTCAGGACGTCTGTGAGTTGAAGTAGGAAACCTTTCATCAACTCGAAATTTTTTACTCCAACACTTCCTGTTCTGTCCACCACGAAGGCCACGTCCAGTCCGGGAGAATCTTCGCAAGGATTTGGTGCTGAGAGATAGAAACAATAGCATTTTGTTAGTAAAAATGGTATTTTGTGTCACCCTTTCAAATCACTGTTCTAATCACCAAGTATATATATATTTGATCTTCTGCAATCTTTAATGCAAGAATGCCCAACCTTAGGAATTGGAAAAGCCATTGAAACTCACCAGGCCTCTCTTACCCCTGGTTTTCTTTAAATAACGCCATGACATTGCCTCTGAAGTCGACATATTTAGAGAAACCAGGGCATGGTAATCTTCAGATTTAACAAAATTTGTTCCTAGGTATGGTGCTTGGGTAACCAAACAAGCGACATTTAGTGTAACTGTTCAATACTGCAGCTAGGAAAAAGAAACTTCGCTTCCTTCTAATTTAATACTTACGACAGATCATGCCAGTGATGTCGCTGACCATTTCACCAATTCCCTCGTAGTCATCGACGAAGATCAATTCATTTCCTCCAATCTCATTTAAAACGTTTCGGTATCTCTGTTTTTGGGCGTCAGGACCGATGGCAACCACCACCAAGCGAACACCCTTTGACTGAATGAAAGAAAAAGCAAAAATAGCCACGTCGTCAGTTTTCCCGAAAGTGTAAGTGTCGCGCTCTTGTAAGTATGACATTGTCCAAATTGAAAAAGTCACGAGCGCTGCACACCCGTGTAACGTGCAGTGTAACCTGTGCAACCTTAGCCACAAATGGGCACTACGGTCACTGATAACCCCTTAATCTACCACAAAAATAAACAGTGAGCCTGAGGGCGAGTTTTCTTGTGGCGCAAGTTTTCTTGTGTCATTTTGAAAGCGTACCCAGGTGCAAATAGACAGTGGATACAACCAGAAAATTAGTTCTGTGTTAGTTAAGTTGGCTTTAAATGCTGTGAAAGGTAACTAATTAAAATTTAGAGAGTATAGGTGTAAAATAGCATTGCCATCAAACAATTTACCTTTTGTGGGATTTCTCAGCTTGATTGTTATCTATGACGTACTGATGAGGCCTAAAAAAGCCGAAACAGCTTCCCACGGCTGGTATTTACTTATTTATAAGTCTAATATGGGAATTTTTCTCTTTTTTATAGGGCCTTGAGCTTTATAATAATAGCATCTTACGAAGTTATGCAATTGAGTAAAGAAGTTAATCGAAGTGTTCAAGCGGCAGTGTCAGAGCGACTTAACTTATTCGCAGTGATGAAACTAGCTGCCTCACCTTTATATGCTTAACACTGTTCTTGTAGTCCTTGAAGGACTTTTGTCTAGGATGTGATCTCCCATCTGTAAACAGCACCATCACAGCCGGTATTCCCGGCCTGTGGCCACTGTCCTCGATAAACATGTCTTCAGCCATCTGTAGGGCAAGATCCAGGCGGGTTGGTTTGGACAGATCACCAATGCTGCTATCTATCAGATCCAGAATGGCTTCTTTGGTGTAATAGTCAGTATCTTTGAAATAGTTGTGAATGGTGCTGTCACTAGCGAATGTCTCAAAAGACACGTGGGTTCCATTATCAGCGATATCAAATTCTTCAATAAGAAGTCGTAGCGCCTCCTTCAGTTTGGGGATGTTACTTTGTTTGATACTTTTCGTTGTATCCACCACGAAACCAAGGTCAAGTTTACATCTGGAACCTAGAGGGAAAAGCAATGCTCTAAGACTAAGGTACAAACTATTGACGATTGGGCTTTGCGTATCACTTAAAGAAAGCTTGAATGCATTTTCAAAAAACCTGTTTCATTGGTCTAAAGTGGCTTTTTAGTAGACTTCAAGTTTATGCCAAATATTTTTTACAGCAAAGCAGCCTCAATTGCAACGTCATAGTAATTGTGACAAATATTTAAGAAAACCGTGAGAAGTTGTATACGTGAGAAGAGGACGGACAACCAGAGTCATCAGCATATTGCGGAGATTCGTATACGTTTACTGAAAAGTTATTTTCATCGGTACAAACATGCAGAACAGAATAACTTGACTGGGGTGATATAAGAAATAAGTTGAGCTGCACAATCATTCACACTAACCGATGCATCAATCTCCTCGCTATATGAAGTCTTTTGTTTATGGGTTGGAGCTCTTGTACAGTGAAGATCACCAAACTACATAGACCCAATAAAAGTGCATATAATTGCATGACATATAACAACAGTTAATGACTCTCACCCGCGGATGTTATGGGCAGCATTCCAAGAAGGAAGACCAAGAAACCAAACACAGTCATCTTAATTTCGGCTCAAAAACTGGAAGGGAATTCGAAAAGAAAATAGTCACATAATAAATTTTAATAAAGAGTTATCACCTAAAAAACCTTTGCTTTATCAAATATGAATGATCAAGTGTGATGATTCAAATGAAAGGTCTTTGGTAATGCTTTAATTTTCTCAGAGAGAATGGCTCTTTTTATACCAGAGACGCATTTTCCGTCTGGAACGAACTTGGGCAAACAATGTTTACTTAGTCTTGTTATGCGAATCGCTGTCGGTTTATCCGTCGCCGAACTACTTGCCTTTGTTCGTCTTGGAAGGTGAACTACACCGGTGGACAGATAATCCGTCTTGTCCCCGAAAACTATGATGTTTAATCACGTCACTTGGCAGATTACTAATACCTACTAATTGATGCACGAGCCAAGGAAGAAAAGAAAGGGTTTGATTGACAACAGACCGAGAAAAGTAAAGAAGCTGAAAGTTTTGGCTTTGAACAGTGCGATCAATACTGTAACGTTCGATGCTGATACGTCGGTACGTTTTTCCGTGAAAGCAATCCACCTTAAAAGTTTTCATTTTATTTTATTATTAATGGGGAAAGTCGAAGGCTTCCCTTTTTCGACAGAAAATCCAAAACGAAACAAAGAGCAGTCGTAATTACACTCAATGCATTGTTCGAATGAAATAACCTTGCGTTTTGTTGGAACTACAAAGCTGTTTAAATACCGATATGAATTGTGTTGTCCGTTTGTGACTTGTGAGAAGAAATGTTTTCGATTAACTTTGCTCGAAAATGATTAAAAACTGATTCCTGCTTAATAACATCGTCCTTTTTCTCCTTACAGAACGATAACTTGAGTGGAGCCTTGCGGTTTTTGAACATGACAAATTAAACAGTATGTCGGTAAATCAAAGCTAACTGTGTCCAGTTGTAGGACGCATTAAGAGATTATTATCCCTTATTGCTAATGGGGATCTGAAATCATTTGAGGTCATTTTAAGCACAAATTAAAAAGAGTGTCTGCAACTTCATTACTCGTACAAATCAACTCCAATCGAAAGCCGTGCGTCATATTATCTTGAAGCAAATCATGCGTTGCAGTCATTGAAAATTAAACCCAATTGAATTTCGCCTCAAGAAGAACACTGGATAAAATGCATGTAATCATATATTTCAATAGAAAGAACTGCGCTGTATTAATCTGAAAAGTTTCTCGAGCTTCAATACATTCCAGATCTTTCCCAAAAATTTAGGAGAGTGGGGAGTCAAATTAGGGCGATGACCCTGGTGACTCAATCATAAAACCGACTGACCGGCTTTTTTTAAGTCCACATTATTAGGATCTCGACTGACGTGCAAAAAGTACATAAAATAAGTTTCTAACATGGCAGGGCTAAAACTAAGACAAATGTTTTATTTGAAAGCCCACGTGGTCGTCCCTTATAACCGAGCAGAGCAGATTTGTCAAACGACTCGGATAAATCTTAGCTTTAAACAGGAGTACCCAACGAATTTTTTTCTAAAATTGACTGTTTGTTGCTCTAAGATGTTATTTAGTAATCACCGAGTTATTTTTGGCCCATAAATAACTTTGCTGGCAAAAATTTATCCGTTCTTCAGAGCCAGCAAGCTAAAGATTGAGAGTTTAATTTGCCAGCAAGCATCGCTCGAAGGATTCCGTTTTCCCAGCCAGCGGCACATTTGATAGCAATGCTAGCCAGGAAATTATTGCCTTCATAATTTGCCAGCCAGGACAGTTATTTCAAAACCCTGTGATCTCCCGGCTAATAACAGAAGGCCTTTAGATCTTCATTTGTTATTTTTTAAGTTCCAAGTCTTTTTTCCTTTATTATATATCACATCACTTGCATCACTTACCTTATCGAGGCGCCGAACTTGCCATTTACTGAGGAATTGCACAGATACTGTTATGAGATTTGTATATACTTGCAGAAATTAAAATGTTGCTAAATTAAAGGTGTCAAACAGCAAGTTTTCAGTGATATATTTTCTACAATCTTTTAATGCTGTAAGATGTGTACACGTCAAACAAATCTATTCTTTATCTTACTGCTTCCGGTTCATCTTTGTAGTGATGTCGCCAGGGCAACATGACAACATCGAGTTTCGCAGCGATAATCAAGTCAGGTTTCAGTAGTCAATCACCTCAAAAGTTTCATTGCAAAGTCTCACGGTGTTAATTGCAATTTAAGTACCGTAGTAGAAGTAAAGACTTAACAAATAGATTCCATTTGGCTAAGTGTGTACTCTTATAACGCACAGATGACGTCAAAACGTGATGAGAACAAAGTACATGCTGGCGAGTAGCGTCTGCGTCAGCGGTCTTGTCAGAGGACACTTCACCGCAAAAGTTTCCCAAAATGAATTGCAAAGTTTCGCAGCAAAGGTCTGGTCTTGTCAGTGGACGCTTCACCGCAAAAGTTTCACAAAATGAATTGCAAAGTTTCACAGCAAAGGTCCGGTCTTGTCAGTGGACGCTTCACCGCAAAAGTTTCACAAAATCAGCAAAATGAATTGCAAAGTTTCGCAGCAAAGGTCCGGTCTTGTCAGTGGACGCTTCACCGCAAAAGTTTCACAAAATGAATTGCAAAGTTTCGCAGCAAAGGTCCGGTCTTGTCAGTGGATGCTTCACCGCAAAAGTTTCACAAAATGAATTGCAAAGTTTCGCAGCAAAGGTGCGGTCTTGTCAGTGGATGCTTCACTGCAAAAGTTTCACAAAATGAATTGCAAAGTTTCACAGCAAAGGTCCGGTCTTGTCAGTGGATGCTTCACCGCAAAAGTTTCACAAAATGAATTGCAAAGTTTCGCAGCAAAGGTCCGGTCTTGTCAGTGGACGCTTCACCGCAAAAGTTTCACAAAATGAATTGCAAAGTTTCGCAGCAAAGGTGCGGTCTTGTCAGTGGATGCTTCACCGCAAAAGTTTCACAAAATGAATTGCAAAGTTTCGCAGCAAAGGTGCGGTCTTGTCAGTGGATGCTTCACCGCAAAAGTTTCGCAAAATGAATTGCAAAGTTTCGCAGCAAAGGTCCGGTCTTGTCAGTGGATGCTTCACCGCAAAAGTTTCACAAAATGAATTGCAAAGTTTCGCAGCAAAGGTCCGGTCTTGTCAGTGGATGCTTCACCGCAAAAGTTTCACAAAATGAATTGCAAAGTTTCGCAGCAAAGGTGCGGTCTTGTCAGTGGATGCTTCACCGCAAAAGTTTCACAAAATGAATTGCAAAGTTTCGCAGCAAAGGTGCGGTCTTGTCAGTGGATGCTTCACCGCAAAAGTTTCACAAAATGAATTGCAAAGTTTCGCAGCAAAGGTCCGGTCTTGTCAGTGGATGCTTCACCGCAAAAGTTTCACAAAATGAATTGCAAAGTTTCGCAGCAAAGGTGCGGTCTTGTCAGTGGATGCTTTACCGCAAAAGTGTCACAAAACGAATTGCAAAGTTTCGCAGCAAAAGTCCGGTCCTTGTCAGTGGATGCTTCACCGCAAAAGTTTCACAAAATGAATTGCAAAGTTTCACAGCAAAGGTCCGTCAGTGGACGCGTCACCAGCGCAGCAAAGGTCTAGTAACGTTTCAGTAGACAGGGACGTTTATTTAGTGCTTGAAATTTTAGGACAGAAACTTTTTTTCTGCAGGAGTCACTGCGCAAGCCGCGTTTCACAAACTATCGTTAGGGGTTCGTTATATCGGGGTTCCACTGCATGTATGTCAGTTTGCTTGACAAGCGCGACGAACGCGAAAAACGCGCGAGAACATATTCTGTACTGTAGAATTCGCGCGCGCGAACTAAAGATAATCTTCAACCGCAGACTCCGCTCATCTTGCGAAGAGCGCGCGATAGCTACTAATTAGAAAAGGCACACTTTAGGACAAGAAAATATTATTATTTGATTTCTCAAAATCCAAAATATATACAGTGCCTTCAAATACACGATGGTATCAATGCTTATACAGCTGGCGATAGCCTTTCTTCGCTTTTAAATTCAAAGTGGTCGGTTAATTTGGCGATCAACAAATATAAACGGAACTGAATTAAGAAAACTGAAAAAGTGTATCTTTATTACCCAGATGGCGCCCTAGAATACTATAATGTGAAAACAAGCCTACTTACGATTCGAGTCCCTACCATTCCTGAGATGTTGCAGCCGGTACATTTTAAGCGGTTTGAGAGACGCCCCTTCGAACCTTGCTCATTGGGCCATTCCATTTAATGTCCGTACCCCCTCCCCCCCCATTGAGGGTTAATTATAAATTTTACCCCTTAGGAAAAAAAAGATCAAAGTGCCGACGCATTCCCACCTTCAGAAAAAGGCAGATGTTTTCGAGAGATCAAAGGTACCGACATAGCTACCCCCTCAGAAATGACTTTAAAAACCCCCTCCCTCTCCCTAGAATTTCCCTGACCCTCAATAGGGGGGGTGCGGACATTAAATGGAATGGCCCATTAGTGTGCTAAATCAAACAAAAATATCAATTTCATTTCTTGAAAGCTCCCGAGTCGGTAACCGGACAACCTAAAAAGAAACCTTAGCCACTTACCTCCCCAGAATAGTAGAAATATACCAAAGCGACCATCTCTTCATGTTCTATGGGCAGTAGTTCGCAGGAGTAATGAATATTAACGCCATCAACCGCTACGTTATTGCTCAGAGTACTGGATACATTGCATGCGCACTATCGTTTTGCAATTACAAATTTACTGGTCGTCCTCCAGTTGACAGCGAAACAAAGGGTACCGACAAAGCGAAGCAATATTTCACTAATTGCGAAGTTAAACATTAAATCACGCTGCGCGACATCCTCACGTTTTGCCAGCTATAATAACAACAGTTCGTCACGCCAACCGGAAGAGTTAATTTTTCCAGCCATAGAATAATTTGGTAAACACAACCCCAGCAAGGTTTCGGGAACAGCAAATTGCCAGCAAGATTTCTATGCCTGCAGAACGGTTATTTTGCAGAACGGCTCCGTCGCGTACTCCTGTTTAAACACTTCTTTAACCGAATGGAGAGTTTAAACGACATTTAATTGAGAATTCCTGAGGTGACCGGACCAGTTGTTATATTTCGGGTAGCTATTACAGGTTTTTCGTGACTAACACGTATTACCGTCCTGAAAGCGCACTTGCATTTCGTATTTTCAAGGGTCGTAAACAGTGCCTTTACTGCAAAGGAACAAGGACATGACGAAGACGTACCAAAATAGTTTAGAGAAAACCGCTATGCTGGTAACTACAAAAGTAAAGTCAAAAATGTCACGGAAACTTACCTTACTAACTGCAGAACAAGATTTACAGAGCAAATATGCTTTTCAAAGCTAGTTAATTTGATGATATATCCCGACTGGAGGATTAACATTTGTGTGCATGCCATTTTCCTGGCTTTGTTTTGAACTCTATTATCCCGGTTTACAACCAATCAACCTTCACCTTGCCAAAGCACGGTAATCCTCCATGGTAAATGCAAAATGAATTACTTTGTTCCTGGTATCCTGTTTTAAAGCACTCTACAGTTTTAGTTCACAAAGCGTGCGAAGTAATTAATGGGTAATTAGTTTAAACCTGGCCAGTGAGATTTGAGAACGAGAAGTTTTGCATTAATTTGACTAAAAATGACTTGTTGCCCTGCTTCAGTTCGACGACTTGCACAGACAGACAGACAGACAGACAGACAGACAGAGAGCCTTTATTTCAGCACGATTAAAAATTAAAGCTCTGCAGCTTGCGGGGTCGTGCAAAATAATAAAAACTAGAATTAAACTTTATAAAAAATATATATATACACATTAAAATCCTCGCACCCTTGATCCTATTTTAAAAATTCCCTATATATTCAATGTTCTTTATAAAAAGGACCATTTAAAGAAACCTCTCCATAAACTGTGAAATCCAAGGGTGAACTTAACGGGGAATAACCTCTGAGGTTTCATCATGAACACGCACAAAATAAAATTCAAACGAACGACGAATACTTGCCGAGTCTTGTTATCTTGAAGGAAATCATGCGTTACACTAATAGTGTCACTGAAAACCATTTCAATACTGTCCCGAGAACGACAATTTTAAGTAAACGTGCATCAGGAGAGTGCATTTTTTATTTCAAAGAAGTAGACGTATCTATGAAAACACATTCCATTAGTTTCTGGCAGGTTTGGAAAAATGAAAATAGACCGCGACAAATTGTCTTGAACCCAATCATGCATTGCATGGACCTGAAGAACCGGCTAGTACTTTCCCTCAAATGATAATTGGTGGAAAGAAATGTTTAATATAAGGTCTGAATCTGATATGCGGCATATCAAATCGGCGCATCGACTTTTGCGTCAAGTGTCACCACTGACACACAGGGTACAGATGAGCGAAGTTCGAGCAGAACATTTAGTGTTCCTTGTGAAAGACAACCGACACACTTGCGTTACTCGCGTTACCTAGATTTTTACCGCAGGTCAAATTACTGTGGGCTCTTAGGATCACCGAGATCGACTTACTTACTTACTTACCTACTTACTTACTTACTTACTTACTTACTTACTTACTTACTTAAGCTTAATTGGAATTTCCTGAGGGGTCGGGGTGGGACTTAGGAAAAAATGCCTTCTGTGGTGGAGGTATAGATATTTTCTGGAACTACACAATTTGCAAAAATGGCTGAAAGCATGTGTTGTGTACTCATACGGAATAGAAGTGACTCGTGTCATTGCTTCTATTCAATTCTGTCTTTATTTAGCAATCAACAAAATATATTAAGAGTATAATAATAATAATAATACTTTATTATGAGGGTAACATAATTTACTGGTTGCCCAGTAGTTTACAATATGGCCCTCTCTAATTTTACATAAAAAAGAAAAAGGAAAAGATATTTGACGCGATTAAAACCAGAACCTAATTAACTACATACTATATTCTAATGACTAATAATAATAACAAAAATTGAACATTATACTAATAAGATCTAAAAAGGCTGCTAATTTCAAAGTGTTCTAAGGCAGCATTTTGGTTTAGTAGCTTCTGCCGTATTTTTCCTATAAATTGTTTATGTGATGTTATGTTACGAATGGAAACAAAAACATTATTCCAAAGGCGAATTGCACTTGCATGGAACGTCCTGCAACCTGAAACTCTCTTGTACTTAGGCAGAACTAGGTTGTTCTTAGTGGTAGCTTAAGTGTTGTAGTTATGAGTGTCCTTTAGATAATATGTATATGGAATAAAATACTCTGGGCAGTACCCATAACTGATCTTATGTAATAGATAAAGCTTTCTGCTACATATAATATCGTCAATGGGGAGCCAACCTAATTTGGTAAATAACTTCACAGAGTTATCAGAAAACCTGGCATCAAGTATTAATCGTGCACACCGTTTTTGGATTCTAAGTAGTCTAATTAAATTCTCTTTGGAGCAATTGCCCCAGACAGTGCAACAATACTCTAGGATAGGTTTAATAATGGCGTTGTATAACAACTTCCTACAGTGAATTGTTAAATAACCACTAGTTCGCTTTAAGAGACAAATTCTAGAATTTAGTTTACTAATTAGATAGTCAATGTGTTTGTCCCATTTTAAATGTTTGTCAATCTTCACTCCAAGAATCTTTTCATCGGTAGCTTCGTCTAGCCTGGTGTTGTTCAGGAGCAGATCCAAAGAGTCTTTATCTGCATGACAGAGCGTCTGGATTGTACCAACTAGCAGCTGTTTGGTCTTTGTTGTGTTTGGCACCATACCATTAGCTTTGAACCACCTTTTTGCATTATTCAATGTATCCTGTAATTTCTGTTAAATCTCCTCACAAGTATTACCACTTGACCAGATTGTCGTGTCATCTGCGTAGATATCTACTTCGGCTTTATTAAGTGATAGTGGCAGATCGTTGATATAGATGGAGAGAAGAGTAGGCCCTAATATGGACCCTTGTGGGACTCCTACTTTAAGTTCTAGAAGGCTGGACAGTGACCCTGACATGTAGCATTGTTGTGAGCGGTTGCTGAGATACGAAGTGGACCACTCTAGGGCTTCAGAGCTGACATGGTATTTAGCAAGCTTGGATCGAAGAACATCATGATTAACCAGGTCAAAGGCCTTACTGAGGTCCATAAAGACAGTTCCAACAAGTTTACTATCATCCATTTCTTTGAGCCATTTGTCGGTGATATTAAGAAGAGCAGTTTCACAGGAGTGGTTGGCTCTATAACCTGATTGGTTGATGTAAAGCAGCTTATTAGTTTTCAGGTGTTCGTGGAGTGCTAATGATACATGTATTTCGAGAGGTTTCGAGAGTATCGGCAAGACAGAGATTGGACGAAAGTTGCCTCTTTCGTGAGTTGATTCTTTTTATGTGAATAGGAGTTGCTTTGGCGTTTTTAAAAGCACCAGGGACGACACCACTTGAAATACTTGGATTGTAGATGTGTTCTAGACTTGGTGATATTGCTGGCAAGGCTAACTGTAGTATGCGGATACTTATCCAGACCTGTTGCTTTGCTGGATGAGATCTTTCTGAGGTCTTGTTCAACAATATTTCTAGTGATAGGTGGTATTACGAACAGAGATGGCGATGTGTTAATTGATCTGCTATTTGAAAATTCGCTTAGTAGAGTCTCAAATTCAGTGGAATCTATATTGTCCGATGTTGTAGAAACTGATATGGACGTGAAGTATTTATTGAAAGCGTTTGCCATTTCCTCAGGTTTTGATAATTTGCGTTCCATCAACTTCGATGTACGGTGGGGACTTTTTTGTATGCTTTGTTGGTGCGACGCGCTTCAAAACTTTCCACAGATTTTTTACATCGTGTTTATTTTCCATGATCTTTTGTTTGAAGTAATTGGACTTGGCGCTGGCGATAAGCTTGACAACGTGATTTCTTGTTTGTTTGTACATTGTTCTAGCGAGTACATCTGATTTACCGCATGATTTGAGTTGATCTCTGATGCGTATCTGTTCTAAAATCTCTGGGGTAATCCATTCATTTACCACTTTGTTTTTCACTCTGCGAGTCACAATGGGTGCGTGTTGGTCCACTATACTCATGAATAAAGAATTCCAAGTGTCAAGCTTTTCGTTAACATCATCGAAGACATCAAGTAGTGACCAAGGGGCAGTGTTTAAATCATTAAGAAACGCTTCTTGATAGAAATGTTTGAAGTTTCTGTACGTTATTGATTCATGGCGGTTTTTCCTTTGTTTACCTCTGCCAGCCTTGTGTACAAAACACACTGGGTAGTGGTCGGTTAGGCCATACACAGGCACTTTGATATCAATTATTCTGTGAGGATGTGTAGTGTAAACATGATCTATCAGCGTCTCAGTTCCTTTAGATACTCGAGTGGGACATTTAACAATCTGCTCCAAACCTGCATCTTGGAATATCTTGGATAGCCTCTCATCTGTATTTCTGAGCAGGTCGATGTTGAAGTCGCCGGTCACAATAACTTCATTGTAGCGATACGATGCTGCTTCTATTAACTTTGTGATATTATTATAACAGTGCGCGGGTGAGTTCGGAGGGCGATATAAAACAATTAAAGCCATCTTTGGTCCAGCACAGTGTTGTTCAACTTCCAAGCAGACATACTCAGTGGTGTATGTGTTGTCTAGGAGAAAGATTCTTTTTACATATAAGAGAGTTCTTGATGTATAAAGCGGCACCACCTCCTCTGTTTTTCCTGTCGCAGGGGAAGATATCGTAGCCATCGATATTGATAAGGTTGTCTTCCCATGTAGAGTTAAGCCAGGTTTCGGTCATAAGAAATATATCGAAGCTGTTGACTTGTATAAGAGCTTGGATTTAATCAAAGTGAGCAGGGAGGGATCGTACGTTGAGATGGCACACTTTGAGTCCCTTGTCATTGAGTTTGAAATTTAGATGGTCTTTGCTTTCATTTACTTGGGTGTCAGTGGTAGGAGGTCTTGGATTCGTAGATATGTCCCCCGATAATATAAGCCGCGAGAGTTGAAATGTGGCCACGCTGTTAGGCACAAGCAAGTGTCTTGACCTGTGGAAGCCATTACAATTTATGACGCTGAGCGCCTTCGATGTAAATCCTTGCCTGCACAAGTATTCTATCGCGTTCCATGTCCAACAATGGTCGCTCCAAGTGGTCGGTTTGTTTAGAGGTATATCTTTGTTGCTGATGCTGAAAGGATGATATAGCTAAGTAAAAGCACAGTGAATATGGAGCTTACTCGGAAGCTGTCCGCCATAGTTAATTTATTCCGCATTCGACGACACTATAGAGTTATCAGTAATACTATTTTGTACCTTGAACAGTATAACTATTGAGTAACAGGAAAAGAACAATCACGATGAGTGTAACACAATACACTACAGCATGCAAGCTAAAAACAACAAGTAGAAAGGAACAACTTTTGAAGCGTGGAATATAAATGAAGCAAAATGACAGTAAGAAAACTGTTGAAAGACAAACTGGAGGGAAGAGGAGCAAGAAAAGAGAGCTTTTTCAGAAACTTCAAGCTCCCTCAAAGGATCTTCCGAATCCTAGATGCTGAAGAAAAGTATTAGTTTCTGGATCTATCCAAGCTGCCCTGCTGATAAGCTTATAAGAGAAGGAGCTAGAAGGAAATCAACCTCGCTTACATACCCTGCTGCGCAGTTACAATCTGCTGAGAACACCTTTGCTGTCTTTAACAATCGCAACCCACGTACTGTAAACTCGGTCTTGGCGCATTGATGGCAATACCTTGGATTTGACGAAAAAGTGTCAACTCTTATCATTGATGAGACCTATACTGATGTCTTGTACGGGGCCGTCTTTAAAAAACTTGAAAGCTTTGAGTTGCTTGAAACACCTCATATCTTCGCTTTTGTAAAATTTGCAACTGCCATAAACAAGTTCCTTTTTAAATTTCGGTATAAGTTATACGGGGCAGTTTGGATAAATCCTGTTACCAGTTGTTCAGCGTCTTTGGATTCGGAAGGTTCTCTGACGGGGGTTTGAAGTTTTTCGGCTGCTCTCTTTTCTTGCTGTTCCCTCCCTCTGGCTTCTCTTTCTACGGTTGTTTCGATGCCATTTTGCTTCGCTTTTAATGCACGGTCGATAAGTTCTTGTTTTCTACCTGTTGGTTTAAGCCCGCGTGCTTTCAACCATTTTTGCAAATCGTCTTTTCGTGAGTGAATCAAATCCGCGTCTGCCATGTTGAAATTGTACTTACCATAGCCTCGCTTCTGCGCTAAGTTTTCCCAGTCTCCTTTGCGTTGCAATTATCTTGGGAAAGGACTATAGACAATAACCGAACCCTAATAAACTAAATTCACAGCTTATATTACAACATATTATAACACCCTCCCTTTTACGAAAAACTAAACTTAGAACAAAAATAAACTAATGAGAAAAATAAATACACGTGTAAGATAAACTGAAGTGTCACACAGTTCACAGTCCTGAAGTTAAAATATAATTTGGGTGTGCTGGCATCTTGCGAATGCGCTCAGATCTTCTCAGTGGGACCTCAACTTGGTAAGGTGGCTCATGGGACTGCTTGCAGGACTGCTCGCGAGGCTGCTCGTGGGATCGCTCGTGGGACTGCTGACGAGACTGTTGATGGGACTGCTCGCGGGATTTCTCAGGAAAATGCTCGGGAAAATTCCCGCGGGACTGCTCACTTGCCTCCATTGTTGGAACTGGAGGTCGCTGTTCCCTTGAAATCGCGGGTTCACTCGTCTTTCTAAGATGAGCTTTATTTCTCCGTAGAACACCACTGGGAAGTTCCACTTCGTAAGATCTGTCGTCTAAACGTTTCCCGATGACACCTTTTTTCCACTCCTTCTTTCCAATTTCTTTATAATCTCATGCCAGGCGAAGGTTAAAAATCGTCCTTTTGGGATATACAAAAAAGTGTGGCGCCGGATATCAACATAGGATAATAATTGTTCCTTTATTTTCAATTAGCATGATCATGAAATTATAGAACAGATACCTAAAACCACCAAGGCGTGCAGCGACCAAACACCCGTCAACACACCCCCTAGGCAACGTGTAAATTCCTCAAATTCTCAGCAAATACAAGGAAATTTGCGTGGCGCTACTGTAGAATTCAGATAACAAAGCCGCACACAGAACAAAGTTTCGATAGTGTATCACTTTAATATATATGCGTAGCTCACTAGTTTACTAGTTTGAGCACTCTGACATGGTGCGATGATACCACATGTGTGGGATCGTCTGGGGAGGCTATTAGCCGCTAACCTCAACTCCAGGATCAGCACTGCACTGATGAGGCCCAGAAGGCCGAAACAGTACTGTCTGCAGTTAGATATTGCTCTTTGGCATACAAAGCTTTGCTTTCATGTCCAAATTGAGCACTCTATCTGGAGTGTACCATTGTCGCTAGCGCGCATGCGTAGCTCACTAGTTTACTAGTTTGAGCACTCTGACATGGTGCGATGATACCACATGTGTGGGATCGTCTGGGGAGGCTATTACCCGCTAACCTCAACTCCAGGATCAGCACTGCACTGATGAGGCCCAGAAGGCCGAAACAGTACTGTCTGCAGTTATATATATATATATATATATATATTGCCCTAATCAGGACCGCTCCAGCAACGTAAAATAGCCCAACGTTTGTGTAAAAGATTTAGTTTCATGTTGCGGTAGTTTTATTCAATTCGTCTGGTTAGTTTTCATATAATTCAGAAAAACGTGAATTTGGTGACTTCGCCATATTTTGGAGCAAAAAGTGAGTTCATAATAGCCGCCCAAACTTTTTCATCGTTGCGAAAAGCCAAATGCAGTTTGGAAGTAACTTTCGCGATACATTGAACTTACTTTATCTGGAGTTATTATGCTTTTAAGTCAAAATTGATAAGTGCTGAAGCGGTCGAAACTTTGAAGTCCGTCTATGGTTGTTATTTTAACGTTCAAATCGTGCCGCGATTTCTGTTCCAACGATTTTGCGCTCAGAGTTGTTAGAATAGCAACTTTATCAAAAAAAGAAGTGATCAATAAAAGCAAAATCACGCAAAACCAACGAACAGTAAAGCTACATATTGACATATGGATTATTCCTCGATGAATTGCGTGTAAAATACGAAAATTTCAAGGCAATCGAGCAAGAAATGACGATGTCATTAGAGTTTTTAGGGAGGCATAGAGCGCGTCATTTATTTCGATCGAGTCACCTTAACTTGATCTCTGTACAAAGATTAGGATGTACGAACTTTTGAACTTAAATAATTTAAGCCCACCCGAGCGAATTGAGCAGATGCTCAATGTACTAAGCGACTTGTTCGTCTAAAAGATAATAGGTTTTTCTATGCTTATTAAAAATATATCATTAACTCGAGGCCTCGCCCGTTTGAAACTTCTTATTTGATTTAACAACTCAACTTTCATTTCTGAGTTGCATCATTAACTCTAAGCTGGTGATTAAAGATATGAAACTCGAAACACAAACGGTCTTCCAAGTAAAATGTATTTACTTTAAACTCTTTCAAAGCACTTCTCGTTGATTTACAACTGAGGCTAGGGAAAACTGAGTTATTGGTGTGTACACCTCGCGTGTAACACACGCAGTGGCTTTTTCCTCTCGTGTAACACACGCAAGACATTGCTGAGCCAAAAAAAACAAGCAAACAAACAAACAAACAAACAAACAAACAAACGAACCGTATTTGTCCCACTGGTTTCCCTTTGGTCTCCTTTTGTCCCTTGAAAGTCCCTGAAAATGTCTCTTGAAGTTTTACTTTTCTACTTTGGTGCCCTTTTCTCCCTTGAAAGTCCCTGAAAATCTCTTTTTTATCGTTTAACTGAAAAAAGCGACGCTGATTTTAGATGAAAATTGTTTTAATTTTCGTCCTTTGAAACTTTTTGTTTGACAAACAATCTGTTCAGTAGGAATTTCCACCTATTAATGGCAAGTACTGCCGATTCTTGCCAAACAAATCCTTTTATATCTTTTAGCTCTTTTTGCGTGTGCATCACTTTCTGAAAGGTAGAATCTTTCTCCACTGCATGCATCCATTGGAGGTATTCCAAGAACACTTTTCTGAGCTCTTTTCTGTAGACAGTAAGCAGGGTGTTGTCTGCTTTTATGCGGGCGACTTCAGAGGAATCTCCGTTTTGCTCATAATCGTTTACCAAATCGTGGAACCGGCTCTTGTACCGTTCGAAAGCGTCATTTTGAATGCAATCCCAGGGATCTATTTGCTCCATTTCCTCTCGGAAAGAATCTATTTCGTCGCTTGATTGAGAGTGTTGAGATGACAGCTCACTTTCCTGTGAGCTCTCACTTTCGCTTTCTTCGCTATCAGACAATACGACGTTTCCATAACCATACTGAATAGATTTGTTGTTATACCACACGTTGATCTAAATGGTACAAGATCCATAAACAGACTGATAAACTGCAGGTGAACTTGCGCTTCTTTTATAGATATGGATAGAGGTGGACTGCTGACGAGGCTAGAGGAGAAATATTTACCGGAATATCGCAATTTTTACAGTGTTTATATCGTTTTACAGTTTTTAAGTGCGTCGAGTGTATATCAAAGACGTGATGTCTTGTTGTTCTTCCCGATAGAGGCACGGTTACCCAGCAAATAAATAATATATAGGTTAAGCCAAGCCTAAAAGCGGAGCTCCATATTTTTTTGATGGTACTTATTAATTTCTGAAAATCCTCTCATTCAAGTCGTTAAATAAAGAAATAAATAAATAAATAAATAAATAAATAAATAAATAAAAGAAAAGAAAAGAAAAATCCATGTCCCCGCTGAGTATCAAACCTGGCTCGTTGGCAGCGCAGGCTGGCATCTTACCACTAGGCCACAAATGCTAACACAACTTGTTCCCGTTAATTTTACTACTTATTTCTTTTTCCGTGACAAGATGCCTCTCGACAGGAACATGCTGGTGTTTTTCCTGGCAAAATGTGTTCGGGCCGCCGCAAAAACCACGGTTGTGATGAAGTCCTCGAAGGCAAATTTCGTAACTTAAACTTTTCGCCTTCCATCAAAAAGACAACTAAGCATTCTTTTGAACTTTGTATTTCCATTTATATATATATTTAATATTTTTCTCAAGTTTAAAACTTCAACACTGTCGAACAATCGTTTTGCTGCAATGGCTGCCCAAAAGAACCGCACGATTTGCCGTCAAGAAAAGATGACATTCTACTCCCCCGGTCGGGTTGCCTTGGGACTACCCTCACCCTCCCCCAGAGTCTGTACGGACGGACGTACGTACGGGCGTACGCTGACGTCAGAACCAAATTTTCTCGCATCGATAGGTTTAGTCTGGGAGCAATGGTATTCCCGTAAGAATTTCGTGATGATTTCAATCGACCAGTGCAGAAGTGTTGAGCGAGACCTAAGGAACACGTTAAATGTTGTCGGCACAATGCGTGCAGAGGGTTTCTAAGGGGCGTTTTAAAAGTGCCCACTGTGGCCCTACGCCCCCTTCAACACTTCTGCACTAGTCGCGTCCCCCGGGACTTCTTTCAGCGACACCTGTTCCCGGACTAGTTACCAAATTTGCTTAGCAATGGTGCTCCGCTGACGCGCTACGCGCGCGGGGTCCGCTGTAAATAAATAAGAAATAAATTGTTTTTGACATGTTCTTATCATCGCTACCACCAACACAACAATTGCAATTTTATCACCCCCCCCCCCTTCTCTTCCTCCTCCTCTTCCTCTACTTTGAGTTAATGTACGATAAGAATTATAGGGAATAGTTGTTTTAATATACTCGACAACAGGATGATATGCAATTACCGTTAGTATGAATGAAACAGGCACAATAAAGGCGCAATTTCCTCCTTATTTTGAAAATGTAGCTTTTCTAAAGACGACGCAGAGTGAAAACGTGATGCACCATATGCCACATGAGTAGGGACTGACAGTCAGAAAACTGCAAGCCTGTGGTGACTATATTAAACAAAATATTAAAACACCTGATTAAGCTTGCCAAACGTCTATCTCCCTGACAAATAGCCATTCATCTTGATCTTTGGTCACCAGAATCCTTAAACAAAATAGTTTTCTACTCCCATCCAAGGAAACTTTTACCCTACCATCTTTAAAATCTCCAACTGTCTCAAAATCTTTGCAATTTGTAGAGTCATTTGTTTCCATTTTATTGCTATTGTTCTGAAAACTTGCCTGCAAAACTCCCGACTTAAGGCGATCTTGAGTTGCGATGTAGGAGCCTGTGTCCACAAACACTTCACGAACAGTGGTTGCAGCAGTAAACTTTATAGTGATGAAGTCATCTCTCTTAACAAACATGGCCCAGAAGTAACCATTGCCCTTGTTATAAGCATGTTCTGGTTTTGTTTCGTCATAAGAGTACTGCATGGAACTACTAACAATCGCCGACGGATTTAAGCCGTTGTATTTGTGATCGTATTCGTCAAAAAATTCCTCCTTAGACTTATAAGAATCATCGTTCTCTATAAAGGAGGAATTGTCTCCGACATGCTGAAACAAGGAAGCTGGAGGTAATACAAAATTGTCATCTTCTTTGATCTGTCGCCAATGGTGAAGCAACCAATCGACAGGGTTTTCGTTGTACAAGAGAGAAAAATAAGTGGCAATATTCTCAAGGTCGCTGGAATGAAAAACCTTGGCTGTGTAGCCCGAGAACGCAACGTCCAGAATGGGTAAATGATTTTTCTGAGAAATAAAATCTTTGAGTTTTGGGTAAAAACTAGGTGATGGTATTAAGTCATCCTCTAAATGAAGGTAATACTGCGACAGGTCTTTGCAGTAGCACATCAGAAATCCAAAGTCAACCACTTGCTTTGAGCGCCAATATGTCCTTTGCTGGGAGTCTCCAAATTTTGTCTTTAAATTAGAAAGTGGAGGATAGTACTCTAGTGGTGCATAGATGACATGAAATAGACCTTGATCAACATATTTGTTAAAACCATCGGAAAGTTCCATCAGAGCAGTGTGTTTGTGAGCTTCATCGAAATCGGCCAATAATACTACCATGAACACTTCCTTCTTTTCTTCCTCGCTTAGGCCCTCAACCAAACGTTTAATGGTTTTCAAGAGATAGTTTTGTCCTGAAGGTCGAGTGATTGAGGAAATTCCAATGGTGAGAAATCCTAAAAGAAAAGCCATCAAAATTTGAGAATATTATCAAACCTAACATTAGCAGACACAAACTCCTTTAGAACACACACACAAAAAAACACTTACATATACGACAATCGAGAGCTCATAGGGCAATTTGCGAGACATAACGAGTTAATATGGAAAGTCGATGAAAAACATAAATAAGTCGATGAAAAACATAAATAAATTTAAAAACTGGAATTAAGAAGGAACAAATTAACGAAAAAATTAATAATTGAAGGAAGGAAGGAAGGAAGGAAGGCAGGAAGGAAAGAAGGAAGGAAGGAAGCTATCTGGTTGACTTAACAACCGGCTGACAGATTGACTGACTCACCAAATGAATAAATGAATGAATGAATGAATGAATGAATGAATGAATGAATGAAAGAACGAATGAATGAATGAATGAATGAATGAATGAATGAATGAATGAATGAACGAATGAATGAATGAATGAATCAATGATTGAATGAATGAATGAATGAATGAATGAATTAATTAATTTCTTAATGAATGAATGGATGAATGAATGAATGAATGAACGAATGAATGATGGATGAATAGATTGATAAATAAATGAATCATCAATTAACAAGGAAGGAATAAAGGAAGGCAGAAAGAATGGAAGTGAGGGAATAAGGGACTAAAAAGGAAGGACTGGGAAGGAAGGAGAAAGGAAGGACATACCACAGTCAGGATTGCAGTTGAAAACATATTTGAAAAGCAAGGAAAATAAATTAGATTTTTCTCTTCGATTCTAAATTTTTGAACACTGACGAGCCAATTACCTACGGCTCATGTGCAAGCGCTGACAGGAACTTTGTCTGGGCAATGTTTGCCCAGATCGATGTTCGATTCCCAAATAAACAATCTTTACTACCTAGCCTGCCTAGCTGGCGGGATTGTTTGTGCGAAGTTTGAGCCAAACTTTTACCTTCACGCTCAGACAATACCGCCTGCTACGCACGCTATTTATTACCAGCACTATAGACGTTTTCGCTTAACTTACTTTTATCTTGTGGATACGTTCCCAGTTTGTTTATTTCAGGAGAATTTATTGTATGTTTGCTAAAGCAGATTGTCGGCGGACGTCCTCCTGTAGAAAGTGAATAAAGTGCTTTGATTAGATTTCAATATTTTGTGTTTTTCGTCGTGCCCATTTAGAAACAAAATGCACATTACTTTACCCTTATCCTTGCATGAGCGCTAAAATTCAATGCTGGACTGAAAAAAAAATGTCCTCAGGTTCCTCAGGCAGAATTTAGAATTCAGAACAGCATCACATGGAAGCACTTCTTGAGAATTTTTAATTGGTTGAATTGACACTTTTAATTTCCCCCAGAGTCTCAAAACATTAAAACAGCATTGGGGAATTTAAAATTTGATTTAAAATAATTAATTGCCCCTGGATAGGTGATCTGGTTTATGTTGTAGGTTCGGTTTCAGATTTCAGCGTACTTATACGTCAAGCTTTAGAGCAGCGTCTGTAATCGTGTTAGCTCCAAGTTGGGTGGGGCCACTGACCCCCTTCCCCCCACCTTTTGATGTGGGAAGGGGGGGATCCTGGTGAGCTTATTCAGGTTATGGGTGATTGAAAATAAGATACTTATAAGCGCTATTTGGACTTCTGTAATCCTTTGAAACTATGCTGTTGGCTAGTCTGTCTTTTTAATAGCCTGCGTAGCTGGCTGGATTGTTTGTGCGAAGTTTGAGCGGCGGAGCGTCGACAAGAGCGGCGAAGCCGCGAAGGAAATGGGGAGAAGCGATTTGAACCTTTGCGCTCAGGCAACACTGCCAGCTATGCAGGCTATCTTTTGAATTGTCATGTTCAGTAACTTTACGTCCCCTCTCTTTCGCTCTTGTGTTTTTGTTTGCTGTTATCTTTTTGTTTTGTGTTTGGCCTTTCGTTTGGTGCTTCGAGGAGTTGTATTGCGTTTTTAGCCCGTGCTCGGTTGTATATTGTTATTCTAATTTTTAATAAACTCCTTCTTTGGCCAAACACTTCTCATTTTGGTATTTGTATTCGAGAGTTAAAAAGAGGGAATGTGGAATCTTTTTATTTGATTCTTTAAAAAAATAATTGATTGCCCCCCCCCCCCCGCGCCGGAATAGGGAGCCAACAGAAATCAGCGAAGTTAAAAGTACAAACTTGCGTCATTGTGAAACACCTCAAATTCAATCTTTCCAACTTTGACGTTAATAATCACAAAAAAAATCACAAAAAGCACATTTCGCCTTGGAAATCATAATCTGAGAATTAAAACTCGCAGACATGATAAGATGTCGGCAAGTCTAAGAATCTACCCTTATCAAGCATGTTAAGGCATGGCTCAGACCCTAATTTGCATAAATCTGAAAACAGTCATGAATTTTTAAGAGATTTACTGAAACAGTTTCCGACTTGGCAACAGCATAAAACTTGATGGCCTTAAACTGATGTTAACTTAAAGTGTCGAATATTCGCGTTACGTGAGCTTTTATCTTTGTTTTCTTACGCGTAAAGAAAATTGAAAATGGGACGCTGAGATGGCATATGATGGATAACGTTGAAAAGTCAACGTGTTTGACTTTATTTGAATATCTCCGGAATGGTTGACTACGATGTATAGTTAAAGGGCTATTTTTTTTTAAGAAAGGATCATGTGACACAGTTTGTCCCTTGATATCTACTTAATGAAAGAAAAAAATCTCTCCATTCCGGACACGTATTGTCTTCACGTTGTAAGACAAATGATACCGTATGCTTTTTTCTAGCTAAAGTTAACCATCCTCGGCCCATTTCAGAATATCTTTTGCCTTAATTATAACGTCATCAGACACGTGACCACAACTCCTAAACTTTAAGGCATTTAAGGACGTCAAATCGTTTATGCTGTATCCTTTAAGTAATCTTTGGGACTTAAAAAACATAATTTACTTTGCAGGGCGTCTAAGACAGAAGGAAACAATGAAATCGAGACCGAATCACATGCATTTCTTATTTTCCTGTTATTTCCACAACGAACTTAGAACCAAATTTTTTAGCGAAATAAATGATAACATCATCAATTCAAATACAACGACTTAGAAAACCACTCAAAATTTTTATTTCTTCTTAACAACGTTAAAGGTCAAATAAACCAAAATTTCGACATTTTTCTTTCAGTCCAATTTACTTGTTATGAGTTGATTAGGTATCAAGTAAACATATTCTGAAGTTTCAAGTCAATTGGACTTAGGATCGCAGAGATAATGGAACATGAAAAGTGCTAGGTTTTGGCCTTCGTAATCGTAGAGTGGTCGGGAAAGTTGTCGGTAAATTTTCAAAAATAACACTAGTGACGTCACTGTTGGCGAGCTGTAAAATTGCGGGGATTGGAAGTGTGAGGACTTGAGCGGAAAATCATGATGTTTTGTGCTGCTATAAGAGTAAAGTAAGTAATTTTAAGTTTCCAGAAGATCCAAAACTGCTCAAGAATGGCTCAAAGAATGAAAGGAGGATCGTTTCAACCCGCAAAACACTGATTCACGCGTCTGCGCAGACCAGTTTACACCACAGGTAACCAAAGCGATTCCATCGAAAATAATCGGCGGTGTTCCATGGAAAATACCTAAAAATCCAAATTAAGTTTGAAAAACCTTACCTGTTATGTGTTTGCTGTGTTTTTGCCGGTTTTCCGAGCTTTTGGCGGTTGTTTTGATAAGTTGCGATAAGTTACGGCGGTATAAACCATCCATTTCCGCCGAAGAACGGAGCAACTTCACACGGGAAAAAAAAATCCAACATGGCGGACCAAGACGAACGCGTGGAACAAACCGAAGATGAAAACACCATTTCCTTCGAAGAACAAGAGCCCAGTCTACGCGATATAAAGAACCTCCTCGTTAACATCCAGACTACAGTAGCGAGCATCTCGAGAGAAAATAAAGAACTAAAACAGGAACTCACAGACCTAAAAAACTCGTTCGCGTTCTATGATCAAGAGCTGCAGGAAATCAAAAGCAAGCTGGAGAAAGCTTCCACGGCAAACACTTCCCTCAAAAAAGAGCTAGACGACACGAAAAAGAAGTTAAAACAAACGAACAGTTTGTTAGACGAGCAGATCGACGATTCCCAAAAAATGTGGGACGAATTTGACGCACTAGAACAGTACACACGTAAAAACTCTTTGGAAATCCATGGAATACCAGAAAACCTTTACACTGACCCGGAAAGCGTTGTCCTCAAAGTTGCTAGCGCGATTAACGTCGCCATAAAGCCTGAAGAGATAGAGATTTCACACAAATTACAGCGAGCCAAGAAGGGATGTAGACCAATCATCGCGAAATTTCGCAGCCATAAGACGAAGGCAAAATTATACAAGGAAAGGACTAAGCTAAGAAATGTTAAAGTATCCGACATCTTTGAGTCCTATGCATCTGCGATCGAAGCGCGGGAAGGAATTTTCATCAACGAAAACCTTACATCATACAGAAGGCACATTGTTGACAAGGCGTCCCAAATGAAGAAAACTAAAATCTTTACTAGTGTTTGGACACTGGACGGAAAGATTTTTGTGAAGTGCTCGCCTGATGATCGACCGATAAGGATCCTCTCCGAAGAAGACCTTGAGGATTTTAGATGAATTTTGCTATGAAACAGATTTCGAGCGGAGGCAGCGGTCTCGGCCGTATAAAACTAGGGTTTGTTTATTAACTGCTTTATTTATTTATTTATTTCCCTTCTACAAAAACTATTACCTTTCTGGCATGCTCTACCTCGTATTTTATATATGTTTATCTATGATTTATTTGTTTTATGTTCTCGCCTTATTTACAAACGCATCTCAGCTTTTTTTGAGGCGAAAAGTGGATAAATCGACCGGAATCGAAGTAGTAATAATCTATTTTCAAAGTCTAATGCTAATTGCCTTAGGAGCTTATTGTTCTGATCATGCAGTTAATTTCATAGTGGTATCACCTTTTATGATCTGAAATGACAAATCCTTTTGTAGCTAATTTTTGCTCGTTAAATGTCAGAGGTATAAACCAAACGCGTAAAAGGAGGCAGCTTTTTCGATGGCTTCATAACAACAAATTCGACATAATTTTTTTGCAAGAAACGTATTCCACAAAAAGCGTTGAAACTGTTTGGAAATCGGAATGGGGAGGTGATGTTTATTACAGCCACGGTACAAATCACTCCAGAGGAACAATGATTTTATTCAATCCTAAATTACCCATTCATGTAGATGACATCATCGCAGACGAGAATGGCAGATTCTTATTACTCAAAGCAACTGTTCATGATACTGAATTTCAGCTGTGCAACATCTACAGCCCTAACAATAGCACTGATCAAAAAGATTTTTACTCTAATTTACTCAATATTCTTAAACATCGCTCAGATCATAAAATGATTGTCGGCGGCGATTTCAATTGCGCGTTAACACCTTGCGATAAAATTGGCGGATCCGACGTAAACAAGAAGAATAACGTAATTAGTGAAATTAGAAATTTATGCAGTTCTTTGAAACTCCTTGATGTCTGGAGGTGCCAACACCCTAATCAACAACAATTCACATGGCGAGACAAAGCTTTTAAAGTACAATGCAGATTGGACTACTGGATGGTTTCTGAAGATCTTAAACCTCTCGCTTTAGACACGAACATCAAAAACTCTACTTTAACAGATCACTCTGCTATCACCCTGACAATCCAGTCCCAAGACTATGTTCGAAGAGGCCCCGGTTTCTGGAAAATTAACAACTCTCTTCTTAAAGACAACAACTTTATTGACCAACTTTCAGAAAAAATTCCCCAATTCAAAGACAAGTATAGTTATCTTTCAGACAAAGGCCTTGCTTGGGACATGATCAAAATGGAAATAAGGGGTTTCTGCGTTCAGTACTCTAAAAGAAAAAACAGAGAACGCAGAAACATTGAAAAAGAGCTTTCGGGTCGCATGGAGCGCTTAATGAAAATCTTAGAAACGAACAGATCGAAAGAAAATATCATAGAACTCTATCGACTTCGATCAGAATTAAACAAAATCGCGGAGTATAGAACTAATGGCGCTATTATCAGAAGTAGAACCCGATGGCACGAGCATGGCGAAAAAAATACGAAATAATTCCTGAATTTAGAAAAAAGGCAACATTCCAATTCCTTTATTGCAAGACTCAAAACGCAAGACGATCAAGAAATAACACAAGCGAACGAGATCTTAGAATGCCAAAAAAAAATTTTATACGGATCTTTACACCGCCGTACCAACCGATAGGTCGTATGATAAAACTTTCTTCGATGATGCAAAACATATTCGTCTAAGCGACGCTGAACAAACCGATCTTGAAAAACCCCTAACGAAAGAAGAATGTTTTAAAACATTAAAAGAGTGCGCAAAGAACAAATGCCCAGGAAGCGACGGCCTTTCAGTAGAATTTTATCTACACTTCTGGCCACTACTAGGCGATGAGATGGTTTCAAGTTTCGATTATGCTTTCACGCACGGAAAGCTAAATATAACCCAAAAACAAGGCATTATTAAAGTAGTGCCAAAGAAACGAAAAAATAGACTCTACTTGGAAAATTGGAGGCCGATATCCCTTCTCAATATAGACTATAAAATAGCAGCTAAAGCAATAGCTAGCAGACTATCTAAAGTTCTCCCAAAAATCATAAACGATGATCAAACAGGGTATATCCAAGGGCGATATATCGGACAAAACATCAGACTTATACAAGATATAATGAAAGTAACATCCCTAGAAAACATTCCCGGCCTCGCCATTTTCATCGATTTCAAAAAAGCTTTTGACTCGCTCGATTGGAACTTCTTAAACAAAACCTTGCAGTCGTTTAACTTTGGACCTTACATTCAAAAGTGGGTAAAAACCTTCTACACCGACATCTCCAGTTGTGTCGTTAATAATGGCTACGCGTCGGAATTTTTCCATCTGCAAAGAGGCGTAAGACAGGGGTGCCCGCTATCAGGTATCCTCTTTGTCCTCTGCGCTGAAATCCTAGCCAATGCCATCAGAAACAATCAATATATCAAAGGTATTAAAATTCATGACAAGGAATTTAAAATTTCGCAATATGCTGATGATACGACTGCCTTCGTTTCCGACATAACCTCAGCTGAAAAACTGTTTGAGATACTGAACGCTTTTCAGCTCTCTTCTGGACTAGAAGTCAACAAATCTAAAACCGAAGCAATGTGGCTAGGTGCTCTCAGACACAACCCTGAAGCTCCTTTAGATATTACTTGGCCCTCAAAACCGATAAATTCCCTTGGTATTGACTTTACCTACAACGAGGAAGTCTCTTACAAGAAAAACTTTGAACAAAAATTGACTTCAATGAAAAGCATACTTAACATATGGCTTCCAAGAAACCTCACTTTGTATGGCCGAATAACTATCCTCAAAACCCTCGGGCTATCGAAACTCATCTATAACACATCAATGCTGTCTTTTCCGCCAAATTTTCCAGTCTTGGTAAAACAAATCATTTCCGATTTTGTTTGGAACAGTAAACCTGCTAAAATAAAGCACACGACAATGATAGGACCAAAAACAAAAGGTGGCTTAGATCTACCGGACTTTGATATTATTACCAAAGCTTTGAAAGTCTCCTGGATACGAAGATTACATGAAAGCAATCTTAATGCATGCTGGAGTCACATACCGTTATCATATATAAAGCATTTAGGAGGACCTTTCCTACTCGAATGCAACTATAACCTAAAATCGCTTAAAATAGATATTCCAATTGACTTTTACAAAGACGTATTTTACATCTGGCAGACTATTAACCAACACACTCCAGAAACAAAAGAACAAATATCTAATGAAATCATATGGAACAACTCTTTTATCAAAATTGAAGGCTTCTCCGTGTATTATAGAAAATGGCACGAATCGGGAGTCGTCCGAATCAAAGATATCTTCTGTGGAAACAACTTCTTAACATTTAATGATTTCTATACTAAATTCCAAATCAAAACAACATTTCTTAAGTACTGTGGTTTATGTAATGCCATACCCGCCAGTTGGATCCGTTTACTAAAAAGCTCTGCTGACGAAGCGCAGCGCAAATCGGATCATAACCAGAAGATAGATATCGGTAAATTGTCATGCAAAGTGGCTACCAAAATTCTTATAGACAAAAAGTTTGAAACTCCGACTGCAGAAAGAAGAATGAGGCAATTGAGCCTGGACGATAGCACAATACGCGCTATCTACGATATTCCTTTTAAAGTAACAAAAGACATTCGACTTTCTATCTTCCAATTCAAAATTATCCACCATATTTTACCAACCAATTCCACCCTTTACAGGGATAAAATCAAGGATCATGATAAATGTCACCTATGCACGCAAACGCAAACTCTGAGACATCTTTTTGTCTCTTGTCCGAATGTTCAGGCTTTCTGGAATACGTTTGCTACGTGGTGGAACGTCAAAAATGACGATTCCATTGAGTTACACGAGAAAAACATTATCTATGGTTTTACAATTAACTCTCCTTTGCGACTTGGCTTAAACCTCTGTGTACTTATTGCTAAATACTATATCTACACTGCCTCGAAAGATGAACAACACTACTACTTCGAAACCTTCCTAGCCCTCCTAAAAGATAAAATATCTATCGAAAAAAGTAGCTCAAAGTCTCAAATTCAACTCTAAATCTCTTTTCGGTGAAATTTCGTAAGGCACTTTATTTTATTTATTTATTTTATTATTGTTTTTTTTTTTCTGCTTCTTTTTTTCCCGTAATTAGTCTTTGTAGTCGTCATAGTTGTCTATTTACCTCAGTTTTTCTGTTTTGTATACTTATCGTCTTAAATGTAAAGCTTTTGTATCTGTAAATAACGTAATGTTTGAAATAAAAAAAAATAAATAAATAAAAAAAAAAAAAAACTTCACACGGGAATTCCAATTGCGTGTTCAGCATTTGCACAACGTAGAAATTTAGAGGTAAGAATTTTGCATTTTGTTTAATATGACTATGACTAGCTTGTATACTCCGATGGTTGTTCGCTCTTTCAGTTAGTTTATTTGAGAATTATAAGTCATAGCAGTTACTAAGCATTAACAATACCCTCGGGATTTTGGCGCATAAATTAGGCTACAATACAAACAAACGTAAATTTCGAGCTCTGAATAATATTTTTCACACGCTAAAATATTTCATTTTTATCGCTTTCATACAGCGGCTACAGGCCCTTCCTAAGCCTCTCACAAGCCAACACTCAAGACAACCAACAACATAAACCCAGATTTAATAAACTGGCCTAGTTGCTAAGTGTTGTGGCTTTTCACTGGCAAGCAGGTGCTCCAGGCTGTTCCATGTTCGTGCTTTTTAGGGGAGACAGTTAAATGACGTCATATCAAGACGAACATGCCCGTACGTTTATGACAGGTGTATGTATCACTTAATATAATTATGGGATCCACCCCTCGTACAGCTGCTATCTAAGTACTTTCAGGAAAGGGGAATGGTTCACCCATAAAACTGAAGGAATTGATTGTTGTTTGAAACAACAACAACAACAAAAAAACTTCTTTTGTGGGTGTCGCATATGTTCATTGTCACTCCAAGAAGTACTAATATCTCTTGAAAAGTTGTTCCTGCCAGCATGGATTTCTGGCATTATAGTACATTAAAACCCTAGAGAGTATCAAAACACGCTGACAATGGTCATTTTTAATTCAAACACCCTTAGTGGTACCAAAGCATGAATTGTAATCGCGGTGAGCCCTTCACTACACTATGGGAGCGCCTCATCTCTCACTTCCTAGGTTAAGTACCACTGTAGTAATTGAAGAAAATACAAAGTTTAGAAACCTTTCAAAGAGTAGTAAAACTGTCAACCAAATATGATGTTAATATTATTTAGCAAGAGTGCCAGGCTGTTAATGGACATATTCAAAGCCCTTACAGTTTTCACTTTTACTTGGGAAGCTCTCTCTAAATTTTCAAAACCAGACAAGATGGAATGGCTATTGGGATTTGTCGTCCCAGCTTCATACGTATCCAGTAAGTGTATTGCCTATAAGCAACATTACTGTATACATTCTGAGAACGAAAGAGGAAACAGCAGACTCATAAGAAAGATACACAGATGAGTGAAAGGTAACTCATCAGTAAAGTTATTAAATAAATATGTCAAATTCAAAAATAAATCTATATTAAATAAATAAACAGGTTAGCTAACCAGTAACAAAAGTAGAAAAACTACATTAAGTCGATTTCACAGTCTTAGAAATAATGAAATCACATTTGATTTGTTTAAGCTAAAATTTTAGAGTTTGTTTTTAAAATTTTAGAGTTTGCGTTAACTAACAGTTATATGACTTATATGTTGTACTGGTAGTACAACTGATTGTAAACCCAATACTTGTTAAACCATCAAAGGAGTCATAAAGTGCACAAGGTTGCTAAGAACTTAACAAGGTATACTGTTTATGTAATCATGTTCATTCATGTAATAAGGGTTTTTGTAACTGTCATTTAATTATTGTTCCTTGATCTTTTACTACTTTTAGGTCACTTTTTGTCAAATATTTTAGTATTTAGCACACAACCTCATAGGCATTGCAACATTTTGATTCTCATCATGTATTAATGAAGGATCTTTTCTCGTTACAAAAACACAGTTGGCAAGTAAATGCTAATATATTCAAAGTAATGCGTGATTCATTGCTTCGTGATTTTTATTTGATTTCTTTGTTCTTTGTTGCACTGTAAGATTACAACGGGAACTAAAAATCACGAAGGAATGCATTGCGCATTACTTTGAATATATTAGCATATACTTGCCAACTATGAATATGTAACGCAAGCTTTTCCGTCGGTTCATACGTTCTCTTTAACGTTAAATCTAAAAGTGTTCCATTGAATCAATGTTAATAAGACTCAATACTAAAAATGGTCACATCGTCAAGCACGCATGTTTAATGTTTCAACAAAATCTATCGAGCCGTTCTCAAGATTTTCGCAAAAGCGCTCAAATTCTTAAATTACCACAAAATGATTAGGCGAATGACCTTAGAAAAAACAATTCGTTCTCGAGATCGCGAACACCAGTTTTAACAAAACTTTCTAGGCGTAAAATGGTAAGTAAAAGACACATTTTAACATTATTTTCTAGCCATTTTATCAAAACACTGATTATTTTTGTTTGTATTTAATATTACTATGCAAAACTAAGGTTGAAAATGTTTTTGCGATTTACTTCAAAAAACATACAGATTTTTTTGGTTCTTGTATATTTTGTTTGCCATACACCACAGTTTAAGATGGTGGTATTTTCTTTTCAAAGTGAAATCTGGATCTCGCAAAATTTCCATTTTACTGTTTTCGAGGATTTTTGTTTAACGTTGTCATGGATATATCAATTTTCACAACATGTACACCACGCTAAAGTTCAATCCAAAACCAGCAAGTAGTGCAAATTTCACGTTGATCCGACGAGATGAAGACTGTCTAAGATCCGATTTTAAAAGTTAGGTATGGTCCCAAAAAACTGTACCGAAGCACCTTAAATGCACCTAAATTTTGAGCCCAAGATTGTATACGTGCAAAACAACAAACAAACACAGTCACTAGTAACACTTTGCGATGTAGACAGACACATTCAACAAGATTCAAATACATTCAACAAGAACTGTAACCTCTGTTTTCGGCTATGTTCAAAATTGGAGCTGGATTTCCTGCCGCTGTTGCCTCGAGAATGAAACCGTACTCACACAGGAACTATAATGGATACATGTATAAGAAGCTTCGTTTTACTCTAGTCAGTCTAGTTAGTAAGGCATAACAACAAACACCGATAAGTGAACAAAGTGTACATCGATAAGTGTACAAAAGGGCTACAAAGAACAACAAAAATGCTTCAATTGAAGTGGTATTAAACGCATATTAACAATTATACGGCGAACTTTTACAGCGTAATGAATAAATAAGCTTAAACGCTCACCAGTAAACTTTTCCAATTCAGTCGTTTACTTTGGAAGCCATTGCTGTCGGTCGAATATCATCTGAGATTTCGCAGTCCGATTCTGTGGCAATTAGCTCAAACTGGTATGGCTCTACGTTAAATGCCACAGGTTTGAACTCCTCGGCCATTTTCAACGCAAAGAAAACGGGTGAAAACACAGAATTTTCCAAAAAGTTACAACAATACTCTTCAATACTCGCCTTTGGATCTTGAGCTATCTTTCGCTGCTCATCAACAGTGACGTCAGAGAATCAGAGGTCGTTTCCATTCTTTCCATTTAAGCGCGCGGTCATTTCAGAAACGATATCGTGAAACCTTCGGATATCTTCGTACTTTTGGCTTTGTTACTCCGTTTAAGGTTTCAGAAAGGAAAATTTTGGTCCAGTTTGGCTTTATAATGATTTCTTTTTGTGTCAAGACGCGTTTAAACGGCTAAAGCGGAATTATCAAAATTTTGGTTTATTTGACCTTTGATCCTTTTTTGTATAGGGCTATGGCTGTTTTCGTTCATGATTCAATGTAAAGTCGATTGGAAATGTAACGAAAACCTGATTGCTGTATTCGATATCTAAATGTACTTTATATTGAAGTAGGCAATACCATGTATAAATATGGGAATACTTAATAAAATGGTTGTTGTTGTTGTTTTTGTTATTTGTCAAGCTCTTTAGTATCGTCTATATTTATCGTGTTAGCTCCAAGTGGTACTGCCGTTTTCTACTGTCGTCCCCTTCTTTCTCTCCCACCCTCCCTTATTTTAGATTGTCATCTAATGGTTATATTGGTGCTTCGAGGAGTTGTATTGCGTTTTCAGCCCCTGCTCGTTTGTCTCTTGTTATTATATATATATATATTTTTTCAATAAACTCCTTCATTTGCCAAACACTTCTCATTTCGTGTTTGTATTGGAGAGCAAAAAGAAGGAATTACGTAACTACAGGAGAGAAAGGCTAACGAGCTCACGTCATTATTAAAATTGTTATGCTCAGGACAGAATCCATTTAGAGTCCTTGAGAATTTGCTAGGCGTGCTAGTGAGTTGAGAGGCCTCTGTGCAAGCACTTAAGGTGCTCTCATGCGGTTCTACGTTTTGATTTTAGTGGCTGCTACTCTGGTGCTCTCTTTAGCACCGTCTCCAAATCTAATGACTTGTTCTGTATTCGACTCTCTTGCTTTTATTGCTATATTCTAAACCAAATAGAAAACTGGTTTTCAAATTCTATAAGAAATTATATTACAACGTTAAACTTTGGCGTGCTCCCACATCGGGCAGAATGGCCGGACATTTACGCATAATAATGAGGTACCGTGGCGAGCCATTCAAGCATGAACGCTCCATAAAGGCGCCACAATAAGAGAGAAAAGGGACAAATCTGGCGAAGTTTACTCACTAAAATCGCTATTTCGAAACACTCACAGGCTACTTTTTTAAGATGAAACAGCGGATTTCTGTAGTTAAAGGGCAAATCTACAACGTTATGTAAAAAATAGGAAAATTCAACGAGAACAACTTCCAGACTTTTTGCTTTCAAAAATGTGCATTTTCGGGATTTTTTATATGGGTTTAGACCGGTATTAAAATTCAGCCTGGAGTCTTTTTCGAAATAAGCAACAAACTCCGTATGAAACAGCGGATTATCGAAGATACATGTTTTCCCAGCACCTTGGTAGTTTTTTCGTCCAAATTCGAGCAGAAGAAGTTCCAGACTTTTACGCTTGAAAATCCGAGGTTCAAAATTCGCGCGTGTTCCGAGACAAGTCTTTGTCTTACGGTATAACAATGGTTACCATGAATAAACAATAAATAGCTAAACTCTATTGTAATAAACTAAATGCAGTCATCTGTAAAGGGAGTATTTATCCAAATTGCGTCTAAAATAAGGCACGCGCGAAGTTTGAATACTGTATGGATATCGCTTATTAGACAAGATCTTCTTTTAGCAATGAGAGATCACGAGTATTCAAAGCTACAAAAATGGTTTCTGTACAATCAATGCGTGCGATTTCTGATAAAAAAGACTCACTGATCGTAGTGATAAAACCCATTCACTCTATAAACTAACATATGTAGTAGATGCGATCACTGAATCGCCTGTGTGTCACATACATATGATCGGTACTAGACTACGAGCAGTCTCTCTTTCCGCTCAGGGATAGTCGAGGGAAACGAACAAGCGAGCGGGCGCTAACATCTCCTGCCGTGAAACGTGACGGAGCACTGCACTAGCGGCTCGACACGCGCCGCTGGTGCAGACAGAAGAAAAACGTTGCGGCGTCTGCCGCTTCCGTGCACTAACAAGCGAAATGCTGGGTTTATTTACGACAAAATCATGTCGCTCGCGCAGAGACAATTTGAAATGGTCTTCTTTCTCTGTTGTAACGTTTGCCCAAACGAAACCACTCTAACAATGTCCACGCAATAAATCAAAATGGAAAACCGTTTTATGAAATGTTCTTCCAAAATATGTGCATATGTGCGATTTTGCGAAACAAAAGGACTAACAAAAGCGCCTTGCTTTCATTGTTAAGTTTGTCGCCTACATCATGATAATGAGCATCGCCTTGCGTTCATGGTAACCAATGAATTAAGCTCTTTCTAAGCGTCAACGAATAACAATGCGCGATATGACAGACCTACAAACTTTCTTGCACTGGAAGTAAATGTCCCGAGAACAATAGGCATTCTGCGCGATGTTGATCGATTTCGATCACGTGACCCGATAGTCCCTCTCCTCAGCTGGCGTCTATCAACGTATAGTGCCCGATTTTGGCAATTTTCGCTGAAAATTTACCGTTGTACAATAAAAACAATAGAGTCTTTCTGTCTCAGGCATTATGTGTGATAGGTTCCCTCGGAAGTTTGGTGTTCAAACCTCATATAAGCCCTTTGCTATGAACATCAAATTTCCTCGGGCAACCTATCACACGATAGTGCCTTCGACAGAAGAACTCTATTGTTTAAATAATGCACTTCTGATGTGCAGAAGGCTAGAACTGTTGAACACTCTCGTGTGTTGTGTATTCAGTGTTGGGATGAAGGCATGAAAAGGCAAAAATCAGTCAGAATCCCGAATAAACGAAGTCGAACTGATTTTAACTGAGAAAGGTGATTCCTTTAAAGAATACACCGAGGCTTTCCAAAGAAGGAACCTGTTTAGTCCAAGATCGTAAATTTTAACGTTGATTTAGCATGCTTCAAGATCAAAACAAAGTGCCAAGTAAAACATTGATATAAAAATGTGAATTCTGTAAAAAAAAATGTTACAATATGAGGATCTTGTCTGGGAAGTATTGTTCTGATACGGAGTATGAGAGAACAATGCTAAGGTCCTTTATTTCAGGAGTGAAATTCCACAGGGAAGTATAAGCTAAACATTGTCCTTCCCTGGGAGTTTATATGCATCATAATCTATTACTTTCACTCACCATAGGAGCGTCTCCGATCCTTTATTGTTAAACCTTCGTCGAATTCTGCGATGTTGTAGAGAGAGGTATTCAAGTACATGAACAACGACAATAGTACCAAACCTGTTAATATCACCCTTCGAGTAAACCTTCCGCGCAGACGACAGCAGTTGAGTTTCCGAAGCATGATCAGGTTCAGTTTGTGTTCATGTCAGACAATAAAAAAAGTCATTTGAATTTCTGCCTCATTCATTGGGCTGACAAACGCTGAAGAACAAAACAAAACAACAAAGGCTTAAAAAATGAGAACTATAATAAAATTAAACTTCCACTTAGCATAGGAGTCGAGGTAAATATTCACCAATATTCAGTGACCGAGCCTGAGGCAATAAATTTTATAGCAAAATAAATTTTCGATATATTTCGAATGACAAGAAAAAAAAACAACTGAATTTTTGTAATTTAAACTTCCCTATTGTTTGTTAACAAACTCTTGGTATGTTTCTCCAAAGCACTGCAAAAAAATAAGCTAAAAGTTATTGCGCCAGCCGGCGAGAAGAGTTCTGCTAACAGCAGATATTTAAATTTCGTTAAAAATTAAGAAGCGACCGCGTTCTGCTTGGATACCCTATCCTGTCATCTGTTATAAGCCATCGCTTAATCGTCGCGCTCCGCACGCTAATTGGACATGTTGACAGATCACAACATAGCAAAATAGTTTATTCGGGAAGAAACAACATAGTTTACTGAAGTTAAAAACACTTCCTGAAAGGGGAGTTCACGAGGTTATCCTTGTTTGAAAGCATTTCCTCAACCAAACACATCACGTGGTACAAAATCGAACGACGGGTATCAGACGATTTGATATCTGCCATCTGAATAGACCCTTCCACAGTTTTTTCAACTTTTGACAAGGACCAGTTAGCGAAAATGTATCGACACTGCTAGCAAGAGCGCCTTAACATTATTAAACTTGCCGGGTTTGAGAGTGACATGTCAGAAACGAGCGAAAATATAGCTCGGCAAAGTCGCAAAATTTTACAGACTTTTGTGGGGGGCACAAACTTGCCCCCCACCATAAAAACGTCTTGGCAACATGATTGATTTTAAGGCGCTCTTTCTAGCAGTGTCGATGGATTTTCGCTAACTGGTCCGAAGAGAACAAGAAAGAAGAAATGAAGTCACATTTTCAGTTATCAAACAGTAGTCGTCGCATTCTACCTTTAGACTCGCCCACGTGTTATTAAGTTGTCTGAAGGAAACTGCAAGTATGAAATACCACTCGCTTCAACTTGAAATGTGTCAAATACTCCTTGCATGAAATTGTATTTCTGATAGGTTGTGATCCTTGTGAAACACAGCAGTCAGCGGTCTCAGGTTTTAATGGATTATAACTGTGAATATCTTTAAAAAGAGAAGAAAGCGAGGTAAATATTCACCAACATTCAGTGACTGAGCCTGAGGCGATTAATTATTTGCATTGCTGGAAGAGAAAAAATCGCCATAATTACCTTATTATACGAAATTAAATAAATTCTGGATATAATCCAAAAGGCAAAAAAACTGAATTTATACCTTTTTACTTCCCTCTTCTTTGTTAAAATGTTTTACATCATTGAACAATATTCTTGCTCACAAAAAAAAAAATGCAGAAGCGTTTTGCCAGCATGACACGTATAAGAGACATTTGCATTTAGTTAAAAAAATTGTACTGAATGCGGCCTTGTTAATCGAAATATTGGGTCTCAAATACAATCACGCGAAGAGATTTTTCCGAAAAAGCTATACACTAGCAAACACAAATATTTACGAGAAGTCAAATTTCAGAGTTCGTATGTGATGTTAGAGAAAGCCACAGAAGGGGTGGATTGAAATATAGGCATTAAAAAGGGAACTGAGGCCTTAACTTTCGGCAATGTTCGGTAAAAATTAGATTAATTGAAAATGTGAATGACGTTAATTTTTTGAAATTCTCGCTATCATCTCCTCAACATGTTTTATAAGACTCAATCTAGAACAGGTAAATATAAGGTGGAGTTTCTGCTGGAGAGAGCAACTCACAGACAAAGGAAACATCTCCCGGTAGAAATGGACTGAAAACATATGCTTACCTTAGCTTTCTTTAGTTTTTAGTGTCGGAAAGGCGGTTTTCTTTTCCAGTTTCAAAGATTAAAATTCGTTTGTTACGCGAACCCCCAATTAATGTGTTGCTTCTTTAGCCAATCACAGCGCCCAAAGCTCCGATAAATGATCATATTATTTAAAGCCACTGATGAATATTGCGATTCAAAGAAAACTACTTGTCAAAATATATTACAATAATTTAAGGTTTGTATTTTCTCTTTGTATTCGACCTTGAATGACAAGCTCACTCGGCTCGTTATAGGTAAACAATTTAGTGTGAAATTTCAAAACAACTAGGAGCAAAATAATTCCAAAATGCTGAATAACTCTAAGCAACGACCTCATTGTACAATATTCGTATTTCTAATCAAACGCATTTCTGTCATATCGCTCAGTTTTATAACCTTCAATATGGCGGGCCAAAAGGCGAAAACCTAATTGATTCAACATAACTGAGGAAAAAGACAATCAAGGAGGAACGGATAAAACAACAAATACGTAAATGCCAACTTCAAGGGCATCAAAGCCGCATCGCGAGGATAGAACACGAATTTTACCACAAATAAAACTCTCACCTTTTACTTTTTTATCGTTCACGAGTAAGGTTCTCTGATTGACATTTGATAAGTCATTTACAAAACATCTTTCAGGAGAAAAGTTGCAACTATTTATCACATCAGACGTCCGTTGCATAATACGGTCACCCCTAAGAGCACGTAGCCAGTGGTATTTTTCACCCTTGTGATTTTCCCGCTCAAACTTTGCCTTAGCGCGAATGTTATCACCAGCAACGTTGGGGGAATGGGGTGGGGTAGGGATGGGAAAATGAAAAGGAGAAACGGTAAGCAAAACGGGGGAAGGGAGAAAGGGGTGAACAAATCACGTTTAACTGAAAATAAGTCACCTATTTTAATTCACGTTTCACGTGATAACAAACAGTGGTACCTTTCACACGTCAGTGACTAACATTCCACGGAGTTATGAATAGGAAGTGTGAGTGAAACCTTTAGAAAATCCTATTTGAGGCGTTAGACAAAGTGTATTCTTTAAAGGGGAAATCGGACGAGTTTTACGTGGGATTACACTGTTCTGAGCAGATGCGGATTTGGCCCATAGTTCGTGGGCTATGTTACGCCTGAGAGGCTACCAAGCATTATACTGAAACCTTCCTGACCTCGGCCATGAAAACCGTGTCAGGATAGAAGCACCGTACATGTGAGGATGATGATGCTTCTGATCTTCTTGTATAAAAAACTTTCAAGGCCGAGTTCGAGAACGAATCATGGCCCGTGATGATCTACACAGAGCAGAGAAATTAGCTCTACGTGTTTGTGAGTCGTCATGAGGCTAGCCAATCTCGTCATTCATTCACACTGACTGTTTTTTAAAGTAATTTTAAGGTAGTTGCGCGGCGGGTTAGTTCTTAGGCCTTCCTAGGTCAAAAATAATCCATGTAGCTTAAATCTAAAGAAACGCTGCAATTCACATGCCTCACTGGGATAAGTTCTTCAGGCTATAAACTACGATATAGGATAAACAGACAACGAGTTTTTTGAGGATTTTATTCATGCTTGGCCCCACACAGTGACTGCAATAGCTCTGAAAGCTTACAGAAACTTACAGAAGCTTTCAATGTCATTTAAACTTTTCACCAAAATGAAGAGTATATTTTGATACTCAATTCAACCACAAAATTACTTAAGCCCCCTTTTCTTTTTTTGCCTGGCATTTGTATCCACGAGCCAGTGTTGATCCCTGTTTGAATTGCTCCTGTCGAAATAATAGGAGAACGTTGCATCAGTGAACGAAAACGTTTTGAGGGTTGTCTAGTTTAACAATATTTATTTCAAAATTTATATTCTAGTCTTACTTCTTCCCAAATTGGATAGTACGTGGTCATAGAACGTGTTAATTATAACCATTTTTGTCGGGATAGAACCAGGAAAATCGAAATTTTTAAAAGCAGAACAACTCTCGTCAATTTGAAATTGACGATGATGTTTCATCAAAACATATTTCAATTTAGAGAGTCGTCCTGCTTTTAATGATATGCGCAGAGGTGATAGTTGTAGTTGCTTGGTTCGATACCCTGACTGATTCAATTCAAAGTAGGAGGTGTCAAAAATGGCACTTTGACGAACGGAAATAATAATGAAAAACAAGGAAACACATTTGCCAATCATTGACTTCAGTATTCAGGCAAAATATAGGATCGTGAATCAGCACTGGGAAGCATTCCCCCTTTCTATCTATGATAACAGGATTAAGAATAGATTAACTCCTTGCAAAGTTGAACTGGTATGGTGAGAATACGACCGATTTCTTAAACCAGTACTGTAGCTCATTACTTACTGGTCAGCGGTAATCTTGTTCCGTCAGTTGCGCAGTGACCTAAAGAAGTTTAATTAAAACAAAATTAGCAATAGTCTGCCTGAGATGTTAAAAGGAGTTCTAGCAAAGCCTGGTTCGTCATTATCATCATTATCAATCAACCACGAAACGTGTTAGAAACTTGTACCTTAATTTGCTGAGAAGATGTTTCGGCTACACAAGGAAGTTTAACTCGACAAAATGCCATACCTAAGAGACGCTTTAATCGGTTTGATAAATTTACAGAAGGAAGTGCCATCCAATTCCAGTTCAGATTCCAAATATTATTGAATTGTCACCTTTGAAAACACCATTCAAAATGTACTTTTTGGTCTTTAATGATAATTGTGTCAACGATGATTATGATAACAAGTTTAAAATAAAACATCTGAAACAGGCGAAATAATCGATCTTTGTCGGAAAGAGTGCAGCCGCTAGCCAAGCTTCATACGTCAACTACTAGATTCGTTTACTCAGTTGGGGGAAACCTTTTTGTAGGAATAACCTAACGTTTCCCCCTTTCACGAAGTGTTTTATGTTGCTTTTTTGTACTTCCAAATAAACTATTAGGTTATGTTACGTCACGTTATGTTATATGTTACTACTGAACATTGAATGGCACTGAACCTAGAAAACGACTGCCCTAGGGCATGGGATTCCACTAGGATATCACCAATGAGCAACTGCATTAGCAAAATCTCTCATCAGTAAATTCTTTTGAGCCCAGTTTCTTATTTCAAGTTCGTTGACTCTGTGGTTATACACGTTCCTATCATGTGCAGTGGTGTAGTTTGGGGTGGGAAATGCCCCCCCCCCCCCCCCCACCTTTATGTTTGGAAGTTTCGATGTACTTTCACTTCAATTACTAATTTGCTCCACCCTCCCCTTTCATGCACGAGGTTGATCTGCCACTGTTGTGAGCATTCAAACTTCGAGCGGAACTTCTTGCAGTACCATTTATTAGGGGATTATTTAAAGCTAATACTTTGGAAAGTTTGACAAAATTACCGTTTGAAAGATTATTTATGACAATGTCCCTCGTTACAAGCTCTGGTCTCCTGTAGAGGACCATCACAGTCTGCTCCATATGGCCCATGGGGAGGGGGGTGGGTGCAGGTTCTGTTTCGCGTTTGAGTTCCTAATCCACAAGAAACACTGCATTCACTCCAGAATCCCCAACGAGAAAATCCACCATCAACACCTGGATAGTAAACAACATCTTTAGAACTCAGCAGATTTATTCCTTTAAACACAATCAATAATCGCTTTGAAGAGCACTACTGTAAATCAAACCGCATAAGCAATCTCGGAATTGGAGTAGAAGATTCTCAAGGACCTCAACTAGTGTAATAATTATTAACTTGTTTACTACACATTTTCATGAAAAGTCGAGCAGTTGAAACTTTAGACGACCTTGCACCAAATCAAGCCAATGGGTTAGCTGGTTAGCCATAAAAATATCATCCGTGCCCACTTGTTACGAGTTTTGGGGCATTGCCCTAAATGTCTTAAACCTCATACAGGCTACGAAAAAGCCTTAATGGTTTCTTGGCATGTTTCGACGAGTACTTGGTACTTCTGGTAGCTAATTAATAATAAGCTGGGATTGCTCACTTACTGCATGTTTCGTCAAGGATTGTTTGAAGCAAATCTGACAATTCGTCAAAATTGTCTGCAGTGTAATTATGAGGTCCGGCAATTTGCTCCAACTCATCTTTAAAGCTTTCATGATCGCCAACTCCAATAGCAATCAATCGTACTTGTTTTGCCTGTAGATGAATAGAAGGTTCAAATGGGTTTAATAAGGTCAAGCAGTAGGGTTTTGTAACTTTTTCCAACTTAACTAAAAAGTTCTTACATCAATGGACTGACCCACGTGTAGCAGTTGCTAATCCAGGCGGGCTAGTCGTACATCAATTGAAAGAATGTAGTATTGTTGTTGTTATTATTATTTTTAAAGAAATTTAAAGCAAAAAATGGTCAAGAAAGATCATAATGACAAGTAGATATAGCGAGTGAAGAAAGCAGAGGAAGAAGAGAGAGACTATTTTAAAACTTTGATACACAGTCAATAAGAACAGTCGATTTTCCGTTCGGATTATATAATCAGAAATATTCTATAGTGCAATGTTTGATTTTGCTGATGTGCCTGGACAGAATTCTGTGTTGGAAAATTCAATTCACCTTTTCTTGGCTTACGTCCATTGGCGATTTTTATTCAAGAGATACTTAAAAAGGATTGTTTAACTGGACGAGAAAACGGGAAACACTAATGGAATATAATCTATACTATTAAGGCCGCCATTTTAATATTCTACTTTGATGTAATGCGAAGACGCTATTGTTGAGAGTGGTTATCGATAGACTACGAGCAGTCTCTCTTTCCGCTCAGGGATAGTCGTGGAAAACGAACAAGTGAGCGAGCGCGAAACCTCCTGCCGGGTTGAAACGTGACACGCGTGTCGAGTGGTTTGACACGCGCGTCACGATTCAACGCCACAATTGATTTTCGCGCTTGCTCGCTTGTTCGCCTATACTTTTGCAATACCATTTGTAATTGGGAATGCAAATAAAGTGTGTTGAGTATTGTTGAGTACAACAAGAGATAGGAGTAATAAAAAACCAATATTTATACATGAAAAATTCGTGAGAAGAGAGACTGAGAAGAGAAAAAATTTATAAAATCAGATCAAACTTCATTGCTGATTTACGGAGAGAAACATGTGGGTGACATAAAGTACAAAACTCTCCTTGCAGGACAAAAAAGCATCAACGACCACGAGACTTCCCAGTTCGTGGGACGTTTATTTAAACCTTTATTTATTATGTAGCCCTATCCCACAACCGCACTTACTCCCGGTTCTTACATTTACCATTATAAATGAGGCTTCACTGGTTTGAATGAACAGGATGGGGAGAATCGAGGAGTATCTGGTTGGCCATCAAAAAGTTCCAGACAATGCTGTTCATCGCAATGTGGGATTGGTAAAGTAAATGGATGTGAAACCTGAACTCTGAAAGCAGGTGCATTAAGTTCCAGAATAACACCACAGCTGAGAGCTATATTCTTAGTCAGTTGGTCACACTGAATACGGCAAATAAGCTATTAACGAAACAGGGATGGAGAAGACGGATGGAAAGACGGCAAACAGCAGGTAGACGTTCGCTGTCTGCCGTACACCACTTAAAACTCTCTACTTCCTCAGCCCGAAACAACATATATACTGAAGTGCAAGACTATCGGCTTGAACTATGAACTACTCTCTCAAGATCTCCCATACTTAATGTTTAAAAGAATTATGTTATTATGTAAATAGACTAACCTGGAGAGAGGGAACTATCGCACCGAAGGGTATTGAGCTAGGGTGGGTCCTTCCGTCTGTTAGAATAACCAAAACGTTCGGAAACATCTCTCTGTCTCCCCCAGCCGGAGTAAAGAGCGAGTTATTGGCGGCAAGCAGTGCTCGGTCGATGTGTGTACGCCCACCACGGCTGTTGGATAAGCGTTCAATAAAACGAATGAGGGCCGTTTGGTCGTGATATTTCCCGTCTGCAAACGTGATGTCCACACGTGGGTTCCTGGCGAACCGGATTAAACCTACATGTGTAGCATCTGGACCGATATCTAACCCACCAACCAATTCAGCAATAAAGCCTTTGGCTAACATGTAATCTCCAATGGACAAACTCCTGGTTCGGTCGAGCAAAATTGCCACGTCTAAGCCTGTGTTTTCACAGGGACTGGGTGCTGTAGGAATTGAAAGACGTGTCATTGTCAGTTTAGACTGTAACTTACCATTACAATTAGATTTTAGTAGCCAGTGAGAGCTCAAGATCGCTGGCTAAAAATTAAACTAAACTGCCTGCACTCTTACGGCCTATATCAAAGATTATAGCGCGGATTCCAACAACCTTGTATTCTGAACAAAGCATAGATAGAGGTTAAAAAAGAGACGCGAGGCAATTGAGGAAATTTGATCACATGCATAATATACAGCCAAACCTCGCTTTATAGACACCTGCGTTATACAGAGAGCTCCTCATTAGGGAGTCAATTTCCAGAAACTCGTGCTCGTGTCCCTCTAAGGGAAGTATGTCCTATTCAATCAACACCACTTTAAAGACTTTTCATAAAGTTTAGTCGGGTTCATGACTAGTATCTTCATCGACTGAACTCACGGTGGTTACTTAAATAAATAAATAAATAAATAAATAAATATTTTGTGATACTTACGGCAAATCAGTTTAACGATGTCGTCTGTGTGGTCGTCAAGACTATTATAGTCATCAACAAAAAGCAAGTTTTCCCCTGCAATCTGTTGCAAAACCTGACGGTAATGTGGTTTTACAGCGTCTGGACCAATGCCAACTACTATTACTCGGACACCTTGCATCTAAAAAAGACAAAATGATTGCCGTGAAGATGATCAGGTTGCCCCAAGCATCTTGTAGCTAATAACAAAGCTTAAGTGTATTCACATCAGGAAGTGAGGTTTTGAACTAATCCACAGATGTCCTCAAACATGCCTTTACGACCATGTAAACCAGCAGTGGTTAAACGTCCTGGAAAATACTGCCAAAAAGTACATACAGTTTTTAAAGGATTTTTGTACTGTAATTAACCGAAGTGGTTGCATTCCTCGTGCTTGAAAATTTTATAAAATTCTCGTATTCGGCTATCTGGCGAGACAAAACGTATTTTAAAAACACAAGGCACATTAAAGCCATACGTTCTCATTATTGAGCAATGGCTAATGTCCTTACCTTAAGCGCCATCACGTCAAGGTAAAACGGCGCGGTTTTTTTAGGATGCGATCTGCCATCTGTGTAAAGAACCATAGCCTTTACTCCATCTCTCAGTCCATTTCCTGGGGTGAACATACGTTCCTTTGCCAGTTTCAGTGCTTTGTCAAGACGAGTTGGGCGGCGGAGTCTCATGACAGTGGAGTTTATCAAATGTTGCACGGCGACAGCGCGTTGATAAAGGGGGTCTTTAAACTTGTTGTGAAGCTTAGCTCTCCTGGCGAACGTTGCAAACGAGACGTGAGTTTCGTCTGGTGAGATGTCAAACCGTTGCACGAGATGTTCGAGCGCTGCTTTCAGTTTGGGGACGTTTTCATATTTGATACTTTTTGTTCTGTCAACCACCAAACCAAGGTCAAGTTTGCATTTGGCACGTATGGGATTTGGCGGGTGCGGGTGTGATACTGTTGAACAAACGATACCAAAATAATTTGATATTTGAATGAAAGTTTGGAAATGTGTTAATTGCAAGTTTGTTCTACTTACACGCAGGTGTTATGGATAACATTCCGAGCGCAAAAGCCATCAGACTAAGAGTCTTCATTGTACTTTACAAGGTTCAGTGGAATTCTGAGGAAAAAATATGAACAGAAAAGGAGTTATCTTACCTCTTTAATTAATATGGAGCAGGACCCGGTTCCTGGAAAGCGGATTAAACTTTCCCTGGATAAGCGGTTAATCCACGATTACATTCCTTATCCCTAGGATAACTAATCCAGCGATAAGAAGGTGTTCCAGAAAGCAGAGTTATTCCTCAATTAACTGTCCCACGGCTAAACTCATATTAAACCGGCAAATCAAGCTATCAGCGATTAAACACGCGGGAAAACAACGGAACTCGCGAAAAAAAGTCGACTACGATACTCCTAGTTTTTCCACAGAGAAAGTAACAATATGACAAGCCTGCTGGCAGGTTTTTTTGTGTTTAACGAAGTACAACAAAATTTTTGTACTTGTTTGCTGTGCCTCAGCCGTAACCACAAGAAACTGGAAAAATGATTTATGTTTCACGGCGTTCAGTTAAAGATCCTCGTTTTAATTGGTGGCTTTTTCTTCTTCTCTAACGTCCGTCCTCTTCATCTTTTAATAGTTCTTTAGAAAAAAGGTTTTAAATAGTGCGCAATGTTTTTAAGTTCCAGTTCGATTGTGATATTATCTCCACGACGAAGAAGTAGCTAATGATAAGTTATCGCTAAGTTTTCAGGGCGCTTAAATTTAGATCCTTAACTCATTTCTCTCACACCAAAAAAGACGACAGAGATGTGCTTCGGTCGATGGATTCGTTATACTTAAGGTTTTTTCTTCTTTCATAACCACTTTCTTTATAGTATTTCAAAATTCAGAGTAACAAATCTTTTCAACTGAACTTTACAAGTGCATTTTGTTTCTCTACGTGAGCAAAGAAGTTTTTATATTCTTTTGATATCTTCAGATTAACGGTACTATATCCGTTTTTTTTCAATATTCTTTTTTTTAAGTTGACCGCATTTTAGGCATAAACAGCAAATAACAACGTGTAATGATTTAAATATTGAGTCAGTTATATATAAAAAAGATCTACTTTGTAGTTAAGACAAGAAGAACATGGAGCCTAACTAAACAGACATAATAAACGTTAATTGGATTTTGCAGCGGACGTCGTTAGCTACTAATCTGAATTGTAATTTAAACCTAAATTCCGCGTGGCAACACCAGCATTTTCTGTAGTTGAAATGAATCTTTAACTGTAAATGCATCCCAGAAGAACCATTAATTTTTGGTTTAGGTAAGTTGAAATAAACCTAGCCGGAAAAATTCATTAAAACACATAACAACGAAGACACTGGGTGCGTTATGATTGGTCCTTGGCCATGAACTATCAGCGGACAGTCGTACGGATGGCGGCCGTCAGTACGTTGAGAAACGTGAAAATGTACAAAACAGTTTTGCGTTCTATGAAACACTTGTTAGATGCCAAAGTAACAAAATCGCCTATTAAGTTTTATGGAGATTCTCTTTATATTAGTAGAAGAAACAAATAAATAATTTTCTTGACCACCCGCCAACCAGGTGGTTTCTCAGTAAGAAACAGTTTTTATGTTTGTCCCTTGATGGATTTTAAACAAGTAAAGAATTTTCAATAGGTCACACTTTATGTTTGAACGAATTTAGAAAAGTCAAACAGGGAACTGACTAAACTGAGACGAAATTAGTATCACTTTTTGAAACACAGTTGTACGTCATTGATGTTGACTTGTGATAGTTACCACCAATCTTAATCGAAATCTAAATTGTAAATCCACAAGGCGTGGCAAGCATTTTCTATAGTTCAAATGGAACTTAAACTGTGAAAATTATCCAAGAAAAACCGTTGGACTCGGTATTGAATATCTTTAACTGAGCCGTGCCAAAATGATTCAACGTGTATTTACTCATTACCACCCTGGTTTACTAATAAGCAATTCACGTGGACAGTTGTTAACGTGTCTGAAAATAAATTACGCCTTGCAGCTACTACAAGCTAACACTACAAGTATAAACTTTAGAAAAGGTTGGCAAATAAATCGTTACAACATAAAATAACGAAGATAGTTAGTGCTTTGCGTTAACTATCGATCAAAAGTCTAATAAAGAGAAACGAAAAGAGCTATTGATTGTTTCAGCATGAGACCCGTTTCAATAAGCTCAGGATTGATGGATGATTTCCTCGTACTTATCGCTCGCTTAACGAGATTTTGGCTGCCAAATGTCAATTTGATGTACTCGAATACCTTTCAGTTATTTTTGCGTGGGATTTACTTGCGTAGGTTTTCGCGTGTCATTAAAACTGAGAACGCGAAAATAAACCAGCAAAAATTTAATTAAAAGATGTAAAGGTGCTATTCGCTCACTTGCCGATAAAGATTTGCTTTCGATTGTAGCATTTTTAATTCTCTTCAAATATCGCAAAAATTTTACCACCAAAAGATTAGCTTCTCAATTATTTAAAACCCGTGAAATAGGTTTCAGTGTATCGCTTGTTGGAATTCACTAGAAGAAGTAAACATTCAAATCGCTAAAAAATTCAGAGCATCAAAACGGTGCATACGATAGATTTTGGAAGCAATGACCGCCGATAAAGATGTTATTAACCGGTTCTTAAAAAACGTTTTAAACGGCTAAAATCGATGCCTGGTTCATTCTGTATATCATTTTAATGAGAGGTATTTTTCTTTACATATGAGCCGGTATTTTTTATAGTTGCAATGAAATCATGCTTAATACCATTGAAATTTTGTTCGACCTTGGTCTCAAAGCAAATTTCATGTTTGTGTTGCATTTACGACCAAAGCAAAGACGTCTTGTCACTAAATAACAAGGCATAGCTTGACCATTGCTTACTTATTTATTTTCTTAGCAAATTTATTTTGTTTACCATTTGTTTCCCCCTTTTTAAATTTCATTTGTTTGCTATACACATTTATTTTGTATAATTTGAGCCGGTTTAATACATTTTATATTGCATGAGTGGCAATTTTTATTAGCCGTCTTGGTTTAATAGAGGACATGACAAAAGCAAATCGGTGTTTGTATTTGGGCTTAAAAGTTTCCTTTGTTTTTTCAACAGTTTTACCATTATTCGATAGTGCCTTGTTCATCTGGTAGCATTAATGTACTCCTAAATCTACGCCGGACTGAAATATTCAGCTTAACAGCCCGAACAGATAATTCTGTATTAGTTGAGGCAAACATTCTTTCAAAAATATTTTGCTTAAGGACTTTCTCTCACGTTGGGTTTCCCTGAACATAATAAAAAAGACCAAACAACAACAAAAAGATATATTTCTTGTATAAGACCTACCCTATTCAGCCGAAGAGTTGTATTTTCTGTCAGCACAAGCCAGAGGAGAAAAGACTGAGCTGTAGAGGTGTTCCTCTTGTGAATGCGACTTCATAAAGTCACCGTCTTTATATTTATTATCACCCTCATTTATTCATTCAGCAACTTGAGAAAACTAATAACGTTTCCAAGTGGACCTGTCAAAGTCTTGAATTACGTTTTCATATTAAATCATCCCTTGCAGCGGTTCATGCAATCATAAGTAATATATACAATCAGAATGAGTTTCCGTTTTGTATTGGATTAACAAAAGTAATCCCAAGGGAACAGACGTTTGTCTGTGATGTTTGTTTGGGTACAATAAAGACAACAATTTCTGATTTGACTCCAATGTATCTAATTGATGTTTAATGACTCATTTCGCGATACGAGAACGAAATCTGTGTCCGATTTACAGATATTCATTAAGCATTACTTCTTCGGTTTTTCCTTAGGAATAATTGAGTTTATTAAACTGAAAAAAGACCAGCGAGGACAGCGCATCGCGTCGTAATTAGTGCTTGTGACGTCATGCGTGGTGTGATTGTTTATCACAAAAATAAAAAGACTAGCGTTGTTGATTTTTACATGGCAACCAGTTGGTTTTTCTTGTAAAGATTGGACCATTTCTCGTGACGGCATTGTTTCAAACAGCCCATTTCCCATGCTGGTGACATTTTGTTGTTTCACTACAACTGTCATGGCCACCAGAAGTCATTTCCCTTCTTTCTTCTCGTTTAATTTTTGTAGTCCCAATGAAGTTTACTTACAGTAGTTCTTCATTTACATCAGCAAACAGTAGTCTAATAGTAAACCGATTTTTCGTTGTGCGCCAGCATGTCCTCTAAGCCAGTAACAACCATAAACATGATGATTATGGTCGTTTTTTTCGTTATGATCATGATGATTATAGCGAAAAATTACTCATGGACATTAATTACCGCTATTAAGGTTTTGTGACGTTTTGCAAGCTATAGAAATCCATGACTTTCTTCTACCGGTCAATTGAAGTCGTGGAAACCTCCCGTGTAAAACGTATAAAAGGATGTTGTAATTGTGATTGCATTGTCAGGCCCACGGGCGTGAAAACTAATGAAGCACGTTCCCTAATTCAGACACGTCCTAAAGATATAAACAGAGTAAAATTACTACTACTACCACTACTTTGTTTGTTAAGGGGAGGGGGGGGGGTGGTGGGGAGGCTGAAATTCTTTGAATCTGAACTAATCAATTTGATGAAATGGGCCAAGGTCCATTTAAGAAACTACCAGCAATTCCATCTTCCCCTTAGCTCTGTAATGTGAAATTTGCTTTGCTTTTTTAGCTTCATCTGTATACCTTCTGTAAGCGATTTAGGAATCAATAGGAAACTCATGATATTTAACCATAAGGAATCGAGAAAATTAATCAACCTACATAAGCCGCAAACAACGGGCGTAAATGGAACACATATCAGGTACGCTTCTTGCACACGCCGCAGCTTATGTTACTTGTTTTTCTTCACCAGCCGCGCCTTAAGTTAGACGCAAAAGGCCTTGTATACTTACTGTGCGAGCTTAAGTCTTGTGCGTTTTGCATAAAACTGACATGAAAAAGCGACATTTCTTTATACACTCGAGTAAAGAGTTAATAAAATGAAAATGCCACGACTGATATGGTTTTAATGTATCTACTAAAATATCTACTCAGGAGACATTTCGATGTTTGAGTGATAAAGGACGCGAGGATAGTTATCCCGTACGTAGCGACGTGAAGGAAGGTACGCTAATTAGGATTGCAGAAATGGAACATTCATGGACAACCTGCTCCATCACATCAATTCTCCCCAGCCTTTCTTCGCCGATTTTCCGTTGTGCGCCAACACTTTCTCTAAGCCAGTAACGACCAGATTGTTTCTTAGAAATTTCTGCAATTACTTCTTGATATCTCTAATGTTTTTGCGGGGGCTCAAATTATTTGGTAATTAATTTGAAGAATACATGAAACGGGAAAAATTAATTAATGCTGGACGTGGGACGCTAGGCGTAAACTGCAGTTCAATGATTGCAGAAAACAACGATAGTTTAGTCGTATGTACGAAAAGGAAAAGAAAAAAAGAAAAAAAACTGTAGCGTGTGGAAATACCAACGACTTAGCCAAGTAGATTTGCGTGTTTGCAATTTGCTACCGTGAGTATGTACTAAAAGCTGAGCTCATTTAGCATCCCAAATTATAATAGTCGTTTTCAAGTTTTAATGTGACACAACATATATTTATGAAAAGCTCAGCTGACGTAGAAGAGGCCGAGGTCCACTCCGGAAATCATGCTCTCCGTAAACTTTGGAAACCATGGAAAGGGATGATTATAGCGAAAAATTACTCATGGACATTAATTACCGCTATTAAGGTTTTACAAAGGTTTTGAAGCTATAGAAATCCACGACTTTCTTCTACCGGTCAAGTGAGGTCGTGGAAACCTCCTGTGCAAAACATATAAAAGCACGTTGTAATTGTGATTGCATTGTCAGGCCCACGGGCGTGAAAACTAATGAAGCACGTTCACTAATTCAGACACGTCCTAAAGATAAAAACAGAGTAAAATTACTACTACTACCACTACTTTGTTTGTTAAGGGGCGGGGGGAGGGGAGGTGGGGGCCGGAAATTCTTTGGAAATGAATTTATAGGCCACGGACCATTTAAGAAACCACCAGCAATTCCATCTTCCCCTTAGTTCTGTAATGTGAAATTTGCTTTGCTTTTTTAGCTTCATCTGTATACCTTCTGTAAGAGATTTAGGAAGCAATATGAAACTCCTGATATTTAACCATAAGGATTGTTTATGAGAAAATTAATCAACATACATAAGCCGCAAACAACGGGTGTAAATGAAACACATATCAGGTACGCTTCTTGCACACGCCGCAGCTTATATTACCCGTAGTTCTTAACCAGCCGCTAAAGGCCTTCTCCACTTACTGCGGACCTTACGTCTTGTGCGTTTTGCATAAAAATGACATGAAAAAGCGACATTTCCTTATACACTAAAGTAAAGAGTTAATAAAATGAAAAGGCCACAACTGATATGGTTTTAATGCATCTGCTAAAAGACTACTTAAGAGACATTTTGACGTTCTACATAACAAAGGACGCGAGGATAGTAATCCCGTACGTAGCGACGTGAAGGAAAGTACGCTAATTAGGATTGCAGAAATGGAACATTCATGGACTTCCCGCGCCATAACATTAATTCTCCCCAGCCTTTCTTCCCCTTTCAATAACATTCAGTTGGGAATGGGAACGAGTCTGGATCTGATCGGGAAGTGGGTCTTGTGCTTGCAACTGATGCTTGTTTTGCTTTGCGAGATAGCCAAGGACTAGGAACGAGTCTTAAGTGTTTACGAATTCAACTTAGGTAGATAAAATTTAAGAATTTGGGACAAGCAGGAATTGTTCAAGTTTTGATGAACTATGGCTTGATTAGTCCCTGAGCTACGAGAAGTGCATCAACAATAGAAACAACAACAGAAACGGTAACAAAAATGTTTATTACAGTTACAGTAAAACACTCACAATGGAAACTGGAATGAAGAAAGTCACACGCTAGACTTCACAGCAGCTTAATCTTCTGCAATTTTAGCCATCCTTGTTAAATTACATCGCGTATATTTTAAATTCAAGCAGTTGTAAGTGAGCCTAACATAGAGTACTAAATCTGTACATTCGCAAGGGGAGCGAAAAATTACACTATTCGTCTGCGTGTCTTTATCCGCATAACAATACTATATACAGTGCTAATTGTGTCAAAAGCACTCTACAAGTAGAGTAAAAGTATGGAAGCCAAACAACTCTCTGATGAGATTATCTTGTTTGAATTTAAATGCGTGAGCCTCGGGGCAAGCTTAGCAGTACAACCACATGATCCAGAGGAGTTAAATTTGAACGTAAGAACCACCCTTCGTACTTCTTACTTTATAAAATATATAACATCGTCATTTTGTCCAATAAATTTGCTCAATGCGATCTTTGTGAATCCAATTTGAACGGCTTTCTTCTCTTTCCTCACGCTGTATTTCTCGGTCTTTGCGCTCGCTTAGTACGTCATATTGAAAATTGCTATTATCGCTTGATGGAATATCCTGTCGTTTACTAAAAGAGGCAGCACCTATTGTCGCTCCGTCCTTAACCCACATAATAAATTTGTCTATCATTACTGGTATCTTCCCGGATGAGTAGAAACTGGCGAGAGTATCGCCCATTTACAAAGAAGGGAAGAAAAGTGACCCGAATAACTACAGGCCAATTTCTGTTTTACCTGTGATCAGCAAACTAATAGAAAGAGTAGTTTTCGACCAGTTCTATGAGTATCTTATAGTTCACGATCTCTTAGCCGACACTCAGTCTGGTTTTAGACCTCGGCACTCAACTCAAACTGCCCTTCTAGAAGCTACTAATGAGTGGTACCGAAACATAGACAATGGTCTCATAAATGGGGTTCTATTTCTCGATCTCAAAAAAGCTTTCGACACTGAAGATCACCGGATCTTATTACAGAAACTTTTCAACTTTATGGGGTGGATTCCCACACTTTAATGTGGTTTGAGTCATACTTAACTGACCGTAAACAGAAAACATTTGTAAACGGCCAGATGTCAGACTTTTGCCCCATTATTTGTGGTGTCCCACAGGGATCGATCCTGGGACCTCTGTTGTTCTTAATCTACATAAATGACCTCCCCGCGTGCCACCTACACTCTGTGCCAAGAATGTACGCCGACGACACAAGTCTTACTCTAAGCTCGAGTGATCCAGTCGATTTACAATCCAAATTAAATCATGACTTAGCTCAGATTCAGACCTGGCTACAAGCTAATAAACTTAGTCTTAATGTAAAAAAAAAACAAATTTTCTATTATTGGTAGCCATAACAAGTTGGCTAATTTAAACCATCAGTTTGACGTAAAAATCACTGAACACTATCTAGAAAGAGCTAAAACCTACAAATATCTTGGCATTGATTTGGATGAGAGCTTATCGTGGGACTCCCATATTGACAGTGTTGTCAAAAAAGCGTCTGCCGGCCTCGGGGCTATCAAACGCGTCAGGAACTTTGATTATTGTAGCTCCGTATGGGGCAGCAGAGGTGTGTGCCAGTCTGAGAGGCTCCAAAAACTCCAAAATAGGGCTGCACGTTTAATCACCTTCTCAGACCTAAATGTTAGATCTTCAATTTTACTCGGTGACCTCGGTTGGGACTGTCTGGAGCGAAGGCGTTCAAAGCAACTAGCGATTAATCTGTTTAAGGCTCTCCACAATCTTTCTCCGATTCGTTTAACAAACATCTTTAAAACTACATCCAGTGTTCACTCACATAACCTACGAAATTCAAAATATAACCTCTTTGTCCCTAGACTGAGCACTGAAGCAGGAAAACGAAGCTTCCAATATCGTGGTTCTGTTCTCTGGAACAGCTTGCCTTTGAGCGCTAAGACACAGCCCACTCTCGGCTCTTTTAAATCGTCTCTATGTCATTAAATAATAGTTAATAAAGATAATCTTGTACAGATAGGTAATTTAGTTGGATATCTTAATTAGTTAATTGATTAATTTAGACACGACTCGATGGAAGAGCATGTAACATGAATGGATTCCGTGTATAAATAAAGTTTTACCTACCATTAGCCGCAGACCATTCTTCCACGGACTCTTAACCCCTTAAAGCGAAGCTTTCCGAACAAGACTTCTCTCCTCCGCAGAGGCTTCTGTTAGTAAACACCAGTGAAAGAAAAAATACGGGAGCGCTGGCTGGAGGAAACGGGAGCGTTCCCCCCGCGCTTTAATTTTTCCCCTTTCCAGCCTCCGCGCGCAGTGCGTTTTTTTTTAAAGCGTGCAGTCAAGGCACGACTGTAGGAGACCTCTGCGGAGGAGAGAGGAACGGGGCACGAATATTTAATGTAAGTCGATCTGAGTGAGGTAAGAGCCTACAGCAATTTGACCTGGGGTACATATACTAGGTAACGCGAGTAACGCGAGGCCGCAACAAATTATGTCGGTTGTCTTTTGGAAGGAACATAGCCTGCGTGCAGAAGTCTCCCATTCCTTTGTTGCACGCGGAAAAGGGAACAAAGGATAAAGGAGACGTCTGCACACAGGCTGGGCTACAAGGAATACCGAACGTCTGCTCGAAGTTCGCTCCCCTGGACACTGTGGTACAACCGGTCATTCAATGAATTCCTCATATGTTATGTATAAGCAGCACGCTAGTGTTTGGCAATTTCCTGATTTACAAGGAAATAAGGCAGTTTTTCTTTTCGTGTTTGACGTGCTTAATGGTGTGATTCTTTTGCTTGATTGTGCTTACTACAGACTGCCATCAGCAACCTAGATAAAAGAGAAAAAAAGCAAATTAGCTTTTAACAAAGTCTTTCTTTAGTAAACTGCATCAATTGTTTTTAAAGGTTTGCATGCCGTTTGATAAGTAGCCCCTAAATCCATTATCATACTGCGAAAATAATTGTTCGACCGCATGAAAGTAAGAAACTGAAATGATAAATAGGACATGAGATTTTGTATTTCATCTGACTATGGTTGCTTTCTTTTTAGCCAATCCAAATCTGGAATTATTGACCAAAAACTGTTTTTCTTTGAATTATGAATGATCCACATACGGTGGTGGATTGTTCAGATTAGTTGTCTGGATTGGATTGAATGATTGAATCAGGTTAATTGCATCTGGTCTCAGATTGTGCGTTCCATCTAGCAGATTTAGATATTGGCCAGTGGAGAGCATGTTCGGTAAGGATGAAAACTTGTTTTGCCTTTTTTGGGGTTTTGTTCCAGCTAGCAAAAAAGTCTTTGCTGTCTGAAGAAACTGATCATGAATAGACCTCAGTAGTGACCAGTTTCAAAGTTCTCCTTTCAATATCACTACTGCACTTAAACTGAATAAAAACTCCCAATTTAGTCACCTAAAACCACTATTCGTGATGTGGGTACCATAACGTCTCTTTGATAGATGTGTCGTTTAAAGCTCACTATATGTCATTACAGAATGCCTACGTTTGTTTAAGGAGTTTATCATTTTAATCCTCGGATGCTTCTTCTGTATGTTCTTGAACCTCTAGTTTCGTCCACAATTTGCACGTCCAAAACTATTAGGAGTTAAAGTACAACGAAAAATGTTCAGGATGAAAGCATTACCTTGAGTGTCAACCAGCCAACAAACTCCAAGTTCGTTCATTCGTTTGCATCATATTCTTGCCGCAGCTTGCGTAGAAGAATCTTGGGATTTCTGCGACGTAAGTGTGCATAGTCCCACTCCCTCTCCAATTCAGGCAGCGGGCGTTCAAACACCTCTCGAAAGTCAACTGGAAATGACATCGCAAATGCCATATGAATGTTCGGCTGAAATAACTTATTTAAACAGGTATATATACATTTTGGTGTAATTGTAGCCTTTATTTACAAATAACATAATTTACCCAAATGCCTTGGAATATTTTCTGTGCAAGTTCCGTCATTGCATGGTCGCGTCTGCTTCAGTTCACCATCACAGTCGTCTCCATACGCCCCTTGGGGAGGTGGGTTAGTACAGGTTCTGGTTCTAGTTTGAATCCCTTCTCCACAAGTCACACTGCAGCCAGACCAGAAACTCCAACGAGAAAAGCCACCATCCACACCTGGGTAGAAAAATTGAAAAACCACTTCTGAACTTTGGATGCTAGAAAGCACTTCTGTAGTTGATGCTATAAAATATACAAAAGTTTCTCTAGCGAAAAGCATACGAAAAGCGAGAGCCGTTTAACGTCATATCTTGTCGTGTTTCTTTTGTCTCGCTACGCTTTTGCTATAATCGTTGCATATTCTTTATTTAGGTAGGAGGGTATAACTGATTCTCGAGATCAGCTCATGGGATAGTTGTACAAAGTGCAAGATTCCTAAAAGGGGAAATCTCAACTTTGCGAGACTCCTTGGGCGATCTGAAATTGTCAGATACCCTGACAACGGGGGAAAAAGTGAACAGCTTTCGAATAAGTAAAAAATGGGATTACGTTGTGGAAGGCTGCCTAATAGGGTACTGGCGATCCGCTAGGAAATCCCGCCAAAAAACTGCTAGTAGCGGGGGGGGGGGGGGGGGGAGGGTAGCCTAGCTAGCGATGAATCAGCGTTTCAACCAGGGAGAGTAGTAATGTTCTTAGTCGCAGAAACTGACCCTTATTAATTAATTTTCTGAATCATTGCAAAACTACATCACTGTAAAGTTTGTTAATCAAGTGACGGATCTCATTTGAGCTCCAGATGAACAGATTTTCTTGTTTGAATTTAATATTTTTGGAAAATCCACACTGAAGAAAGCAAGTGGCAGGTATAGCCTAACATGGGCGAAAGACCGTCCGGCAACTGAGTCATGAAGCAAGTTGGAACAACCTTCATCTGCTGAATATCATAAAAAGAATAGTCACCCCAGAATTTACTCGGGGATATACGGTATGTGTAGGAGACTTACTACAGGTTTCCTTCAGTATTTCGGCGAACATATCTGACAGCTGGTTAAAGTTGGTTGCACTGTAAACATTCTCCCCAGCAATCTCCTCCAGTTGACCCTCAAACTTCTCATACTCCCCAATTCCAATGGCTACGATCCTAACACCTTTGGCCTGCAAGGAATATCAAAGCCGTTAATACAGGAAACTGTAGTTAGTCTACTTAGCGTGTCACGAACATGGGAGAAGAAACGAAACACTGAGTTTCCAAGGTGGATCGAGCTCTTGAACCTCCGCACGGCCGGTTGGTTGCTATGTCCGCTGAGCTAAAGGGAAATACGAGTTGGCGAAGTACAGAGATTGAACCAATGATCTTCTGCGCACCGGTCGGATGCACTACGTGGAGGCCCGTAAGGAGCTTGGTCATATTGAAGATGAAACTCAGTTTTTACTAGATTGCCCGAGCTATTCTTCGATAAGAGACAGATTCTTTTCTAAATAGAACCTAAAATCCCATTTCTACGATTATTATCACATGAGACCTTATTGTCACATCTTATGAATTGTACTGATTATTTTATAAATATTCAATTAATTTCATTCATCTCGTCATGCTTTGAACAGAGAGACAACCTAGTTACAATGGCTGCCTCTCTGAATGGTTAAAAATAAGAAATGGTTGTAATCTCTTTAGTCATTTTAATTAATCAAGTAATTAATAATTAAATTTAAGTGGCTTTTGCAATACTGTAATACTTTGTTATAGTCATGCAAATAAAGCTCGTTGTTGTTGTTATTTACTGCTTTGATATGCGACACACGTCCTGTTAAGGCCGATTTACACGGTACGATTTTGTAGCATGTGATATGCTTACGACATGCCAACGCCATGCCTACAACACAAATCGTGTCGTGTAATTTAAACCTACAGCATCCTTACGTGAGACGCACGCAACACGACAGTCGTAGGATTTTAAAACATGTTTTAAAACCCTGCGACAGTCGTAGCTACAATCGAAATGTGGGGGTCTGGGTTGACCATGAGCGATTGAAGACGTGTCTTCGTCTGCTCCCGTAAATTGGAACGTTCATTTCATTGTTTCTGGATTTATGGCCGAAAAGGTTAAGGCCACCCTCAAGCGAAAATCGAGAAAAAGTAGTAGCATCAGCTCAGAAAGCGAGATTGGGTCTCCAGACGGCAAGAAAATTTTCATTTCAAGTTTTCATACAAAGCTCTCCGAAGCTGACATAAGCGAGGGATCGCTCGACGACAATAGTGATCAGATTCTGAAAGCCTTAAAGATCTCCGATGGAATCGGGGAACAGCTTAATCAAATCCTCGTTAGACTTGAACGGATGGAGATGAAAATAGTAAAGCTGGAAGGAGTTTTAGATAAGATTTCCAACCTGGAGAAAGCCGTCAATACGATTCAAGCGAGTATGTCATCCTTTAATGAGAAGGTTAAAAAGATGGAAAAGACGATAGGTCAGATCGAAGCTGGGTTGACGTCGACGAATGTAGATATTGAGGCTATCGAGAGAAAAGAGAAACAAACAGCGGGGAAGATTAGAAGCTTGGAAGACCAAATTCTTTACCAAGATGTTTACAGCAGGAGAGAGAATCTACGTTTCTTCGGGATTCCAGAAATACATGTGTGGTCTCTGCTAACGTTGAAGACGATAAAAATGACGCCATTTGATTCTTTATATAGGCCATATCCGACAACGTATCCTTTTCCATTCACATGCAGATAAAACCAAAAAATTATGACATCTTGCATAAAACCCATTTTCATATAATAGGTTGTGCACCAAGTCTTTCGATTAAATAAGAGGCTAAAGGCAATTCGGAAATGACACTGACGAAACTATGTGTTCCTTCATGCATACCATAACTATACATGTAGTCCTAGGAACGTTTGTATTGCTGGCCAATTCCTGTTAATTTTGAATATAGCTATGGAAATTATTGACAAAAGAACATTTCCTGTGTGATTTTTTCATCAATTCTAAAAGTTAAGAAAATAGATGTTAATAGACGAAAATAGATGCTAATAATTGGCATTCTTACCTTGAGGGAAGAAATTACACCCGAGAAGGGTTCAGAATCAGGATTTGTTCTTCCATCTGTCAATAGAACCAAGACATTTGGAAAAACTGGCCTGTCTCCTCCCTCCACAGTAAACAGTGCTTCATCGGCTTTCATCAGTGCCCGGTCAATGAACGTACGTTTTCCTAGTTTATTGGGAATGTTTTCTACCAGATGATGCACGCTCTCGCCACTGTAGTATTCACTGTCTGCAAAGGTGTTTAACTCCTCTGCAGTTTTATCGAACAGAACGAACCCAGTGTGGGTACCGTTGGGGCCGATTGTCAGGACGTCTGTGAGTTGAAGTAGGAAACCTTTCATCAACTCAAAATTTTTTACTCCAACACTTCCTGTTCTGTCCACCACGAAGGTCACGTCCAGTCCGGGAGAATCTTCGCAAGGATTTGGTGCTGAGAGATAGAAACAATAGCATTTTGTTAGTAAAAATGGTATTTTGTGTCGCCCTTTCAAATCACTGTTCTAATCACCAAGTATATATATATTTGATCTTCTGCAATCTTTAATGCAAGAATGCCCAACCTTAGGAATTGGAAAAGCCATTGAAACTCACCAGGCCTCTCTTACCCCTGGTTTTCTTTAAATAACGCCATGACATTGCCTCTGAAGTCGACATATTTAGAGAAACCAGGGCATGGTAATCTTCAGATTTAACAAAATTTGTTCCTAGGTATGGTGCTTGGGTAACCAAACAAGCGACATTTAGTGTAACTGTTCAATACTGCGGCTAGGAAAAAGAAACTTCGCTTCCTTCTAATTTAATACTTACGACAGATCATGCCAGTGATGTCGCTGACCACTTCACCAATTCCCTCGTAGTCATCGACGAAGATCAATTCATTTCCTCCAATCTCATTTAAAACGTTTCGGTATCTCTGTTTTTGGGCGTCAGGACCGATGGCAACCACCACCAAGCGAACACCTTTTGACTGAATGAAAGAAAAAGCAAAAATAGCCACGTCGTCAGTTTTCCCGAAAGTGTAAGTGTCGCGCTCTTGTAAGTATGACATTGTCCAAATTGAAAAAGTCACGAGCGCTGCACACCCGTGTTACGTGCAGTGTAACCTGTGCAACCTTAGCCACAAATGGGCACTACGGTCACTGATAACCCCTTAATCTACCACAAAAATAAACAGTGAGCCTGAGGGCGAGTTTTCTTGTGGCGCAAGTTTTCTTGTGTCATTTTGAAAGCGTACCCAGGTGCAAATAGACAGTGGATACAACCAGAAAATTAGTTCTGTGTTAGTTAAGTTGGCTTTTAATGCTGTGAAAGGTAACTAATTAAAATTTAGAGAGTATAGGTGTAAAATAGCATTGCCATCAAACAATTTACCTTTTGTGGGATTTCTCAGCTTGATTGTTATCTATGACGTACTGATGAGGCCTAAAAAAGCCGAAACAGCTTCCCACGGCTGGTATTTACTTATTTATAAGGCTAATATGGGAATTTTTCTCTTTTTTATAGGGCCTTGAGCTGTATAATAATAGCATCTTACGAAGTTATGCAATTGAGTAAAGAAGTTAATCGAAGTGTTCAAGCGGCAGTGTCAGAGCGACTTAACTTATTCGCAGTGATGAAACTAGCTGCCTCACCTTTATATGCTTAACACTGTTCTTGTAGTCCTTGAAGGACGTTTGTCTAGGATGTGATCTCCCATCTGTAAACAGCACCATCACAGCCGGTATTCCCGGCCTGTGGCCACTGTCCTCGATAAACATGTCTTCAGCCATCTGTAGGGCAAGATCCAGGCGGGTTGGTTTGGACAGATCACCAATGCTGCTATCTATCAGATCCAGAATGGCTTCTTTGGTGTAATAGTCAGTATCTTTGAAATAGTTGTGAATGGTGCTGTCACTAGCGAATGTCTCAAAAGACACGTGGGTTCCATTATCAGCGATATCAAATTCTTCAATAAGAAGTCGTAGCGCCTCCTTCAGTTTGGGGATGTTACTTTGTTTGATACTTTTCGTTGTATCCACCACGAAACCAAGGTCAAGTTTACATCTGGAACCTAGAGGGAAAAGCAATGCTCTAAGACTAAGGTACAAACTATTGACGATTGGGCTTTGCGTATCACTTAAAGAAAGCTTGAATGCATTTTCAAAAAACCTGTTTCATTGGTCTAAAGTGGCTTTTTAGTAGACTTCAAGTTTATGCCAAATATTTTTTACAGCAAAGCAGCCTCAACGTCATAGTAATTGTGACAAATATTTAAGAAAACCGTGAGAAGTTGTATACGTGAGAAGAGGACGGACAACCAGAGTCATCAGCATATTGCGGAGATTCGTATACGTTTACTGAAAAGTTATTTTCATCGGTACAAACATGCAGAACAGAATAACTTGACTGGGGTGATATAAGAAATAAGTTGAGCTGCACAATCATTCACACTAACCGATGCATCAAACTCCTCGCTATATGAAGTCTTTTGTTTATGGGTTGGAGCTCTTGTACAGTGAAGATCACCAAACTACATAGACCCAATAAAAGTGCATATAATTGCATGACATATAACAACAGTTAATGACTCTCACCCGCGGATGTTATGGGCAGCATTCCAAGAAGGAAGACCAAGAAACCAAACACAGTCATCTTAATTTCGGCTCAAAAACTGGAAGGGAATTCGAAAAGAAAACAGTCATATAATAAATTCTAATAAAGAGTTATCACCTAAAAAACCTTTGCTTTATCAAATATGAATGATCAAGTGTGATGATTCAAATGAAAGGTCTTTGGTAATGCTTTAATTTTCTCAGAGAGAATGGCTCTTTTTATACCAGAGACGCATTTTCCGTCTGGAACGAACTTGGGCAAACAATGTTTACTTAGTCTTGTTATGCGAAATGCTGTCGGTTTATCCGTCGCCGAACTACTTGCCTTTGTTCGTCTTGGAAGGTGAACTACACCGGTGGACAGATAATCCGTCTTGTCCCCGAAAACTATGATGTTTAATCACGTCACTTGGCAGATTACTAATACCTACTAATTAATGCACGAGCCTTGGAAGAAAAGAAAGGGTTTGATTGACAACAGACCGAGAAAAGTAAAGAAGCTGAAAGTTTTGGCTTTGAACAGTGCGATCAATACTGTAACGTTCGATGCTGATACGTCGGTACGTTTTTCCGTGAAAGCAATCCACCTTAAAAGTTTTCATTTTATTTTATTATTAATGGGAAAAGTCGAAGGCTTCCCTTTTTCGACAGAAAATCCAAAACGAAACAAAGAGCAGTCGTAATTACACTCAATGCATTGTTCGAATGAAATAACCTTGCGTTTTGTTGGAACTACAAAGCTGTTTAAATACCGATACGAATTGTGTTGTCCGTTTGTGACTTGTGAGAAGAAATGTTTTCGATTAACTTTGCTCGAAAATGATTAAAAACTGATTCCTGCTTAATAACATCGTCGTTTTTCTCCTTACAGAACGATAACTTGAGTGGAGCCTTGCGGTTTTTGAACATGACAAATTAAACAGTATGTCGGTAAATCAAAGCTAACTGTGTCCAGTTGTAGGACGCATTAAGAGATTATTATCCCTTATTGCTAATGGAGATCTGAAATCATTTGAGGTCATTTTAAGCACAAATTAAAAAGAGTGTCTGCAACTTCATTACTCGTACAAATCAACTCCAATCGAAAGCCGTGCGTCATATTATCTTGAAGCAAATCATGCGTTGCAGTCATTGAAAATTAAACCCAATTGAATTTCGCCTCAAGAAGAACACTGGATAAAATGCATGTAATCTTTCAATAGAAAGAACTGCGCTGTATTAATCTGAAAAGTTTCTCGAGCTTCAATACATTCCAGATCTTTCCCAAAAATTTAGGAGAGTGGGGAGTCAAATTAGGGCGATGACCCTGGTGACAATCATAAAACCGACTGACCGGCTTTTTTTAAGTCCACATTATTAGGATCTCGACTGACGTGCAAAAAGTACATAAAATAAGTTTCTAACATGGCAGGGCTAAAACTAAGACAAATGTTTTATTTGAAAGCCCACGTGGTCGTCCCTTATAACCGAGCAGAGCAGATTTGTCAAACGACTCGGATAAATCTTAGCTTTAAACACTTCTTTAACCGAATGGAGAGTTTAAACGACATTTAATTGAGAATTCCTGAGGTGACCGGACCAGTTGTTATATTTCGGGTAGCTATTACAGGTTTTTCGTGACTAACACGTATTACGTCCTGAAAGCGCACTCGCATTTCGTATTTTCAAAGGTCGTAAACAGTGCCTTTACTGCAAAGGAACGAGGACATGACGAAGACGTACCAAAATAGTTTAGAGAAAACCGCTATGCTGGTAACTACAAAAGTAAAGTCAAAGATGTCACGGAAACTTACCTTACTAACTGCAGAACAAGATTTACAGAGCAAATATGCTTTTCAAAGCTAGTTAATTTGATGATATATCCCGACTGGAGGATTAACATTTGTGTGCATGCCATTTTCCTGGCTTTGTTTTGAACTCTTTTATCCCGGTTTACAACCAATCAACCTTCACCTTGCCCAAGCACGGTAATCCTCCATGGTAAATGCAAAATGAATTACTTTGTTCCTGGTATCCTGTTTTAAAGCACTCTACAGTTTTCGTTCACAAAGCGTGCGAAGTAATTAATGGGTAATTAGTTCAAACCTGGCCAGTGAGATTTGAGAACGAGAAGTTTTGCATTAATTTGACTAAAAATGACTTGTTGCCCTGCTTCAGTTCGACGACTTGCACAGACAGACAGACAGACAGACAGACAGACAGACAGTCTGGTCTGGTCTGCTACAAAGCGACAACTGGATTACAATAAAGATGTCTAAGGACACAGATGCAATCGAAAAGGCTAAAGCCAAGCGGACAACAGCTAAAGGACGATTTACAAGAAAGAGGAACTTCCTCATCAAGTCAATAGAGAGCGATCAGGGAATTGAACCAGTTGAAACAAATTACGCAAAACTCGCTGAAGCGTATGATGAATTAGAGGGTAAGCATGAAACCTGTATTGACCTATTGCCGGATGAACAGTCTGAAGAAGCAGAAGCGTGGATGACAGAAGTCCAAGAAAAATTTAATGATGCGACTAATCGTAAAATCAAATATGTGGAACAAATCTTGTCAAAAGAAAGAACAACACGCGAGGACGCGGAGCGTCGAGAATACACTGACAAAGCACGAACAAGAAGGAACACAGCGCGCGCAGTTTTCGAAGCTTCGTACAAAAGTATTTCGCACGCGCTGCAATCGAAGGAAATTCCTAATTTTGCATTGAGAGATTTACAAACGCAAATAGAAGACGAATTTCAAGAATGCAAAAAATCAAACGCAGAACTGTTACAGTTATTATCGAGCGAATCAGCCGAAGCTGAAATGAATTGGATTGCCACAATCCAAACATTTTATCATGAAATAAATGAGAAAATAGTAGTAAGTTACACCAATGTAGAAGAAGCTAAGGGAACAAAACAGGAATCTACCGTCTCAGCTCCTTTTCTAAAATTGGAAAAGGTGCGAATGCCTCAATTTGACGGAGAACTGCGCAAGTATCCGCAATTTAAAAGGGACTTCAAGAAGCGAGTCATGACTCAGACGCAAAAGAGTGACGCAGCATACATCCTACGCACCTGTCTTGAGGGGGAGCCAGCGAGACTGGTGAACAGCGTCGACGATGACATAGATGAAATGTGGCAACTTTTAGACGAGAAATATGGAGACCCAGCCAAAGTCGCAGATGTTATCATAGATGGAATAAAGCGATTTAGAATACTCAGAGAAGGAGAAGACAAACGCTTTATCGACTTTGTTACACTCGTAGAGGATGGTTATAGAGATCTTAAGAGACTTGGATTGGAAACAGAGATCACAACAACAAGTTCGGTCAGCGTAATAGAGAAAGCACTCCCGGCAGATATTAAAAGAAAATGGTCCGAACTGGTAAGCTCACGTGACAGCCCGGTTGATAAAAGAAACAAATTTCCAAGTCTTCTCGACTTTCTGCAGAGTCAAAGAAGTGCTATTGAATACGAGAATGCTACACTCAGAGCAACTTCTAACAATCCATATCACACTAAAGGCGCAGCACACTACGCGGGAAGTATGACAGAAGAAAAGGAGGAAAACTACAAAGAACCCAAACCAAAATGCCTGATTCACGAGAACGGTAGGCACTGGACCTCTAATTGCCGACTTTATCAAGCAAAGACGATTGATGAAAAGAAGAATTTTCTCAAAGAAAAAGGAGCATGCTGGTCCTGTCTTAAGCCTGGCCACCGGCAGCGTATCTGTAGAATGAGAAGAGATTGTGGAGTAAATGGCTGCAAGAAGAGATTGTGGAGTAAATGGCTGCACAAGAAAACACCATCCATCAATACATGAAAACAATGAAAATTTACCTCAGCAAGCTACTGCTTCAGCCGCAAATAATGAAAATACACTACAGCAGGCTACTGCTTCAGCAAATGTTTGTAACAACTCAAGCATCGATACGTGCCTTCTTCAAATACAGAGAGTAGAGACTAAAAAGGGGACAGCTAATGTAATGTGGGACAACGCAGCCTCTCTTTGCTTTATAACCAACGCCAAAGCGAAACAAGAAAAACTCAAAGGAGTCAAAACGAGTCTTTCAATCGTGAAGATAGGAGGACAAAACGAGAAAATTGAGACAATGAAATACAAGCTACCACTTATGGACAAGCAAGGTCACGCCGTTGAGTTTGAAGTGTATGGCATCAATAAAATCACATCTGACATCGAGCACGTAAATGTAGAAAGCATCGCGCACCTATTTCGAAACGTCACAAAGGATGAAATAGCACGACCCATTGGTTCAGTTGATGTATTAATTGGATATGAGTACGCTGCTTATCACCCTGAAAGAGAGCAGAATGTTGGTCACCTCATACTACTGAAAAATCGCTTTGGGAGATGTGTTGGAGGAACGCATCCACTACTTAAAGAAGTGTACATGACTCATAATCTTGGAAACGCGATAGTCAACACGATTGTAGGCAAAGTCAACATAGAAGATTTTTACAATATCGAGGCCCTTGGTGTACAGTGCAAACCGAAGTGTGGGGGGTGCAAGTGTGGAAAATGCTCCTTGGGCGCCAAAGATTATACCATAAAAGAAGGACGTGAACTGGAATTAATCGAACGCAATTTAACTTTCAACAGTGACGACAGCACATGGACTGTTGAATATCCTTGGATAAAGGACCCCAACGATCTTCCTAACAACCGAAAAGTAGCGATGGCAAAATTAGCTGCTACCGAGCGACGACTGAGAAAAAACGCAGATCACGCGAGAGTGTATGACGAACAGATAAAGGACATGCTGACAAGAAATGTGGCAAGGAAACTCTCAAAAGAAGAATTGACAAACTACAAAGGTCCTACGCATTACGTTGCTCATCACGAAGTACTCAAGCCAGAATCTAAATCAACTCCTGTCCGTATAGTTTTCAACAGCAACGCGAACTATAGGGGACACGTCTTAAACGAGTATTGGGCAAAGGGTCCCGACTTGCTCAACAACTTGTTAGGAATCCTGATACGTTTCCGCGAAAACAAAGTTGCTTTTATCGGAGACATTAAGAAGATGTACGACACCGTGAAAACGTCGGAATTAGACCAACATACTCACCGATTTCTATGGCGTAACATGGATGGCACGAGAGAACCAGACACATATATAATACAACGAGTCTCATTTGGAGATAAACCGTCCGGCACGATCGCCACTATAGCACTGAGAAAAACGGCAGAGATGATGCGTAATGAATATCCAGAAGCAGCAGACATAATCCAAAACAACACTTACATGGACGATATAATCGAAAGCAAAGATAACATTACAATAGCCCATGAGCTCAGCCAAGACATAGAGAAAGCTATCATCAAAGGAGGATTTCAAGTCAAAGAGTGGATATTCTCGGGAGATATAAGCAAGCAAGAAGAAACAATAATGGTACAGAAGCCACATACGTCAACAGAAAAAATACTTGGGATCAAATGGAGTCCGTGCGAAGATCAGCTATATTTTGAAGTCAAGATAAAATTCTCATCAAAACGAAAGACAACTGCTTTACAAACAAACAACACAGCCACTGAAATCCCTCCTCAACAACTCACAAAGAGGATGATTCTATCACAGATCAATAGTGTATACGATCCTCTTGGACTGGCCGGTCCGTTCACTGTGAGAGCGAAAATTCTAATGCGGCACCTGTGGGGGAGTGATCAGAAACTAGACTGGGATGATCCCATTCCTGAAGAGAATAGAGAGAACTGGGTCACTTTCTTTAAAGATTTACAAGATATGGATCAAATACGATTCATGAGATGTATGAAGCCATCAGATACAATTGGGGAACCTATTCTCATAGTTTTTAGTGATGCATCTCAAGACGCATATGCTGTATGCGCATACGTACGATGGGAACTACAAAATGGTCAATTTGAAAGTAACCTGATTTTATCTAAGAATCGCCTGGCACCAATCAAAAAATTATCTATAGATCGTATCGAACTATGTGGAGCAGTATTGAACAAACGCCTCAAGACCTTCATAGAGAAAGAATGTAGGTACCGATTTCAAAGAACTTATCACATAGTTGACTCACAAATCGTACATGCTATGATACAAAAGAATTCCTACGGATTTAACACATTCGCTGCCACAAGAATAGGAGAAATACAAGAAGGAACAAACCCAACTGACTGGTACTGGGTAGAGAGCGAACATAACATCGCTGATTGTCTCACAAGAGGCAAGAAGCCTAGCGATATCGGGCTCGAAAGCATATGGCAGAAAGGACCCGAATTCCTAAAACAACCAGAAAACGAGTGGCCAATAACTCGCAATTATTTAGAACCACAACTACCAGAACGAGTCAAGACGGCGATGGCTACAAATATCAAAAGATTTGAAGATACCCTTGCAGGAAGAATTGACATCACCAAGTACTCGGATTATAACAAGCTATTAAGAGTGACTGCAAGAGTTATTAAAATTTACGACAGAAACCCCAAAGCATCACTAAAAAACGCGACAAGCGATCTCATCCCGCTTGATATAGAAAAGGCTGAATTATTCTGGATCCGCGAAGCTCAACAGAACATGGGGAAGGATATCCAAAACGGAAAATACAAACGATTATGCCCCAAGATGCGTGAAGATGGTGTATATGTAATCAGAGGGCGTAGCGAATTATGGATGGAGATGAGCTACAACAAGAGAAAAGTGATACTCCTACCATATGATCACCCATTCTCACGTCTATTTATAGAACATAAACATAGAATAGGGCATCATGGCGTTTTAACTACAGCCAGCAAAGTACGCACCAGATACTGGATTCCAAAACTCTTGAAACTTGTGAAATCAATCAAGTCAAAATGCGTCATTTGTAGAAAACTTGATAAAAGGGTCAGTGAACAAGTTATGGGCAACCTTCCAACTGATAGGCTCAAACCAGCCCCACCTTGGTACAGTACGGGTATCGATCTATTTGGACCCTACAGAATTCGAGATGAAGTAAAGAAAAGAACAACATCTAAGGCGTATGGAGTGATATTTAATTGTTTAGGAACAAGAGCCGTCTACTTAGATATAGCGGCAGACTATAGTACAGACAAATTTTTAATGGTACTTCGACGATTCGTGTCGCTACATGGTTACCCATCTAAGCTATTATCCGATAATGGTACTCAACTGGTTGCAGCGAATAAAGAACTCTCAAATATTTCAAAGAAATGGGATTGGAAACATCTAAAATGTTTTGGCGTAACTGAAGGATTTGAGTGGATCTTCACATCTGCTGACGCACCCTGGCAAAACGGAATCACAGAAGCTCTTATTAGATCTGTAAGACGAGCAATTCATGCTTCCATCGGCGATAGTATTTTAACATTCTCGGAATTACAAACCGTACTTTACGAAGTCGCCAATTTACTTAATGAAAGGCCAATAGGGAGACACCCTACGTCACCTGATGACGGTAATTATCTTTGCCCGAATGATCTATTACTTGGCAGAGCCACGTCACGAGTGCCAAGTGGCCCCTTTGGCGAGAAAGCGAGTAACAGACAACGGTTCGCATTTGTTCAAACAATAATCTCTACCTTCTGGAAGAAGTGGACGAGAGACTATTTCCCAAGTCTGCTTATAAGACAGAAATGGCATACGTCCCATAGAAACATGAAGACAGGAGATATTGTCTTAATCCAAGATTCCAATTTAATCAGAGGACAATGGAAACTCGGTAAAGTCTCAAATACACATCCAGGAACGGATGGAAAAGTACGCAAAGTCGACGTACAATATAAAAACCTCAATGCAGATGAACCTACTACGAAATATAAAGGCAAAGGCTATATTACTGTACAAAGACCTGTACAACGACTGATATTACTTCTACCCATTGATGAACAATGAGTGAACTCTCAATTTACTTAAATGTACTTACTAAACCTCATTACAGACAGGGGAGTGTATTGTTAAATATGAAATTCATTAAGCGCAAGATAATCACAGTAATTAAGGACGCAACATTCGAACATTAGTATAATGCGATGACATAACAAATGTAATTAACAGCTTTACGACTTGCAAGTCAGAGGAACTATGAAACGCCACTGGGTAAATATATTTCTTTGGTTTAAACTAACATTCGCTTTTCACATACTAACAATTCCCTGTAATTTAGATTTTGAACACTACACTCCATGCGATGGTTGTTAATAAAGGAGTTGTTTGAAACCGTGGATCAGATTAATCCTCTACTGGCAACACAGAGCCTTTATTTCAGCACGATTAAAAATTAAAGCTCTGCAGCTTGCGGGGTCGTGCAAAATAATAAAAACTAGAATAAAAATTCCCTATATATTCAATGTTCTTTATAAAAAGGACCATTTAAAGAAACCTCTCCATAAACTGTGAAATCCAAGGGTGAACTTAACGGGGAATAACCTCTGAGGTTTCATCATGAACACGCACAAAATAAAATTCAAACGAACGACGAATACTTGCCGAGTCTTGTTATCTTGAAGGAAATCATGCGTTACACTAATAGTGTCACTGAAAACCATTTCAATACTGTCCCGAGAACGACAATTTTAAGTAAACGTGCATCAGGAGAGTGCATTTTTTATTTCAAAGAAGTGGACGTATCTATGAAAACACATTCCATTAGTTTCTGGCAGGTTTGGAAAAATGAAAATAGACCGCGGCAAATTGTCTTGAACCCAATCATGCATTGCATGGACCTGAAAAACCGGCTAGTACTTTCCCTCAAATGATAATTGGTGGAAAGAAATGTTTAATATAAGGTCTGAATCTGATATGCAGCATATCAAATCGGCGCATCGACTTTTGCGTCAAATGTCACCACTGACACACAGGGTACAGAGGAGAGAAGTTCGAGCAGAACATTTAGTGTTCCTTGTGAAAGACAACCGACATACTTGCGTTACTCGCGTTACCTAGATTTTTACCGCAGGTCAAATTACTGTGGGCTCTTAGGATCACCGAGATCGACTTACTTACTTACTTACTTACTTAAACTCACTCACTCACTCACTCACTCACTCACTCACTCACTCACTCACTCACTCACTCACTCACTCACTCACTCACTCACTCACTCACTCACTCACTCACTCACTCACTCACTCACTCACTCACTCACTCACTCACTCACTCACTCACTCACTCACTCACTCACTCACTCACTCACTCACTCACTCACTCACTCACTCACTCACTCACTCACTCACTCACTCACTCACTCACTCACTCACTCACTCACTCACTCACTCACTCACTCACTCACTCACTCACTCACTCACTCACTCACTCACTCACTCACTCACTCACTCACTCACTCACTCACTCACTCACTCACTCACTCACTCACTCACTCACTCACTCACTCACTCACTCACTCACTCACTCACTCACTCACTCACTCACTCACTCACTCACTCACTCACTCACTCACTCACTCACTCACTCACTCACTCACTCACTCACTCACTCACTCACTCACTCACTCACTCACTCACTCACTCACTCACTCACTCACTCACTCACTCACTCACTCACTCACTCACTCACTCACTCACTCACTCACTCACTCACTCACTCACTCACTCACTCACTCACTCACTCACTCACTCACTCACTCACTCACTCACTCACTCACTCACTCACTCACTCACTCACTCACTCACTCACTCACTCACTCACTCACTCACTCACTCACTCACTCACTCACTCACTCACTCACTCACTCACTCACTCACTCACTCACTCACTCACTCACTCACTCACTCACTCACTCACTCACTCACTCACTCACTCACTCACTCACTCACTCACTCACTCACTCACTCACTCACTCACTCACTCACTCACTCACTCACTCACTCACTCACTCACTCACTCACTCACTCACTCACTCACTCACTCACTCACTCACTCACTCACTCACTCACTCACTCACTCACTCACTCACTCACTCACTCACTCACTCACTCACTCACTCACTCACTCACTCACTCACTCACTCACTCACTCACTCACTCACTCACTCACTCACTCACTCACTCACTCACTCACTCACTCACTTACTTACTCACTTACTTTCTTACTTACTTACTTACTCGGCACTTCGTGCCTCGTTCGGAAAGCTTGGCTTTCCGAAGAAAAGCCGTTGCCCTTCGGGCAACGTGTCAGGCGACCACAATAATTTGACCTACGGTAGAAATCTAGGTAACGCAAGTAACGTAAGTTCAGTGCAAATTATGTCGGTTACTTCGGTTGTCTTTCGCAAGGAAAACTAAACGTTCTGCTCGAACTTCACTCCTGTGTACCCTGTGCTTACATGCAGAAAATGCATAAATAAGTCTTGTTACATGGCAGGGTGCTTTAAACATGAGATACCCACGTGGTCGCCCTTTACCGAGCAGAGCAGATTTATCAAGCGTGTCGGACAAAATCTTAGCCGATTCTTCTTATCGAATGGGGAGTTTACACAACATTTAATACAGTGATAATTCTTGAGTATACCGGACAATTTGTTCAATTAAGGGGAGTCTTTGGGTTGCATGAGTTGTATGGTGAGCGCACTTGTGATTTAGACCTTATAAGGAACTGTAAAGCGCCGAGGACATGCCGGAAAAGTTTAGAGGAAAACACTGCTATCGTATCCACATTTGGTAATCACCCCCAAATTGGTAGTTAACTAAAAAAAGTAAAGTCAAAGATGTCGAGAAAGTCCAAACTCCCGTGTGAAATGAAGAGGAAAAACAACAGTAAGTGCTTTCCAAAGCTAGTTAACTATATTATATATTCTGACGGAGGATTAACATTTCTGTTTATGGCTCCCACCTTGCTCTAGCGCAGCAATCCTGGATGTTATTTAATCGGTAACACAAAATGAATTGCTTTGTCTGAGACTTCATCTGAACACGCACAAAGAGAAAATTCAAAGGAATGACAACTACTTGGCGAGTCTTGTTATCTTGAAGGTTGCGTTACGCGTTACGCTAATACTGTCACTGAAATGCATTTGTATACTGTACCGAGAATGACAATGATAAGTACATGTGCATCAGGAGGGTATATTTCAAAACACATTCCGTTAGTTTCTGCCAAGTCCGGAAAAATGAAAATAGATCTTGGCAAATAGCCTTGAAGCCAATCATGCATTACGTGGTACCTAATCCCTCAAACGATGATTGGTGAGATATGTATAAGGACTAACTCTGATGTGCGGCATAACAAAGCGATGCCCCCCACATTGGCATAGATCGCTAAACCTAGTAGACATTCTGATAGCTGTTGATTGATGCACCAGCGGTGAAGGATTATGATTGATTGAAACGCTGAGAACAGACCGAGAAAATACCTGTGCAGCCCAAGGGCTGAGAGCACATGCCGGACATGCAGCTTAAAAGTTCTTATTATTCCTGATTATTAATGGGAAAACATAAAAAAGACCGCTTCTTTTTTCAACAGAAAATTCAAAGCAAAGCAAAGAGCAAATCCCAATTAAATTATACTTTAACGCATTGTTCTGAAATGAATTGCTTTGACTTTTGTTGAATACTAACAAAGCTGTTGTAATATCTGTATGAATGGTGGTGTCTTTGCGACTTATGCTCGAAATGTCTTTGGTAAGCTTTGCTCGAAAATGAAACTTTGGATTTGTCAACTGAGTTGATAAGGTAAACTGGACACATTAAAGAAATATTCCTACTAACAGTGGAGCTCCACCGCTCTCTAGATAAACCAAGTGGAACCCACAATTCTTCGATTCGCTCTAACGAAGAGCTGACGCTCGAAACGTCATATTCAATTTCTTCACGGTGGCCAAATATAAACCTTATCCAACTCATTTAGACTGCGAGTAGTCTCTAATTTTGGCGATAGTGATTGTGGGGTGAGCGAAATACGCACGCATGCGCGCGAACTTTGGAGGAGACGCGACGCGAGGGGAGAAATTTGGCGTGCGTGCGTGTGTATCATCGCCAAAATTAGAGACTAATCGCAGTCTACAATGCATTTGATAAATCCATAGTTTTGTGTTTCACTTCCCCACCGACGCAGCACCACAGTCTTTAGAAACCAACCGCCTTGTTTGCTCAAAAACGATTGAACTGTTGCTGGTTATCGCTTTAGATTAATTGAAGTTTATTTCCCCACGGGACGATAACTTGAGTGGTGCCGTGATTTTTGATCATGACAAATTTTAAAAACAACGTTCTAGTAAGTCAAAGCTATCTGTTTCCAGTTGTATTCCCTATTGCTAGCAAAGATCTGAGATCATTTGAGCTCATATTTGTTTGAAATAAAATTAAGTTTCACAAGAGGTTGGACCCAAACGAAGCTTAAAGAACGTCTCCATCTTCCGTACTCGTACAAATCCACTCCAATCGAAAGACGGGCGTCATAAAGCAAATCATGCGTTGCAGTTACTAGTACTGAAAATCAAAACTAATGGAATGTCGCCTGTGAACTACCTGCATTAGCTAAGTGCACTAAGTGTACTTCCACATTTACCATTCACCATTTTCAGCCTCAAGACGAACACTGATTCTATAATAATAAAGTTATCTTAGCTTATTTTATAGTATCTTTTTTTATTGAAGGCATTTTATAATATCTTTCTTTTTTATTGAAATGCGCCTATTTAACAGAACACATTCTCTTGCTATCAGTAGAACACTTGGCGAATTTTATATCTCTCTCAGACACTTGGGAGAGCTTGCTCCGAAGACAAATTACGGCCATGACCTGAGTGACGATCAAAAACGGTCAAGAAAATAAGTGAGTGACACTTTTCAGTTTGTCTACCTGAGACGGCCGATAAATAGAGTTGCAAGCAAAATGTAAAGATCGCATTAAGCATCACTGCTGACATGCAGAAAACGCACAGACAGGTCTCGTATCATGGCAGGATGACCTGAAACTCTGAAAACTGACCTGGTGTGAGTAAATTACTCATTAAGTTCTTTCCTCGCCTTGAAAACTAAAACCAAGTTAAAGACATTCTTTAAGCCTGTGTTTTTCCAAGCTCCAGTGAAATTCAATTTCATGAAAAAAAAAATGAGCACCCTTTTAAACTCATTTTAAAAGCGAGTTTCACTTTCCATTGCTCGATCACTGAGTCAAATCATGATAACCAAATCGCGTTTTCAAAACAGTCATGTGCACATTGCAGTAACAGTCGGCTAAACACCGATTCAAAACGTTTATTAATCGCTGAGTTTCAGACGTCCGCACATCCCCGCAGTGCGCGGGCCGTTTACTTTGTTTTGTTGACGAAAACGTCCTCGCACTTAACGCGTACTACCTGAAACACAAAATAATTTTACACAAACACGCGCTTTGACAAGAACCAATCACTCTGCGCTTAGAATCTTAAACATTGTCTATTTCTGTAAACTGCTGATTGCAACTGCAAGAAATGATTTGATTTCAAAACAAAATTGAAAACGTACAACTGATCAGTTGCAAGGTATTGGTGAGGAAAGCTTTCCAATACTTCTCCACTGGGTGGCTGGGTGTAGGAGAGGGTAGCTTAAATTGCCGAATCAAGTGAGCCTGATTGTAGGCTTTATACGGCATGAAAAGGTTAATGTAAAGAATTTTAGACAAGCAAAAGCAAACATTAAATTCCGACCTTTCGGAGTGGCCATGACGCCATTGCCAAGGTAACTTGAGGCCGCGTGTGAGAAACTAGGTTATCAGTATTCATTTATTTAAAGCGTATGCACGAAGTGCGACGAATAGTAGCGACATGTCGCGAATTATTTATGAATAGGTTCTTCAGTTAAACTTTCAGTTTCTGAATCACTAATTGCACGTGCATTAAATCGTGTGTCACGGATATCTTGTGACTTTTAAGCATTTTCAAATTAAAAAATACTGTCGAAGTCCGGCCCTTTTTTTAGGGAGCGGTCATTAATTATTGGGGGGGGGGGGGGAGGGCCGGTAAAATTTCACAAAGGAGGGCCCAAAAATATTAACCCTCCCTCAAATTAAGGTAAAAAAATCTTGGCCCTCCACACAACATCAGCCTAAACAATTGTTACCCTCCCCCAAAATGGGATTGGTTGCTATTCGATTTCTTCTAACATGGAAGTCAATTTGAACACTAACAATTTGAAAAATTCATGGTGAGATACCAATAAGCTAACCAGCAAGGACAAAGCGTGCGATTTTTAAGCTGTACGCACGAAGAGAGTATTTCGAGAGCCGGAGGCCCCCCTCTAGGGGAGTCTGGGGGCATGCTCCCCCGGAAAATTTTGAAATTTGGAGTCTAGGAAATGTCATTTTCTGCGTTTTTTCGGGGGGACTTTTTCAGTAAATAAATACGTAGTAAAACGCAATAGTAGTTGTTTATTTTATTTATGTGTCAGCCAATTGGATAAGTGTTTTCGGTAAGGCTACAGTATGACAAAAAAGGAAAAATGGTGACGCCATTGTTGACAGTTCACAAGCAAAGTCTACCATTCAGACAGGTAACCTCTGTTACTACACCTTCAATGTCAACGTCCTTGATCTTATGGATGTGTAGAAGTAAGGGAGCTCAATCTTTTGTTACTCATAGTACTTCAAAGAGGAGTTTTTAGCCTTATCATCAGCACAAAAGCTACGTTCAGCAGTACATGTTGAGACAGGATACGTTAACAGTGTTGCAAGCACAACATATACTACGGGATAAAACTGGTGGTTTGCGTGGTCAAGAGTCTCCACCAAAGCCTTTGGCCTTACATGCTGATCATTTCCGCTCCATTTTTGTGCCTCCACCTTGTGACTTGCTTCTTTCCATTCGTAATGGAATAATAAAAAATTTTCCATAAAGTTGCATCACTATGATACGAAATAATATAACAATTCAATGATAAAAATGCCTTCAGGCAATAGAAATATATTTTTCTCGCATTTCAGCTGTACGCCCGTGCGTATACGTGCATGTATGGACGCTACGCCCCTGAATTCAGAGAAGTATTAAAGATAACGGCAAATTACCTGTGGCAAAGTATGCCTGGACACAAGTGCGCAGCCACGTAAACTTGGTTCCGAATTAGTATAAACTCTTTAAAAACATGAAGTCAGGTGTGTATTTAAAAACGCTGCCAAGAAAACATTCAAATGGTTGAAATTTTGACATTCAAAGTATTCCGGGGTTATTTTTGCGGCGGCATTTCTTTTACCGTCTGGTGACAAGTGATTAAATAGAAACTTTGAAATTTCCCGCTCCGTCATGAAAAATCCAAAGCGTTTGCTTTCCCCTTCCATGTCCTGCAAATTCGACCAGATCTTGTTGTATGTAAAAGTGTGGTAATGCTCTCCTCCTCCCCCTCCTCCTCCTCCTTCCCCTCCTCCACAACTGCTTCCCCTTGGTCTTCAATTTTATCATACACTTCGTCAAAATCCCCTCTATCGCCAACATCACTTCCAATTTCCTGCACCGCAACATCGTCATCATCACCATCATCATCATCATCATCGTCGCTATCACTGTCTTTGGGAACTTGAAGGCTATCAGGAACCAGCGACCTACCGATGCCTGCTGTTATGACATCCACTTTTTCTCGTTTTAACGTCCCCCTTTGATATCTTCAACTTCCGCTTAGCAATGTACATGTCCAGTACAGCAACTTTCAGGTTTTTAATTTTCGTTCCCTGTATATGGCTTCGTAATCTTCGTAATCTTCAAAGCGTTTCCGCTTCTCTTCTCGGCAGGTTTGCCCCCTTCCTACTCTCCGCTCTCCGAGCAAATAAAATCTGTAATTTAAGATCCTTTCGTAGGATGGATTTCTCCTTCGGGAAAATCATGTACCCAAACCACATAACTCGGGAACTGTCAGGCAGAACTTGCTGTGTATAGAAACTATTGAAACATCCCTTAAAAAGCTTGAAAAAGATCTCAAGGAACACCTCAAAACAACCATACACTCTTCTGGCCAGATTTTGACTGGGTGCAAAACTGCTCATGACTTTGTCGAATTGTTTGAATTGCAATGCTATGAAAAGGAAGTTAGACAGTGTACGCTCTGGACTAGTCGAGTTGCAGCAAACTTGCGAATCAGCGTTTAAACACACATTTTCTGCAACGAAAAGGAAGTCGCGATCAAGTAAACAGAACAGCAACAAGAGGAAGAAACTGAAAAAGGTGAGACGTTTAGCTAGAATGGATGAGATTAAGAAAGATTGCGGCAGAGCTGCCAGAAGGAAAGACGTGCACAAAGGAAATGGGCCGCTGCGTTGATATCTTCAGGATGTAGTCTTTTAGATGACACTGCAAAATCCGAACTTCATAGGTTATTAAGTTTTGCTGGAACTGAAAGTGGCGACGACGCAAATTATGACGATGAAAGTGATGGCGAGGCAAGTGATGCTGCTGCAGATGATGGCAATGAAAGTGACAGCGACAAAGCTGATGATGGGGCAGGTGATGGTGTTGAAAGTGATAGCGACGAAAGTGATGACGATGCAGGTGTCAGATTGCTTTGAAAGTGATGGCGATAAAGGTCATGGTGATGAAATTCATGGTGTCTAAAGTGATAAACTGTCATTTATATTTTTCGTTGTTACTGTTAGCCTGTCGAATCTTAAAATTATTCAGAAAGTATATTATTTATGAAACTTTGGTGGCTATTTGGTTTGTTTATTACCGTATAACATAACGAGATGCATGTTTTCCAGCTTTTTACAAGCATTGTATAAACAAGGAAATGCAACATCCCTCAATTTTCTATCTGTTATTTCATTATATTAATGACCAATCAAAACGATCTGACTGATTCTTGTTGAGTCCAAGCTTCAACAAACTAGACGTCAATAATGGACTATTTCAGCTATATTATGAAGCATGCGCACACTCCTGTGAAGTGTCCACAACTGCCAGCATTCAAAGGGTGCTGAGTGCTGGTAGTGGTCGGACATTTCTTAGGCGGAGCACGCTTCATAACACAGCTAGAATGGTCGTTTGAAGTCGACCTATGTTAAGAAATGTATATATTTATATAAAAAAATATATTGTTAGGCGCCCAAACATTTATCACCGTTCCTTAACGTAAGCTCAAAAACATATGACCCTCCCCAAATGGGAGCCCAAAAAACCCTGGCCCTCCCCCTAAATTTTACCACCCCCCCCCCCCCAATAATTAATGACCGTTCCCTTACGTTCAAACGTTAACAGAAACTTTTAAGAAGTTTTCCAACAAAACAAAACAAACTTAAATAATACTCCTTATAGCTAACGTAGAGCTTCAGAAACGCTTATGTTCTTCAATCCAAATATTTGCGATCTCTTAATTGCAACGTGGACAGTGTACAATAGTTCCTAGAATTTAAATTCCACAATTAGCATAATCTTACCTAAAACATTCGTGTTTATTCGGTAAGCCTTCGGAAGCCCTAAAACCACCAATTTTGTGTCCAAGAATACAGCGCGGATGTAGAATTTCCTGAGCTGACACAACAAGCAGATAAAGTAGGTGTATTGTAGATTGTCATAACAGAAGCAATTTTTTCAAACAGGCTTTTTAACAAAATGTAGATGGCTTCAAATTTAACCAAGGAGGATTTTTACGTTTTACCCACTTAAAGGCTTACACCTTCCAATGGAACTTGAAATCCTATATTCGGCTTCTGTTGTGACACAATAGAGGTTTTAACTGATCAGTGAGTGGTAAAATCAAAAAGTGTTGTCTTCTCCACGAGAGGAAAACTTGGGCACGGAATCTCGTTTTACAAAACCTTAACTTTGGGAGCTCATAGCATCGCAAAGAAGCGCAATCTATCAAACTAAAAACAACCTTGCTGCATTTCTACCATTCCCCAAGCTTTCTGTAAAGTTTCAACGGACTCGGCTCCCAAATGTTCAAGATAAAGAGTTTTTTTAACGTAAGACCTCCACCAAAATCTCGTTGCCTTATAAATTTATTCACGACCAGCTTGTCACCAGCGGCCTTAAACAAAATGTCTAGAGGCAGTGTGGGTGCTAAATTAGCGTAATTGAGAGTGCGAAAATAAATCCGAGTGGATTCAGATTGCACGTTTAGATTGGGTTTTAGTTGCAGTTTGCATTTTGTTAAAGTTACCTTGACAACGGGGTCATGACGACTCCGAAACGTCGGATTTTATAGTTTGTTTTTGCTTGTCAATGTTTTGTAAAGATTGATAAAAATTTTAAATTAGCAAATTACAATTTAAAATAAAAGTTGTATTTTTTTAATAGGACACACTTTCCATTTTGTTTGGCTAAAGTACGATTCACCAGACTCCACACTCGCTATGGATGTTACTAAAACGAGGAATGGGGAATGGGGAATGGGGAATAGTGGTCGGCGGTAATAACTGAAAAAATAAGTTGGAGTCTGCGCAGTACGGTGAAGAGACGAGGATTACACACGGTAAGTGAAAGATGGAAGGTAAGAATATTCATCTGTCTCCGGGGGCATCTGTCAGTTTTTCCCGAGTTTTTGGAATTAATGAATTCCTGTTTAGTAAAATAATCAAAACTATTGATTTGCAGGTAATGTTAACGATCACGAGATTATCGTCATAGACAGGTTGGTATAAAAAGATTCGTATCGCTTTAAGTACACTCGCTTCGAGTGCTTCGAATATAAAAACGAGTAAATGATCTCTGTATTTTGACGTTTTAGCGACGAGCCAAGGACAGAAGATGATTCTGTTTCCCACTGGCGAGGATGAATCTTTGTTTAAGGTATGAAAACGTAAAATACGGCTTGAAAATTCAAACCGACCGCTGCCGAACTATTAGAGCACTTGCCATCAAATTTTGAATTGATTTTTAATGCTGTTCAAATTTGAGTTACAATCTAGATTTAATTATTTTTCGCAGAAAGAACTGAGCAAAGTGACTGCAGTATTGAGCTTGAAAATACCCCATAGAAAAAGCATTGGTTGCTGAAAAAAACAGGCAAACATTAAAAGGTAGGTTCGTGAGAACTTTACCCTACATCAAAATTATAGTCAATTAGCAGCATTAATTTCTAATATTGCATATTTAATTCTGAAACGTGGCCTTGGTTTGTATTTTCCATTTGTAGGTGTAAACAAACGCATGTTAGGCGTACTGATTATCAGATGACTCCGAATTATCAGATGACTCTGATAGCGACAGTGACCCTCCCCCAGAGTATGTGTGCTTTTTTAGTCATTTATTATAGTTTGATTTGTGTTTGAGTAAAGAGTTTGCTGTGAATAACTAAACTTTTTTGTGAATCAAAAGTTTGTATTTTGTCCTGCAATATGACAATAGACATAGCCTGTTCCAGGCGTTCAGATAGTGGAACGCGAGCGAAAAATATAGCGAGCGAAAGAGCAAGAAAAAACGAGGGGAGACTGGGGAAGAGGACGAGGGAACGCCTGTGAAATTAATTCTAAAAAGCCCATGCCGCCCACTTTAGACCGCCGACAGCGGCAGAGAAACATGAAACCAGCGTCAGGTCAAAGTAAATAAGAAAGTTATGTAATTATACTCACCGAAATAGGTTTCACCCGAGTTTGAACTGGAAGCGTTGGGAATGAACATTGCAAAATTTTCTGCGATACGGAAACGCAAATGTCATCTCCGCTACTGGACCAATAAAGGTAACGAGAATCGCAGACGGCTTTATATACACATCGGTTTATCAAATTGATGAATGGAAAGCTTTTCACTCTGTGACGGAATGAACTTCGTCGTCTTCATCGATTGCAATGGGTATGTTTGTTGTTGTTCTTTTTTCCATTCCTTAGACAGCAGGCTTTCAGGTCTTTCATAAACAATCTAGCCGATCCATTTTTCCTGCTCCTTCTTCGTCTTCTTCTTCTTCGTCTACTCCGATAGCCAGCGCTCTAATTCCGATGCTTTGAAGCTGTTCTACTTGGTCTTTCATGATTGCGACAAGCGGAGTGACCACAATTATCTTAGAAACAGCGCTTCTTTGCAAGGCGTTGATTAACCATGGAAACAGTTGAAAGATCAAGCTATTTCCAAATCCTATTGGAAGAATGGTAATGAGACCTCTTCCCAGAAACACGTTTTGAAGACAATCTTTTTATTCCATTTGTAAAGTATCCACATTTGGGAAATCGTCAAGCGCTTGCCGTGCAGTTATTCAACCGCACGTGACTCGATGGAGGATGACCTTCGCACGGGCACGCCATATCGCATTTCTTGTCTGCGTCAACAACCCTCTGGCGTTGACAGGAGGTGTCAAATTTGGGCAATCAGAGGGTATACCAGATTCTGGTATACCGTCATGAGCTTTTTAAAATTAATTTCACAGGCGTTCCCTCGTCCTCTCCCCCAGCCTTCCCTCGTTTTTTCCCGCTCTTTCGCTCGCTTTATTTTTCGCTCGCGCTCCACTATCTGAACGCCTGGAACGGGCTACAATAGACACAAAGGTGTTAAAGTGCCCTAGAATTGTTGACCTTATCATCCAAGAGAGATAAAATCAGTTTAGAGTAATATTTACACAGGTAGTTAATAGTCCACAACCAGATATTTGTATATGATACCCTGAAGTGGCAATAAAATTGGCATTTAAATTATAACGTTTTTATTGTGGGGTTTAAATTAGTTTAATTGCAAATTTAATTTTGACAAAAAATATTCCACGCAAAATTTTCAATTAGGATGTAGCTACAATGAATGTACGGCAAATATATAAGACAATCTTGTCATACTACGTCTGAGTGAGACAATGAGATTCCATTTTTAGACATCCTTGTGCAACGCTGCCCGAACAACACTTTCGTGACATCCATCTACCGGAAGAAGACATTAACTGGCCTTAACACCAAATGGGATTCGTTTACTCCGCGCAAGTATCAAGCTCAGATGTATCAACCAGTTCCGAAACAACCTAAAAGATCAGCTCTAAGATATTGCTATGGAAAAGAAAATTGAAATTGTTAACCAGGTTTTTGGTTACAATGACGGTTCTGGGGTATACATCGAGGGAATCTTAGATGCTGACTCAGATGAAGTCTTTGAAAGTCTCTATGAGTCAGTGAGGGATGAATGGTAGGAAATATCGCCTTCTTTTGTGGCCTGGTTTGAGTCTAAAATTCCTATGATCAAAGAGTCCATGATAGCAAATGTCAGAAAGGCGACAGGCTTGGGCTCCCCACCGGCCAAGTTTTACACTCATAGCTCAGAGAGCAACAACCATGTCATTAAGTATAGAGAGCGCTATCGGGAAGTGTCCTTGCCCCGGTTTGTCTGGGACATGAAACAACTGAGAAGGGATTATGACGACGACTTTGTCAAAGCTATCACTGGTCGTGGTGAGTATAGAATGAAATATTCGCATCTTGAACTCACCACCGACCAGTGGTTTAACATGAATATAAAGCAAAGGGACACATACGTGAGAAAACTTCAGAGTTTATCTATGCTTAAAGTACTCCAGGGTGAGAGTAGTCCTCTCCAAAGCGTAGGATTGAGAACCTCGACAGGATCCGAATCGTGTGGTTTATCCTGTTCCTTTAGGACGCTACAGAGCCCCCTTGATGAGGCGGTTCGTGAGAACATGTGGAAAAAGGCTGCCGGACTTGTTGCCTCTCCTAGTTCGATTCAGCGTGCTCCTTACTGTGAAAAGGAGGTCCCAGCCACGCCCGTATTTTTAGTCGTAAGCGGAACTAATTCTCGTGAGTTTTACGCCGTTGAGTGTGATCCTTCACTTTCAATAGTTGCCAAATGTTCCTGTGGTGGTATGCATGAAGTCATCTGGAATATGCTCGCATGCTTTAGCTGTCTGTGAGAAACAATGTTTGCTTTCGCAGTTTTTGCTGTACTATAGTACTACGAATTCAAGTGTAAAATTGACTAACATCAATTTAGGGGATAAAGAAGACCGTCGCTGTGTTGGAAGAAAACCAAACCAGCCTCGTAAGCGTTCTAAAGGCACAATGCTACAAAATGAAGTTGTTGTAGAATGTCAGAAGGTTTTTGCCAGCAATTCAAGCGCGCACTATAAAGCAGCAAGCCAACTGTCTGATGCACAAAGCCATGCATCTAGCCACCTTCAATCCTTTGAGCACGATGAAAGATTTTCCACGGATATCCCTGGGTCTGCCTTCAGACATAGCACTGAAAGGAGTCAAGTGTCTAGTTTCGAAGAAGCGGGAAGGCAATTTTCCTTCCTAGGATTTATTTATGATACTAACGTAATGCAAACGGCAAATGTCTACACGGCAGAGGGGATGTCTGCTGCCCATCTCCAAAATGTGGCTGATTTGGTAACTGTCAATTTTTACCCCTCACAAGGACCTGTTTTACATATCTAAAGCCCCCAATCTTTTCACCAAATGAGGCCAGCCAAACTACCTTTCCCGAAGTCGAATTTAAATTATGACGTGGGTACCATTTGGGGTAACGTGAAAAAGTGCTTTGGGTGTAAAAATGAATTTCTTCCTACTCCCGCCCCAGATAATCAATATGTTCTGGTCAGATTGGAGTCTGACTGGTATTTTAACAGACTTGCGGTTGGGACGCAAGTCCAGCCGATATTACCATATGTTGCCGCAGTGTGTTAGAAAAAATAACCCGCACTTTCACCTACACAAATAATCGTCCCACCCAATACACCAGGAAATGTAAAAGCGGTTTTGTTTGAAACGTTTGTTGTGTATCTTCAGATCTTTCAATCAGGCAGTTTTTGTTAAATATTGGGTTTATCAAGGAACAAAACTTGTGGCTTGCATACTTAAAAAGCCTTTTTTTCATTAGACCTGTTTAAAATGATGTACTACAGTCAATGTCATTAATCAAAATCCGCGTAAATTTTTATTTGCCATCGACAAAGTAGCCACAACTTGGCAAAGATGTCAAGGAATAAAGAAACTAAGGTTAATCTAAGTTAATTCCCTCATTTCACTTGTAATGCTATTGGATGCTTTTGCCTGTGCAGCACAAAGTTTGAAACAGACCTGATGTTTTGAGTTGTTAGGGATCAGCTTGCGTAAAGAAAATGTAAAAGCTATATACATTAAGGCCTTAATTTAAAGGAGTGGTACCTACAGTTTAATACCTGAACGGTTTTGCTCACAGGTTTATCGTCCTCTTTGCCTGTGGTGGGCCGTGATTTAATTTTTTCCCTTGTTGTTTCCTTTAAAGCTTGCAATAGCGGTTTTACAGAAGTGAAGTTTGACTCGTGTATAAGTGTTGGAGAAGAGAATCTGGCTCGCAAGATGAACATCATGTTCTTATTTTCGACTGCGTGTATTTCAATTTCATCTTGATTTCTTGCTAGGCTACTTTGAAAGCCGACACAGCCATTCAAAATAACAGTCCACCACACAGGAGATGGTCAAAACTGTAGTTGAGTTGATTGTTTATATTGGTTTAGCAAAGAAGCTGTAAAGGCACTGAAAAGCCATGTCAACCTTTATGTTACGTTCATTAACTTAAAAAAATGATTTCTTAAATTGTGAACTTATTTTGCATTTAATTATCGAGTGATAAAATAAACGTTAACTAGTAAAATTTCCTTTGGGTGTGTCACCGCTGTCCTTTCCCCTGCGTGCCACCCCGTCGGTATTATTTAAACTGAACTCGGATACAACGAATTTTAATACTTTTGTCACCATTCGAGTTGCTCTTGTTTGAGATGCCGTTGTAAACTAACTGGTGCGATCATTTTAGGAACTTTTTTGCTTCACAGACCTAACTCCAGAGGTCCCACGAGAGCCCACAGGAATAATAATAATGACTTTATTACCGTGTCAAACAAGAATCTAGCAGAGGGAATTTCCCACTGCTAATAGAGGACACCTAACTTTCTAAAATACAACCTAAAAATACAAAACGAATTAGCACAGAGTTAACACTAGAATACTAAGAGTTAGAATTAAAAACTACTAATGATTACTCACACAAAATACATACTACAAAAACTCCATTTATAACACGTACGATCATCTCCATTTATAACACGTACGATCATCTCGCTTTGCGAGAGTAATGCCATATCACTGTAACCATTTCCTGATTACGTCTTCAAACTGCCCCTCTTTGTTGATTCTCGTTATCTGGTCCAGAATCCGTATCTCCATGCTTTTTCTCTGAGGTATTTTCAAGGGAAGAACAGCTCAATATTGCAGTCACTTCGCTCAGTTCTTTCTGCAAAAAATAAATCTAGATTGTAACTCAGATTTCAACAGCATTAAAAACTCAATTCAAAATTTGATGGCAAGTGCTCTAATGGTTCGACAGCGGTCGGTTTAAATTTTCAAGCCGTATTTTACGTTTTTGTACCTTAAACAGAGATTCATTCTCGCCAGGGGGAAAAATAGAATCATCTGTCCTTGGTTGGTCGCTAAAACTTTAAAATACAGAGAACATTTACTTGTTGTTCAGTTTTATGCGAGTGTACTCAAAGCGATACGAATCTTTTTAGTTTATACCAACCTGTCTATAACGATAACCTCGTGATCGGTAACATTACCGTCACTCTCATTACCTGCAAATCAATAGTTTTCATTATTTTACTAAACAGGAACTCATTAATTCCAAAAACTCGTGGTAAACTGACAGATGAACATTCTTACCTTCCATCTTTTGCTTACCACGTGCAATCCTCGTCTCTTCGCCGTACTGCGCAGACTCCAACTTATTTTATTGGTTATTACCGCTGACCATTATTCCCCATTCCCCATTCCCCATTCCACGTTTTACTAACATCCACGCGCTATGCTTCAAGGGCACGGAGTATGTTCAGAGGATGATTCAATTTCAACGGCACACATGAAGTTTTTCAGAACCACTTTGTGAATTTAAGTGCGATAATTAAAGCCCAATTTTTTTAGTGAGTATGATTGCATGTTGACTAAGATCCAGAGGAAGCAACTCCCTTGCTGCGTACTCAGTTTGGTGCGAAATACATTGTTCAATCGATACTTTTCGGTCAAAATATTACATCATTCCTGTGATCTTTCATTTCATTTCATTTGCATTTACATTTATTTGAAACACTACCGTCGTATTTACTGTAGAAATTTGAAGTGTTGATCGATGGAAACCACCAAAAGTCTTCAGTGGTGTTCCGTTATAACTGCCGGTTAAGAACTTATTTATGTCCTCTCTCCTTTGGATGAGTGCCACAGTATACCACACCCTTACATTGATTTTCCTTTTTTAGCGGAGCCTGCGGGCAAAGCCCGCCAGCGGAGCTCCACTGCTAAGGAAATTTGGTAAACTATCAATCCAAGAAATTTTGGTTCTGACGTAATGGTCACGTGACCGTCCGTCCGTACGTCCGTCCGTCCGCACAGACTCTGTGGGAGGGGGAGGGAAGTCCCAAGACAACCCGACGGGGGTAGAGAATGCCATCTTTTCTTGGCGGGAAATCGCGTGGTGCTTTTGGGCAACCAGCGTTTTTCTTGGCGGGAAATCGCATGACCATCGTCGCTTTTGAAAAAGAGGTTTCTTTAAAGCTTCAGCTTCTTTAGCATTTAACGATTGCTCGAGAGTACTGAAGTTTTACACTTGACAAAAAAAAACATGTAATATCTATAAATGGAAAGAAAAAGTTCAAAAGAATACTGGTAGAAGGCGAAAAGTTCAAGTTACGAAAGCTGCATTCAAAGGACTTCATCGCTTTGTTTTCTTCACGGCGGAGAGTTTGCCCTGTTCTGAAACACAACTGAGTAAGTGAAGTTTTTCAAGGTTCTAAGGTACATGATTTCGAGTATTACGATGAAAGAAATTACGTTTTGAAATGGTCATTTACTTTTGACTTTAAAAAATTATTAGAAAACGCGCTCAGATTTGTGACAGATTCTTGAATATTTTACCATGCTCAGCCGATTTCACTCGCGTGGACCGACCTACGATTTTGGAAGTGTAACGCGAATTGTATTTAAGTATAAACTTACAGGTTTTCGAATAAACTTTTTTCGAAAATGATTTCTCTGTCCATTATTTTGTGTTTGTTTGTTCATAACAGTAGGTCTAAGCACAGCCGCAAGACAATTGCACAAGCTTTGCTTTCAATTTTGACTGTCCGGTCCATTTCTTTGTGCAACTGTCGATTTTCTTGTCCTTGACGTTTTCAATAGTAATAATCTTTTAAGCGAAGCAGTTGTAGGTTTACAGCTATTTTATCCCAAATGCTTCCGAAAACAGTTTTGTGCGTTCCTCAAAGCGCCTAACTTTATATAGGCTTACTTCGCATCCGCAAAACTTATGCCAGCATTATTTAATTAAAGCGTGTTTGGCGTTTCTTTGTCTTGAATCTTGGTGGTCTCTAGTTAGAGAACGAAATATAACAGTTATTTGAAAAACTATAAGCGAAGCAGTTGTCGGTTTAAACCTATTATATCCGAAAAGCTTCCAAAAACAGTTCTGTGCATTTTTAAAAGCGCTCGAATTTCAGACAATTTGCAGCCGCAAAACTTATGTCACAGAGTTAAGAATGTTTGGACGGTGTTTGTTCGTTTGTTTTCAATCTCGATGGTCTCAAGTTAAAGAACGAAATATAAGGGTTACTTAAGTAACTATAAGCGGAGCAGTTTTGAGTTTAAAGCTATTTTATCCGTAAGTAATATGTGTTCCTCAAAGTGCTTGAATTTTTTCGCGGCTGCTAAAACCTACGCGACATTTCTTCAATAAGTTTATTACAAGTGCTTCGAAGCTCCCTAGATCCTTTCTTTCGGGTAGTCCCAGTAAAATGCCGGTGGAATGTCAGTATAAATTTTTGACCAGACTAATATTTTTATTTAGTAGCAGTTCATGTTATTTGTTAACACCCGAACGCGATGAAGATAACCCATTTAAATACTCGAATAATTTTTATTTTGTTTTTGTAAATGAGCGCCGTTTCAAGTTCATTCAAGCGAACAGCCAATAATCCAAGGAGATTTGACAAGCCTTGACAGTTAATGACAGGATATAGAAACATTGCAAACACCAAGCAAGACGGCTCGTGAGTAAAATAATCAAGCTGTGCTCAGCCTTTCGAGCTGACCTTTCGAGCTTGGTTTTACAGAACAGATCCCCCAAAATATTGGAGGACAATTCGGTACACTTTCAGGCTTTTTAAGAAACACTTTTCGAAAGCGAACGAGACAAAAAAAGCCCCGAAATATATTTCAGACCGAAAAGTTTCAGGACTATTTTTGAGAAACGAACACCAGTTTATTCCTTCGCGGCTCCGCTTTTAGGCTTGGCTAAATCTATATATCAGTACCTAACGAAACAAGTGAATTGCTATTGTTCTTTTTTCCGTGGTCAGCTTATTTCAAGAATTATGTTCTGTAGAACGTGAACAATACACCTATAGCAAAGAGAGTATTATTAAACGGCGTCAAAATAAAAATATAAAGTTACCTATTTATTGGAAAAGGATCGTACAAAATGTCATGTGATTTATTCAAATCTTTGATTCATTTTATTTTCCCTCTTCCTCCTCCTCCTGCAGAATTTTTTCGCCTTCAGCTCCTCCTCCCCTAAAATGTTTTTCCTACGTAACGAAATTCCTCCACGAAGTTGTTTTCCTTCCTCCTCCTCCTTCTCCTCCACATTCCCATTGTTTCACCACCACCGCCGCCGCCGTCGGGACCGCTGCCACCACCACCGTCACTACCAAAACAATTCTATTGCCAGTCACCACTTCTACTACCACCTAGAAAGTCGCTGGCAGTGGTGGAAAGCTAGGATTGTGGTGGCGGTGGTGGTGGCGGTGCTGATTGCAGAAGTGGCAGTGGTGGCGGTGAAACAATAGGGTTGTGGAGGAGGAGGGGAAAAATGTGGAGAAAGAGGACGACGAGGGGGCAAATCAACATTTCGGAGGAGGAGGAAGAGGAGTGAAAATAAAACTGACTATTTAATAAGATAGGAAAATATAATTTTCAAGTTTTGGAGATCGAGCAAACTACTGAATAAAAGTTCTGCTGACCTGATGATTTCTGTGTAGTTTGTTTTCAGATCCATAAAAGTATATTTTTATTCCGCTTTATCGTAGAACGCTGCATTTTGGCGTGCTCCCATTGGTCGAAATCGACACGTGACGCGATTGTCTCTCTCCTCAGCGAGTGCCTAACAGCACATAGTGCCCGGTTTTGCCAATTTTCGCTCCCTGAGAAGCGTTGTACAATAAAAACATCAGAGTCCTTCTGTCTCAGATCCTATGTGTGATGGATTCCCTAATATTTGTTGTAAACATCAAATTTCCTCGAACAACCCAATACACGGTAGTGCCTTCGACAGAAGAACTCTATTGTTTAAATAGTATTCACAGCCTTGTTGGTCTGTAGTGGTTAGGACATTGCGCTGTGGCCGTAGTAACCCAGGTTCAGTTTCCAGCTACAAAAGCCATAAACTGGTATTTTTTATCTCAGAAGAACTTCAGTAAACTAAAAGAACTGAGTGTCTAGAGATCATTCTAGAATTTTAAGACTTCTGTCGTGACTTGAAATGAACTTTAAATCGGATTGAACATTGAACATTGAACACTAGCTTTCTCACGAACTGAGCACGTGTATATTACCATATATGGTATTGTGTTGTAAAATGTAAAAGTTCAGAGTGTTAGTTATTAAACGGAGATGCAGAGATGTAGAGCTTTTAAGAAAGAGATTGTAGCGTCAAAAGGAATTGTAGATTGACAAGAACAGAAAGTGGAAGCGTTGCGTTATAACATAGTCCTCATTGAGTCCTGAACAACTTCGAGAACTTATAGAAAGAAAAAAGAATCGATATTCTCAAAATTCCTAAGGTTGCTTCTTTTGCCACACTTTTTATTAACTTTTTAAGAATGAGCGAGTAGATGCCAACAATGCCTACCTTTACAGTTTTCCAAAGTGACAAAACGGTATCATTACGTTGTGCTTGTGTTCAACAAATTGACCATGTCCTCGGGAATGGACAAAGAACTTATTGTCAATAGAACAATCTAGAATTCAAAAACTTTATTTGATGGTCATCGCCAGAACTCCTAGAAAGAAAAAAAAATGCCTCTAACAGCAATTATCTGTTCAAGGGATTTTACTCATGACGGAAGAGCCAGCGTTTTCTCTTTGTTTATTTTCTTGCGGCTTCCATGTATGACTGGATTTCGTGGAATAATCATTAAATATGTAATTGTGAGCTAGTTTGGCTTGTTTGTTGTCAGTCTTTTCTTGTTTCAAGGATCATCGACTCCAACATCCGATTTGCTGTTGATTCCAAAACTGCTGCTTTTTCATTGAAAGTATTTTTTTTATTCGCAATCAAGTTCTAAAATTACATTTACAATTACTTACTATAGTCACCATAGTTTCTGTTCATGTGAATAGTTTAGACGCTGTCAAGAGGTAAAACCTTGTCGGAGCTACAGTTGGCTGCTAATAATTTCAAGTTGTTTTTGTCGCGCACGAATGGCCACTGAATGTTTTTTTGCAAGGGCACAAGTCCATGAACTAATTTTGCCTGGGTTATGAAAAATACAGTCTGTACAGAAATCAAAATTTTCAAAACGGCTTCCCAACATGTCTCTTAATGAAGTTGGAAAGTTACTTCGCCTTTTTATTAATGCCTAAGGAAAGTATTAAATCATTATGGAATTCTGCACGTGAAAGAATGTCGAGTGTACACTGTGCGGGGGTATATGCCCGCAGGTTAATATGAATACATTCACTTTTGTTGAGCCGCCTTTCTTTGTCGACTATTGTTTGTGTTCGTTAATGAGGGTAGATACCCGCTATTTCGCACCTGGTTATCCCGAACAATGTCAAGGCTTTCTGTGACCTAAATACGCAATATTAAGCGTATTATTTATAGGGGTCGGTGTCTCAGTTTACCATAGTTAGTAGTTAAATTTTGGTAAATGTAATTAAGTCAAACACCACTTCTGTTGAGCAGACAGAAACGACTTCAACCTTCGCTCTTCGAAATCCATTTCATCAACTTCTGTTGTTTGTTCCTTTACTGGAGTTAGCTTTCTTTCATTTTGAACAATTCTTGACATGAGTTTTACTCCTGTGTTACAGGTAAATAAGTCTATGCTGTGTTAATTTTGTCTACTTGCGATAAAACGGCGAGATCTGTGTCTTTCCATGATTTTTTTACAAATGATGTTCTTAAAATTATGTTTTGAATGTCGACGTTATTAGTCAATTGCCATGAACAAGGGGCTTCAGGCAACTTCCCAGAAAAGCTCAGATCAGTTGTGATCAGTGCAAGATGTGCCAATTTCACTTGCACCTAGTTTATTTAGTACGGATTAGATTTGTATTGCTGTCGAGGACGAACGATATCGAATTCAAATCCAGCTGGTTTTCAAACTTTCCTAACAATGGTCATTTGTCTTTTCCGCTCGAGTAATCTTTTTCGATTGAAACAGCGGTGCCAAACCCGTCTTGTGCGTTTGTCTGTACGTAATTGTGTTCATTTTAGCTGCTGCTCAGTCAAGCAGGAAATATATAATATATGATGGCTGCTTAAGGATGGCAATTTGACAAGCCTATGTTTCGTTCACCTGACAAAATTCCTTCTGTGATAATGAACTGTTTTCCCGTAAAGGTTTTTGATTATTTTAGATCCATTTTACATATAATTTGCAAATACAGCATGATAAAATCGTAATCCTTAACGCTTGAGATACTACATTGGGACACTACTAATCATGAGTCTAATTTAAAAAAAAAAACCATTGATATGCTAAAAGCGTCAATCGATGTCAATCGATCTGCGCTCATTGGCTGATCGATCAAACAGTCAGTTATTTAAAGCCACAAACTCACCTTAACTTGCGTCAAATGATTCCTTCAAGTATAAGGGGCTTGCTTGGTATCAACAGAAGCTAAAAATTACGTTCAAGAAAGGTGAGTTATATGCTCACACTCAAGGTAGAACTCGGAAGTGTCCCGATAGGTATATGATGTCAAACGTGTATGTATGCATTATCAATTTTTGTTCGTGAAACAGTATTCAGTCGGTTTCCTGTTATTGCAACGCACGATTTGCTCCAGAACAAATTGCAACATCAAATGGAAGTTGTCTGTAATTTGAAGCAGCCATTTGCTCGAAAAAAAGTGCAAGTGATATTTTGGCCTTGACTTTCCGGCACATATTTATATAGCTTTAACGTGTGTGCATATATGTCCCTACAATGACACCTTCGTGGGAACCATTAAGAGGAAGAGGTTTCACCGTACCAAAAAGGCGATATATGGATTTATAGCGATCAAGTAAGTAAAAGAGGGAGGGGGGGGGGGGGTCTAAAAGTCATGTAAGGTACCTTGTTGTACCATCGTGCTGATTTCTGCATATTCGATATTGTAATTCTGATCATTACATGCTTCATGTGTTGTGTTAAGACACACCTTGATAAATTCTCTCCAGCAATCTATTTGCTAAGAGCCTCAAAAGGAATTACCACAAGATGTCAATAACATTGTTTAACTTATGCTCCTTGCTGATTGGCTGACGTATAGGTTAATTAAAGGCCCACGCTCAGATAAATTAGCGTGCACACCAGTATGTGATTTATGCTTCCACTGTGCTACAGAGGTCATTAGATGCTTGCTTGTTATAAGCTGAAAGGAATAACTAATTCAAATTGGGTAAGTTGTACAGCCAAAGTGAGTACCTTTTTAGGATAGTACGGGCAAGTGTTTTGACAGATATACATCGACTTTTTGCTATGTATGAAAGAATAGTATTCAGTCGGTTTGCGGCAACTGCAATGCCCGATTTCCTCTATTGTCAATAGAACTTTGCTTGTTTTTCCTAAGAATAATTCGTATGTTCAGAGTGGTGTTCAGGTGTTTTCCTGATTGATTTCCCTCGTGGCTGGCTTTTCAAGTCATTTCTTGACTGGTCTTACAGTTTACATTAGGCTCGAATTAGGCCTGCTAAATAGGTTGTTCATAACAAAATTCCAAGGAGCAATCATCCAGTAATTGGCTTGTGAACTCCATTGATTGCATGCCAATCAGACCATGCCTGCCCTTGGCAAATATACAATAAATATAAAGTGGCACTGTTCTTGAAAGATCTTTCAAAACTGCTACAACTGTTTGTTCGAAATAAAGTGCAAGTGATATTTTGGCCTGCCTAACGCCTTGGCTTTCCGGCACTTATTCATATCATCGGCTTCAGATAGGAGAGCAAGTCCCCCCTCCCGCCTCCTTCTCCTCATAGCGTGTAACAAGTATGCATATATGTCCCTATCATCACCCCTTCGTGGAAACCATTAAGAACAAGACAATCACCGTACACTGAAAAATCGATATATTGTATTTATGGCAATGAAGTGAGTAAAATCAGTAAGGTACTTTGTTGTACCATCGTGCTGATTTCTGCATATTCGATATTGTAATTCTGATCATTACATGCTTCAAGTGTTGTGTTAAGACACACCTTGATAAATTCTCTCCAGCAATGTATTTGCTAAGAGCTTCAAAAGGAATTGCCACAAGATGTCAATAACATTGTTTAACTTATGCTCCTTGCTGATTGGCTGACGTATAGGTTAATTAAGGACCTACGCTCAGATAAATTAGCGTGCACATCAGTATGTGATTTATGCTTCCACTGTCAGTGCCACAGAGGTCGTTAGACGCTTACTTGTTATAAGCTGAAAGGAATAACTAATTCAAACTGGGTAAGTTGTACAGCCAAAGTGAGTACCTTATTAGGATAGTACGGGCAAGTGTTTTGACAGATATACATCGACTTCTTGCTGAGTATGAAAAAATAGAATTTAGTCGGTCTACGGCAACTGCAATGCCCGATTTCCTCTATTTTCAATAGAACTTTGCTTGTTTTTCCTAAGAATAAGGCGTTTGTTCAAAGTGGAGTTTAAGTGATTTCCTGACCGATTTCCCTTGCGACTGGCTTTTTAAGCGATTTCCTAACTGACTTGTCTTACAGTTTACATTAGGCCTGCTAGAAATAAAATAGGTTGTTCATAACAAATTCCGAGGAGGAATCATCTTACTAGTAATTGGCTTGTGAGCTCCGTCGATTACTTGCCAATCAGACCATGCCTGCCCTTGGCAAATCTAAAATAAACTGAATAATATGGCTTAAAGTAGCACTGTTTCTTGAAAGGTCTTTCCAAAACTGCTATGACCGTTTATTTCAATATCCTATATTTGCAGGTTGGCTGATTATAAACTAAATAAGCACGTTGTGCTAATTTTCGAAGCGTCAGTAAAATTGCCAACTAGACCACGTCCGTTAGCCATGGGCATGTAGCTTAACAATGTGATATTGTGAAACTTTTGTTGAAAGCCGGATTTCTAAAACTCTTCAAATTAATAAGATTCGGCCTCTCTGTATTTATCCATCACGATAACTGATTGAAATTGTCTATTCAAGAGATTTATCTCATAAGCCACGCACCTCTTCGGAACCTGTAATTTTATTGGCTTCCTATATCACGCACCTCTATTGTTTTAAGGGCTAGGGTCATTGTTTTATTGTTTGTTCTTTTGTCTTCTCAGCCAATCCTGTTAAGCCTTCCGATAGGTGCGTACCGCCTCATTTATCTCCGATGATGGAAGATTCTTTTCACTTTTTTGCTCGGTCAGGCATGGTTAAGTTTGTTTATCACCTTGACAAAACCATATCTTTGCAAATTGGGTGTCTACCGAGAGCGTCATTGCCACATTCCGCGGGGAAGATCAAACAATGCAAATAAAGCGATGATTGGTTGCCGCATCATTCGATTCAAGGCACAAACTCACATAAATAGGCCATTTTTGAGTTGTCTTGCACCTCTATTTCAAAGCGAGTCCTGGTGCGTGGCCTTTCATATGAAAATGAGTTTTCATTCACATGCAAATAAAATTAACTCATTTTCATATGAAAGTATGTGCACCAGGCCTCGCTTTGAAAAACAGGCACAAGACAACTCGGAAATGGCCTATTAGGGGCTCTCCTAGGTCAAGTTCAATGTGCGATGTAGACTTAATCGGTAAAAAACAAAATTGGTCTTCGATTAGTGAAGGTCCGTGCTGGGGCGGAGTTCTGTATGGTACAGCATGGGCAAACTACCGATCTGGATGCACAGGGTCTGTAATTTTTCTTATTGCAATTCGCGACTGGCTTCAAGAACATTCCCACGCCATAATAGTATGACGTCATAAGACATAAAGATGGATTGCCTTTACCTATTGAAGAAGAACAAGAAAAGCAGAAGTAAAGGTTTCGGCGAAATTCATGTCAGTACGGGCATATATCAGTTCCAACTCAGTAATGTTCCCTCCTAAAATAATTGAACGAAACTAAAATTAGTGTGGAAATGTCTTTTAGTGTTCGTTTACATTTTTACAATTATAACTGGTTTTTTTTAATTAAATTATTTTAAATTTATTTTTTTGCACTGGCTAGTTCAATGTATGAAATACGTAAAATATATAAATAGGTGTCCAAAGGTACTCAAATGTACCAACTATTTATTAAACATCCACGGAGCACACAAGAACAAAATACCTACAAGAGACTGCTGACTGCTGACTGCTGAATGATAAAGCTGTGGAGAAATCGAATCAATAGTAATCACTCACGGCATTCGGCACAGCAGACGGAAACAACGAGATGAAATAATCCATACTCCTTTTGTACTGGAACCGAATACATCTAAATGGCTCCGCGTGTGAGAGATTCACTTGCTTTTATTTATACTAGCAGGTGGTTAGATGGTTAAGAAAGTGGCGTAAGCCGTTGGAAGAAAGAAACAAAACAAAAAATAAAGCAAACGAGAACTCAACTTCTTCAGTTTAAAACTGAAATAAAATGATGATTGTCAAATAGATTAGACTAACGGAAATGAGATGAATTGATCTCTTTTTCTTTCATTCTTCAGCTATTGGTAGCTATTTTGTGAATGTGCTGTTAGGGGCACGGTTGGAGTACAAAAATGGTACAGTAGGATTACCTAAGACTCAAACAAACGTTTTCACCTTGATACTAATTTGCCATTCTTATCTCTCTGTTCCAGGTTTCTTTCTGATTGAAATACAACATGACTGTTCTGTGTGTCTTTGTCTGTCTTCTTGGCATGCTGTCCATGGCAGCCGCTGGTAAGTAACATTTGTTGTCGTTCATAGGAAATTATAGGTCAAGCTAAAAGCCACTGCAAAAAAACTCAAGACATTCTAAATAAGAGAGACGTGTTCAAATTCATACTTTGTCTTCCCCCTCCCCTTCCCTTATCAACGTTGTGCAAATTTCGGGTTACTTTCAAAGTTACAACCGGGGAGGGGTGGGGGTGGCAGAATTTGATATAAATGTCTTCAACGAGATGGCGTTTTGATCGCGTTTTGGTCGCGTTTTGATAGCGTTTTGGTCGCGTTTTGGTCGCGTTTCGAGAGGAAATACTTATTTTGATGAGAGCCGGTGCCTCACGCATTGCATGGAAATCCTTGCCTATCACCATCACACACCTGCTTGAAAATTTAAAGTCCCTGCCTTCTACTTCAGTCTCTCTAGGAAAAGACAAAAGGATTTTTTACATCGATAAACACCTGGAAACGTGTTTATCACCTGGTCCAGGATGGCAAAAAGTTGCTAGATGTGTACACTAAAATAATGCTTTTAAGTGTGTTCGGCCGCGCATGGCCATGATGGAAGTAACTTGAACCAACGATTATCATTTTGTCGTTCTTGGCGCCAATACCGTGTGAGCAGTTGCAATATAGGTTAATTATGATATTGGTACAGGTTTGAGCAACCTGAAAGGGTATAATCCTCGGTTACAGCCCCATTAAAATTGGTGAAATGCTCAAATAGCGACGAAATGCAATAACATAAATCTGGCCTAGGAGCCCGAACATTCTTTATAGTACTGCAAGCACAGCGACTGCGCGGCCTATTTCAAAGTGGGGGGGGGGCTAACTCGATTGGTCAAGTGTGAGGGAGGGGGGAGAGGTGGAATGACAGCCTAACGCGAAATTTTTGTCCTCTTTAGTGACTAGCAATGCATCTAGGGCGACCAAAAGTGTTAAACGTTGTCAGTTTTTACCCATCATATAGACCGGTATAAGTAACTAATCAAAGCTATACTAAAGAGTATCAAAGATCTGTAGACTGGTATAAGTAACGAATCAAAGCTATGCTAAAGAGTATCAAAGACATCAAGCTATTCGGCCTACCAGTGATTAACAATATCGATACTTGGAACACGTTTTGGTGGCCTAATCCGGGATAGAAGACAATATACTATTACAGTTTTCTCAGTTTAGAGATGATGATTCTTTTTGCTCAGTAACGAACCCACAATAACAAAATAAACGGAATGGGGTCGGAACGTTTTGGTTGGCAGAAAAGAAAAAAATTGCGTTCTTTTAGGGACTCGGTATTCTGGATATTCCTACACCGGAAAAGGAATAGCCAGGATAGTCCTAATGTAATGTGCCTGAACCTCTTCTTTCGTCTCTGCACACATTTTAAGACGTTTCCGGCAAGGTGCAACCCTTGACATATTCGCATTTAAGGTCTCAAACTCAAAAATAAGTTTCTTAAAACTTGTGCAAGCAAACTTGTTGTCAAACTTGTTGTCATTACAGGGTAATAAGGCAAACTGAGAAAATGGAGTTAAATATCATGAAATGTATAGTTCACCAAAGTCAGTATGTCGGTATGTCCTGACTGCAGAATGCCTTATTTATCATCGTCGGGAGCGAAAGAGATCTTTCGGCAGCTATCCTAGTTGCAACGTTTACTTGCATGCTCTAGTGGCTTGAAGAAGTCACGTTGATTTTCAGCAAATATCTAAGCACGTTGTTCCCGATAATGCTATCTGGAGACAGACTACAGTTCGTCATGCCCGGGCCAGGCAAGAACGAGAGCCAACAAAAGTCAAACTTATTAAGAACATAACAGAGTCAATGAGAGTTCACGAATAAGAGGGTCAAACGACAGCGAGAGTGTCAACTTCCGTCGATTGCAATTGAAATCTGAGCAGGTTCAAACTCTCTAAGATGGACCCCACCGGAGCGCAGGTGAGTTTCAACTAATCCGAAGCCCAATGATAGCAAGGCGATTTGAAATATTGAAGAGTATTCCGTTTTTGTTTGGTCCATGGGAAAATTAAATCTGAAACCAAGGGAAAACCACGGTACTGGTTAACCCTGAAACGGCATGTACTAAAAGCCGGAACGCCGGAACGCCGGAATGCCGGAATATTTAAACCCGGAACGCCGGAATACTAAATCCCAACCTCGTTCCCAGGACTTTTTCCTATTTTTAAATCCAGAAGGCCGGAACTCTTAAACCCGGAACGCCGGAATACTTCAACTCTAAATGACCGACTTAATATACACAACAAGATCGCTGAAAAGACGAACAATTAAGGTTAAGCCACGCTACATTATTAACGTTACCTTCTGATCCCCGCCAAAACCATTCTCCTCACTATCCCCACCCCAACCCCCTGCCTTACGTTTTCTCGCCAACCATAATTATTATAATTTATTCAGTCCTGGGTTTTCTTGCGCTGCCATCGACATGGAGGACTCGCCAGCAAGGTAAGCGTAGGTAGCTGAAATTTTCTCTCTTTAACTTTACGCGTGTTAAGTATCATTTACAAAGTGATAAACTGTTATCCCCTTCCCTTTAGTTCCAGCCAAAGTCCAGAGAAAAAGAGGTCAGATATTGAATCTTAACCAGTCTTATAACTCAGTTGACAAATGTCAGGCACATGGTGTGGCTTCACGTAATGACAGCAATACTGAAAATATCTAAGCAGTGTAAATGCTCTTAGTGACGAGTATACTGTCTCAAAAACACATACTTCAAGAACCTTGGCTATATTTTTTTTGAGCTTGTGAAGACACACGGATCGTTGATTGGAACTCTAGCGATATGTCGACGCCATGTTTCTTTAATCTGTTCTCCACTATTTTGATTTACCAGCGTTTCCCCCTAAGTGAAAGATTTAACGATCCATATGTCTTCAAAAGCTCACAAAAAACAAACAAACAAAGAAACAAAATAACTAACTAACTAACTAACTAACTAACTAACAGCCAAGGCTCTTGGTGTATGTGTTTTGGAGACAGTTTACTCGTCACTAAGAACATTTATACTGCTTGGGTATTTTCAGTATTGCTGTCATTACGTGAAGCCACACCATGTGCCTGACATTTGTCAACTGAGTTATAAAACTGGTTAAGATTTAGCCTGCGCGCAGACGTCTCCTATTTCCTTTGCTTGACGGGGAAAAGGGACATTTTCCACATGAAGCAAAGGAAATAGGTGACGTCTGCGCGAAGGCTAGTTAAGATTCAATGCCTGACCTCTTTTTTCTGGGCTTTGGCTGGGACCAAAGGGAAAGGAATAACAGTTTATCACTTTGTAAATGACACTTTAAGCGCCTAAAGTTAAACAGAGAAAATTTCAGCAACATACGCTTACCTTGCTGGAGAGTCCTCCATGTCGATGGTAGCGCGAAAAAGCCCAGGAATGAATAAATTATAATAATTATGGTTGGCAGGAAAACGTAAGGCAGGGGGCTGGGGTGGGGATAGTGAGGAGAATGGTTTTGGCGGGGATCAGAAGGTAACGTTAATAACGTAGCGTGGCTTAACCATAATTGTTCGTCTTTTCAGTGATCTTGTGTATTAAATTGGTCATTTAGAGTTGAAGTATTCCGGCATTCCAGGTTTAAGTATTCCGGTGTTCCGGGTTTAAGTGTTCCGGCGTTCCGGGTTTAAGCATTCCAGCGTTCCCGGTTTTAGTATTCCACCATTCCGCGTTTAAGTATTTCGGTGTTCCGGGTTTAAGTATTCCGGCGTTCAGGGCTTAAGCATTGCAGCGTTCCTGGTTTTAGTATTCCGGCGTTCCTGATTTTAGTATTCCGGCATTCCGCGTTTAAGTATTCCGGTGTTCCGGGTTTGAGCGTCAACAAAACCCGGAACATGGAACATTCCGGAACATCCCGGACCATTCCGGAACATCCCGAAACAGGGCAAATTATCACAGCGTAAATGAAAAAAAAGAAAGAAAGCGTTTCAAGAAACAACCAAAAAACGAACAAACAAACAAACAAAATAAAAACAAAATAAAAAAAGTAGTACCCTATTTCCTCTATTTAATACCGGGCCCCGAATATAAACGCCGAGTATAAAAGAGGGAATTGTAAATAAGCCCCCCAGATGTTTACTTGTTGTGTAATAAACTCAAGATATAAGGGCAAGATACACGGCCAGGTCCACCAAGCCAAGTTTGAAATAAACGCCGAGGGCGTTTAATTGAGAAAATACGGTACATAAAACATCTCTTTCCCGCCAATTTCATTGCGTGATTTTCTACCGTGATGGTTTCTTTGCCTCTCCCTGAATTAATAAAAATGGATCAAGCCACATAGTAACCAGTGAGAGTTACCAATACCAGATCTGTGACAAAGATCTGGATCTGCAGAAAAACTTGGACTGAACAAAAGTAAACCACATCAAATTAACTCAACATTACAGCGGAGAAAAGACAAAGGCAAGAAAAATAAATTAATATAAATAATAAATAAACTAAAAAATTGATATAGTTTTTGTGTCGAATATTACAGTTTGAAACACAAACACAAACCTTCACCGAAAGCGGTGCCTTTTTTCAGTTGCAGCATAAGAAAGGGAGAGAAATTTGTTATCTTAGAATTTTAAAGGGTCGCTGAAATACACCATAAACTGAAGGAGATAGCTAAATACTAATTTTGACAGAAATTACCGCGCAAAAAAATTCGAAAGCTTGGAGCCTGGAGCATAGAGCGACTATAAGTAAACGATGACTGATGCTTGTTATGCAATTGCAGGAGCCCACTACCAAAGGTCCAATTTTTGTTCTGGGTAGATGGAAGGGGTACTCTTAAAATTAGCATAATAATAATAATAATAATAATAATAATAATAATAATAATTATAATTATAATAATAATAATAATAATAATAATAATAATAGCGGAATTAGTGCTTTTTATTCATTTTAGTAGAAGTTAGGTTTTTTTTCCCTCGAAAATTAGCGGCATAGGCTACGTTCGCGCCCTGTGCATGCTTTTTAGGATGGTAGCATATATACGTCTTGCACTGCTATAATAATAATAATAATAATAATAATAATAATAATAATAATAATGATAATAAAAGTACTACTACTACTACTACTACTACTACTACTAATAATAATAATAATCAAGAAAATTCCTTTTTTCTTGTTTTTTTTTTTTTATTTATTTAGTGATAATTTGCCCTGTTCCGGAATGTTCCGGAATGTTCCGGATTGTTCCGGGATATTCCGGAATGTTCCGTGTTCCGGGTTTTGTTGACGCCCTCCGGGTTTAAGTATTCCAGCGTCCCGGGTTTTAGTATTCCGGCGTTCCGGGTTTAAGTACTCCGGCGTTCCTGGTTTTAGTATTCCGGCGTTCCTGGTTTTAGTATTCCGGCGTTCCGGCGATCCGGGTTTAAGTACATGCCCCCTGAAACTAACCACTGACTAATGAATTTTCTAACTTTATCATTATTATTTTTTCAATGGCACCAAAAAAGGGGGGGGGGGGGGCTGAAGCCACTTCAGCCAACCCCTCGCGCGGTCCGTGAAGCAAACTTTCACGGGACAGTTGTTAAGCATGTTGACTCATGACCGAAGTTGAACCTACAATTTCGGTCACATGGTTGGAGCACGTTTCTCAATATCGCCATTAACCTGTCTAAATCGGTGGCTCCCCCTTCCTTTTTCAACAAGTATACGCTGAAGGATAGAATTATTCTACGTTGTAAAATCTCAAGAAATGCACAGCTCCGAATTTAAAATGTGATTGAAGCTGATTCCACATAAAAGTTGAAATCAATTACGTGAACGAGTTATGTGGGCTATTGCGAGACGAATGTTTATAGAGGGTCGTCAGATGGAACATGGATCCCATTTCCGAGCCTAATTCTTTTCCAATATTCCATTTTCAAGTTCTAGTTTTGTCAAAACTATTCCCAGTATCAAGTTTCCACTAGCAAACACCAGTCCAAAATATACTGGTGAATCCCAGTTCCCATTTTACTCCTTCCTTCTTTGTTGCCATCCGTTTCAACTTCCGATTCTGCTCATCCTTGGCTACTTATATATAATTACTCCACGTATTCTGCTTTCCTAGAAATATTTTGTTAAGTCTTTAATGAACATTATTTTAATTGTTCGACCAGTCTCAGTTATGTGACAAAGGTATCAAACACAAGCTTAACTTCCCGTCTCATTATTTAGGGGCGACTGCTAAAACGAAGTTCAAGTTAAACCTGGTCTAGGGCTAAGTCGGAGTTGATACTGGCTCTTATCATGGCATGTTCAATATTGTATAATATAAACTTGCTGTGGACGATCCACAGTCCACAGACTTCAAAGGCCACATCTACAGAGAGTCTTACAAATTGTGCTAATCGTTCTGACCCTGCTTAAAGCTGCTTTAAATAGCGTTTGCCTCAAGCCCCTCAAAAATTCTTTTAAGCAATCGGTCCTTATAGAAATTTGTAGAGCAGCTGTGTTAATCCTGTTTGATAGGAATTTCGTGAAGTTTCATAAATTTTAACTCAACCGGTTTTCGCACGGTTTGATTAGGTTTAAAAGTGAATTATGAACCTGTAAATTAATATTACCGTTATACCAGAGTTAACTCAGGCCTCGCAACACCTTTAAAACGTCTTGAAAGATTTGGTTCCAAAAATACTGATTGAATCTAATTAGTTACGTTCTGTAATATAGTTGAGCCCTTTAAAGAACTATATAAATAAGAAGCACTTTCGCAATACATATAATTTAATACTAATAGCCTTATTCTCTCATTTAGATGCTGGTTGTAAACTTGACCTTGGTTTTGTTGTCGATACAACAAAAAGTATCAAAAAAGAGAACGTTCCTAAACTGAAAAGAGCTCTAAAGCTGTTTCTTCGGAAATTTGATGTATCTGAAGATGGAACCCATGTGTCTCTTGAGACATTCGCCAAAGATAGCGAAATTCACAACTATTTCAAAGACACTGGCTATTACTCTGAAAAGGAGGTTGTGGATTTGATAGATAGCAGCATTGGCAAGCTGACAAAACCAACCCGTTTAGACCATGCTATACAGAAAGCTGACGAAGAGATGTTTACCGAAGAGAGTGGAGACAGACCTGGAGTCCGGAGTGTGATGTTGTTGTTTACAGACGGTAGATCGCACCCTAACACGAATGTTTTCCAATACACGCAAGATATAAAGGACATAAAGGTAAGGCAACTTTTTGGATGAGTTTTTATGATACCAAACGATGTCATCCAAAGGAGTAAAGTTAAGAACGTACTGGGCCCCAATTAGATAGACATATGCTGTACTCATGTTGTTGCCTCAATCAACTGCTCCAGGCTGCCCTGAAAACATTTCAAATTATGACCTGAAACCGATATCACCGTTGTAGCATTACCCTATCCAACCTCTCAGTGCTCAATAAGGACCCCCTCCCCCCCCCCCCCCTTGTGAGCAAACCTGGCTACGCCCCTGGTCCCTTGCATAAGGTGAACTTTTAAATCTGAGGGTTAAATCCGAAAGTGAGACCATCAAAATGAAAGCTACTGAGCTGTACTTTAATATGGTGTTGTTCTTTCCTGATATTTTATAAGAGATCTAATATTCATTTTGACAATTACGGAAATCAACAAAAGTCCAAAATGCCTGGGATCAGGTTTAAACCTTTCGCTGAGCCAATATTAGGCACGTTTCAGACGTCGTGGCACTGCCCGGCCGAACGAATACACATTAAGTTCAACTTTTGCACGACGTTTGAAACCAAGGGTGGATTCATTTGCAGCATACGCGTATAGCTGTCGCTTTGGCACGTGCGAATTTTCTAGTGTGTTTTGGCTAAAAACAAAAGAAAATTCCTACGCGCTAAAGCGACAGCTATACGCGTCTGCTGCAAATGATTCCACCCCAAGTCGTGCTACTGCATGCCGAACAATCTAATTCGTAAAACACGACTAAGAGTTTCGTTTTTGAAAAGCTATTAAATTCGGCGTCTACTATCAAGTGGTACTACAGTCGTACCCCAGTCGAGCCAGCTTGGCACGGCAGTAGCACGACGTTTGAAACATGCCTAAGATCCCTTGCCGACGCAAGAAAATCGGTTAGAAAATCATAAGATTTAAGAGACTACTGTTTTATGAATACAAATTTGTACATCCATTGTTAAGGCAAAAATACGAATGAAGAATTGGAATCGCAGTACGGGAAAAAAAACATTTTGCTCCCTATTTTAAGCCATTCTCGAAGACGAAATACCATGCCGACGGTGTGTGATATTTTTTCTTTCTGCTTTCCAGTCTAAAGGTGTCCGTTTGGTCGTTGTCGCAATCGGTCCTGACGCACGAAAGAAGAAATACAGAGCAGTACTGGATACGATTGCAGGAAAGGAATTGTTCTTTGCAGATGACTATGACGAACTTGAAGACGCGGTTGGGGACATCACTGCCTTGATCTGTCGTAAGTATTGAACTGTACGGTCGAACTGGGGCTACGACTCGTAATAAGAGGACGTTAAGTAATCCTGGCTCCATTTTTACATTTAAGATATGCTATTTTTCTTTTTCTTGTTGGTGTTGCAATTGTTAACTTAAGATAAATGAACAGTTTTGCGGCAAATTTCACTCAAAATACAAAAGTATCATAAAAGAGAACGTTCATAAACTGAGAAGAGCTCTTAAACTGCTTGTTGAGAAATTTGATGTATCTGAAGATGGAACCCACATGCCTCTTGAGACATTCGCCAAAGATAGCGAAATTTACAACTATTTCAAAGACGCTGACTATTACACTGATAAGGAGATTGTCGATTAGATATTTTGCATAGTGACGTGCGTCACGGCCGGTTAAAGGGGTAGTGTCACGGGGATTTTCCTCGCGATTCGTCAAACCGTCGCTGAAATTGAGATTAAATGCCTTCACTCACACACACAACGCTCCTGGAACATCAAGAGGGAGATATCAAGTGAATTTTTGCAAGGAGAGCAAACCATAAGAAGTTTTCAATGATTTTTGTAAGATACAACCACAGAATTTGAAAACGTTGGCCAGACGTTTTCAAATTGTAATCCACTTCCATCTTGGCCATCCGTGGCCAAAGACACTTAGTAATAGCTTCACTGAATAAGTATGGTGCCTGAACAAGAAAATGACCAATAGTTGTAGGCTTTCATATATGTTAATGTGACTATTGGCTTTTCAGTGGGGTAAAACGCGAGCAAAATCCTCGTGATACTGCCCCTTTAAGGCTTTAATTTATACGCATGACTAACGAAGCCAAGTAGTAACCGCTCAGGAGACCGAATTTGTCGCAACCTGACCCTAGTCTAGCTCTTCTCCATTCTCGTGTTGTGCTGTATATATAGTAGGCCTTAGCTCTCCAACTGAGGAGATCAGAAAAATGGTGGAACGTAAACTGATAAAATAATCCATTTAATTAACAGCACCAAATCCTTGCGAAGATTCCCCTGGGATGGACGTGGCATTCGTGGTGGACAGAACAAACAGTGTTAGACCAGAAAATTTTAAATTGGTCAAAGGCTTCCTCCTGGAAATCTGCGATGCTCTATCAATCGGCCCTAATGCTACCCATACAGGATTCGTTCTGTTCGCTAAATCCCCGAATGTTTTGAACACCTTTGCAGACAGCCAATACTACAGCAGCGAGAGCGTGCATCATCTGATACAGAACATACCCGAAAATCTCGGTAGTCGTACCTTCATCGACCGGGCCCTGAAAGCAGCTAATAACTCGCTGTTTACTGATGAGGGAGGGGACAGGCCGGATTTCCCAAATGTGTTGATTCTATTGACGGATGGAAAAACAAATCCTGATTCTGAACCCTTCTCGGGTATAATTTCTTCCCTCAAGGTAAGAATGCCGATTATAACCGTGTGTCATAGATGACCCAATGAATATGACCTAGCTCATCACGAGCCTCCCGAGGGTACATCGTCTGATACAGGACATACCCAATAATCTCAGCAGGACGTCGTACCTTCATTGACCAGGCACTGGAAACTGTTAATGACTCGCTGTTTTTCCGAATGTGTTGATTTTTTTGACGGATGGAAGGACCAATCGTAATCCTACTAATTTTTCCGGTATAATTCGTTCTCTTGAGGTGAGACTGAGACATCTTGTGACAGGAAGAATTTTAAGTGCCTAATGTAGCATATCGAGTGCTACCAACTGCAATTACTTCACGCTAGCTAAACTATAGCATTAAAATTAAACGTTTAGATTCAAGTATTTTAATCAATGCATTCTACTAAACAAAAACAAAAAAAGGAGTTGGTAAGAAATGCAAAAACGTTTAGGGCTGTAAACATCAAAATTCCAAGAAAGCGATGGACATAGACACTTTGTGCTTGATCACAACTTTGGTCTGTTTGGCAGACTTTCCGTCAAAATCCACAGAAAAGACACTTTTCAATCTACCAAGTCTCTTGGATGTTCTCTTTACCCTAAACGATTACTAATGCTTTGGCTTTTTTTTGGCAGGCTAAAGGTGTCAGGATTGTTGCAATTGGCGTCGGGAACTATCAGTCGTTTAAAGGTCAACTAGAAGAAATTGCAGGAGAAAAAGTTTACAATGCAACCAACTTTGACCAGCTGTCAGATTTGTTCTCTGAGATACTGAAGGAAACCTGTAGTAAGTAATCCACATAAACGAAACTTCTCAGCATCCGGCCAAAATTAACTCTAGCGCTATGCTCTCTCTCGTCAGCGCAATAAATTAAGACTGGGTGTCACCTTGTTTCAGTGGTAAGTCGGTTTTGACCAGAAGCCAAGAGCCGATGTTGCAGACGCTTAAAGACTGTTTGTAACCAGTGTCTGTAACTCATGGGCCGCGTGCGTGCACTTTTACTACTCATGTTGATGAGCAAATGACGCTGTTACTACTTTTACATTTAGACTATGAGGGCTAGCATTCAGTAAGGCGCAGCTGAGTGAAATTGGTTATAGAAGGCGCAAAAATCTTCGAAAATCTTTTTATGCAGACTTCGCGTTAAGGCAGTTTAAAAATCTTTAAGTTGTTCATTTAATCTTTCTTTTCCCGATGTTTCGATATCCAGGTGTTGATGGTGGCTTTTCTCGCTGGAGTTTCTGGTCTGACTGCAGTGTGACTTGTGGAGAAGGATTTCAAACTAGAACCAGAACCTGCACTAACCCACCTCCCCAAGGGAAAGGAAAGGATTGTGATGATGACCTAGTGGAGGAAAGGCCATGCAATGAGGGGGATTGCCCAGAAGAAGGTGAGTTTTACAGTAGCTATTTGGCTGTGGAACCAAGTGATAGTGATGGCTAGTGCTAATGAAGTGTACCCTAACACTGAGGTCAGGAACCTGAGACAGAAAGCAAAAACTTGAGCAGTAAGATCGGAGGCTCCTGACGTGATACTTGTGTGGGTAGCATCATGTACCCATCTACACCACTTTCGCAATCAAATACACTTCACTGGGAGCCAGTGAGAATAAGAGTTTGCACGCTGCAAGTGAAAAGAATTTTTAAATTGTCATGATAAAATCCTGCCGTGTTAAAAACATAAATAATTACACACCACCGCTCATTAAGTCTCTAAGTGGTATTCCCCTGTTAGAAAAATAAACATTTTCAACATAATAATAAAATTAGTCAGACATGACTCTCATGAATATTGATGAGAGCATTCCAAACAGTAGTGTTCGCTTATAAGTTTACCAACTGTCGCAAACTGAAAAGAAAGGAACGCTGAAACAACATGCTTAAGGGATGGGGAGAGCTAGAGCCCTTTTTCTCCACTCAGTCTGCACGCGCCTGGAAGAGCCTGTGTTTGATAGGTGATGTTGATGTTGTTGTATTGTTCGTGGGTTCTTTAAACTTTTACCGAAATCTATGATGACAGAACTTGCCCTCCGTTTCTAGACACACCCGAGTGGATCAATGAAATTCAGGACCAAAGGCATAAAAGTAAGTTCACAGTATTGAGAACTATTACATAACTTCTCACTGCCCGGCTTAGTTTGGATAAAATTATCTTCTGGTAGAATGTCGATAAGTCCAAAGACAACAAAATTTTACTTCAGTTTAGTAGTGTGGTACATTTGAATAGCTCCATGAGGCAGTTGCCATTTTATAGCTCATACGGTCACAGATGCCTCTCATGGTTTGTATTTTTCTTTTCATTTCATTTGATTTTAACGCAATGAATTGGTTTTTACTTTTCTGCAAAATTCAAGGTCAAATTGTCTGCAGGCAGGAATCACTGTTTACAAATTTGAATACTTATTTATTTAGCACACACATTAAATACAAAAAAAAATGATCAATAAATACATTTAATAGTGGCAATCAAAGGAAACCATGGGGCTTACGAAAGACGTAAGCTTTTTCTTAAGAGAAGTAACAGAATTCGCACCAACTATCTCAGAGTTCAGAGTAGAGAACTGTAAACTTAGGGCCTTGAAAGTGCACAAAACTTCGCCTAATTAGGTTTTCAGATAGGAATATAGGAATAATTGGCATTTCGAGTGGGTTTGTTGCCCCATTGGTCATTCGATTCAAATGTGTAGTTGGCCGTTAAGACTTAATACATGAAGTAATTGGTGGGTGTCAGTCGCCTTAATTGTCATTATTATCGTTATGCTTCCTGCAAAAAATCACCCCGCCGTCAAAACGGATTGGACTCAGTCGATTACTAACTTAAAAAGAGTGGGGAACGTCCGTTTAGTTATAGCTTGCATGTTTTGTCCTCGAATAAATCTAATGTTACTGTGTTATTCTCAGGCGACCCAGGGTTTTTCGAATACAGGCATCGGCTGCCTCAGCTGGAGAGGGAATGGAACCGTGGGCACTTCCGCCGGCATAATCCAAAGTTTCCCCGCAAACTGCGTGAAAAATATAGCGCGATGGAGTGAAAGAGCTTGGAGCTCGTTTACTGGTTGACAATAAAGGTACCACTTTAATTTCGCAATTACACTTTGTCCTTTCTTGGTAAGATGGATTATTATCCTGTATGATATTAATTGTCATATTTTGAAGTAAGAACTACAAATACTACCCTGTGTGCCAGTGGCTCTTATTATTTATTGTTGTTCTTTTCCTGCGAGAATGAGAGTTGCTGCGACGAATTGAGATGCGCTAAAAAAAACCTTGTTTCGGCTTCTTCTCAATTGCCATTAGGCAGTAATTTCCACTCCTTCACTTTTGTACAAGAGGCCATCGGATTAGTGTATACGAATATATTATACTTTCATTTTAAGAAACACATTGTGTTCATGTGCCCCCTGCACAAACGGCTATTCTCAACCCATCAAGCACTTTATCTAGCGCACCATTTTGGATACAACAAAGATTACAACGAAAAATGTTACAGTTAGTAAAATATAGTAATTGCAGTATTATTGCTATCAAATTATGACTTCTAATAGTCAAGAATGAAATCAGGTAAGAGCTGCATGTTATTTCTTGTCACCTATTATTTCTTACAACGTCTCTCCTCTTTCTGTTTCTTCTTTTTAGGATTCCCCGATGTCAATTACAATCTTAAAGTCGGTTAAACGAAGCACTAGATTTAGAAACTGAACTCTAGTCACCCTAGAAGACAATAAGATAGTTCGCACTATTACGATTTAGTTGAGCTTTTAATAAATTGAACAAGAGCTAGTTATAGTGCAACTACTAATTGTATACAGGGCCGCTTTGACAGTGAAAAAGGCAAAGGCAAGCCGAGAATTTGAGCTCACATAAAGTCGAAATGCCAACGTATTTCACTAAAACTGATTGACTCAAACTCTTTAGGCCTACACGTTTTTTCAGCCTTGGCTGTAAAAGTCCTATCTTCTTAAAATGAAGCTGTTAACTTACCCGAAGTGGAAACTTTCTGTTACCTTTTTTGCCAAGTTATTTTTTATTGTCATTGCCTTTTTTGTTTGTTTGTTTGTTTTTGTTGTTTAAGTGGGCCAGATTACATAAGTCCCAGGGAGTATACTGTATATCAACAATAAAAAGGTAATTTTAACCTAATTTGTTTTTAGTTTTTCTTTGTGGATAGCTTTTATGACCTGGGAAAACCCGAGCGAGAAATCTATGAGTTTAAGATCAAGTTAACTTCGAGTTAACTTCCAGAACGGTAGTCAACGGTGTCCCTTACCTCGGCTGAAAGCTAACGGATCGAAATTGTGCCTAACCTTAAATGCAGAGGCACGGTAGTGTATTGGTCATCGCGTAAGACTTTCGGTCGGAAGATCGAACGGCTTTCTCTCTGCATTCTATCGTATTGTTTCCTGCTATGAAGACCCAATGTATGGGTCTTCATAGCTCAGATGGAAGAGTACTGCAGCGCCAACGCAGAGGCCACGGGTTCGAATCCTGTTGAAGCCCCGAAAATCTTTTTTTTAATAAGCTTTAATTGCAATAAATACCAAATAATTTACCCTCATGAATGGTTCACCTTGTTACTGTGTAGTATTAATTGCTATTAAATGGCCTTTTGGGGGTGAATTTAAGCGTTTTGAGCGAGAATAAGCGTCCTCGATTTTTTTTTCAGCATTATCATCAAGGGTTTTTAAAACTTTTAACAGTAAAAAGTAATCGGCCGTTTCGACCGCTCTTCTGTCATTATCAAGTTAATGTTCAGAACATTTGTTTTTATTCTGAACACTACTTTATGACTAAGAGCGGTCGAAACGTCGTTTTTTAGGCGTTACTTTTTATGGATATAATACTGAAAAAAAAATTACTCACGTGCTACCCATAGTGGCATTTCGAATATCAACCTTCAATGCTGTCAGAGGGTGTCAAAAAAAGAGTTTCACGCTGTTTAGCTTGTTCGTGTTCAAGATAAAAAGATAAAAGTAAATGTGTTTTTTTGTTGTTGAATTTATTTAACCACGTGTGGTTTTTCCGGTAACGCCTTTGCGCTAAAACTGACGTAAATGAAGTAAATGCACCTCTCATCACGGAATATTTTTGTCCTGAGCGCCTATTGTGCAAGTCTTTCAATGAAAAGAGCTCACAGAAATTTGCATTCGCGAACAGTTCGTCACACGGCTGGTTCAGTATGGTGGAGAGATTGAAAATTGCGATTTTAATAAGCGAAAGGACGCGAATGTTGGATTTTTTTGGTACGTATTTGTTGTTACGATATAAAGGTATTGAAGCCTTAAAGAATTTTGGAGAGAGGTGCCAAAATTCGAGATTTACAGCAATAAATAACTTTGAATCTATCACGTGACGGCTAGCAGAGTGTTACCTTTTGCTTCGCTTATTAAGTGTTCGGTGCAAATAACCAAGGACGCTTATTTTCGCTCAAAACGCTTCAAACCACCCCAATAGGCCATTAAATAGCAATTATTACAAAACAGAAACAAGGTAAACCATTTATTACACCTGTATTGTGAATTATTTCGCATTTAGGGCAATTAAAGCGTATTTGTTGCATTTTTCCTACAAACTCTAATACTTTGCCGAGGTCAAAACATATGCAAACTGGAACAAGTTAATAAATCCGCTCCTCTCATAGTGAGCTTGGGCTCCCCGTGCTTAAATTGCGATTGCAACTGCGATGGACAGGTCTTTATTTCATTTGTATTTCCGCAGTTCACATCATTCTATAATCTACCATTTATTAACCAAACCGGCACTTGGAGTGTTAACGGTAATGAATCGGTAATTGCAAGGTATTTTTTAAAAGGTGTTCCACTTCAAGAGCACTATCCAGTGTCGAAACCTGGGTATCATCGTTAGTTTCGTTAGCCTCTTCTTTCGACGGCATAACATTGGCGATTGTGTTTACTTGAAAATATTGTAAAACCTTTGGAACCGAATTATTTGCTTCTTTGAATCATGCACTCGCCCAAATTTTCAGCTTTAGGGTAAATTCACTCACCAGGAATCCTTATATATATGTGAACGTCCCCGAATCCCAAACCGCTAATTACAGAGTAAACAAGATCCAAATGAGAGGGAACACCACTTGCCCCACTGTGCTAGTTTCATCCGAGCCTGTGAACAAGCTCCGCAGTGGGCGAAAAGAGCGCTCTTTCCCTGACCAAAGAGCCTGTTCACAGGCTAGTTTCATCCCATGTAATGCCTTGATGTAAGCCCAATCGTGCATCTTAATCTTCTTACTTTCCTTCTAAACTTGGTTCAGAAAGATCTTGGATTTCTACCTTAAAAAAAGACCAATGTTAAATGCGATTGAAATTCCTGGCTTCTTCGTTACAAAATTAAAGTATATATACTTCTTAACCGGTTTTTGTTAGTACAGTGGAATACCGCCTTTACCCGCTATGTCCCAACATCAAAGTGCATATTCTGTTCACTAGCCTTCAAGTATTTCTTTTAATATAATTTGGGATAATTTGTCCAAACATCAAGACATTTTATCTTCAGGTAATCATTCCCTACATTCTCACGACCTGTCTACTGGACTATGCAGAGAGATTGTAAGAAGAAGTTAGGTGCTGGACAACTAGGGCTTTAAGGGCTTGAATACGGCCAAATCGTTATTACAGTACTAGTCCCTTTCTTTTTGCCCACACAAAAGCAGACTCGTGCACTTACTTTCCCATGTAAAAGACGTCTTCAATACGGCGACCTCTACAGTATTACTTTGTGTATTGTTACCATTCGTAAAAGTTTCGGTCAGCTTTCAACAACTTTTTCACATTTCCTAGGGGAGCCTTTGGATGGCTTACGTTTCAAGTGACCAATCAAATTCAAGAGCTAAGGGAAGATACACGTAGATAGACAGACACCTTTGCTTAAACTACAGCAGGTTGGCACTTCAGAAGCCAAAGCAATTTGCTATAAGTCCTATCAATAGAAGCCTAGATCATAATCATATATAGTTTGACATGTTTGACCCGCAGCACTGTAACACGGTCACTGAGATTTTTTGTGATTTGTTTGTGGTCGGATTCTTTGGGATCCACAGTGGTTTCATGCCAGTTTTATTCAGTTTCCGAAGGTCCAACTGGTTCATTTCAGAATTCAGTAATTCCCTTTTGATGGATAGTATCTAATATCTTTATAAGGAACATCAGCAGTAACATTCGGCGAGCCATTTGGCAGTAGTTGTCCGTGGTTAAATGCCAAATGCCTCACAATTTCCCCTCCAATTGAGTTAAACAAATGACACAAATTATAGCTGACAAATAATAGCACAGCTGTGGGTCACCTCGTACCTTCAGGACTTGTGCGGATATGAGATACTGTGGACGCATCATGTTAACAAATATAGAGACACAAGAATGAACCCGAATGAACTCGTTCGTTCGTATGAAAGTCATTCTGGTGTATTGTAACTTCCTCTTATACCGGACAGTTAACAAATTAATGGCCCAAAATTTAACTGATGGGTCACATTTACTAACTTCATGACAGTAGTTTCAAAGAGGAAATTAGACCGTTTTGCAGACACAGGCAGACACGGACGAAAGGGAATACTACCAGCCGTAAATGATTTGTATAGCACCCAAATACATGTTTTATTTGAAATAGCTGTAAATGCTGTAAGCAAGCCTGATTTGCATATTGCCTTAACATGTTTCATCTGGGTCAGCCAGAGCAGACTTCGTTACTGCAGGCTTTTCAATAATCATAACATAAAGCAAGGCTGACTAATTTTAGATTATATAGCCGTTACGGTTGGAAGCAATTTTGCAGTATTTAATTTGTTTCATTTTAAGTTTCTCTCAATCACTAATAATTTCACTTAGCTCAAGCACAGATCGGAAAAAGTAATCTAGCAATGGAAAAACTACGGAAGGGCAACAAATTTCGCGCAAGAAAAAAAGACCAAGCGTTGATCTCACGACTAGCCGTTCATCTGTTTGCTTGTGAACTCAAAAGTTAAACCACCCTGTATACAACATTAACCGGACCACAGCAAAAGAACTTCTCAACAGGCTGAGAAGCTTTCGTTACGATGCTCTCACCCCGAGATTTCATTCGCAGACACAAAAGGTGGAAGCTAGAAGCTTGGTTGTATGCCACAAAGAAACTTCGCAATATTGATTATGACAAGATGAAAAACGGGCGGAACAAGACTAGCTGTATATATTTTAGTCAGATTTAAGAGGTAGACAACCAAAACGAGGAGAAAGTAAATTAAAATAACAATGTTAGTGGCAAGGAGGCCTCAAGAGACCGTAGGGGTATGATAAACAGGCCAACTCCTAGTGATTATATTAAAGGAAATTCTGTAGGTCACTAGGTTCATCCCATTATAACTGCAATGACGTTCAATGATTACTATGCTTGAATTGCAACTGAATTAGGGCATAAGCAAATCAGGGTCTGGAAGGGTATTCTCGGGATTCGGGATTTGACCAAAAAACGGTGCGGGATTCGGGAAAACGCAAAATATCTTGACGGGATTCAGGATTTGACTGCTACCCGAGAAGCGAGTTTCGCCAAAATTTGCGCACGGGATGCAGGATTTTTTGCCTTTCTGTCGGGAATCCGGGAAATCGTCACGACCCAAATAAACGTTCTAGAGGCAAAAGCGAATCAACCAGGAGAGTACAAAATATCAATGGGAAGGGCCAATCTACATCTTGCATTCATGGATTCGGGATAGTGATGAAAAAAGTGCGGGATACGGGATTCGTGAAAAAGGAGTGGGAATGCGGGACTCGGCCCCCCCTTCCAGACCCTAGCAAATTCGCCAGCAAATGTCGTTCTTTCATAATTATTTCGCAATCTGCAATGTCTTTGATAAAAAACTTGTAGACAAAATCAATGCTGTCCATAACAAAAACAAGCCGACAGTGCCAAATCGTAAAGGAATTAGTCGGCAACAATCACTTGAAACCTTGCAACGTCTGCTCCTACGTGCAAAAAGGAACCAAATAGCGAACCAGCCACACACCCACACAAACAGAATCATGATGTCATCAGTTGATAGATAAAGTTTATGTTTATGTCCAGTTCTCTCTGGCAGAGCATCTTCATGCGCGCCAAAAAATATCTCACGACTGCCACCCACTTGCACCTTTACATATCCGTTAAAACCAAGAAAGTTTTGCCTTTCTCTGGCTGTTTTGAAATTGGTTACCATGGAGATGAGGTGCACAACGTTGTTTATTTTGAGAGAAACTTTAATGTCCTCATGTAGGTCATTCAGCTGGGGCTGGGTAACCTTGACTTCAGGTGCTATGAAGACGTATGCTAATCTCGTCTGCCTTCCTTTCAGGTTTGTAGTACTGTTCAGGTAATGAGTCTTTCTCATTTTATGTTCTGCAGGGTACTCTGCGCTTTGGCACTGCACAATGCTCCGATAGTTGTTGGAATTCGCCCATAATACTCGGTAACTTTCCCCATTCAAAAAAAATTCGCTAAGCTGTTGCCCCCTTTTAAGCCTCTTTCAACGAAAAAGCTGCATCTTTGTTGTGGAAAAAAGTACCAACGTAACTAGTACGACTCTCTGGCTATTTTGCCACGTGATCCAGGACGAGCAGCACTCCCAGATGTAATAGAATAACAGCACGATACACGCTTGTTAATCCAAGAGATGCACTGTACCATTTGGAGACCTCGCCACTGATAAAAACTTTTCCACCACTCTCATAAGCAGCAATAATCTCAGCGTCAGCGAACCAAATTGCTTCATCTTGGAATCGTAACCATTTTTCGCCGTCCCCCAATTGACCTTCATAAGGCGATGAACAAGAGAGATTGGCTGCTGGCCCAAATAACAGTACGTTAGTCAGCCATGTGTACTTAGGCCCATAATACGCTTCAGTGATAAAACGTACTCCGTAAGGTGCAAAGGACCCTTGATCCGGAGGTTCATGACCTGGATTGAAGTTCCTCCAGCTCTTTATCCAGCTATAATTCTGATGTCTTACAATCTGGTTCACCGCCTTCCCGTGCAGAACGCTCGATTTAAACGATAAAAACGTCCTTCTTTGGCGATGGACGTCTAGGGACCCCCCTCCATAAGTTGCGACGCCCCAGTCACTAAAAATATGCAACTGACGTGTGTGAGCATTTGGAGGTTCTTTCTCTGGGATGCTAGCATCATAAAAAAATGAATTCGGTGTGTAGTGTGCAGTATCTTTTACTGATGCTAGGCACTATTAAAGAATCATCGCCTCTGGAACGCAATTTCCTAATCTTGCTTGCAAGCCAGTTACCATGACCATTGCGCGAGGGTTGTCCAATACACCCAAACTGAGCCGGACCGACTAACGTAGTGTACGGTCCATCTTACCGGGAGTCAGGTCGTGAGAGACTTAGAAATATGGCATGTGGGTCTTTTGGCAATACACCAAAACTGAGTCGGACCGTCTATGGCAGAAATGTAGTAGAAATGTCGGCGGACAGAGTCGATCGCACACGGGCCGTCACGACCCGTCTACCAAAACGCGACCCGACAAAGGGGAAGTCAGTTCGCGAGAGACATGTCGGCTTCAGAGAGGGTAGAAATGTCGACGGACAGAGTCGATCGGACACGGGCCGTGACGACCCGTCTACCAAAACGCGACCCGACAAACTGGAAGTCAGATGGCAGGTGGGTTTCTAAGAGGGTAGAAATGTCGGCGGACCGATACGATCGGACACGGGCCGTCACGACCCGTCTAGCAAATTGCGACCCGACTAACCGGAAGTCAGTTCGCGAGAGACTTAGAAAAATACAAGTAGAGCGGTATGAGGGAGGGCAGAAATGTCGGCAAACCGACTCGATCGCACACGGGTGGACACGACCGAGGACACGACCCGTCTAGCAAAATGCCGCACGTCTCATCGGAAGTCATCTCGCGCGAGAAAAATAAAACAAGAGCGAACTCCATTCCTTCCAAACACCTCTAGACTAAGTTGATCTCTAAAAGTGCGAACGTAAAAGTTGAGGACCTGACTTAAAACTTTCATCGAAAAAAAACCTCTAGCCCGCGTAAGCGCTACCACCCCGGCGGATCTCAACGTCCAATGAGGCTGACGGGTTTTTTGACTATTCAACAGACATACATGTATACGATCAACTAGAAAGAAGAGCACGAAAAAACAGCGAAAACACTTATAAATTAAACTTTTTTAGTTAAAGCGTCTTAACTTTTTGCATGATAAGAGCTACAAGGACGCTGTCAAATTGAATCAATGCTGAATTCTACACAATAGACCATTCAAGCCTGTTGTATGGTTTGCCACTAAGAGACGCTAAAAGGCTCGGATAAGTTTGATCCGACGAGGTACGAGAAATTTTTCGCTTGAATGGCATATTGTGTAGAAACCAACAGTTACGCAATCTGACAGCGTCCTCGCAGCACTTTTCACGCGGGAAAAAGCAAAGTTAAAGTTATGGATGTTTTTTTGTCGCTTTTTAATGCGCTTGTGATTAGGAGCTCGGTAATGGCTGTTGGATAGCAAAAATATCCTTTAGCCTTAGTAAATGTAGAGATCCGCCTGGGCGATAGCTCTTACGCGGGGCGAAGAGATTTTTCAATGCAGGTTTTAAAGTCCTCAAGTCCTCAGCTTCTACGTTCGCGCTTTCGGAGATCAACCAGTTTTATGGAGGTTTAGGAGGAGCAGACTGTGATCGCCGTTTATTTGATTTTAACAAAACGCCCTTGTGGTAACAAGTCTCCGATTGTATGGTTCTTCCGATTTTCCTATTCTACGACTATAGTTTGCAACGGTCCGATTTTAACAAAACGCCCTTATGGTAACATGTCTCTGATTGTATGATTCTTCTGGTTTTTCCGATTCTCCTATTCTACAACTGTACTTGCAATTGTCCGATTTTAACAAAACGGCGTTCTGGTAACAAGTCTCCGATTGTATGATTCTTAGTAGTGTAGCGAGTAGTAGTATAGTAATTCTTTTATTGAAAAGCGCACTTCGCAGTCTAAACGACTAGATTAAGTGCCTGTTACAAGAATAGTAATCTATATAATCTATCCTAATATAAAATATCAAACAACAGTATTTGTCCGATTTTAGCAAAACGACCTTATGGTAACAAGTCTACGCTTGTACGATTCGTCCGATTTTTCTGATTGCGCGAGTCTAATACTGTAGTCCGCGTTTTAACGTCTTCTTGTCACAAGACTCCAATTGTCTGATTGTTGCAACTGTCCGAATTTCACCTTTCTCGCATGGCGCGCTTAAAGAACGGGAAATGTCAGGGCGTCTTCTTTCATTGCACACGCTTAACGAATTTCTGTTGAACAGCTGAGTTATGTTGTTGTTATGCAAATTTCGACGACTTTAGGAGCAGTCTTTGAAGTGAACTGCGTATGATGAATTTGCCCTTGCGATTTTCATCCCCGACTCACTTTTAAGAACAAAGCATTCATGCATTTATCTTTTCTTTGTTCGCTTTCGTATGTTCATTTGCGTTTCCCACTTCGGCTCGTGTGTTTTTAGTTCCTAAAGAGGGAAATTGATAAATTGATACGTTGCGATTTTCATTCCCGCCTCACTTCGCGGTTCGCGTGTTTTCCTTAAAAAGTAAAAATTCTAATCGGTGTGTTGCGATTTTCATTCTCGCCTTATGTTTAAACAACTCGAAATAATCGGATAATCGGAAAAATTATGGAATACAACTCCTATTATACCATTCTCTTATTTAGCACTTATCGCACTCTTCTGGCGTGTGGATTACTCGTCTAACGCTTAGAACGAGTTATGCACGTGTAGTTTAGTTTTTCGTCTGCTTGAGTTTACAAGCCTCTCCGTTGCTCTTCTGACGCTTAGAACGAGTATACATGCATGTGTCGCTTTGTTTTTCCGTCTGTTTAAGTTTACAAGCATCTACATGCTCGTCTGACTGCTCGTCTGACGCTTAGAACGAGGTATACATGCATGCGTAGGATTTTTTCGCCTGCTTACGTTTGAATATGCCTCTGCATTGCTCGTCTGACGATTATAACGAGGTATATATGCACACGTAGTTTTGTTTTTCGTCTGCTTGAGTTTACAAGCGTCTCCATTGCTTGTCTGACGCTTAGAACGAGGTATACATACGCGTGTAGGTTTGTTTTTGGTCTGCTTACGTTTGAAATATGCGTCTCCATCGATCGTCTGACGTTGAATAAATATAAATACAACCAAATTCGCCCGATTACACGGATAGGTTAGTACATTATGTGGTTTTTTCACGTGGTGGTTTCACTAATTCATATCACTACAGACACTCCATGTGGTCGAAGGGGCCGATTACATGAGAGAGGGTACAAGGGTTACCCTAGGTAGTAGAGTTTCCCTTCTCCTTTATATTACGCAGTTCGTTTTACATGCGAGGGAGGGTGCCCTGGGTTTCCCTACCTTCAAGGTAAGGAAACCCTACATGGAAGGGACAAGTTTTCTTTACATAAGCCCATGTAAAACAAAAAAGTAGGGCTAGCCCTAGGGGTTGGGGCTATATTTCGTTGTTCTCACATTATCGCTTGCCACGCGTAAAAGGCGCCAAATTCGAGCATGCCTTCGAACTCTTCAAGCTCAAGCTACAAACCTGGAGAATATTTTCGGAGATTTCAACTCCAAATAATGAATGAAAGTCAACCTGAAGATTCAGAAACGACGAGGGATGCAATGGAGGAAGATCTGATCGAGGAAAGCGCTTTAGAGGTCGAAGGAACCGACCAATACACCCAGAGAGCGAGCACGAAATCATTTACAAACGTCAACAAACAAGCAGCACTGGCAAGCCAAAGTAAAAGCAACAAGAAGGCGAAGAAGTTTTCTTGGTCAGCGGAGAAAGTGGAAATTTTGTTAATTTTTTAAAACAATTTTTTTAAAATAAACAAGTTTAACAACTTAAGTTCGCAAATTGCTGCTCACTAGTTTAGCTTTTTAAAATAATGGTTTTTCAAAAATTGTTTTTAAATTTAAAAAAAAAAGAGAAAATTGACCTTTAGTTTAGCCCTCGAGGTAGGGACAATTCAGCTCATGTAAAATGACGCTATCTCTTGACCCTGCTAGGGAGGGTGCCCCTACCATGTTCAACTCTATAGGGTGCCCCTGTTCCCTAGGAGCACCCTCTTTCCATGTAAACGGGCCCTAAGAGTGGTGCTCAGAAAAATATTTTCGTAATTTGGCTGTATTTTATCCAATAAGGAACCTTTATTATTGTTATTATTGGTAAGATGAACGTTATTCGTTTGTCTCACGATGGAATCGCTTTGAGTTGTTGATCGCGACGTTTCAACTGCTATACTGCTAGTCTTCATCAGTGATGAGGTCGATTGTTTACGTGTCGCTTTTTGTAGCATGATGGTTCGCTGCTATTGGTGCATTTCGATTATGTTTAGTTGGTTCAAGAGTGTCTTTCGTCGCACTAAGTGAGACCTAAGAGTTGTGTCTGATTTGAAGACGGTGCGTACGCCTTGTTGCTGTAGGCAGCAGCGAAGAACCTCTGATACACCTTTTATGTAGGGTAGAACCGCAGTAGATTTAAATTCCTGCGTAGGTTCTTTGTTGGCTGTTGGTCTTGTGGTCTTTGTGAGCTTTCGTACAAATAAAGAACGATATCCGTTCGAAACAAGTACCGATGATAAATGTTTCTTTTCTTCAGAGATAGCTGATGGTTTTGATGTGAGGTGTTTGGCTCGGTCGTATAGACACTTAACAATACCACGTTTCACTGACTGAGGATGGTGTGAATCATAGGCTAGGTATTGGTCAGTGTGAGTGGGCTTTCTGTAAACAATGGTGGTAAGAAGACCGTTTGAATCCCTTAAAACTGACGTGTCGAGAAAGGGGATAGTGTTATCTTTCTCGATTTCCATGTTAAAAGGAATAGTAGGCTGTTGACTGTTTAGATGTTGTAAAAAGCCGTCTAAATAGCCTTTATCTAAGACTGTAAAAGCGTCATCTACATATCGCTTCCAGATCTTAGGTTTATAGGTCGCTTTTGCTATTGCCTGTTCCTCAACCTCTTCCATGTAAAGGTAAGAAATCACCGCGAAGACAGGGCTCCCCATGGCTGCTCCGTCTTTCTGTTCGTAAATCGACTCGTTGTATTGGAAATATGTGGATCTTAAGACAAAGTTTAAAAGGTCGGCAATTTGTGTGGGTGTAAGGTTTGTGCAGTCGGCAAGACCGGCATCGTTCTCTAGTTTACATAATGCGGCCTTTACGGCACCCTCGATCGCACGTTTGTAAATCACGATTCTGGTATCTTTTGACGTAGAATCGTTATTTACAAACGTAAGTTTGTAAATAATAAGTTTATTGATCGTGACCCTCACTCAGGTACACACGTATAGCGTCAAAGAGGCTATCCATGTAAGACTTCATCCTAATAACATCAATAGAGATAGTGGAATCGAAATTCCTGAAGCTTGGATACCTACGATCAGAAAGCACAACAGCCGACCAACCACAAAGCGGACCTGTGAGGGAACAGCATCTAATAGTCGGAATAATAATGAGGATCGAAATGCACCAATAGCAGCGAACCATCATGCTACAAATAGCGACACGTAAACAATCGACCTCATCGCCTGATGAAGACTAGCAGTATTGCAGTCGAAACGTCGCGATCAACAATTCAACGCGATTCCATCGTGAGACAAACGAATAAACGTTCATCTTACCTATCTTACACCACGATGAACAATAAACACATCTTTAATGACATTGTTATTGTTATTTTTATTTTTGGTGCACATGTTTTCCGTTGGTAAGCAACAATCGCAGAAATATATTTGGGACCGAAAAGTTTCAGGACTATTTTTGAGAAACGAACACCAGCTTATTCCTTGGAAACTCCGCTTTTAGACTTGGCTAAATCTATATATTAGTTACACCAGTGAAATGTTAAAGTAACCCTGATGAAACGCTTGTCCACAGCTTTATGTTAACGGGAACCCGCATCTTCACATTAACCGGAACCCGTTCAGTGGAGGAGCGCGGGCTCATTTTCCCGAACAGTGGCTGGTAATCGAGCCTAGGAGAAACGCTGCAACGATCTGTTCGCTAATTCATCTTCTCTCGCAATCAAACTAACAAATAGATTCCATCTGGCCGTTCGTGTGTACTCTGATAACGCACAGAGTCAAGGTTAGGACTTACCTTGCGGTTGTCCTTCGGAAAAAAACAAACTTTCGTACGAGCGCCGGTTTTTTTTTTTTGAACATTGAACTATATATCAACGGAAAGCTTAATAAATTTAGTACTCGGAAAATAATTTTCCTGGTATTTTCTTTTCTAGAGTGACACCGTGGGTCATTTGAGTGAATTTATCGGGTATCGAACGCAGGGGTTGAAGCAAAACATCTATACAGTGTTAGGTGCTATACCCAAAATATCAATGAACAAAACTGTGTGAGGTTTTTTGACATTCTAGTTGATTATTGAAATATCCACGTGTAAAGTTTGGGCAACAAAAATGTTGCAAGGCGCGTCACGATAGAGGCTGCTAAACGCAAAATATTTTTTGCTAAAAATACATTTTCCTCCCAATACGCGTGCTTTTTAAGGTTTTGAACCTTTTTTTCGAAAACTGTTAGCTTAAAAAGAGCTATTTTCTGAGAATATCGAGAATCGAAAGACACTCACAAAAAATCGATTTTTTTTTATTTTGCCAAAACATCCCTTTTGGTAAGCTAATTCAAGAAAAAATAATCCAAAGTTCCAACGAGTTATTTAACGGACGAAAATTTAAAAAGTTCGAAAAATGCAGAAAATGGCGGTTTTAGGGTCTCTAAACGGCTCAAATTCTCACTCAACTTTCGGAAGCCGGTGAGAGCGTAAAAAAGATTCTTTTAAAACGAAACAAACCACGAACATTATTTAACCTTTCTACTTTAAAACTATGTAATAAATTTGCCAATGTTTGGTTTCGAACATTTTCAAGCGGCGTTTTTATCGAGCCGCTCTTAACCTTGTTTATCACAAGGTAAAATGAAGGCCAACTTCGGCCGCTTAAAAAGGCATCTGGTATGTATCGTTCAATGATTAAGACTACACAGAAAGAAAGCTCTGTCATTGTACTTTTTACCAGGAAAGTTACAGCTTTGGGAATCAAATATTTCTCCGTCAGTAAATTTTTACTGTTTAGTGATCTGAGCGGGTAGAATTATATGCAAATTACAGATTTAATTCCCGGAATACTGCTAACAATTACAAAGGTCGTTTAAGATAGGCTCACCATTAGTTACACATGCACGCCCAATGTTTTTCCTGATCTTTGAAAGAAAGTTCTGCTTTCTTGAGTCTTGCTGAGTCTTATTATGTTAAAACAAAGCAGGTTTTTAACGGCATTTCAACAAGACAAGAATCCACTCATTCAACTTAACCAAGATAACATCGAAAACACAGAGAAACGACGTACTATGCCGTCTACCTTGCCAACCGAAAACGCAACAATACAACGGAGAAACTTTCCAAACTGTAAACAAACGAATTTTCAGTTTCCACGGGAAACAGCTGAGGAAACAGTGAGTTGGCTTATTTTTCTTCAAAGAGAAGGCTTCAGCACGACTTTCACCAACAGCTCTTTTTGTAGCATTCTTTCGAAAACTAGCTTATTAAGTTCAAGAAGAGTTCTTGTAAAACTACAATTGCTTAAAAAAACCACTAAGTTGCTCCTGGTAGCGACTCGACAGACTTTACCATGCAAATACACATCTCTCACTGATTCCAATGCATCTCTCGGGCTGTTTAGTTCTGTTAACCACGAAACATTTCTCGAAATCTATTTTGCTAAAATAAATAATATTTTCCCGGCATCAAACCGTTTATTGACAAAAATTACCCAAAAAATGTTTTCGGAAACTTTCAAGCACACGTAAAATTATCAAAAGAAAATGGCACAGTTTTTCACCCGCGTAGTCTTAATCGGGCACTTTCAAGAACACACCCTGAACTAATTTTAGAAAGCTTTTAGAGTCTCATTTTAGACAAAATAGTCTTAAATCGAGAAATGCTTTGCTTATAGTTACTTAAATAAAGATTTCATTTCGATCTGTAACTAAAGACACACTGAATTGGCTTAGCGGTTAAAGACAAAACGAACACGAAAACATGTCACACTGAACTCATTCACTGAAACGGCGATTCTAAGTTTAGTTGCTAGATTGAGACAGGAATGTCATCCACTTCAAATAAAGAAGCCAAAAAATATAACAACATAAGGAAGATAAAATATTCCACAACTGAACAAAAAACATATGGAGCTTTACATTAAGACTATAAACTTGATAAAAATATTGACGACTTAGCGACTCTTCAGGTGTTGAATACTAAGCTTAAATTACGAATTAGTCAAAACAACCCAATATGAGCTTAAAGTGCATATGAAGCCAAATTTGTTTTTACATAATTATAAAAATTACCGTTTGAAATATAGGATTCCAAAGTTTGAGATGTCTAGGATACAAATTGGCGATTTTATGAGCACTGAAAGTTGGGCTATTTTGCCCCGAAAAATGGCATTCAAATCGCGCGGCCAAAATGACGTCATTTTGGGTACACAAACTGGCAATCCAATATGGTGGAAAGAAAGAAACAGGAGGCAAGAGGAGGGAGATATTGCGTTGCTCGCGCCCGTAACGGTCGAAGTTGTGAAAATTAAGAGGAAAAAGGGATTTCGAATGCATTAGTTGCCAACTGATCTGGTTGTGACGGCAAAGTGGGTCAAATTTGTTCGAAAACACTGGCCCGACTTTAAAGATCCCAAGTGCGCTGCGCTCTGCTCGGCGCACTTCGAGGACGATTGCTACGAGTACAAATGATCGGTGATTGATACAATCGAGCAGAGTGGGAGAGTAAAGATCCGAGGTTATATAAAGAGGACCGCTGAGCCCACGAGGGATACTGTTGTTCCTGCAGCTCCAGAAGAAGTTCCCAGTAATCGAACGAAAAGACAAGTAAGCCAAATATTTGTGATATTAAGACTTATATGTTTGATCAGTTACGCAGCACATGTATTCGATGGTATAAACTGATTTTGTTTGGTAAGCTAAGCCCACCCTACCGGTTGATACATACAAAAGCACAGCCATACACCATTCGTTGTGTTAATTAAAACCCGTGTTATAAAGGATGGTGCTCGTATGGGATTCCTTTACTATGACCGATTATGTGCTTTTCTAACAAACGCCTTGGCATCAACATGCAAATTCTCCTGTTGTTCAGTTATCACTACAGTCCTTTTTTTTTATTGTTCTCAGAGTGATCTGACATTAATTCAACTCCTAACAGCGAATAAACAGTGTCATAAGAACTGAACACGAAGATGCAGGCATACAGCTTTACAGCTAACCGTTTGTATTCACCTTAAGCTTCCTAGCTACGGCTATCGTTACTTTTAGGGGACTCGCGCTACATAGGACAAAAACCAGTGAGACACTGTTTGAATGCACGCGCAAAAATGACGAGTGACAAATTTGATGACGAGTGTTTATTAGCGAGAGAAACAAATGAAAACAAAATGAACAACGGTTAAACACTCATCTACAGTAGTTAGGGTAAAGCACTGACCGATAGTGATTAGGCCTAAGAACTCATCTACACTTCTGTTTAGGGCAAAGCACTGATTCTACGACAGTTAGCTTTGTAATTGTTGAGTTTAGTTATTGCTAAACTTTGTACAGTTAATTGAATTCGTCATTTTTGCGAGTAAATTAAATTCGTCATTTTTGCGCGTGCATTCAGACAATTTTTTCTCTATATAGCGCGAGTCCCCTAAAAGTAACGAAAGCCCTAGCTACAGTGGTAATATCTCCTTTGAATGACAAACTGGAAGGGAAGCCTTTAGGCTGAGAGTAAATTGAAGTTCCAAGCTTAAGCTTACCGGCAAAACGTCCATATTTCCTACGTTTGGCCTTTTGCGAATTCAACAACAAGCCAAAACAGTCGTTGATCCACTGTTGTTATATGTTCACAAGGTCTCACAACGTCGATTTCATTTGTTCACTTCGATCCAAAAATCCACATGCAAGGCTCCAAAACATTTCTTGGCACGTAATCCAATGCAAAAGATGCAATCGTTCACCTTTGTTTTAACTTTAGAGATGCTTTTTTGTCCTCAAACTACGAACAAATGCTAGCTAAATGAATCTTGCTTGCGTTGAGCAACCGTCACTTTCAAAATGGCGCCTGCTCTAATGTTTCAAAGATCACATGACTCAATATTGACAACTGCTGACCAGTGAATGCAGGCGCATTGAATTGAAATATTAGAATTCACGCCATTTTAGACAAGAACTTACCAAACTTTTGATTTCAGTGGATGAATTACCACAATGTCTTTTGCTTTATTTCCAAAAATGCGTTCATAATTAAATTGGGATCGAAGTTTATCATAGAAATGATACGCGAGTCCCTGCACTCCGCCTTCAACCCTAACCCCCCAAAATAAGATGTGCCTCTCGTAGCAGAGTAAAAAATACAATAATAAAGTAATGACTCTGATAGGGAGTTATCCCAACTCCTCCAAAACGACTCTATCAAAGTCACTCCAGAATTGCTCTCTAAAACTCGGGAGTTAAATGAGTCCTCGAAAATAACTCCCAAAAGATAGTTATTTTAACCCTTGTTAGAGAGTTAAAATCACTCCACAATTACTCCCTAAGGGGAGTTGAACTAACTCTCCCAAAATGACCCCGAAAAAGGAGCTATTTTAACTCTCCTTGCAGATTTAAACTGAAATTTAACTCCAAAAAAAGAGTTAAATTTAACTCCAGAGGAGTACAATTTAACTCCAGATTGGAGTTATAATAACTCCCACCAGCGCAACTCCAATTTAGGGGTTAACTTAACTCCCCTAAAGAATACAGTAACTCCTTTTTGGAGTTAAAATAACTCCTTTTGAAGTTGAAATAACTCCAAAAAAAATAACTCCACCTTAAGGAGTTAGTTTAACTCCACTACAGGAGTTAAAATAACTCTTTGAAAATTACTGTGTAGATGGTAAAGTCACACACGAGCCAAGGAGGCCCACAAGGCCGGAGCTTATTCCGGTTTTTCTAGCATGAAGCAGCTGAGAGTATTGCTACTCCCCCCTGGATTGGATACTACTCCATCGCAGGGTTACCCCCAGCAGTATGTAGCTGGTACCCATTTATACACATGGGTGGAGAGAGATAATGTGGGGTGAAGTTTCTTGTCTAAGGAAACAACACGATAGCAGGGACTGGGCGTCGAACCACCGACCTTCAGATCTGAAGTCCAACGTGCTTACCAGTACACCACCGCGCCCCCTCTCCATCCACCTAGAACCAGACCAGTAATCACTGAACCCAAAGCTGGTTCCCAGACTCCTCATGGGGCTTTCTGGATTCCCTTTTCAAATTCTCCCTTGACAAAATCTCTTAGCAAATGCTCTCATTAGTGAGACAACACCACGTAATTTCCATTTTTTATTCCACTTGTCATATTTTTGCAGCAATGGAAAAGGTAAAGTCATCGTTTTTGTAGCAGAGAAAGTCATATTTCCTGTCTAACAGTCCCCCCAGGCCACCCCTACTCAAAGAGAAGGACAATATAATGACCGGCTTTTTAGCAATTAAGTTCAATCAATCAAACCCAGTTCAATCAGGACGGTCGGTCATTTAAAATGAACCGAATAATTTTTTTTCTCGATAGGCAGGAAAGGAAAAAACGTGGTTGTTAATGATAAAACTATTCTCGTGCCACTTGTCAAACTAATTTTGCCTGCCTTTTTTGTTTTGTTTTGTTTGTTTGCTTTTTTTGCTAGGTCAAAAAGGCCTGCCCTTGTGAGAATCCAGCCGAGACATGAAGAAATAACTCAACTATAAGTGACTTAAGAGCCAGTGTCTGTAAACATCGAAAACCCGGCGCCAGTTGTGAAATTTTCAATTTCTTCATATTTTGCCTAAATAAACCCTTTAGTGAGTTATTTTCGAAAATACAATTAAAAGTTCCAAAAGCGCTTTAGTTTTTTCAAAATCGAGGAAAGTCTGAAAATCGCCATTTTGGCTTCCCGCCGCCATCAAAAAAAGGGTAAAATGGTGCCTTTTCTTTTCGCTCGTACAGCCAAACGCGGTAATGTTTACCGATGTACTTTTACCAAATCATAACACCATTCCTGCTCTTTCCAAAACTGTAGTTTATTTGGGAAAAGCTTTTAAATTTTATATCTTTCTAGCTGTCTTATCTACCCCGCTCTAAGCGCTTCAGTGGATAAGCAAATTTTAGCTAATTTCTAAACCATAGAAAGCCCACTGGTACATTGAATTTCAAGCCGAAACTACGATGGTCTTTAAGCTTATACTTCATATTATGCTGTGTGAAAATTTCTTCCGCGGCCCGACGAAAGTGTTCCGTTAAGAGACAGAAACGATGAGTCAATTTTGGCAACGCGACCAATTTGTACTACAAACAAACGTCACTATAAATAAACCCAACATCAATCAAAAATCAGCTCAGAAAACCTTCTACAGTTCAATATCAGACATCATACACACTGTAACTTAAAATACTTTTTATTTTGATGCAAAAACATCCTACCTTTGGGTATTCGTCGTAAAATAGATGCTAAAAGAAGAAGCTTTGATTCTAGCTTTCGTTATCCGACACCGAAGAAATTACATCTCAACCACAGGTCGGAAAGTCAATGCAATCATCTGTTCGTCACACAAGGGTCGTATTTGAGTATTTCCCTCCTTGTACTGCAAAATAACATGTTTTTATAGCAAGGAAATTAACTTATTATCTTCAAAAGTTAACATTCCTGGTACTTTAAGAGTTCTTAAAACAATTAAACATCTGTTTCCACTCGCTTACATTTGCGTGACAAGAATTCGCTTGCTGCTAAAGCGGCAAACTGTATCGAAAAGATAAAATGCAGTTTTCAATAGATTAAAACTGCTCATCGTAGGGAATATATTGCAGAATTTGTGTTGGCTAGTTACTGGCAGCGAGGAGGACTTAAAGTCCTAAAAATAAAACAGTGACAGACTAGTGAAAGCCAGTCATTTGAAATTAATTTCCAGGCAGTCTGTCCAACTGAAATACCCTTGTTCTGAGAAAACACAACAAAGTCTAACATGGTTAAACTTACCAAGGTGGTTAAAGAATGATCAACTTGACTTTTAGTATTCTGGTAAAATGATAGGAATGTGTTTCTTGCCTAGCTAGTACTAAAAGTTTTAAGACGGTCATGTCAAAGAGCCTGTCGTGGCAAAATTTGTTTAAGCGTGATTGGGGATTGGGGCGAACGCCGGGGAGTGGGTGGGGGTAAGGGGAAGGTAGGGCTTTCAGAGAGAAAAATGTGCAGGTGTTACACTAAAGGCTACATTACTGAAATGATATGAATAAAGAAAGTTACAATGCACATTGATCTTTTTGTCTGTATTCCCGTTGTTATTTTTATAATAAGAGGAATGTACCCTACATTTCTCTTCTTCAAGAATTAGTAGATTGTTGTAGTTGCTCTGTGGAGTAAATTTAAAAAGACCACACAATAACGCTGCAAGATTGATTTGTAAAGCTCATGCCGTGGGCCGAAAAACAAATATTACCGCAACAGGAAGTGTTTTACGAAAGAGAAATGAGTTTATACAAATTATTTCTTACTTTCGATTCAGGTACAGTAAAACAATTAGTCTGGTAGAGTACCTGTATGCAAATAGATTTTTTAAAATATAAATTTTGTTTATATCACTGGTTAAGGGATCATTGTCGATTAACGTTATTATAAAAATAACAACGGGAATACAGACAAAAATATCAATGTGCATTGTAACTTTCTTTATTCATATCATTTCAGTAATGTAGCCTTTAGTGTAACACCTGCACATTTTTCTCTCCGAAAGCCCTACCTTCCCCTTACCCCCACCCACTCCCCGGCGTTCGTCCCAATCCTCAATCACCCTAAAACAGATTTTGTCACGACAGGCTCTTTCACATGGCTGTCTTAAAACTTTTAGCACTAGCTAGGCAAGAAACACATTCCTATTATTTTACCAGAGTACTAACAGTCAAGTTGATCATCCTTCAACCACCTTGGTAAGTTTAACCATGTTAGACTTTCTTGTGTTTTCTCAGAACAAGGGTATTTCAGTTGGACGGACTGCCTGGAAATTAATTTCAAGTGACTGGCTTTCACTAGTCTGTCACTGTTTTATTTTTAGGACTGTCACGCAAATGTAAGCGAGTGGAAACAGATGTTTAATTGTTTTTAAGAACTCTTAAAGTACCAGGAATGTTAACTTTTGAAGATAATAAGTTAATTTCCTTGCTATAAAACATGTTATTTTGCAGTACAAGGAGGGAAATACTCAAATACGACCCTTGTGTGACGAACAGATGATTGCATTGACTTTCCGACCTGTGGTTGAGATGTAATTTCTTCGGTGTCGGATAACGAAAGCTAGAATCAAAGCTTCTTCTTTTAGCATCTATTTTACGACGAATACCCAAAGGTAGGATGTTTTTTCATCAAAATAAAAAGTATTTTAAGTTACAATGTGTATGATGTCTGATATTGAACTGTAGAAGGTTTTCTGAGCTGATTTTTGATTGATGTTGGGTTTATTTATAGTGACGTTTGTTTGTAGTACAAATTGGTCGCGTTGCCAAAATTGACTCATCGTTTCCGTCTCTCAACGGCACACTTTCGTCGGGCCACGGAAGAAATTTTCACACAGCATAATATGAAGTATAAGCTTAAAGACCATCGTAGTTTTGGCTTGAAATTCAATGTACCAGTGGGCTTTCTATGGTTTAGAAATTAGCTAAAATTTGCTTATCCGCTGAAGCGCTTAGAGCGGGGTAGATAAAACAGCTAGAAAGATATAAAATTTAAAAGCTTTTCCCAAATAAACTACAGTTTTGGAAAGAGCAGGAATGGTGTTATGATTTGGTAAAAGTACATCGGTAAACATTACCGTGTTTGGCTGTACGAGCGAAAAGAAAAGGCACCATTTTACCCTTTTTTTGATGGCGGCGGGAAGCCAAAATGGCGATTTTCAGACTTTCCTCGATTTTGAAAAAACTAAAGCGCTTTTGGAACTTTTAATTGTCTTTTCGAAAATAACTCACTAAAGGGTTTATTTAGGCAAAATATGAAGAAATTGAAAATTTCACAACTGGCGCCGGGTTTTCGATATTTACCGACACTGGCTCTTAAAATTTAAAACTTCGTTTACAACTTAACTACATATGCTTATTATGCAAGGTTACTTATCAAAGAATGGGATGAATTAAGGTTTTGTGATTAAACATTTATTCAAAATATTGAGTACTGGAATTAGGTGGATTTAAAATAAACCGTAAAATACTTATGACCATGTTGTTTTGTCTTGTTGCCTTGGTGCTTATTAATCAAAGTTCTAAAGGAGTTTGGCAATCAGTCGAATGTACCACTATTTCGATGTCCCTGTTTGGCCTCGTGTTTGGCATCTACTAAGTCAGCATCAAGATTGGCCAGTGAGAGCAGTGTAGATCATATGCTACAATGACGAGAGGGTCTTTTTCAAAATCCAGTTACCTGACAATCGTAGTTAAAAGTCTTGTCTTATAGAGGAAACTTGGCGTCAAAATTCAAATATAAGTCCTATCGGGAGGGGGCCGGATAAAAACATACGCAGAAATGCGGGTTTTTTATCGTGTCGGATGGCGAGGTTCAGTTAACGAATCGACTCCATTTTTTCATAGTCTTTACTCTTGTGGAAAATAAAAATGACGTCATTAAATGTTCAAAACTCAGATGGAACAACGAGGCGCAGGGTAGCTGTTTCACTGCCAAGTTTTGAACAATAATAAAGAAAATTGCGAGGAAACAAGGCTTTCATAAGCCGTGAGTGTTTTCAAGAAAACGCGCGCTGAATGAAAAACACAATTCGGTTGGTTTCCGAGAAGTTCAGTCAGTAAACAAAATTTACAGATTACCAATGCTGTCCTCAACAAAAAATTCCAGAATTGCTGTAGTTCTGTCACAAAACGTTTACTGGCAGGGCACAATAGATTTGCAAAATTTATCCACGGCCCCTGACAGGATTGCGCCACCCATGATTACTCTCATTGACAATAAACAAAAGCCAATCGGTGTGCGATAATTCTCACATTTATTGTATAATATAAATAATGACGCACAGTTGATTGCTGAATTTGCTTGTAGCTTCTGCTGGGAATTTCTAATCCAATCTCCTCCTTTAGCATCAAGTTTTCAGATCATAGGTGCGATTTTAATAGCACTATTTAAGCGTTCTGAGACAAATACACAAGCAAAATATTTTGAAGTCAACATTCAGCAATCAAATGTGATGCGATTTCTGTGCAGCTGGTTTTGTGGAACTTAGCTCAACGTAGATCTTGAAGTCTTGGAACTATTCCGTGTGTGTCATGCATTATTGCGCGCTGCCTACGATCACACATATGATCTCTTTTGTCCCTAAGAAGGTTTTGTTCCTGGAGAAGTCAAGTGTTAAGTATACGTGGCAACTTTTCGTGAATAGAAAAAAATTAACAGTTTTATTAGAAGTAAGATATATCCGATATCTGCTGGTAACGTTATTAATACTGCCACCCTTTTTTTTCTTGCTTTTCTTAAATAAATAAATAAATAAATAAATAAATAAATAAACAAAGAAAGCATCACATAAAGCTGCATAAATTTCCTGCCATGAGGTAGGCATGAGCCAACCTAAAGAAGTTTTGCAAAAGGCAGGAAAGCCATCTCATCAGTTTTACCGGGGTAGTTTCCCTACGTTTGTCAACGGTGAGGGTAAAAGGAGGAATGAGTTTGTGGCATGGCATGTGGCATGGCTTGCGGAATGGCATAATTATGCGGAATGTAATTTTGGCGGAATGACTCTTTGACATAAATTACACTAAAAAGCGCGCCAATTTTTTAAGAGAAGCCGCCTTGTTAAATACCGCGGGCGCAAACCAGCAAGGACTGAGCAGCATGGACAACGAAACTTCAAGCAGCAGCGGCAAGTGATCTACATTTATCTCGCTTTATCTCACCGGTCTGCAAATGGCAAAGTAGAGTTAGCGGAAATCTAGCAAGCCACTTCACCTCGCTAATAATTTATGCTGCTCAGTTAAACGGCACAAAAACTTTAATCGCTTATTTTTTGAGGGTTTTATTTCATAAAATATACGGAGAAATCCCTGTCTTAAAGAGAAAATTCGAGCGATATCTGACAAACAGATGTTTTGAACGGAGAACATGTTGCGTGACAATTTACAGCTTTCCTGTTGATGAGTCGCTGATAAGCGTCTCTGCTATAAAACGGCATATTTTTCGCGATAATGAATTAAAACTACTCTAAAACTTTAAACCTGCAACAGACAAAAATATTATGGAGGTTAATATTGTGGGGTTTTTTTTCACAGTTTTGCCTAAAGAGCTAAAAATACGGACGTAATAAATTTTTCCGTTTTAAAAATGCGTGTTTGAACGTAATTCAATATGTTGTTGTGAATCATGAGAAGCTTAAAACCTCGTTTAAAAATGGACGAGTAACCAGGATAAGACATAATTGAATATTGTCTAGGTAATTGTTTCGCATTGTTGTCTGCGTCGCTTGTAATTGCTGTGTGCCAGGATTCCAGTGTTTTTCTAACGCGGAAATTTCCCTTGTCGATTACATGAGCACTTTTAAAGTCAATGGAGTGGTCGTTCAACCATGCGTGTGTTGCAACGTTGGAACCTTTTTTAAAGGCTTTTGTGTTTCTAGTATGTTCCTTCACTCTTGTTTTTAAGCACCTTTCAGTCTCTCCAATATAACTCCACGGACAGTCGGCACACGGAATCTTGTAAACAACATTTGTTTGTTGATCAACCGGTGGTCTTGACTTGGGGGAAACAAATATCCTGTTGTAGGGTTTTCAGGGGTCTGCTTGTGGTTCGGATTCCGTTATTTCTGAATAGTCTTGAGAGTGGCTCTGTTAGACCTTTGATATATGGTAAAACTGCGAAACCGCTATCTGAGTTTGAAGGGTCGGCCCATTTAAAGAACATTCCAACTAACTCTTCTGGGGATGGTGTAGTTTCAGGAGGTGGTTTCTTCTTCAGGATGTTTGATATGAAAGACGGGGGGTAGCCATTTGATTCCAGGGCATTTGAAACGTAAATCAATTCTTTTGATTTACCCGCAGAGGTGCTTGGTAGGTTAGAGGCACGATTCAGGAGAGTGGAGGAAGTACTTATTATGTGTTTCTTCTCGTGGTGTGAATAAAACTCCAAGTACCTGTCCGTATGAGTAGATTTTCGGTAAACATCAATAGTGACAACACCATCCTTTCTGGATACCAGGGTGTCCAAGAAGGATATCTGTCTATTGTTCTCTGTTTCAATAGTGAAAGAAATCTTCGGGTCGATCGAGTTGAGCGTGTCATTGAAGAATCAGCTATATCTGCTTCCGCAACTCCTCCAAAAGTTTGGAAACGCTATGTTGATGACAGCTTCGTCATTATTAAGAAAAACCCCGTCTCAACCTTCCATGACACCCAACGGCAAGGAATGCAGAAAGGTGTTAATTGTGATATTGTTGAAACGGTCCACCTCATTGGCTAAAACATGAAAATCTACTATCACTTTTCTCTCTAGTTTACTTATTGATTCCCTTTTAGTGAAAACTATTCTGAGTTTTAATGCAGCAAAATTTCTATGTGGGAAACATGGAAAATTAGAAGCCTTTCTTGGCCATTGTTTTGGAGTCTCATGATTGGACAAAATCTTGTAACACAAAAGAAATATCGCTTTAAAATAAAGTTTCAGTACATTTTATTTCAAAAACGTGTTGTCCATAGGTTGATGTATTCTCGGTAAGAAAATCTAAACAATCTTATGTGGGGAAAGCGAAATGCCGCAGAACAATAGAGGATTGCCTAGTTCTTACACGCATTGTTACTTAATGTTCGCGCTTTTTATTCATCACTTGTCAAAGATTGCAGACTGGCAATCGAAAGCTCAAACTTTTAAATTTTTTAACCAGAGAACGCTCAAAATCTTATTAAAACCTCGTATTTGAAAGAACGTAAATTTTAAGAACATTTTTAGATTATCATGAATGAAAACATATTCCAATTAAATTTGCTAGAGTATTTGAGCTTATTTACGTTAAGTTTTGCCCGAAGAGCTAAAAATGCGGACGTGTAAATTTAAATGCGTGTGTAAACTTAGTAAAAGTAATTCGATATGTTATTGTGAATCACAGAATAAGTTAAACATCGTTATTTGAAAGAACGTAGACTTTAAGAACGATTTTTAGATTATCGTGAATGGAAACGGTTTCCAATTAAACTTGCTAGTGTGTTTGAGCTTATTGAGCTAATATTATGCTATGTTTTTCTCTTTTTATGTTAAGCGCGTTCCTTGATTCAATTACTTCACTACAAAGGGACGGCTGCGAAGGAGACAAACGAAAAGCAAGGATAGTAGACAGGAGTAGACTTCTAATGAAACAAATACGCCTCGTAAAAATGTACTGTACTTTACTCCATCGATCGTTCAACCCGTAATGGATAAGGAAGAGTAGATATGCTTGAGACTGGATACAACCGAGTGCTCACTACTGAGGCTGAGATGACATCCGCCAAAACTTGACTTTCCGTCTCGATGTTTTGGTCACATGCAGTAGCGTGTAAATGGTGCACGAAGTGGACCAATTTGTATCCGAGGCATTTTTTGGCTCATAAGACCTAAGTCGCTGTTTTATCCTCTGACTAAAAGCGATAAACCGTCCACAGAAGGGGAAAGCCTTAGCATTGGCCGCCAAACTCTTTTCGTAGAATCCGTGAAGAACATCATACGTGAAAAAAGACTCTATGCTATCTTCACTCGATTTTCATCATGTTTGAGCCCGCGGTATTTAACAAGGCGGCTTCTCTTAAAAAATTGGCGCGCTTTTTAGTATAATTTATGTCAAAGAGTCATTCCGCCAAAATTACATTCCGCATAATTATGCCATTCCGCAAGTCATGCCACATGCCATGCCACAAACTCATTCCGCCTTTTACCCTCACCGGTTTGTCAACGCCTTCTTCGGGTAGCTTTGTGGAAACCCGATCCCATTTGCCAAATTACCCCAGCCAATAATCCTTGAAAATTCAGAAAATCTTTTTAAAGAAATGTCGACCAATTCTGATAAACTGTTCCAAGTAATTGCAATGATCAACACGGGGTAAAGATTTATGTGATTCCATCTTGTGGGATATCGTCAATATTCCATGCTTCAATATTCATGCACACTTTCTTAAGGCCTCGTGTGTCTCACTGCGTCATTGCGTATGGCGGTGGTAGTGGTGGTGATGGTAATTAAATAAATAAATAAATAAATAAATAAAAATGGTAATGGCAGTTTGTTGTGATGATGATGTTAGTGGTCGTGGTGATGCTGATGATGATGATGATGATGATGACTCGGTAAGAAAACAAAACAACTTGTGAGCCCAGCATTTCATAGTTTATTTTAAATTTATTTTTAACATCAAGACTATACGACTACAGAATTCAACCTATTTTATCTTTCAGTAAGCCTGAAAATTGCATTTGAATATGAGGTCCTTCTTCAATTTTCTGCTAGGCAGTCCATCAAGGCAGATCCTGTTAGACCAGAAAATAACAAATTGATATTTGGATTAGAATTATACCGAAATGCACTCTTAGCAACTATTAAAGTTGTTAAAATCACTGCGACCTTCTCTTGCACTCTCCACTCTTTCATCTCTAGTTTAATGGTTATCCCGTGCAGTCACTTTTAGTGCTTAAGCCTATCTGTATTACACTCGTTGTTACAGTTCACAGCAGGGGAAGAAAAATATCTTAGTTTTAAGGTACAACTTAAAATGGATTCTGAGCCTGGGAACAAAGCGACACAAATATTTTAAGGAAAAATTTTAGATACGCGATTCTCTTATTACTAGATTATTCATTGATGCATGATTCTCTTACTCTTGAATTGCCGTGTTTTACTCAGGGCATAATTCTTCACTGCAAGCCCTGGTCTCAATTAGTGGCCCCTCACAGTCAGCTCCATGTGGCCCTTGGGGAGGAGGGTTATTGCAGGTTCTGGTTCGCTGTTGAACTCCATCGCCACAAGTCACACTGCAGGCAGAGTACGGACTCCAGTCGGAGAATCCTCCATCAACACCTGGGTAGTGACAAAGGCAACCAAAACATTAAAATCAGGGCACTTCAATATAGCTGAAAGAAATTTCTTGACGCCAAAACAAATTAATTTTTATTGTTTTGTTAATCTATTGGTGTCTATTCACGCTTTACTACAATATTTAATGCAACTTTGTCTGGCAACGGCTCCTTGACATTACCATTTCACAGTGTAACACGCCTTTCGACGGCTAGCCTCTTTGCGACGGCTGCTCCTAATTGATTTAAGGTAGTTGATTTAAGACGGATTCCGCTCAACATTCGAGCAATAAGTGCAAAAATTATTTAGTAAAAAACTACTCCTAGCACGGTAACATTTTGAATACTAATTGAAACATCTCACTTTAATTTGCCTCTCCAAGTGACCCCGCGATTAAATTCTAAAGCATTCTCGAGAAAAGTAATGTCAAATCTCTTAAAAATATGCTAAAAAGGCGCGCTATTTTGCTTTAAACTGACATGATGCGTTTTTCAATTAAAAAATGGATAACTTCAAATTCAATTTTCTCTTGCGGGGTCAGCTTGGAAGCTTAAGTGTTGAATATTTCTTCTTTTTTTTTTTTTGAATTCAAAATGTTACCATGCTATGAGTATTTTTTTGGTAACTTTATTTTTGCACTTATAGCGGAAATCGTCTTAAATTCGTCCAGTGAAGGGACTTGATTTTGCTAGGAAGAGGGAAAGGGTCGATTATGTATCGATAGTTCAGTATCGACTACAACAGGGGTGTAAGGCAAGGGTGTATCCTCTCCCCCTTGCTATTTAATTTACATCTAAACGACATTCCTTTTCTTTTAGACAACTCATGTGGTACTGACTCAATTATTCTGCCAAATGGGCTTCCGCTAAATTGTTTATTCTATGCAGATGATTTAGTTTTAATATCCCGAAGTGCTTCCGGCCTTCAAAAGCAAATCGACATTCTCCAAAACTATGTCGGAAAGTGGCTCTTGAAAATTAATCCTCACAAAACAAAGGTACTAATTTTTCAAAAACAGAACCGTAAGCCACCCGGGAAAGACATTATTTCTTTTTGAATGGAAACCAAATTGTCAATACTCCTGAATACACGTACCTAGGAACAACATTCAATTCGAATGGGAGCTTTGCCACCTCCAAAAAGAATTTAGTAGGAAAGTCTAGGCGTCCCGTATTTGCTTGTAAAAGATATGTTGAATTCAACAAACTTTCTATATCCAAATGTAATTTCTTGTTTGATGCCTTATTTGCCCCCGTTATTCTATACAGTTCGGAAGTATGGGGGCATATGATAGCCTCAATCTCAAAAAATGGGAGAAAGACCCCATTGAGCGTTTTCACTCACAGTTTTACAAATCATACCTTGGCCTAAACAGAAGAGCACCAAACGTCGCAGCACGAAATGAAACTGGAAGACTCCCTCTCAAGTTAATTGTCTTCTCTAATACAAAATAGTTTTGGCTTCACCTACTCAAGCTTCCGAGCTCAAGCGTTGCTGGACAATGCCTTCAAGTATCAACCCAATTACCAGACTCCGGAAAAAAATCCTTCATGCTTACAATATATGATATGCAGAAACATAGTAACAGTTTTCACTCCGATTTCCAAGCTATGATTGATGCTAACGGGGATGAACTAAGAACTAAACAGCACCGATCCAAAGTAACTGCAAACTTTAAAAATGACTTAAGAATTCATCAATATGAGATGATCAAATGCAACAAAAAACTTACATTTTGCTCTACCTTCAAAACAAATGTAACTACCTCCAACTCACTAGAATTCATTACAAACCAGAAACATCGCCGGGCAGTAGCAAAACGTAGGGCTGGTAATCATAACCTAAGAATTGAAACTGGAAGACATTCCACCCCTAAATTCCCTGAGCATCTGAGAATCTGTCAATACTTCAGTTCAAATGAAGTTGAAAACGAAGCACACTTCGTCTTATTTTGCAACAAATATGACACAATTAGAAATTCTATAGTGGAAGATATCATTAGCAAATATCCCGAATTCGATTATTAAAATGCTATTAACAAAATTGTTTTTCTCTTTAATAGCACTAATGCTTTCATTTGTAAAAAATTAGGTCACTTCATTTACGAAGCGTTTTCATTAAGAACTGAATCATTAGATACAAGAATTGTAAATTAACCGCTTTCGCTACTTTCATTTTATACTTTTGTTTTTCTTCTTTTTCGTTTTTTTTCTTATGTGCAATACCATTTGTATTTGGGAATGCAAATAAACTGTTGTTGTTGAATTCAGAAAAGTTGCATCCTTCCTTTCAGGGATTTATCTGTGTAAAGCCCTCATTAATATTTATAAAGTCAATTCTTCAGCCCCACTCTTCCCTGCTACTTTATCAAGCCCTCCCCGGACTTTAAGACAGTTAAATAGTAAAGAAGGTTGTAAGTTAAATAAAGGGCGTTAAAAACAAAAGAAAAAGTGTGAATTAAGAACTTACTGCAAATTTCCTCCATCAATATTTTGTACAGATTTGACAGATCTTCAAAGTCGTCTGCCAAGTAAACATTTTCACCAGCAATTTTCTTCAACTCTTCTTCATAAATTTTCTTTCCAATTCCAACTGCAGTAATACGAACTTTTTTTGCCTGTAAAATATCAGCAGTCAGATATAAAACCAGATTCTTCTTACTTTCTACTGCACCTTATTTTAAATTTGCTGGAGACCTTCCCGGGTTCCCTTTGCATGGTAACTGGTCACTGTGAATCGTAAGTAAGTGAAGGATAGGATAGGATGTCTAAACTTGAGCCCGGACCACTTTGATTTACTATGATAACGGGTCGTTTGCACATTGAACAGCCTAACTGATCCATCGCATTGTACACCCGGGGCAGAAAATGGGGAGTTATTGAAATCAAAAAGTTATGAATTTCGTCAGTGGGATAATTTTAATGAACATCTCATTATCAGAAACAGTGGCGAGCTTTGTCGTTTTAACTCGGAAACTGTGTGAAGGATGACTGAAATAATAGCAGTGACAACTGGGAAGAAAAATGATAACGGGCACAGGTCTATTAGAGATTTTCAACGGGAAGTTTGTTCACAAAACTTGTCGGCTGAGTCATCTCCATGATTCTCGCTTTTTCTGAGTTAAGTGCAGCAGTGATAAACTAATATAAATATCCTTCAAAGGTCGCTTAGCTTCTTTGGGGGAATCGACGTAGAATGCTATTAACTGTCCAATAAAATCACTACTCAACATGAAAGTTTCGTAAGGGTCAATGTAACTCATTTGCTGTTTTACAAAATCAATCTTCCTTTACACTGTACATTTTGTTGCTTATTGCCCATTTCAAGATGGCAACAATTCACCTTCTACGTAAGAATTAAGTAATTATTGTACTGTGTATGGTTCATCAGCACCCTTAAATTGAACGTAAGCGCCTTTTTCTTGATATAGTTAATCTGGCACTTGAGCCCCCAAATCAACAAGCATATTCTCCTAACTGGTCTCCATTTATTTGCTATAGTGCAATTGAGGAGAATTTGGTTAAACATCAAGACTTTTCATCTTTGATCATCACTTCTGAACTTGCAGTGAAACCGAAAGGAGGATGTTAGGGCTTAAAAGACTTGACCTGTAGACCACAATTTGCCTTAGACAAAGGTTCAGTGCTGACGTAGGATTAGAAAACAGGCATTCGTATGTCACTTAAGCACGTTATTATAGTATGTGTAAGTAGCAATCCATTCAACATGGTAAGAGATCGTGAATGACCCCTACTCTGAAGAGGGGGTAAAAAAAAAAGAATTCTCTTCACTTATATTTTATTACAGTATTTTTTAAAAGTTCTTACCTTCAGAAGAGGTATGATCTGATCATAAGGTTTGGAGTCAGAATGTGTCCTTCCGTCTGTGAAAAGAACCAGCGAGTTTGGAAAGTCTGGCCTGTCCCCACCTCCGAGGGTAAAAAGTTTATCATTAGCCGCTTCCAAAGCCCTGTCCGTTCTGGTTGGGCTCCTCAGATTGCTGTCAATACCATCTATGAGCATGTGCATGGCTTCGTTACTGTGATATTTGCTGTCGTTAAATGTGTTCAGTACTTTGGGCCATCTGGCGAATGTAATCACGGCTTCGTGGGTTGTTTTAGGTGAGATGTGCAACGAGTCAGTTACTTGGAGGAGAAATCCTTTCAGCAACTTAAAGTTTTCTTGTCCAACGCTTTTTGTTTTGTCGGCTATCAGTGCTACATCCACTGCACATATTTTCTCAGCTGTAGAACATAAAGAAAATATATATACTTAAATAAGTATATATAAAAGTGGAAGTATATATGTAAAATCTTATTTAAGGTCTAGCTGTGTAGATTTGTAAACGGTAGGCATAATTCGGAGCAGGCTCTAACTGAATGTTATCCTCTTAGTCTGTTAAAGTAGTACAGACCAGCTAGGGAAAGCTAGGATATGTACCATTTGAACCTGACGGATTCTGCCACCAAATATGTTGACGTTTAATAATATTGAAAATGTAAAACTTTTTACCAATTAGGACAACTAATACCCCATTCACACCAACTAAAACAAGTTTAATTAAACACAGTTTAATTAAACTCTGTTTAATTAAACATGTTTAAATCATCGGGCCGTTCACACCGCACAGGTGTGTTTTAACTGTTTATAGCCATGCTTTGATGTACAGTTTTTTTTTCCTACTGAGCATTTTTTTTTTGGTTATCTACCTTGTTTAGCTAGAAATATTTTTCTTCTTTCTTACTTCCATTTCAACGGGCAGGTTGAATGATGGTAAATCCGCCGTCTGTCATGTTTCACATAGTTTTATGCCAAAACGACACAAAATACTTTTAAAAAACACACACACACATTCTTTCTTTAAAATGCAAATGTTCCTGTATCCTCCAATTTCTATCGTTCCGTACTCCTGAATTCCAGATTGCAAATCCCTCATTTTTTGTTCAAGAATGAAATTGCCAGCTTTGTGCAAAACTGAAGTGCAGTGAGGTGGAAAATGTGCCGGTTGCTCGCAGCCAGTTTTTCAAAAGAGTCGATCGCTTTATGGTATTTGGCATGCTTCTAATTGTAACTCCAGTTTCTTGCCAAAAACAGGGGAAATGTGTAGTCGAAATGTGGATTACATTCGGCATTTGGATTTGTAAACTGCAAAGATAGATGGACCTGAACGGTTGCGACTTTCCGGTAAGCTAGTAGTTCTCAGCTTAATTATAATGATCTGTCTCGTATACATCTGTCTGCGTCCAAGAATGATGTATTGGTTATGATAAATTGGTCTCCTTTCCTGTTTTTGGACAAACCTTTTGTCCGAAACTTGCCAACAAAACCTTAACCGGCTGTACACGCAGGTTTCTTTTTGTAGTGCAATAAAATCAACTACTTACAAATATAATTTCGATTCATTTAAACTTAAGCGTAAACTTACCGCAGAATTGGTTACTACTGGTGAATTGGATGTTGGACTGAGAAAGTGAAATAGTCTATTCAATCTTGTAGCCAGTCAGTTTCGAGTCTACACTTTCTCCTTCTTCCTCCGCAGACGGTAAGCTTATAAAGTTATCGAGTGATCAGGATTGTGGAAGGGCCGAAACGTCTTTACTTCAATTCTTCATCAAACTGCGTATTTCAAAATGGCTTGTTGGAGATACTTTCGCCAACTTAATTACAGGTTTATTCCGTGACCTGTTTCCCCGACGAAAAAATACGCTTATTACCTTCATCTTTTGTATGGTCGTAAAATCAGTCAGGTCGCGCGAGACGACTCCTGTCTTGTAATCAGAAGCCCTAAAACATGCAAATTTCCATTATGTTTGCTTTTTCTGCTAGTAAGTCGATAGTGTTCCTTAAATATTTTGACCCCTCCTCTTCTGAAGCTGTAAAAATAATTTCTTGGTGTCCTCAGATTCGATTTCGTCGTTTTTGTCGGCAGCCATTTTGAACCTGTTTAGTTAAACACGAAAGTTAAACTATCTCGTACAGGTGGTTTTAATAAATCACGTTTTAAACACGTTTAACTTGCGTCAGCGCGCAGTGTGAACGATTTATGTTTAAAACTGTGTTTAGTAAAACAGCTTTTAAACATGTTTAAACTTCGGTGTGAATGGGGTTTAAGTGTAATAAAAATAGAACATAGTAAAGTGTCTACCAGGCTTAAAGAAAGACTGATCATAAGGAGCACTGGGAGCTTAAGGTTACGTTTACACTAGAGCAACAGTTATCAGATAAAAGTGACGGGATTCGTTTTCACGTTTACACGCTACTCAGGGGGGCACTTGACTCATGTTTGGTTGTACGGATGCCGCCCTAACCCTGTTTAGGACAAAATAGGCCTAAAATATAAACCTTGTTTAGGTTATAGGTCCCTGTTTAGGACAAATTACAAAATACACACTCTCTTGTTTTACACAATTTCAAGGGTTTTTTTTAAAGGAGCTACGTCACGGATAACGCAACTTGAAAAAGCTGGCAAGTTTTTTCAAGTTTGTCATTCGTAATCCGTCTCAATCTCCCTCAGTCGTAACCATCCTTGTTTAGTTTTGCTTAATTATTTCTTCTTTGGTGTTTCTCTACCTTAGGAAACTATTATTTTGAGGTTTCCGTTAATGAGAAAATATAATTTTGTCAGATCAGAAAAATGAATGAAAACGCCGTGACATAGTTCCTTTAAAAGCTGAGCAAATGTCTCCCATCTAGGATTGCGAAATACTGGTATAAGCCATATTCTTGACGACGACAATCGTGCAACCATACCCTGTTCAGGACAGACTCGCATAAAATTATAAAACCTGTTCAGGACAAAGGGGCCAAAAACTATAACCTGTCCAGCGGCTCGTCCCCGTCGAATAGGCCACATAAGGGAGTGACCCCCCCTGGACACACTAAAAGTTGAAACAACCCGGATTGCATCTGAAATTCGAATATTTTTAATGTGATATTTAAAGTGAATACACTGTATCTAAATATTGATAAACCAGGAATCTTTTATTGCCTAAACGAGTTTTTCAGTGAATCAGAATATTTTCTACGGCCAATTCAGATGGCAGATTTTTGTCGAGATAAACTTTTTATAAAACGTTTAGTAGCATAAGAATTGGTTTTAACCTTATTTGGTATATTTCTCAACAAATCGGCCTACACATTCCAAAGTTGAACTCCTAAGTGAAGGGAAACCTAGCAATCGAGCCACAAACAACGTTTTAGGTAGTTTGGCTGAAATTTGCCTACACAGCAGTGCAAAAAAAGGCCACAAATTTGTGCCTTCGTATTGTGGTTTTGCAGTGGAACCTCAGGCGTCAACGAATAACAGAAGCTTCCAGATCCTACTCTCAGAATAGTAAGGGGTGATAAAGAAGACGCCCTTTTGGAAGCAAAGAGTCTCGGGTTCGGTTGTTCCAGGATCACAAGGTACATAAAATAACTTACGACAGATTACTTTTGCCAGGCCATCAAATAAGGCGTCAAGATTGTCATAATTTGAAGCATGGTAGACGTCATCACCAGCGATGCTTTCAAGAACCTGTTGATATTTTGGATTTGAAGATTTGGGACCAACTGCGACAACCAGCAAACGCACACCTTTAGCCTGAAATAACAAAATATATATTGTTTGCGTTGTGGTACCATAAAAATCGTGGATTGTCCCAATATCGCAGAGTCTAGACGATTTTTATACCTAATCGTACCTTTTTGGTACGCTTCGGCGGCATATCAGGCGAGTTTGGTCGAGCCATGGTTCGTATTTTGGCGAGACGTAGTCGAGCCAAAATACCCATGGTGAGACCAAACGAGCTTGATATGCTGCCGAAGCGTACTAAAAAAGGTGCGATTAGGTATTTACCGTACCCAAATTTGTCCTAAAACCCGGCTTTTTTTTTTCAGTTACCGTGATCAGTCAGGCGTTGTAGAGCGACACGTATTTACACTTTTCTGGTCGTCAATACTCTTCTCCAACTCCTCATCTGCCATTTTATTTAATTCTTTTGTTTGGAGTTTCATTTTCTGAATGTTGGAAGTCCAAGTTAAGAAAGAAATTTGGAAAATCCGGCTCTATTTTGAAACCAAAAAAGTTTCAGCGCTGTCCGTAAAGTTCACTCGAGCGCCGCCAGTGTAGCCGCTTCCAATTTTGGCGCGAAATTGTATTTTTTTTTCTCTCTTACCGTTAAACAAATTACTTTCTCGTTTAACAAATGTAATAGTTTTACGTTTCGTTGCATTTCTGTTGTAATTTTCGCCTCTAAAGTCTGCAAAAAAATGCGAGTTTCACAAACTGTCCATGATATCGTAGGATATCAGGTCAGTGACTTGATATCGTAGAAAATCAGGACAGTAAACAAGGCTTCTGATTGGCTAATTCACAATTTGGGTACGGTAAGTAACAAAACAAACTGATGTGAAAATCGATTGCAAATAAAAAACATTGATTTGAAAAAAACACTAAAGTAATATATAAGTATTTCGAAATTATGGAGAAAACAGCATGCTAAAAACTGGGCATGCAATGTTAGAATGGAACGCAAACTCTAAGTGTAAGCTGAAACAGAAATTAGTTCAAAGCCATTGCACAAAAACGTGTTTCATGTGACGCAGAAATATAATTTGCCTGCTTTTTGATGTTATGTATTTAGCGTAACGTTATCATTTAAAGATCTTTTAAAAGCTAATTCGTCTTGAATCGAGAATAATTTCAACAGCTTGGAATAGGTCTCATGTTTTTACGACATGACAAAGAGCTTCCTTTTGTGGGGAAAGCGCGTTTGTCAGTGATTCAGTGATGCGTCAAACAAATGGTCTAAACAAGTCAAAAGACGAGGGAAGACTAGGCACCATTTTTTGGGTTGCAAGATTCAGTTTAAAAAAATGCGACCATTTATTAACATTTTAATCCATAAAAGTTGACTCAAAGCAAAATGTTTCAGAAAAATGATGCAATGGCCATTTACCTTTAATGAATTCACAGCTGAGGAGAAATCTCCAGTATTAGGATGTGACTTCCCGTCGGTCATCAGAACCATCACACTTGGCACACCAGGCCTGTCGCCATTTTCTCGGGTAAACATTTGTTGATCAGCAGTGAATAGCGCCCTGTCCAGACGAGTTGGCTTCGAAAGCGTTGTCAATTTACCATCTATGAGATCTAGCACTGCTTGCTCAGAATGGTAGGCTGCGTCATTAAACTTGTTGTGAAGTGTGCTTTCCCCCGCGAAAGATTCCAAAGATACGTGAGTGTGATCTGGCCCAATGATGAATTTCTTTACGAACTTTTTAAGAGATTCTCTCATTTTCGGAAGGTTCTCGGATGTGAGACTTCTAGTAAGGTCCACCACCAAACCGAGGTCTAACTTACAATAGCGTTTACCTGGGTAAGGCGAAGAAAAATGTGACTGGTAATGTGCTCCTAAGGATATATCATGTTAATGTTTTCGTCTCAAGGAGACTGTGCTACTCGTAACACTTTTACTGACAAAACTGAAAATCACTTGAGCCAAATAGAAAGGTACGAAACATTGTGACAGTGTGACAATAGAACAAGAGTGTCTATCCAAATGAAAGTGTCGTGTTTGCATGTTTGCAGGATGCCATTGTACATAGTGTTTTCAGTTTTAATCTTGGACATGTTACGAGACAGTCTCCAGAGAAGAAAACAATACTTGGTTGTGTTTTCCATTAGACGCTTGATGAGGGAATGAAGACAGTTACTAGTTTCAAGTAACTTTAAGATAAAAGGCTTTGAAATTTCAGAAGAACAAAGAAATTTCCAGAGAGATATTTTAAGTTTAAAACTGGAGTTAAAATTTTATTATACCCTTTTTTGGGTTGTTTTAATTCCTGAATGGACTCTGATATAGCTTCAGTCCCCAAATTGAGTTATTCTTACTCTTTTATATACACGACCACAGTACAAACTACTGTTCTTGTAGTTATAGGAGTTAATTTGACTCCACCTGGATTTACTTTTACTCTTTAAAAATTACTGCATACCAAAACATGACATGGCCTCGAACAGAACAATGGAGGAGTAAACATTTCAGTCGAGAAGTAAGGCAATTAACTTTTTTAAATTTCTCTTCACCCGCTGGTTACTTAACAGAAAGGCATTGTCTGTTCATACAAAATATATTTTGTTTAATATAAGTTCTTACCGCCTGATTCCCCTGCACCACTCGATTCCTCAGCACATGCTGACAAAATACCAAGTGAAAACACTATGAACCACAGTGAAGAAACCATGTTGTTATCTGAAAAGAATAAACGTGGTAAATGACACATGCATGCATGCATGCACATCCTATACCAATGATACGGATTTGCCCGTTTTAGTACCACCACTTTCGGCTCCTAAGCCTGGCCTCAAAATGATGTCTTACCTGGTTCGTTTGCGCCGGCTCCTCACTCGTCAATCACAACCAAGATATGATGTTCATCACGCATATAGTCCGCATTGTGTTTAGAAACAAAGCGCCTCTGTTGGAGCACACTGTAACTCGTATTAATTAGCAAAAACAGTTTCTTTTTTTTTCAAATCCAAAAATTTACTTCAGCGAGATTTCTTAATGCCGGGTAAAAAAAATAATCAGTGTTTTTCCACGTTTACTTTCTTTATTGTTTCCAAATGCGTTTATCGTTCGGAAATTTAGGCGAGAGCTTACAGGGCGCAGACCAGAACCGGAGTCCATCCCAAGTTTATCTCCAAGATGAAATTACAGGAAATGGATAGAACTAAGATGCCACAAATGGGCGACTTAAAAAAGAGAGAGAGATTGCAGGCTCCGCGGCATTTTCCTTCTTGATGCAATATATATTTTTCACCCTCAAGAGCAAGGATTCAGTAGTAAGAAATATATTTTGTGAAAACGTTTTATTTACTTCACTCTATTTAACCTATTACTGATACTACACAGCAAAAATGCCTTACCGTGCCAACATTGTTGAAGTAGATTACCAGGGCAGTTGGTCTCGTTGCATTTTGCAAGTTAATTACTCTTGATAAAGAACTCAACTAATATTATTGAATTGATTTCCTCGGTATCTACCCAACACCATTCTTTAATGGCTTGCTCGCTTTTTTCAGTTCCCGGTACTTTAGTCCCACAGATTAAAATCCACAAAACCGACGTTGGGAGAAAGCGCACGTTCTTCCAACTACCACAGTCGAAGTACTCCCGTCCTCATGAGTTCCCTAATCTCTCAAAGGCCTTAACAAAGCTCCCTGCCAATCACCACAGAAACATTCCCGCAAAATCTCGAACAAATCCTAAGCTGACGTGAACAATCCCTTTTCCTTACGTAAAGATTTTCTTCTTTCGTTAATGTGACAACGAAGAAAGAAAACGTTCTTCAAACACTGAAGTGTTAATTTTGCCTACACAGCAGCGTTTTAGTTATTGGCACTTTAAAGTGGGAAAATAATTGCAAACGTAACTGATAAAATAATTAAAAGCAACAGTGCAAAATGTGGTTGTGGCATCAGCTTGTCTTTGCTAATTTGGTTTTAATTATCTATCCTTTTAATAGTGACATGGAAGAGATTTTTAACTTACCCAGCCTTCGTCCCCACTTGACTCACCAGCCTGTTATCGATGAATGATAAACGTGGAAGACTACAACGAACCTATATCAGAGAATTCATCTCACGAACACCGTTTTAAGTTTACTTAGCTGGGTGAACAGTGAGTGATTCACGGACCTTTGGGCTAATGAAAGCATACAATTAAGTTCTAAAACATGTCTCCAAGTGAACACGAGATGCCATACCACAACGTCGTGTTCAACACCCTTAGGCAACATAGCTGGATAAATGAACTGTTACTATGAAGTACGAAGGTCACGAACCCAATACCAAATTTGAAACGTGCCCAAAATGTATCGGGGACACTTATGTGATCATACACTATACTGTCTTCCTCATTGGTTTGAACTAAAATTTTTTATTAAAAAGGAGAAGAAGCAATCTATTGGATAAGGTTAAACAATATCTCGTAAGAGTTTCAATTTGCAAGCAATAAATTATTTACCAATGCCCGAGGCATAACAAAACGTTACACGAGTGATAATTGTGTTTATATAGCTGTTTAGTTTAGCATGTTAAATAGCTGTCTAGTTAGAGTGATGTTTAAACAAATGTTTCAGTGTCGCATAACAAGTAGCTGTTGAGTTAGACAGGTTTAGATAGCTGTTTCTCGAGGTAAACGTTTACTAATAACTTTTTATTAAGCTCTTGAAGGTAAGAACCTCAAATAGCGGAATACATGGATTTCTTTCATCTTGCAATTTTCAATTTGTAAGTAATAAATCATTCACCTGTGCCGGAAGTAAACCATTCCTGAACTTTTTACTTTCATCCACCAAATGATAATATTGTGGAATGTACGTTTAAAGCTCTAAGTAACGGTTTCATCTTAGTTTAATGCAATGTTAAAGTTGTATTAATTATCAAGTTAAAGATAGGCCATGTGACCGACTGCAAAGGTCCAATTGGTCAACTTTTTCCCCTGAAACTTGTCGTAAAACTTGCCTATTTCGCTCATGACAATACTCGCACGAATACAAATGCTTTCCCTCTTGGCAAGTCTGCTTAGTAAAAAAATGTTCATGGCCCCTCCAGTGTTCATTCATCGGTCATGTTTAGTTAAGTGTCTGTTTCCATGGTTTCTTAACCGAGTCCCAGAGGTTTTTTATCTTCCTTTCAGGGAATTTTATCTGAGAAGAAGAAAGGAAAACCTCTAGGTTTTAGGGGTAGTGATTCTAAACATTTATCTTTAACCTCCGAACAGAAAACGCTTTCTGTGTTTCCATGAAGTTATTGAGTGAAAGTTATAAGAAAGATGAGCCGGAGGATGGACTGTTTTCATCGCCATTTCAAGTTCTCTCAAATTTTCACTAGTGGTTCTATACCTCAAAGGTTAAAACAAACAATTTTTCCCATTTTTAATGAAATAAGCTTTTAAATTAATATTTTTGTTTTCTTGACCGTAGTAAATGGTTTTCAACCAATCAGGAGGAGCGTAATATCTCGTCTATTTCATAAATAAACGGCGAAAATTATCTTGAGCGTTTAATTATGGCAACAGGAGAGAGTTGGGAAAACCCGAAACAACTGTTCAAACGTTCACCTTCGCCTTCCATTAGTTTTCTGAGACCCCCACCCCATTTTTCTCAGGAAGGAAATTAATTTCGGGCACAATTCTTTGAAAACAAGGACTGTCTAGAAAACCTGTTGATGTGTGTAAAATAGCCTCTACAAAATGTCGACCTTCATAACATACAGAGGAGACCTTGTCTTATAAAATGCTTTTAAGGTCCACTAAAAAAGACACTCTCAAAAATAGCGTTGTCAGTGTCTTCAAAAAGTCGATACACTTTAAAAGAGAAAAGAAAAACGCAAAACAGCACAAAGAAAATTCCCCGGCCAAAAATGGAAATAGAAATAGCCTTTTTTTGTCCCAATGATAGTCTATTTCCTGTGTTACAGTCGCACGATACATGATGCGAACAGCAGCCCCTGTCGAAATATGTACAAAATGCTAAGACTCCTGCTATCTTGAACAAGTAAGGGAAACCAAAAACTGTTCGGGATTACTAGATAACCAGTAGTAAATAACGGACGAACACCAAGCAAGGCAAACGGGTCTCAGTTTGAGATTACAGGGTTCAATGATACTGATCACATGATGCAATGATACTGACCACATGATGCGATAATGCTTATCACATGATGCGATGATGCTGATCACATGATGCGATGATGCTTATCACATGATGGGATGATGCTTATCACATGATGCAATGATACTGATCACATGATGTAATGATACTGATCACATGATGCAATGATGCTCAACATGGAAGAGACACTAGCAGCGAGTTTTATCAGACAATTTTATTTTCGTTGATAGTTATAATTACGGCCGATTAAAGTGTATATGACACGAAATTTTTTTCTTCGGTTTTTGAGAGTCTGATGTGTATAAAAAAACGATACTAAACTTAAAACCTGTCTAAAACGGGCAAAAGACCCTATTTTCACTTCAAAACTGTCCCAGGGACTGGGACCGAATTTACCGCGTAGTGACGTCAATCGACTTGATTGCGTTCCCGCGAACGCAGTGTTTTTGTTACAAATCGCCTCAAAATGTAGACATTGTTCAGCCGTATCGGGGATCTTCTCGAAACTTCCAAGACCTACAGTGGGAAAGAACAAGTAGGAGAAAAATAGAGCTGTTTTAGGTTTTATCAAACCAGACAATGACGAACATTTGCGATGTCTTCTCTTCTTTCGCACTGTGGTGAGGATGTTTGATTTCAAAGTCGATGATTTATCCTGACAGTACACCAGTGAAGGCACCTCAGTGGTGAGATTTCTTTGTTGAGTTCTTTTAGGGTTTATCAAGAACATCAAAGCCCTTGTGTTCACATAAACAGCTTATTGTTTCCATCAACCTAAGGAGAACCGAAAGTGCCGATTGTTTTGATGTTTTAATACCGCAAAAATGTCGTCGTTCGTATAGTGTGTGCGCTGGATTTTCGATTCATTTCGATTTAAGAACGAGTTCCCAGAGTTTATTCCCAGCCTGGCCTTAGTTTCAGTGGTTTCTGCAGCAAACAAAAGTGTTTTTACAGAGCGTAGAGAAAAGCCAGTGACGAAATCGTTTTGTTGATAATGATGGCCGTACGCAATGTACTTCCAGGCCAGAAAAGACATTTAATTCCACCGTTGTGTTATCCTGCAATTAGATTCTATATACGCTTTACTTTAAAAACGGCATTGAAACTGACTTTGGCTCTCATGCTACTTGCCATGTCACTGGCTGATTCAGCAAATATAGCAGCTTAAGACTGTTGCTATCTAGAGTATCAATATTAGGGTATTAACACTAATCTTGGCTCAGTAATTTTTCAAACAACTCAGTACCATGAAGGCAGTCACATTTCGCATTAATTTTGTTTTGTTTTGCAGTGGGAATGGTTTTCCAATATTTTAGAACTGTTATTGAATCATAACCATGTTCATTATAACTGGTGTTCTTGGGCTTCTTAAATGGCTTTTGGTGTTTCTAATACCACAGGAGGGGAGCACAGCACATCAAACTCTTCTAAAACTAACAGTTAATTATAAATAAACCAACAGGAATTGACAATGGAAGAGTAAATTTGCAAATCAACAGTGGGTCTCTATATTGACTCTTTCTCAAACAATTTCCTATGAACGGTGGAAATCAACACCAATCTTCATCAATTAGAACCATTATCTTTATCAAAAATAATCATTATTAACTGGTCGATTACCAAAGCATATGAATCACTCAGACACAGTGATGAGGATCCATACATCCCTTGTAGATATTATTTACAGCAGCTCACTCCCCCCCCCCCCCCTCCAACACACACACACACAATACAGGTTCCTGACACAGGACTGGCCCCGCAAGCTTAATCTGCTTAGGCCTGATTCCGATGGAGAGAGGTGGAAGCCCTGTACGGAGCACCTAAATTAATTCCATAGTTCCTAATAACTGGAGACAGAGTTAAAGCTTGGGGCATTTGTGGCATCCTTAACAACATTGTAAATCGCCAGTCAATTTTTACTTTTGAATAATAATATTATTGTGTTTGTAAAATCATGACATAGTGTACCTGTTTCGTCACAGCCAACAAAGAGTGGCAGTAGAACAACAGCAGTTTATCTAAATATTCCTATATGAGAAGTTTCTAAAATAGTAAATGAAATACAACGTAATGTATTGTATTGTTCTTGTTGACAATAGGTCACAATCATTGCAACAGAAGGAATGTCCTTCTGTCATCATCACTTGATCTTCAATTTTGATAGTTGATATTTATTGATTTATCAGAACCACCACCAAACATAAAGCAACAAGAGATAATGATTTCGTGTTTACTTCAACTGACCAAAAAGCAAGAGGGGTGGGGGTCCTGAATGCCCCGTGTCAGTTTCAACAACCACCCAATCTACATCTCTCGAGGCCTGGATGGATCTAGCTTAGTTACAGCTGTTGGTATTAAGAGGGATTTTTGTTGTTGGCAAGCTGATGTAAGTCAGGTCAGGTCAGGTCATGGTCATCAGTGAAAAGGCAGGGAATTTATTTCAGCCTGATTGGTAAAAACCTTGATATGCAGACAAAGGATAGATTAAACAAACTCCTGGAAAATGTTTGTCTTCGTAAACAAATATAACCTAGTGAGACATTTTCCTGGAATTCTTTCAGCAACCTCTTGATTGTCTTTCTATTTTCACTCTCTAACAACGAGGCATTTACAGCCTCCTCACAGGAAGAGTCAAACAAAATCCTGAACTCTTGTCTTGCTAAAAAGGTGATTTATTTAAGTTAAAATCCTCCATCCAGTGCAGTCAGGCTAAGACAGTGTATGCCCAGTCCAGTGTAAAAATGTTATGAGTAGGCGATCATCGTTGAAATTATATTGATACCATAATGTCTTACTGAAGTCCAGAAAAGAATAAAAACAAATTTCATTTAAGACCATACTGGTAGCTCTGTTCGCCTCTGCAATCGAAAGTCAGACCACACTATCGTACCTGTCCTGCTTTGCAAATGAAAAGCATCCCTCGGCTTTGCAATAAAACTTCTTTGCTTACCGAGACAGATCCTTATAAAACAATGCTCGTTCGTAACCATATCTTCAAGTTAAAAACATAGCAAACATCAAAATCTAGAGTAGCCTGAGTGCTTCGATCTTGCATGTCCCAAAATGCTGGATCCGAGAAATACTAAGTACTTTCCCTCCATATCGTCAAAAGGAATACGCAAACCACTACTTATTAGGCGCTTCAGCTACGAGAAACCTTTCCCAACTCTGCCAAGTTCCTTCCACTTTGACGCCATGTTTGAAAAGTTTTATGCCGTTTTAAAGCTTAGAATCGTTTTTTAAACACATAAAACAATCGAAAACCGAAGAAAAAATTTTCGTGTCATATACACTTTAAGTAGTTTGAGGTTGAATGCTTCTCATCCCATTTCCTTATTTCACATTTTATGTTCTTTGTCTCTGGGATAATGTGACAATAGTCACAGGAACAACTTTCTACTTCAAACATTGATCAACCAAGTTTTAATGTTTTACAAGATCTATAAAGGGCTTGTTGGTATTTCCCTTCCACCTGAAATATCCCGCAATACAGTAGCTTCAAGATCTCCTAATTGTGCAATATTTCACCAACTTGCCACACTGAATGATATTTATAAATACTCTTTTTACCCTAGAGCTATAAGAACTTGGAACAGTGTACCCTTATCTCTAATTCCTGAGTCATTAGATGAATTTAAGGCTAATATCTCTAGCATGTAGGATACTATATTGTATTGCATTTTTATATTTTATTCATATTCATTTTATTAGATTTTATTGCGTGTTCATATTTATATCTATATATCTTTAATTATTTATTTACTTATTTATTCAATTTTTGCTTTTAAACTCCCAGTATAGTTTCTCTGTCTTGGAGTATATTTATTAAAGATTAAACATGGCACAATTATTTGAAACACCATTGATCACAAATATAATAAGTCTTCGCAGCCGAAGGTAGAGTGACTGTCCTTCAATACCTACCTAAGTGTTAGTAGATATTCAGTATTATTATATAACAAGCAATTCTCCAGTCTAAATTGAGTGCTCTGATTGGTTAGTTTTCGGTCGGGATTTTACAGTACGGACTATTACCATGGAAACGGTCCTTTTTGGATAATTTTTTTTTTCGCGCTCCCGCTTCCGCAAAATTCAAACTGCGAAAAACGCAAGAAGATAAAAAGGAAAGGTTTGGAGCTGGGACGAAACAAATGAACGAGGTGAACACTGCTTGAAGCTTGTATACCTACGATCAGAAAGCACAACAGCTGACCAACCACAAAGCGAACCTGTTAGGGAACAGCATCTAATAGTCGGAATAATAATGAGGATCGAAATGCACCAATAGCAGCGAACCATTATGCTACAAATAGCGACACGTAAACAATTGACCTCATCGCCTGATGAAGACTAGCAGTATTGCAGTCGAAACGTCGCAATCAACAACTCAAAGCGATTCCATCGTGAGACAAACGAATAAACGTTCATCTTACCTATCTTACACCACGATGAACAATTAACACACCTTTAATGACATTGTTTTATTTTGATCTGGGTGATGTTTGAAAAATTGCCGATAAAAGGAAGTTTAAAATGGCAGGTGTTACAGTTATTGGCATTTTAAGGACAATCATTTTCGCTAATGGAAGTTGATTTAGGTTTCTTTAAAATCTGTTTAATGGTTTTATCGATGATGTGGGAAGGAAATGAATTGCGTTTAAGAGTTTCTGACAGCTTATTAAGATCTTTATGAAGTCCGGACTTAGTGTTGTTGATATTAAAAATTCGATCAACCAAGGTATGAATTAAACCTATCTTATATTTAAATGAAGTGAAACTAAAAAGTTAGTGAGGAGACCAGTGTAAGTTTTTTTAAGATAGATCGACATGGAGCAGGAGGGAGTCGAATTATGCACTAGAACATCTAAAAAAGGAAGTTTACCATTTAATTGGGTTTCAAAAGTGAATTTAATGTTGGGATGTCGAGAATTTATGTTATTAAAAACAACATAGCGTCCTGCTGATTATGAAATAAACAAAAGGTGTCATCAACGTACCTAAGGTAGAATAATACCTGAAAGTCTTTGTAATTACTCAGCCATTGGTCTACGTGAAAACCCATAAATAAATTAGCTAATAGCGGAGCCAGCGCGCTAGCGCGTCAGCGGAGCTCCATTGCTAAGGAAATTTGGTAACCTATCAAGCCAAGAAATTTTGGTAGTGACGTAATAGTCACGTGACCGTCCGTACGTACGTAGGTAAGTACGTCCGTCCGTCCGTCCGCACCACAGGGTTACCAATACACTTCATGGATAAAACCCGGTGCTGAATCCCATGTGTTTTTGGCGCGAAATCGCATGTTGACCCGCGTTGTAGCAAAACAAGCAAAGACAACAAAAGTCAAAAACAAATTTGTTAATGGAAAAAAAGGTTCAAAAGAATACTCAGTTGTCTTTTTGGTGGAAGGGGAAAAGTTCAATTTAGGCGAAAAAAATTAGGCGATAAAGTTCAGGCGAAAAGTTCAAATTTGCCTTGTCGGTTCTGTTCGAACTCGGTCGGCACACCGCTTGAGTTCGCAACTTTTCGCAGCGGTTTCGACGCCAAATAGAGCAAAGCTAGTGCTTTTTGGTTTTTTCTGTCCACAACCATGGTTTTTACGGCATTCTGAACACATTTTGCCAGGAAAAACACCAGCATTTTCATGCTGATAGGCGGCTTGTCACGAAGAAAGAAATAAGTATGAAAATTAACGTTGAAAACGTCAATAAACGCTAATGGCCAAGTGGACCAATACCCGGCTTCATACGCCGACGACCCGGTTTCGGCTCTCAACGAGGGTAAGAATTTTTTCCTTTTGTTTTTCTCTTTTTTTTTTTTCCAATTTAACGACTTGAATGAGAGTATTTTCACAAATTAATAACTGCCAGCAAAAAACAAACAAAACAAAAAGGAGGGCTCCGCTTTTAGGCTTGGCTAAATCTATATGTTATTGGTGCTAAAGGTGAACCCACAGCTACTCCATCAATTTGGTCATAATAACAACCATTAAACAAAAAATGTGTTTGAGACGTAGCAAACGAAAATAACTTTTTAAGATCAACCTTGCTGGGGATATACGGGCTAAGAATGGAAACTAAATACGTAGCTAATTTGTAATTATAGGCCCAAATGGAAGAAACAATAGGTCTGAAAGGGAGAGGGGAATTTGCTTCCCGTTTCTTATGTAATTTAGGGGGCCATAGAATCTAGCTGGCTGTGAGCCTGTAGGATAGATATCCCGATACGTACTATCATCCAAGCAACCTTTAGACTTTAAATTTCTCAGAAACCGTTGAAGTTTGCTTTCCCTGTTTAATGTGGAGTCCTAATTTAGTAGCTTAAATTTGGATTGATCATTAATAATAATTAAACAACAATTATCGTATACATTACGGTCCATTATGACAACTCCATTAAATTCCCTTTGTCTGGCTTGAGGATGATAATGTTTTTATTGTACATGGGCACGCGGAGATATGGAATTTCTCTTCCAGTGTTCAACGTGATATCTCACGAGTGAGTGTAGCGAACGAGTGAGATATCGAATTGAACACGAGAAGAGAAATTCCATATCTCCGCGTGCCCATGTACAAATTGTTGCATTTTATTATTACTACTCTTTGCTGCTTTATTTGTCCGTATTCATTAGTACACAATCTAAAGTCACCGTACCTTCTTGCTCCAGATTAAACTTGTGAAGTAAATGACTGGAAGAAACTTATCGATTAACCCGAATATGGTCATCCTCAAATTCGGCAAAGTCGCAAGTGGCCGTTAGTTGTCGAAGCCTACACACAAACTGATCCACAGTCTCTTGTCAAAATTGAGAAATTCGCTTAAACAAGTGCCTCTCGAACAATTCAACTGTCAAACGTCGTCCTTCGATAACAGACTCGTTGTAGCGTAGGTTTCTAAGATAACGCTCCACAGAAGCGATAATTCCTCTGAGTGTTGTTGGCTCATATTCATTACCAGACTTTTCTCACAGACAATATAAATCTGCTGAGGAGAAATCTGCTGAGGTAAGCGTCTAATTCTGGCGGCGGTATGTCTGGCAGTTGTCTTGTTTCGTTTTCATTTGGCACTGAAACGACTTCATCAATGCTACGTCGCTGTGCATCTTTCTTTGAGTGTTTCTGTTGGTTTCAGCTTCGACAAATCTTTCAACATCTTCGTCGGTGAGGGACACAAATCTTTCACTTGCCGAATTTTTGGTTGCTTTTTTCTGATGTATTGCTCGAGGCAATCGTAACCTGTAGGTAGTTATTTCTTTTTTCTGAACGAGCTAAGCGAACAGTGATCGAGAACTACGAAATCATGGCAAACCGTTGTCAAAAGTGGCGCGAAAGAAGGTGCGTGACGTCGCTAAAGCTGATTGGCCGTATTTTCACATGTAAAAATTATCGTAATTTTGCATGTACCAATTGCGATTTTTCTCAGTGGTGGAAATCTCTGTAAAACACTCCAGTTTATATAATAAATGTAATTTTGTGCGAGATGAGCAATTCTGGTTTTAAGACATGAAGAAAGATCCTTGTTAATAAGCTTGTTTTTCATTTTTTGATGAATAAATTCAAAAGTGGCAAAAACGTCAGCTTTGTTGAGGCGAAGAGGTTTGATTGAGAAACCCAATCCATTCTTCAAGAGGTCCAGTTAATCATCCGAGAGCTTTTGTGAGGAAAGATTCATAACTGTTTCATAATGCGAGAAACATCAAGAAACATCAAGATACTGATACTGATACTAAATGAAGTGCATGATCAAGCCGGAATACAGAGAAACGGTGAAGTTAAATAAAGCGCAAAAGGAGTTATATTACCATATTTAGCACCTCATTAAAGCCATTGACAAACCATTTTACTGTTAAGTAAGTGGAGGAGCTGGTGTGGGTAAATCTCAACTTGCTAAAGCATTATATCTAACAGCTCTAAAATATTATAGTTATAATGCAGGAGGTGATTTCCATGACATGAAAATCTTGTTCCTAGCACCGAGAGGAAAGGCGAGTTACAACGTCAAAGGAAACACGATACACAGTCCTTTGGCAATATCGGCCAACCAATCATTAAAAAATTACCAGTCTTTCGATTCTAGTACGCGTAATAGCCTTAGGTGTCAACTTGGCAAACTTGAAATTGAAATTCTGTGGTTGGTAAATGCACTTTTAATGTGCAAATAAACTGAAGATTGAAAGATACCAAGGGCAGTAGGAAAGATTTTGGAGGTGTAAATATCATTGCCATAGGTGATTTATTTCAGCTACAGTCAGTAATGGATAGTTATATCTTAAAGGATGTAGAAAATTCATAATATGATGTCCTTGCAAAAAACTAAGAACATTTCAAAAGGTTTAAACTTCATAAAATCATGAGGGAGAGAGAGTTAAGACTTAACAGAAATTTTGAACAGGTTGAGAGAAGGAAATCACGCGAAAGGTAATCTTTTAGAAATAAAGGAAAGACATGTTAAATGAAAGAGAAGAAATAGCCATAAATACACGGACAGAAAATGACATCATCAATGGTGCATCTGCAGTAGTTAAATTTACTCAGCCACATTACACAGAAAAACCAACTGGACTAGTATATGGGAAAAGAAGGTATGAAAATAGGCATTAATACACACAATCAATTCAGCTCACTCGGACTCCAATAAAACCTGTAACTGGTCAGTTTGCTGTTGGCAGAACCAAAGCTGCAAAGTGGTTCGAAAACAATTTCGTTTGGACCCAGCAGCTGCGAAAATCATACATTGATCTCAAGGAGACACTGAGACAGAATTGCTGTAAACTTTGACCCAAAAAAGGCAATTCCTCATAGACATGATGTTGGGTTAAGTCGAGTTACAACTCTTGAAGGATTGTATACAACGGATCTATGTGAGAACAAAATTGCAGTAAGTTCTGCTGTCAAGACTGAAATGGAACGACTCCCTTAACCTTTCCTTTTCTCCCATTTACGAAGTCAGTCAGTCTTTGTTTAAGTTATGTTTTCTCTATGCAAGATCATCTTATAAACATGTTGAAGATTTCCCCAAAGACTGCAATTTCAACAGTGCAGATTTACTTATTTGTGCAGAAACTACAACCTTCGTCAATGATTTTTGGGACACCTTCACATTTCTGCCATTGCCAAGGGCAATTCTTGGAAAAAGAATCTCCCCCCCCGAACCAATGTTGATTTTTTTCCCACCCAAAAGCAATTTACCCATTGCACAACATTGTGTAAGCGGGGGTGGGGGGTCATTTCAACCCTGATTATGATGAAATTGATTTGTTAAAAATGAATTCGTGAAAAAGGGGCCGCTTTTTATTGAAGCGTCCCGAAGATTTTTATGGTAGGTTGTAGGTTCAGCGCACTCAAAACTAATAGTATGTACATCATGGATATACTTTGTTTTGAAATGATAACCATTACTTAAACAGGAGATCCTATGGTGGTACTGCAACTAACAGTTGGCGATCTCTTGTTCCTGGCTTTCCCTACAGTTGCAAATACAAATGATATTGAGATAACTGTTGTGAAAGTATCCACCCTTCCAAATTTAACAGCAATAGCAATCTACAGCTCATCAACAATTTCTCTGACACTTTTGCGTCAGTCACTTATTAAGGTATTAGAAAATATTTCCTCACAATAAAATGTAATACAATACAAGTGGTCAAGCTAACAGCAGTGATGTTAACTTTGAGTGCACAGCTCCATGCAAATTGCAGGGAGAACCAACTTAAACAATCCCTGATGAAACAGACATAACCTCGAAGGAACTCCAAACTCTGTCAAGAAATCAAAAGGTCAGTGTTCATGGCTACCTCACGCTTGGTGAAAAAAAAAAGTCGTGAAGCGTAATGGCTAAAAGGGGTTTGTAAAGGAAGACTGTGTGATTGAAGAACTCACCGGTTCCGCCACTATACAGATCTGGGAGGAATTGCTGAGCAAACAAGAGAGCGGAAAATGTTACAGCCTCCAAAGTATCAGCGTAAAGAATTACTCGGGGACCACATTACCTATAAGTCCACACCAACAACAACATTCAAAGACACAGACCTGCAGCTGAACGAAATCAAAGAAACCGAACTTCTTTCAAATACTGAAAAGCAGGTTATTATCGAAGAATTCAATTTTTGGATAAAGAGAATGTCTTCATGACATGTCAGATAAAGTCTTGCAAAAAAAATGCCACATGCACACTGGGGTCTAGTATTTTCAAATGTAATTCAAGCGGAGCAAGTCAAAAAGTAAAAGCTGCAGAAAAGTGCATGTCCCCACGCCTTTGTGCGAACATTGAAGGCAAAGATCTCTTTTTAACTGCATTGACAAATGTAATGGAGAGCTTCTTCTTGAAAATAACCTTGCTCAGGACAAAATAGCTGAAGATTTATTTGAACTTGAAAATGTAAGGCTGGAAATCAATACCCAGTCCAATCATATATTTGAACTTGTGGAAGATTAAAAAATCAGATGGCTCTTTTTTTTTTTCACGTTGTTTTTGGCACTCTACTCTAGTGATTGGCATGGTGTTAATTAGCCTAACTTTTAGAATCCAGACTTTGATGTTTCGGTGAAACATTTTCCTCTTAATGGTTTCCACGAAGGTGTCTTGATAGGGACATATATGCATACATGTGATACTCTATGGGGAGAAAAGAGGGGGGAGGTTGCTCTCCTATGTAAACCTATGTAGATATGTGCCGGAAAGTCGAGGCGTTGGTCAGGCCAAATTTATTTCGAACAAACGGCTACTTAAAACTAGAGAAAACTTCCATTTGGTGTTGCAATTTGTTCTGGAGCAAGTAGTGCGTTGCAATAACAGTAAACCGACTGAATACTGTTCCAAGAACGAAAATGGGTACATGCTGATGTGCATAGACAGACGTTTGATATCATATATCTGAATTGCCAGTTCTACCTTGAGAAGGGCATAACTATTGTGAGCATTCCACTGCCCTTCCTTAAACGTAATTTTAAGTTTCGGCTGATGCCAAGCAGGCCCCTAATACTTGAAGGAATCGTAAGATGAGATGAGATGAGATAAGATAAGATAAGATAAGATAAGATAAGATAAGATAAGATAAGATAAGATAAGATACGATGGACCTGTTACTTGAGATGCCAAGTTATACTTTTTTTATAACAAAAACTTTATTAACAAATAACCACAGTACAGATTACATATAGTACTTAAACACTAAACAATATAAATTGCTAACATTACAATGCATATACTACAGGTTTACACTGCACCTGACTGTTCATTGACAATGCAACCGTATATTACAACATCCTACAGTTACAATAAAATAATGTTACATATTGATCACTTAACGTTGTAAATACCGGTTACAAACAACTACACTTACGCAAAACTAATACTATATAATGCAGTGCAGGTACACATATAACAAAAAAAACGATAGGTATGCTCACACACACACACACCGGATGTAATTAAAAAAAATATGGCGCCTTAACTTTCATTATTGCATATTTAAAGCACACTGTAGGCTTGATTTCGTTTGAAGACATAAAAATAGGATGCTCACGCATCGCAGATGCAGAGAGTGGTCCACTTAGCTCTGTATTTTTTATAATTAGAGTTTTTATTGGCCATTTGTCTTTCGCATTTAATTTTACTTTCCAGTAAGGCGAGAAAGACCTGTAAGCTCGGAGTCTCTGGCTGGTTTCTTGCAAGATATACATGATATTTAGCAATAAGAAGATAATGGTTTAACGCAAAAAAGCTGGTAATTTCTGGTTTGTAGCCGTAAAGAATTTCGATGGAATTAGGATTGATGTTGTCCGGACGCTTAGTATTCCACCACATTATAACGTCTTTCCAGAAGATTTTAACATCAGGGCACTCACAAAACATGTGGATAAGTGTTTCGTTTTGGAAAAGGTAGCGATCGCATCTTGGAGAATCTTTTATGCTCATTTTATAGAGAGAGAGATTGGTGGGAATAATGTTATGTATGAGTTTAAACTGAAATCTTCTCAATTTATTTTCAACGGCGACTTTGAAAGGAAGTTCGTAGACAGCCTTTACATTAGGCACTTGTTTTTTAAGATTGATTTCGACGATGGGAGGGGAGAAGGACCTTTCTGCAAACATTAAACGGGCTTTTCTAGTGGAGGAGATGGCATGACCATTGGAAAAAGTCTTCAAGGGTTTGCCATCACCCTTTGCAATATTGCCTACGATTTCGCTCTTCCAAGCTTTTGGAATTACTGCAAGAACACCAGCATAATCAAGGAAAGTACAGCGAACGCTGAATTTGCATTTGAAATTTTCGAATGAAAGGAAATGGTCATCGGTATCAATGAGATCACTGATTCTCAAAATGCCTTTTTTAACTCATGTTTTATAATAAATTGTCTTTCCACTAATCCTTATAAACCGATTGTTCCATATGATTTCTTGTTTAAATTCATTTGCGTTAAGGGGATCTTTGGAATTGAGTTCTTGCCAAACTGCCAAAACATTTTTGTAAAAAGCAGAAAGATTTTTAAGGTCAAGAAATTTTAGGTCGTGATTACATTGAAATAAGAAAGCTCCTCCGACCTTACCTAACATGGAATCAAGGAGGGCACACCAGTGGCTGTCAGTTGCTTTGCAATAACGATTAACCCAGGCGGTCATAAGCGACTTGACAACGTCAGAAAAAATGACCATGTTAAGACCGCCGTTACATATTGGGCCAATCATCGTTTTTCTTTTGATTTTATCTGGTTTGAAGTTTCAAATGAAGGAGAAGATACTGCTGTTGACTTCTTTTACAAATTCGGTGGGAACGTTTAATACTGAGCAGCTATAAACAAGTTTGGCAAGTGCTAGATTTTTGACAAAGGCTATCCTGCCCAAGATCGTTAAATGTCTGCTTGACCAGGTATTTAAAACTTTTTTTAAGTTTAGCGAGCCGCTCGTCAAAACTTATTTTGTTCCCAACGTGAACGTTGTAAGGGAACGCAATTCCAAGAGCAGTAACGTATTGTTTCGGCCACGAAATATCAAAAGGTTCGTCTTTGCCTAATCTACTCTTCCAAGAACCAAGCCACAAACCCTCGGTTTTCGACTTGTTATTTTCAAGCCAGAAAAGCAGCCGAATTGATCAAGAAGAGTAAATAAGAACGCCGCAGATGAGTCGTCGCGAATGAAAGCGGTGGTGTCATCGGCGTACAAGCTGAGTTTAGTGACCTTATTTCCATTTTCAAGACCTTTGATTGATTCATTGATTCGTATTTGGTGGGCGAGAGGTTCTACAGCGAGAACAAAGAGCAATCCTGAAAGAGGACACCCCTGTCTAATACTCCTCTTCGGAAAGAAAAAAATTCTGACGAGTAGCCATTATTAACGGCACAACTAGAAATATTGGAGTAAAAAGTATGAATCCAGTTGAGGAAACTTGGACAAAAGTTCATAATATCAAGCACTTTAAAAAGATAATCCCATTCTAACGAGTCAAAGGCCTTTTCAAAGTCTAGGAAGAGTATCATTCCTTCCTTATTTTCATGTTGTTCAATTATATCTGAAATTAGGCGGATGTTTGGTGTAGCCAGTTTGATCACTTTTGATCAGATGAGGAAGTACCTTCTCTAACCGCATTGCGATTCATTTGGTTGCCAATTTATAGTCTGTATTTAAAAGAGAGATAGGGCGCCAGTTTTTGAGCAGTAGGGGGTCTTTTTTCTTTTTTGGGATCAAGGAGATGATTCCTTGCCTCTGAGAGATAGAAAGCTCTCCTAGTAGGGCACCATGATTGAGGCAGCCAATCAAAGGGCCAGAGATGTCGTTCCAAAAACAGAGATAGAATTCAGCAGTTAGACCATCCGTGCCCGGAGTCTTATTACGTTGAAAGGTCTTGAACGCGGCAAGGCATTCTTCTGCGGTTATCGGACCTTCGCAAAGGTTTTGCTTTTCGTTGTCTAGTTTCGGTAAGGATTCATAATCAGAGAAGTTGGAGAACCGTTCAGCTGATAGCTGGTTTTGAGAGGTGTAAAGCTGGTTGTAAAAATTTTTCATAACAGTTAGTATAACCTTTGGATCCTCTGCAGTGATACCCTCAGGTGCCTTCAATTTTGTTATATGTTATATAATATATGTCAATAGACAGTTTTGTCTATATGACTACGTCATCAAATATGGCGTCCGGGTACAATTCCCAAAACCCTATACTGGTCCCAATTTTTAGCCCTGCATTTTTGTCTCTGATTGTTTTGTCCCTTGGGTCCCAATTTACGTGAAAGAGAACCAACAGAGCTTCAAAGGCAAAGCAAAGTGAATGGTGTCGGTTCAAATGTAGCGAAGAAATCGGTTGTTGAAGGCGAGCGTCCATGTCTTGTTTAGGGCGTTTGAAGACGTACCTGCTACCACAAAAATAGATATTTGAGGTAAGAAATATTTTTTTCAATGAAAATACCACGTCAAACTTTGATAAATTTCCTTCGAAGTTATCGCAAGAGAAGTCATCTGCATCGTGGTTTAGTTCATATGCACGGCCGTTGTAATTTTAACTTGAAGTGTTGAAACGCCGCCAGGGCGTTTTGGCTTCTGCTGCTTATCGATTTTCTTTTCTAAAAGGTCGGTTTTGCTTTTTGTTTCAGCTAATGGATCGTCATATTTCTATTTTGAAGACAGTCTGTCGACCATGTGGCAAATGGCTGCCCAGTAAGTCTGGATATTCAGCAGTCTCAACGGCGTCGGTTGAAAACGTAGCAAGTTTTCGTCTGTTGAAGTCGAGTGACCACGTTTAGTTTGACTCGCGCGAGAAGGTACCTGCTACCATGGAAATGGAAAATTGAGGAACGTCAGATTTTTTGTGTTCAAAAGGAGAACACAGCGGTTCGTTAGAATCAAGGACGCGTCTCGTAAATGTATTGTGTTAATGAAGTTTTATTGTCCTCTCTCTCCTAGGATTGTATGTGGAGAACCCACCGTAACTTTCCGCACCAAACAGGAGCAAAATTTCCCAAGAATGAGCAGGCCGGCGGAGGAGCATACGTCCCGCGACTTAAATCGACGGACCAAGAGACGGAGTTTGCAACCGAAGTGCTTCATCGAGTTCGCGTAACCCTAGCGGAGTGTGAAAATGAAATGCATATGTCAGTAGATTTCGAAAATTACACCAGATGTCGAAAGTTATTTGTGATATGAAAATAAATAAATGATATGTTTCGTGTAATTTCTTGCTAATTTTACTCTGTTCCCCTTCGCCAAAATAATATTACAATATGGCCGCCGGGCATGAGGCAATAAGAAAAATAAAAACAGTCCCAGTCTCTTTCGGCTAAATGAGTTTGTTTTGGTTTTGTCTAGACCAATCACATTGCTAGAAATCATATAGACAAAACTGTCTATGACCCGGACTGATAAAAATTATACTTTTATTGACATTTATAAAAGCAAAGGGGAAACATTGTTTTCTAAGAAATCTTTTTTGGGATTGCTTGTGCTCAATAGATTTCGCTACTGTTGTTTCATAACTTTCTAGTTAATGAAAAATACTTGTTCTGTTGAAAATAAGTGTCTATCTTTTTCCCCACGCTTTAGTTTACCAGCGCGATGCAAGTTTATATTACTGATTTTCAGGATTAATTTCCTGTGATTTTGACCTCCCGAACCCGAGAATTGATTTCCTCGTTTTTTTTTTTCCGAAAATAAAGCACTTCTGGCGAAAACGAACCAGATCAGGTTACTAGTTTTACCAATACCTATATATGTGCAAAATATGAGATAAATCGATATTTCAACCTCTGGCGTCAAATTGTTGATGTTTACTGAAAGTCGCTCTCCAGTTTAAGGTTTCGTCCCTAAATAATATTTTGTGCTATTTGAATGTTCGGCTAAAGCCAATCTAATACAGGTATATAGCTGATATAGACAATACAAAATCCTTCCTTTACCGATAAAAGCAATGCAACTTCCTGAGTCTTCCATTCAAATTCCTCGTTGTAAGCGACCAAGCTTTAGCTTTTTGTTTTAAAAAACAGAACCAGTGGGAACAGAACCTTAACAAGCCGCTTTTGCCTTCTAGAAAAACCTAGCTAGATGTTTACTGTACCCACTGAAATGATTTGCCTATGATTTAAGGAAATTCTCGCTAAAAAACCCCACCTTTTCGACACGCAAAACTTTCGAGCCGTCAGCCGTCAACCGTCAGTTAACAAAGTGATAATACGCCTCTGAATTGCAGGCTTGTGAGGAGAGTATTCGTTGATTCATTATTTCAAATTGCATTTTTACTTTCTCGCCAATATCCTCGCTAAGCTGAAATATTATTTCTACTTTCTCGTCTATATCCGCGCTAAGCAAAAGGCTTCAAAACGCCATGATTAAACATGATTAACATGATAAAAGTCGAGCCGTCAGAAGTTAGCAGTCGGTAGGCAGCAAAAATATTGAAGAGGAAGTCCAAATGCTATTTGAAATCGGGAATCAACGACTTGTTCCGGACAACCACCGTCTTAAGGACACGCAGCGGGTACTGAGTTTCAGTAAAAAAAATATGCTCGGTAAGCCTAAGTGCGCAGAGAAAACAAAAACCTCACCTCAAATGAAATTCATGACACAATACTTAGAGGGGGCGGATAAAGTTGATTAATCAGATTTATGTTACAAGCTTTCCGTTTCCAAACGATTTTTGCGACTTAAAAGGAGTCTCCAGTCCCAGTCAGTTTCCCCTGTAATATAAATTGGGCTGTTCAAATAAATCTTTGGCAAACACTCGCCTGAGAATAAGGTTTCTTTGCTAAAATGCGACATTCTTTTGAAATAACATGAAAGAATTGATCACCTTTCCTTTTCAGAGGGACCGGAAATACTCTAACGTGAAAACAAGACGGCTTTTTGTTTTTATGGAAAGCCGAATGAAAACATTTAACCTTGCACCTCGCAAATGTGGAAAACAAGAGATTGCTGTCCAAAATTCTCTGTCTCTGAAATATTTTCCAAAATGCTCGAAGATATGGAATCACTTAAATGAGCGAGTTGCCCTAAAACTAATAATAATAATAATAAAAACTTTATTTAATGAGGGTAGCACGAAATAGTGCGAAGCACTAATAAACTTGTGGCCCTCCTAACTTTCTAATATATTTACAATGAATTATCTAAAAAATATTTACAATGAGTTATATAAAAATCTAAAACCTACTACATAAATATAAATATATACATGTAATGAAAAACAAAAGAAAGAAAGAAACCTTAACCGACATTAACCTTAATCGACACAGCCGTAACCATAAAATATTGCCTTCATACGGGCCAACACGATCTGAAAAGATACATGTTGATCTCCCAGCTGTTTAAGACATACATAAAGGTGAAATTTTGTCTCGACTTCAGCTTCAAAGATATCAATTAAGCGCAGCTAAACTTTGAACCGAGAGTCATCGTGAATGTAGCAGTTGGATTTTGCTCCTATGCTGAGCCACATTACCCCTACCTCCACATTCGCCCTTCAACTGTACATGCAATTCTGTAAACAAAAACCTGCTGCTTTGCTTTGGTTGGATTTTGACTTAAGCAGCAAGCAAAGAGTTTTCCCGGGTAGGCGGGTTGTCCCTAGCTGAAGCGATTAAAAGTTATCCCGCCTGCTGGGGTAACCTTAGCACGCAGCTAGGGTTACCCTAGCTGCCTCGTAAACACGACGTGCAAAAAAGGAAAAACGTGAGTGCACTAGGGTAACCCTTTTGCTAGGGTAACCCTGACACTAGGGCCCTTAGATAGATGGGTGAGACCATAAACAGAGAGAATTCCGCCACCTATATGAGAGACCCAAGCAATACTGGACAGTTAATCGATGTCTATCAGGGGAAATCGACAATTGCAAGCAGGTCACTGGATGAGAAAGCTTTGAAAGGAATTGTATGAACAACATTCCATCAGTTTTACCGGTCGAATACCATTAAGATCTTCTGTTCAAAATGTAATGTTGAAGAGAAAAATTTTATTACCTTTATTGATCATTTGAGAGAGGCAAGAAGAGCAACGGCCATGCAACGAGTTCTGGTGGAAAGCCCTCACTGAGAGTGTGGCAAGGTGGAAAAGTCGCCAGTAAGAGAACCCAACTTGTATCTGAAGGCGCATGCTTGAATATTGTCGGTCGTAATGGTCTGGCAAAGTAAGGGCTATTCTGTGTTATCATTGCCGACACAACAAAGAAACTGTGGACACAAACGAACCGCGGGTTTACTGGTCAGCGGATGGCGAATTCGCAGCGACAATGTGTTTTGTTGTTGTTGTTGTTGTTGTTTTGTTAACGTTGCTGCTAATTTTGTGGCTGGATTTACGATCAACAGAGTATTCATTTGACATTCACTTCAATACCACTTCATACTAGTTAAAAAATAACTTTTGTTGTTCAAGATCCATAAATGAGAGTTGTGGTGGTGGCTACGATAGGAGAGAGGATCAAGAAGATTGGTTGCTTTCATTTCAATAAGGAAAGTGGCTTCTCTATCAACTGCTTTCAAAAACAGCAGTTAAGTCGAATTGTTCTATTGTTCTCAGCGAGAAGTAATGTTTTGAAATTAAGATCTGACCATCGTAGTTGTAATCGCAATTTAAGCAATTGCGAATTCAGTGACAATGTCTGTAAGAGCGGTCCAATGCATTTCAGGTCAGAAAAAAACTTTCCCTCAAACTTTGCCCAGTTAATCATTATCGGGTGTCTGTAAAACTCGGAACACTTCGGAACAACCTGGAACACCCCGAAACACCCCCAGAACACACCCAGAACATCCCGGAACACCCTGAAAAACCCGCGGAACACCCTAGAACGACCCAGAACACCCTGGAATACCCCCAGAACATCAAAAACAATAGTCAGTGGTCAGACCGTTCACGAATAGACTAAATGCGAAGACTTCTAGAGGAAGACGAAGATCTCCGAAGTCTTCAGAAAACTTTTGCAGATGACCAGAAGATTTCCGAAAGTTTAAAGAATGCTTCCGAATATTTACGAAGGTTCTTATCTGAGGTATGAACATCATTTGTCTATATTCATTTATTAAAGTGAAAAAGTAATTATAATAAAATAAATCTTAAACTTGAAGATTTCCATCATCACTTTCCCCAAACATATAAGGAGATTGGCGTGGACTCCCGGAAAACAGCTCATTGCATGACAGGGACATTGTGTGGCAATGAGCACCGCATATATTGCACGCATAGTACGTTTCACGGTAAAGACCTCGAAAAATGTTAAATACTTGATGATGGTCACGTTTGCAGTCACAGAATGAAGCTTGTGCGATGATTGGTTTACCTCGAAGATTGGTACAGCGCACTGGGCAACCCAATATTTTCGGTTAAGAGGTAAGGGAAATCTTTTTTATTTAAATCTTGACTCTTATTCAAACATCTAGAAAATAAAGGCATGGTATTAAAAATACTAATCGTTCTCTTTTTAGCCAAATTGAAGACAATGTTAAGAGTACGTCCGAAGCTGAATTTTAAACTTTAACCATACGAGAATCAGTGACCGGTCCATGAAACACTAAGCCAGTTGATGAAGTTAACCAATCACAAGCTTCGTTTTGTCATAGTTACTCGAGGGACTGGTTATGAAACCTTGCAAGTTTCAAAGGCCATAAACAAAGGTGCTGCAATTTATGTTGAAAGTACCACGACCGTGAACAATCTTTTGTTTTACGTTCGCACACTACTGAATAACTTAGCTGTGACATTTTTATTGGTTAGTTGCTCATGTAAAATTCAAAACCTATTGTTGTTTGTGCACGGTCAAGGCTAAAAACGATAACAAAAACATAAAACAAAGGACTTTGTTGAGCTTCATAACCAGATTCTTTTATTAACTATGGTTTTGTTACCGAGAACGCGACCATCATAATTTCCCACGGATACAAAATATTTTGCTTTTTTCGCTTCCGTACTCGAAGCTCGATAAATCCCATAAAATCCAGCCCGATTTCTCCAAAGTTACCTTCGACAGACCTGCTGGTGTTTTAAGCTGCTGTTCATTACCTCGTAAGGTCCAAGTTTTTTCTTCATCGCTCCAGAAACGACCTCTTTTATACATTGGGTTGGCTATTCTACTTATCCTCAGAGGCGTAATCACACCATCTAGAGGACATAAAGAATATTATGGGATCGGAAGTCCCGTTTTGGTGGTTATGTCATCATAACAAATGTCTTTCAATCGGGGATAGGGGCAGTATCGTGCAGGGGCAGTTCGAGTACGGACGGTTGGCCAAAGGAATAGTTTCGGGCGGCCAGCCTTTAATTAATTCATTAGTGAAGAGTAAGCTCAAAAACATTATTTTGCAAAAATAGCTTTAAAACGGCTCAAATTAACCTGCTCAGTAAGCCCATAAACAGGAACGGAAACAGCGCAGAAATAACGAGAATCAATTTTTTATTCTGAAATATTTAATATTTTTGGCAAATGAAGCGGATTTCTTACATTTCCATACAAACTGTTATGTTTTGACGAAGGTGAAATAATATATGCACGCACGTGGAATAGACTCAGTAATATATGCAAAACACATCGCATACTTGGCCTGCCTGTGACCGCACTGGCTTTGGAGATACAGCAGAAAGGCGCCGTTTTGAGGCACAGATGATTTTTTAGACATCATACATTACATCCAAGGGGCCTTAAGACTGACTTTGCTTTTACTTGGCACTCTCAAAGTCTACGTGCGCTAATAACTTATCTGTTTGTTTATTTATTTATTTATTTATTTATTTATTTATTTATTTATTTATTTATGGTGCGCGCCCTCTTTGAAACTTTCAACTTCAGCGCGTTCGAACCTCTTAGTTTTTCGCTTTTGTTTTGTTTTGAAAGATATGACGCGCGTAACCTTTTCAGTTGCGTCTTGAAGGGGTAGCAGCCTCGAAACGTGTGGTTATTTGCACCTGTATTTCAGCGCCTACAGAACAAAGTTTCAAGCTATATTCTAAACATATGCGCTACACAAAAAACTAAAATTGCAGTCAGGATATGAACTTTCTGGCACGGACTATTGAATTGTAAATCAACGTTTACAGCAAAACTTGAAAAACACGCGAACGCTGCGCGAGACTCCGAACATTACACAAGCGATTTGTATATGTCTGGAATTTTCTATATGTTCGTTCCCTGCAACTTGAAAAACAAACTTGAAAAACACGCGAAAGCTGCACGAGACCGCGAACATTACGCAAGCGATTTGTATGTCTGGAATTTTCTATATGCTCGTTCCCCACATTCTGGTCTCTCTGTGAATGCCACACATCAAGAAAAAGCCTCTTCTGATAATCATGCACTTTGTCTATGAGAGTGGTATGGTCAAAATCCATACTGTGGCCAAACTGATTTGCGTGTTATGCAAACACGGACTGTTAATCTGTGTTCTTTGATTCCAACAACTAAAGATTTGTCGCTTTGACCATAGGAAACAAAGTCACAGTCAAGGCAATTGACTTTGTATACCACACGCCTCGACTGAAATGTGGTGAGTTCGTCCTTTGGTCTTGGGAAGCAAGTGCACAACGTGTTTAGCGGTTGAAACCCACTATGACGCCGTTGTTGCGTAAAACTATCGATTCTCTTTCAGTTACGCCTTTCACATTGGGTAGAACCACGAACGACGTTAATGCTTCATCTGAAGAGTTGCTGTTTGAGACGCGATGATTGGCTTTGCGATGAGAATCACAACTCTTGATAAACCGTAATGGATAATTATTGTCCATTAAAACTTTGACCACGTGTTTCTTTCCTTTGCTTGTTGACGAAACTTTCTCCCTCTCTCTCGCTTTCTACACAGGTTTTTCTAGGGTGATCGGGGGGTTTTCGAGGTGTGTTACGGGGCATGACAAGACGCAAGTGGGTTTGAACTGGAAGTACCCGATTTCCGAATTAATTAAGTTGCGGTTTACTCGGTAATTAAATTTCTGTCAACAAAGCGAGGTAAATGGGGATCAAATAGGATACATGTCAGGCTCAAATTAAGGCTTGACGAGTGACGAATTTCATGAATCACATGTTTAGGTCATTTGAGAATACGGTCTCTTCGAAGTTAAATAGAACTACCGGTCGATGGCTCCGAGGAAAGTGCTGTTCGTCCACTTCTCGGATAAAAGCCAGGAACTGTTAGATTGCAACAAACAGAAAGAAGCTCCCCGCCCGCTTTCCGGATGATATTATAACAACAACAACAATTTATTTCGATATTCCCACATGGGAAGCAAAGTGAAGCGCGCGAAGTGCCCCGTACCAAGGAAAGTACGAAACCGTGCCTTCTTCGTTTGGTTTGTTTGCGATATTTCTTCGCCATGCGCCGAATTTGCGGTTATTTCAAGAAGAGACGTTTGGAAGACTTTCAGCCTTGGCGGATGAAGGTTTCGGCTTGCACTCACATGGCCGTGAGTTCGATCCCTGCAATTGCCGTTTGGTGACGCCACTGCCATCTTCTATTGTATTTCTTGCCAATCTCACTAAGCAGCTCCTCAAAAAAGGTAAGCCCTAGCTTTGAGTCAGTGTTGAGTTCACTACAATCAATTCTGACTTGCTGTCTTATGTAATCACAACACAAAATGAAAGGAATTTGGAAAAAAATTCCAGATGTTGTGTTTTTGAAAGTCATTTGCGATCGTTTTATTAGGTCGCGTCTTTTGTAGCAAAATTGTTCTTTGATACGATCTTTGCGTTGCAAGGAATAAAAAATAATGAGTTGTTTATCGACCCGCGCTTTTGCGCCATTGTCCGCACACAGTAGGCTTTGTGAGAACGGAAACACTTTGAACAGCGGTTTTCCAATGAGAATTCAAAATGGCGTACGTTGCCCAAAACAAGAAAATTACTACTGGGAGATTTCATTTTGGCGTTAAATTTCCGCTAATTAAAGGCCGAGACAGACCTCAATGATAGGTAATTGAATGACGAAGACGTAGAAATATAATTGTTGATGAAATATGTCCAGCTTATTCTGACCGTGCTGAAATTGGGAGCCTGAAACTGTGAAAGTTCAACCTAAATTCTCAATTACAACCTTTCCTGAGGAGTTAATACTTAGTGTACTCCTGAGCGTTTCCAATTTTCTTCCCCATTTAGAAAGAAACGATATATTTGCTGTGTGGAAGCGATTTCTGTAATCTTATTTTATTTTATTTATTTATTTATTTTTTTTTGGAAGAAAGATCCAAGATTGCTGTTGTCTAGGAGATTTTGTGACCGAAACAATAGACTGGGTGATTTAATTTTTAAATTTTTGGGTATCCAGGAGTCTAATCAGTGTAGAACTATTTGACACTGTTTCAGGTATATATTAACATATGATGATTTTTCTTCCTTGAAAATGATATCAAGATGATATCGAAAAGTTGATGATATCCAATTCACTTATTTTTATCTAGGGGTCTCCCAGATACATGTAGAGTTGACATGCATGCCTACATCTGTAGTTTTGGTTGTTGTAGTCATGAATTCTTTTAGATAAAATTGGTCTTTTTGGTCGTAATGGGATTCTTGAACATGACTTTTTTTCAAGCAATTTTTATGCTTTCTTCTCATTATCATGAGTTTACCATCATAGACAATGTTTGCTAAAATGCCATCACTGAATTGTGGTTTTCAGTGTCACCATTTTAGACCAGTTAAGAAATATCAAGTCAAAATGTTCTGCATGTAATTCATACCTTCCATTATGGTGATACTTTATCACTGATAGTAACTTAATATATATCATTGCTTAATGCATGCACTGTCATTTTCAGGTCCCATGGAAAGAGACCTTAGGAAATTAAAAAGATACCATGGAACATGCTCTACCAATTAAATATATGAAGAATGCCTACTGAGATGTGAATCGCACACTACATTCGCACACTACATTTTGCCTTAGTGGTGTTGATGTAATGCCAGAGTGTACTGCATTTTGCCTTATTTTAACAGTCCCTTCCAACTTGAAAACTACAGTTAGTAACAAAGTTAACATTAGTGTCCCTGAGATAGGTCACCTGTTGACAACTGTTACCTTTAACAATCCCTTAAACTATTTTAAGTCTCAGTTACTAATAAGGGGAACAGGAGCATCCAGATGTATCGTCGGAGTGTGCGACTGTTACCTTTAACAATTCCTTTCTATTGTAAGTCTCAGTTATTAATGAGGGGAACAGTAGCATCCAGATGTATCGTCGGAGTGTGCGACTGTTACCTTTAACAATTCCTTTCTATTTTAAGTCTCAGTTACTAATGAGGGGAACAGTAGCATCCAGATGTATCGTCGGAGTGTGCAACTGTTACCTTTAACAATTTCTTTCTATTTTAAGTCTGAGTTACTAACAAAAGGAACAGTAGCACCCAGATGTATCGTCGGAGTGTGCAACTGATACCTTTAACAATTCCTTTCTGTTTTAAGTCTCAGTTAACTAATGAGGGGAACAGTAGCATCCAGATGTATCGTCGGAGTGTGCGACTGTTACCTTTAGCAATCCCTTTCTATTTTAAGTCTCAGTTCCTAATGAGGGGAGCAGTAGCATCCAGATGTATCGTCGGAGTGTGCAACTGTTACCTTTAACAATACCTTTCTGTTTTAAGTCTCAGTTCCTAATGAGGGGAACAGCAGCACCCAGATGTATCGTCAGAGTGTGCAGCTGTTACCTTTAACAAGTCCTTTCTATTTTAAGTCTCAGTTAACTAATGAGGGGAACAGTAGCATCCAGATGTATCGTTGGAGTGTGCGACTGTTACCTTTAACAATCCCTTTCTATTTTAAGTCTCAGTTCCTAATGAGGGGAGCAGTAGCACCCAGATGTATTGTCGGAGTGTGCAACTGTTACCTTTAACAATTCCTTTCTATTTTAAGTCTCAGTTAACTAATGAGGGGAACAGTAGCATCCAGATGTATCGTCGGAGTGTGCAACTGTTACCTTTAACAATCCCTTTCTATTTTAAGTCTCAGTTCCTAATGAGGGGAACAGTAGCATCCAGATGTATCGTCGGAGTGTGCAACTGCTACCTTTAACAATTCCTTTCTATTTTAAGTCTCAGTTAACTAATGAGGGGAGCAGTAGCACCCAGATGTATTGTCGGAGTGTGCAACTGTTACCTTTAACAATTCCTTTCTTTTTTAAGTCTCAGTTAACTAATGAGGGGAACAGTAGCATCCAGATGTATCGTCGGAGTGTGCGACTGTTACCTTTAGCAATCCCTTTCTATTTTAAGTCTCAGTTCCTAATGAGGGGAGCAGTAGCATCCAGATGTATCGTCGGAGTGTGCGACTGTTACCTTTAACAAGTCCTTTCTATTTTAAGTCTCAGTTCCTAATGAGGGGAGCAGTAGCATCCAGATGTATCGTCGGAGTGTGCGACTGTTACCTTTAACAATACCTTTCTATTTTAAGTCTCAGTTCCTAATGACGGGAGCAGTAGCATCCAGATGTATCGTCGGAGTGTGCAACTGCTACCTTTAACAATTCCTTTCTATTTTAAGTCTCAGTTAACTAATGAGGGGAGCAGTAGCACCCAGATGTATTGTCGGAGTGTGCAACTGTTACCTTTAACAATTCCTTTCTATTTTAAGTCTCAGTTCCTAATGAGGGGAACAGTAGCATCCAGATGTATCGTTGGAGTGTGCGACTGTTACCCTTAACAATACCTTTCTATTTTAAGTTTCAGTTGCTAATGAGGGGAACAGTAGCATCCAGATGTATCGTCGGAGTGTGCGACTGTCACCCTCAACAATTCCTTTCTATTTTAAGTCTCAGTTACTAATGAGGGGAACAGTAGCATCCAGATGTATCGTCGGAGTGTGCGACTGTTACCTTTAGCAATCCCTTTCTATTTTAAGTCTCAGTTCCTAATGAGGGGAGCAGTAGCATCCAGATGTATCGTCGGAGTGTGCGACTGTTACCTTTAACAATACCTTTCTATTTTAAGTCTCAGTTCCTAATGAGGGGAGCAGTAGCATCCAGATGTATCGTCGGAGTGTGCAACTGCTACCTTTAACAATTCCTTTCTATTTTAAGTCTCAGTTAACTAATGAGGGGAGCAGTAGCACCCAGATGTATTGTCGGAGTGTGCAACTGTTACCTTTAACAATTCCTTTCTATTTTAAGTCTCAGTTCCTAATGAGGGGAACAGTAGCATCCAGATGTATCGTTGGAGTGTGCGACTGTTACCCTTAACAATACCTTTCTATTTTAAGTTTCAGTTCCTAATGAGGGGAGCAGTAGCACCCAGATGTATTGTCGGAGTGTGCAACTGCTACCTTTAACAATTCCTTTCTATTTTAAGTTTCAGTTACTAATGAGGGGAACAGTAGCACCCAGATGTATCGTTGGAGTGTGCGACTGTTACCCTTAACAATACCTTTCTATTTTAAGTTTCAGTTCCTAATGAGGGGAGCAGTAGCACCCAGATGTATTGTCGGAGTGTGCAACTGCTACCTTTAACAATTCCTTTCTATTTTAAGTTTCAGTTACTAATGAGGGGAACAGTAGCACCCAGATGTATCGTCGGAGTGTGCAACTGTTACCTTTAACAATTCCTTTCTTTTTTAAGTCTCAGTTAACTAATGAGGGGAACAGTAGCATCCAGATGTATCGTCGGAGTGTGCAGCTGTTACCTTTAACAATCCCTTTCTATTTTAAGTCTCAGTTACTAATGAGGGGAACAGTAGCATTCAGATGTATCGTTGGTGTGTGTGACTGTTACCTTTAACAATCCCTTTCAATTAAAAGTTAGCTACTAATGAGGGGAGCAGTAGCATCCAAATCGGTCATCACAGTGTGTGGCTGTTGCCTTCTGCCTGGCAGTATCAAACAATGAAAACTAATAGTCAATATTATCAATAATAATCAATTCCAATTGATTGAGTGGTTATGGAAATCAATACAATTCAAAGCTTAAAAGTTGAGTGACTATTGATTGTTATTGACTATCATTGATTAATATTGATTTTGATTGGAATTAACACTCGGCTCATATTTGCACACAGCATGTTAATAATTTATTGGCCAATGAGAATAAAGTTTATTTGTTCTAAACATAGTTTTTAGGTTTAGCATTCCTTAGATCACTATTTACAAAGAACATGCTAGTTAAAAAAGCCTTTGATGGTGTCACAATGATGTCATTTCATGACCTGTTCCTATAAATCCTATTCCTGGATCTGTACTTATGCTAGTGTAGGTCTAGAGAATCGGGGCAAACAATGATATGTATAGTTGAGTGAGGAAAAATTAAATAAATTGTTACTAGCCGTAGCAGGTGTCTTAAGGTCTGCATTTCTGTTATGTTATGTTATATTTTGTTTTATTATTATTTTTTGCGGGGGGGGGGGGGGCTTTGGTGGGGGTGCACGTCACTTTCCCATGTGTCACAATTATTAGAAGTCCCTGGATGTTTCTCCATAACAGTGATAACAATAACAGTTGCGTTAAACTGCAGTTTAGTCCATTCGGTACAATTTCAAATTGCCATATACTATAATATTTGAGTTCAACATTGTGGTAGAACAAGGTTGAACTGCTGCAGATTTAATACCAGTTTTAATACTGTGACTTCGGCATCATGCACGAGGCCAGAGTGATGGTGAAGGAAAGAACTGCATAAGTTGGCGAGCTCACTGCTCAAAAACCACATCACGCAGCAAAAAAATGTTATTTTTTTCTTTTAAGGTAAGAGGTCCTTCAAGATTGTCAATTGTATGTTAAATTTAATTTGTTCTGAACTGGAAGCTCGCGATAATTGGCCGCGGGTGAGAAACTCAGTCATCAGTATTCATATATTTAAGGCTATGCACTAAGTGCAACGAATGGTAGCGACATTGCAAGAAATATTCATGAGTAGGCTCTTCAGTAAATCTTCCAGTTTCTGTATCAATAATTGCACGTGCGTTAAATCGTGTGCCACGGATATCTTGTAACTTTTAAGCGTTTTTAAATTTTAAAAAAAAAATACTGTCGAAGTCTGGCTTTACTTTACGTTCAAACGTTGATGGAAACTTGTTAAAAGTTTTCCAACAAAACAAAACTAAAACTAAAATAAGTAAGGGTTAGACAATGAACGCGAGTGTTCTATGGGATATAGTGTCCCGAGCAAAGATAGAATGCCACGAGGCCGCAGGCCGAGTGGCATTCTATCTTGCGAGGGACGCTATATCCCATAGGACACGAGCGTTCACTGTCTAACCGTCTTAGAACATGGTCACACCCACGAAGAATCTCGTTTTTTGCGTGCAGATTGTATTTTTGCATTTTAATTTTTTAGTTCTCACCTTGAAATCACGTTGCTATTTTGTTTACGATATTTTCGCTATTGTACGCATGCCTTTGAGGTACAATATTTTAGAGTGCTTCACCGCGCGGTTTATCGCAGTTGGTGTGTAAACAGCCATGAGCCAATACACGGAAATTTGGAACTCGAGGCAGTGATCGCCGCTAAAGATTTTCTAGATTTACACTGGTGAAAGCAGTCTTCGAGGCGCTACAACCACCGACACCAGCAAGTGGGGATCCCGCAGGAAACTCCAAGAGGCCAAGTTAAGTCAAGTTCAAGTACAACACTCGTGGTCTGGCAAACACGGAGAAACAAGTCTGTCCTTCTGTTTCAATTAAGGTCTGAACAGTTCGTATTTCATGTAAAATAATGGTTTTTCTTTCGATTTGCTTTTTGCTATGTTATTATACCGTAAGATTGCATTTTTTTTGGTTGAAACGCAAAAAATAATGAGTGTTTCTAGCCGTTGAAGCTGTTGATTTTATCGAGGGACGCTATATCCCATAGGACACGAGCGTTCATTGTCTAACCGTCTTAGAACATGGTCACACCCACGAAGAATTTCGTTTTTGCGTGCAGATTGTATTTTTGCATTTTAATTTTTTAGTTCTCACCTTGAAATCCCGTTGCTATTTTGTTTACGATATTTTTGCTATTGTACACACGCCTTTGAGTTGCAATGTTTTACTGAGAGTGCTTCACCGCGCGGTTTATCGCAGTTGATGCGTAAACAGCCATGAGCCAATACACGGACTGAGGAAATCGAGGCAGTGATTGTCCCACAAGATTTACTAGATTTACACAAGTGAAAGCAATCTTCTACGCGCTATGACCACCGGCACCAGCAAGTGGGGAACCCGCAGGGAAAGCCAAGAGACCAAAGACAATTTCAAGTACAACACTCGTAGTCCGGAAAACGCGGAAAAATAAGTCTGTCCTTCTATTTCAATTAAGGTCTGAACATTTTTTATTTCATGTAAAGCTGTAAAGTAATGGTTTTTCTTTCGATTTGCTTTTTGCTTTGCTATTACAAGATTGCATTTTTTGTTTGTTTTTTTTTTTTGACATCGACGTTGAAGCTGTTGTTTTTATCGATTTAGTTATAAATATTCACAGAGAATTTGTGCATTCATTAGTAGTTTCTACTTAGTCATTAGTATGCTCTATATAGAGCATACTAATGAGGCTTCCAAACAAAGGAAAACAATGCCTCATTAGTATGCTCTATATAGAACCACTAATGAATGCAGAAATTCTCTGTACTTTTACCCCGCAATTTCCCTGTGCTTCAAAGCCCCCGCCACTTTACATAATTTAAGACAGTTTATGGTATATAGAGCATCGAAATGCTGGACACTGATTGGCTGAGTGGGTGTGACCATGTTCTAAATAGAGATTACTCCATGGAAAATGCGCGCGTACGATTTTTATTCACGAGTTTAGTAGTATCAGAAAACGAACGAGTGAGCGCAGCGAACGAGTGAGTTTTCTGATACAACTCAACGAGTGAATAAAAAATCGTACAAAGCATTTTCCAGGGTGTAATTTGTTTATTTTATAGATACTGAGATTTTTGAAAAGCCAAATTTTGTCAATCTTACGCGCATGTTTAGGGAACCCATTCAACTGCAATGTATGTGTGTAAAACTAGAATAACTAAAACATCAGTTTCTCTTTCAAAATCAAATATTTAATGAAGTAACACAAGAAATAAAACGTCAGTTTATACCTTCACAACTTTTATAAACATTTTTCAGTTGAAAAAAAAAACCTGACTGAGGCTTATAAGTTCAAATTTAATGTTTGTAAATCAGATATTATAAAACAGCGGTATACGCTGAATAACACAACGACAACGCAAGCGAACTATTACCCAATCAGTATAATACAACAAAGTCAAGAAAACTGTATGCAAAAGCCTACAGTGTCTTATTAGTCATCATCTGAATCGCTAGAGACTCTGATTCTTTTCCATTGTCGCTTTTCCGAGGGAGGAGGAAGCGGTGGCGATTGATTCACAGTGTTGATGGTCACAGAAAACTGTCCTCCATGAATGACTGCACCCGAGAATAAAGCCATAGACTGTTGGCCAGGGTTACTTAAGCGACAGGCTCCTTCTGGTCGAAATACAGCTGAAGTTGACGGAGTTACAGTCGGAGTGAATGGAGTGATGCTTGAACACTCACTAGAAATGTTTGCCAGTACATTTGACATATGCATTTGTTGTTTTGTGCTGAGGTGACTGTAGTTTTCAATACTTTTCAGGTCTTTGTGGCCGGAGAGCTGTGCGATTTGTGTCGGTGGCACATTATTTTCACTGAGGGTTTGAATCATGGTTTTCCTAGCGCTGTGATTGCGGAGTTTATCGTTCTGAAGACCCGCTTTCTTTGACATTTCTTTCATAAGACCCCCGAGTTTGTTGGTGCCGACCGCGTTGCATTTGAACCAGCACTTTTCAGAATTCGAAGGTTTGGATTTCATCGATACGTTGTTAACTGCAATGTAAACCGGAGCGTCGGGATCTTTCATTTTTTCCGGTCTTTTCTGAACAAAAAGTTTGTAAACTGCTACCGGATCTTTTTCGCTACCATCAGTTGAAAACATTTTTGGTGCGAAGGGTCTCACATCGCGGTGGTCGGCGCCAGTTCTTGTTTTCGTTTGGCGCTCGTTGAACTCCAAGTATTCAACACCCTGGTCTGTTTTGCACAACTTAGCATCGCCCCAGCGCATATCGTGGTGCTCTTTTACTCCTTGAAGCCCAAAATGGAGGCTGTTGTTCAGCCACAGGGTGTTTAAAATGGCTTCAGGACTTGATACACCGAGGAGGCCTTTGTCGAAGAGAAGTTTTATTTCATCCTCTGTTAGAGCCACCGATGCATTAGGCTTGTTTCCTCTTCCCTGTTTCTTGAGCTGTTTCTGTTTAGACTGGAGTGTTTTTCTTAACTTTTCAAATGCTAGGTGATTGATGATGCTAACTGGATAGGACTTTCTTTTAAGGTGCCTTTCAAAACTCGCTACCATCCCTCGGAGCGAAGACAGCTCGTATTCTTGCCCTTCCTTTGTGCGGACGCTTAATATGAATTCGCTGAGAAGTTCATTCAACTCAACAGGAGGAATTTCTGCTATCTCGCGTGTTTCTCCTTTTGTTTGAAGGAACACTGTCAACAAAGCAACCTCTCGTTTTGTTTTTTTCACCGTGTTGGGGTTTTCATGCTCTTCAATAAACGACTCAATTGTGTCGTCTAAAGACACAAACCTTGAAGCAGTTGCCTCCACCATGTCGCCGAGACGAAACTGGACGACAATCGAAATCGCGATGCGATGTTGTTCACTAGTGAGTTTTCGTCGTTCGCGTTTGTGATTGGACGAACGTCGTTTTTTCACTAGTGAGTTTTCATCGTTCGCGTTTCCTATTGGCTAATGCATTTTACGTATCATTTTTACGTAATCTTTTTTACGTGAGGAAATCTCAGTATCTATGATTTAATACTCCTTATAGCTAACACAGAGCTTCGGAAACGCTTATATAAGTTTTAGTTTAACTTTAGACCACTGCATAATAACATATTAAAGGAGAAAAATAAATAAATAAATAAATAAAAGTACAGTAGGTAAAGGAAAGCAATAGGAGGAAACGGGATTCCCAATATTTGCGATCTCTAAATTTCAACGTATTGTTCTTGTCTGGACAGTGAACAACAGCTGCTAGAATTTAATTTCCATAATCAGCATAATCTGACCTTAAACATTCGTGTTAATTCTGTAAGCTTTCGGAAGTCCTAAAACCACCAATTTTGTGTCCATGAATACAGCGCGGGTATAGAATTTACTGAACTGTCACAACAGGCAGATAAACCAGGTGTATTGTAGACTGTCACAACAGAGGCAATTTTTTTCAAACAGGCTTTTTAACAATATATTGAAGGTTTCAAATTTAAACAAGGACGACTTTTCTCATTTAAAAGCTCACAACTTTCAATGGCACTCGAAATCCTATATTCGGCTTCTGTAGTGACACAATAGAGGTTTTAACTGATCATTGAGTGGTACAATCAAGAAGTCTTGTCTTCTCCACGGGTAGAAAACTTGGAAACGGAGTCGCGATTTACAAAGTCTGAAGTTTGGGAGCTCATGGCATCGAAAAGAAGCGCAATCTATCAAATCAAGCACAACCTTGTTGCTCCTCCATCATTCCCCAAGGACTGTGTTAAGTTTCAACGGAATTGGCTCCCAAACGTTTAAGATGTAAAGCATTTTAACGTAAGACCTCCCCCAAAATTTTGCCCTATAAATTTATTTATGAGCAGCTTGTCACCCACGGCCTTAACACGTCCGCTTTCTGAAAACTCGCAAAAATACCCTGTCTTCGTCGGCGTTTATTTCACAATTTTAGACCGAATTGCTCTAAATTCCCATTGAACTCTGTTAACGAGATGTCAGGAAGCACAGAATTATAAAAATTCCTTGTACTTTTTATCTTCCTTTACCACAGTGACTTCGAACTTTTGGTGTTTTTTGCGAATATATGACACACACATTATGCAAATAAGGTTGTTGCGCAAATTCAGCTTGTGTGAAATAAGTAGGTTCCAGATTTTAAGATTTCTCCATTTCCAGCCATAAACACAGAAATGCGTACACAAATAGAAGTTTCCAACTGTTCAAACACCTTCACTGCGATGATCTTCACATGATTCTAAAATCGACTTTCTAGGGCCTGGTACTATCATCATGATAAATAAATGTTGCTTTAAGGAGGCTCGCAACAGTTTTTTTGGCCTTGGAGTGTATCTTTTGAAGTCAAAATTTCGCATAGAAGATAAACTTCGATTTCCTTGATACTACACAACCTTTTCAACAAATGATCAAAGTTTATTTTCTCACTGGTTTCCTAGCAACAGCTGTCACCATAGCAACGGTAATGGACAACCCCTCATTTTAAATAATGTCGAATATCTCGAAAACTAGTCAGACACTTTATGACGAAACTTGAACTATTTGAACTACTCAACCTACACAACTTGTATGCGAAATTAGGGCAAAATCTGTAAGAGCGTTTTCACGTAAATCATGATTCATTTTCTACGGGCTGATTTTGGTCATTACTGCAATTTTCTCCAATATTTCAAAAAAGATAAACTTTAACACTTTCTCTTTTCAGTTGAAGGACCTGTTATGATATCAAAACATTCTTAATGTACATTGAGCTTCCTAGGTGGCTGCAATTTTAAGATATTTTTATTTAAAAACTGCTAAAATGCAGCGCAAATCAGCCAAAAAGTCCGTAATTTGCATAAATAGAAATATTTCTAAACTGCCCTTACAGATTTTTCTCTTAAATTGATTGACGTTAGAGTAATAATTCTTTTTGATGTTCCAGCAAGTTTTAGGCTGAATAAACATTTCTGTTATTAGATAAGAAGGCTGGATCTTGGTCAAGTTTCAGTCGTTTGATTACCTTTCAACGAGCAACAGTTTTATTTCGTTTTTTCCGGTCTATTTCTCGGTTATTCACGTGCAATGAATATTAATACACGCTGCGCTCGTGTCCTCTCGTGCGTTTATAATTCCTTCTCATAATAAAAAAAATATTCGTCTTCTGAGCTTGTTTCTCGTCATTTTTCTGCCCCATTGTAATGCCATCGTGAGCGTTAACATGTATGCAATCCGTAATTAAAAAAGCTAAAACGTCAGTCAGTATTTAAAGAACAATGGCAAAGAGTCTCCAGGAAGAAGCTCAGAAGACGAAAAATTTTTATTATTATGAGAAGGAATTATAAATGCACGAGAGGACACAAGCGCAGCGTGTATAGATATTCATTGCACGTGAATAACCGAGAAATAGACTAGGAAAAACAAAATAATACTGTTGTTCGTTGAAAGTTAATAACGACTGAAACCTGACCGAGATTCAGCCTTCTTATCTAATAAACGAAATGTTTATTCAGCTTAAAACTTGCTGGAACATCAAAAAGAATTATTATTGTAACGTCAATCAATTTAAGAGAAAAATCTGTAAGGGCAGTTTAGAAATATTTCTATTTATGCAAATTACGGACTTTTTGGCTGATTTGTGCTGCTTTTTAGCAGTTTTTAAATATAAATATCTTAAAATGGCAGCCACCTAGGAAGCTCAATGTACATTAAGAATGTTTTGATATCATAAAAGATCCTTCAACTGAAAAGAGAAAGTGTTAAGTTTTATCTTTCTTGAAATATTGGAGAAAATTGCACGAATGACCAAAATCAGCCCGTAAAAAATGAATCATGATTTACGTGAAAACGCTCTCACAGATTTTTGCCTAATTTCGCATACAAGTTGTGTAGGTTGAGTAGTTCAAATAGTTCAAGTTTCGTCATAAAGTGTCTGACTAGTTTTCGAGATATTCGACATTATTTAAAATGAGGGGTTGTCCATTACCGTTGCTATGGTGACAGCTGTTGCTAGGAAACCAGTGAGAAAATAAACTTTGATCATTTGTTGAGAAGGTTGTGTAGTATCAAGGAAATCGAAGTTTATCTTCTATGCGAAATTTTGATTCAAAAGATACACTCCAAGTCCAAAAAAACTGTTGCGAGCCTCCTTAAATACCGTCACCACTGACATCGAACTCTTTTCTCATACAGATCTAGATGACCGCGCAGACTCAACCATATCAGCCAAAGAAACGTTAAGATCTTTTTTTAAAGCTAAGCGAAAGTCGTTTAGATAGGAAAAAGTAAGATTCTGATCTAAATTGAGAGACTAATTAAAGGGATAAAGAGTGCCTTTCAATGATTTCGATATAGTAAATTCCAGAATTGATCAAGAACGATAGGTCACACAATGTGGGAACATGTAGAGTAAAGAATTAAAATATCTTCAATCAACACGCAAATGGCACACAGTAAGGCTGAATGATGGCAAATAAATGTAAAAAACTTTCTCATCGCCATTATGAACAGATTTTCCACTGTAAATGCTTTCAATTTTCGGGTATATGCTTTTTTTAGACATCTTATTCTTGGTCGGGACTCAACTCGAGCAAAGTAATAAATCACTGGATATTATAAGGAGAAACGCAAACTGTCGTACGACCGACAGCAAATGTTTACAAATTCCAATAAATTTACCATCAAACTCTGCCAAATTTAACGAGGACTTCAAAAACAGTGAGGATTTTAGCATCCGAACATCTTTTATTGACGAGAAGAATCTTAGTCGCCTCCCACGTACCTTGTAAACAAAGCCGAGGGCATAATGTACGAATCCGAAACAGAATTTTAGCGGTGCTCGTTATGCCAAAGTTTCCTTTTCCATTGGGAATTTTCAACTTTTTTGTTTCTCGTACAGTGGAAACCGAAATGTTCGAAATTTGAATGATTTTGAAGTCGTCCAAATTGTCGGAAGTGATGTGGATAACATTTTCGTGACCTGATGTTAAACGTGACTTTCCTAGCGGACAAACACTCGGAAAATGGTTTGCCTCGAATAATAACTAAGACCACTTTTTACAGAATTTTCTATAGCTAATACTTTTGATATCAGTTGAAGTGCCGAAATAAATTTTGTACAAACCTATTACATAATTTTAGGCGCCAACGAAAACTGGTCGGATACTGGGCACCTTAGCTCGAAACTCAGTGAAAACTATTAACTTCTGTTTTGCTAAAAAATTTGAAGCTAATTAAAAATTCGATTAGGTTCTGAATACTTTATCTTTTTAATTCTAATAACGCCAAATCTCTTGATTTTTCCTCGAAAATATCGCAGGTAACAGACACTCATTTGAACAACGGTAATTTCACTGTGCAGTGAAAAACGACAAATTTACCCCCCGAGGTTTTACTCATCTAAACAGGGCGGCAACTTCTACAAGTCTCCGTTGCGCAATAAGGCCATTGAACGAAGCAATCGGAAGCTGAAATAACACACTTTTTTTTCAGAATACTTAGTTTTTCGCCAATTTTTAAGTCCGCACGAAAAATTTAAGTTGAAGTTTTGTTGGTGGATACTGATATCAGAAACTAACGAGTGCGTAAATACTGTACGCATACACTTTCCATGGTGTATTATGTTTATTATATACATATTGAGATCTAAATTCTTGTTTAATGACAAATTTGGTGGACAGATTCAAGTCAAAAGCTCATAAAAGATGTAAGTCGTATAAATGTTTTGACTACACATTTTCTAGTCAATTCAACTGTTTAAGCTTATCGTTGATGATACTCACCACGGAGTAGTTATTTTTCTTCAAAGGCCTCTTAATACTTTAAACAAGAAATCTTAAGCTTGAGGGCTCATAATCGTCTCCGTCTTTACGTCTAACAGAGCGAACAAACTCTGCAAGATACTTGTTTGATTCTGCTAGCTATTTAGTGTGCACTTCTCGCTCGTCATTCTTTTGGTTTCTCAAAAATTCTTCCAACAATTTCACATCTCGCTTCGTCCTCTCTTTTGTGTTTTTGCTTTCGAGACTTTCCACATAATCCTGAACCGAAGTATCGTGGGCAACAAATCTTTTCTCATTCATGTTTTAAAGCTTAAAAGAAAGTTAACTTCAACACTTGCAAGAGACTCACCTTGTTACGGCTCACACATAAAAAACATGATACGCGGCACCTGATTGCACGTATCGTTTTCTTCACACGTGAAAAACGTGATACGCGACATTTGATTGGCTTTCAGCTACTTAGACCAGCTTGTGAACGAAAATTTATTTCGCGCCTTTTCAGTGGGTAAATCTCAGTATGTATGTAATAAAGCACTTTATTATTTAATACAAAACCCTTACAACGTATCTGGTTCCGAATGACACCAATACCGTTAAAAAACAAGGTGCCTGGTCTGCCTGGTACTGTCTGATACAAATACCGTTACTAAGTGTCTAGCACTGTATGACACCGGAAAGAACAAAGACTAAAATAAAAAAGGTGTTGAGATGTTGAATTTGCGTGTTTAAATCGGGCCTCAGACTCTTGATGTAAAACGCGTCCTTCAGTTTGACACTGTAAACGGTCTTAGCAGAATCTAAAATTTAAAACAATCAGATGTGTACAGGTTTTTACAATTAGGAGAGCTGTTTAGGTGTTTACAAATAAGAGAAGTTAAATTGTTACCAGTTAAATTGTGCTATTTGATCCTTATTGAGAAAAGGTGACAGGTCTCACCAATATAACGGGAGTTACATCCCGCGCAAGAAAATTCATAAGCAACGAAAGAATTAAGAGCGGCAGGAACAGGATCCTTAAAACTGAAAAAAATTCTTTATTTTATACGAGGATAAAACTAATTTAATATCTAAGCCATTGCAAAAACGCCTGGAAAGTTGTTTTATTTTGATCTGGGTGATGTTAGACAAACAAGAAAAGCCCCAGGGGCATTAACCCCACCGTATAAATTCTAAATAACAACGGGTATCTAGGGGAAGAAAAACGTGCAACTCTATTTTAGGCCATGGTTCGATGAGTAAGTTGGAGTGATTTGGAGTAATGAAGGTTGTGAGCCTTGAGCTTTCTGGGTGCAAAGGTATCTACCAATGTTGTCGACGGCGAGTTGTTGAGACATGTTTTTTAACCACCAACTCAGAAATAACAGCTTTTAATCAGATTCGGCATCCACAAGTTGAGATTACACGTTCAGAACTCCAAAACCTCGGCTACAATTTAAACGGTTCGGTGCATTCTGTGCAATTCACTAGGAATAGAAACGGTTTCGAATAAAGAAACGACATAAATAAACATAAAATCTTCTAACCGGAAGGAAAACAATATAACACTTACACAAGTGTGGATCCTCAAAGTTAATTCCGGCTGTTACGAGAGAAAATATCCGAGAGTAAACTAAATTTGTACTTTTCACTAAAAAAACATGGCTGACGCGAAAGGCGCGAATCGGACACGTTCAAAAAGGCCCATGGGAAGTCATAGGACTCCCAACAAAGGTAATAACAGCCAATAACCAATTGACGGTGCGTGCAATTTTGAAAATACTTTGGCTCCTCCCAATTTTGGGGCAACATCTTCTAAGATTGGAAAAAAGTACTTTACTCTTTTAACTGCTTCATTTAATTTCCTCAGGTCAACACAAATTCTGACTTTACCATTGGGCTTAATAACAGGAACCATAGGAGCACACCAGTCGGTCGGTTCTGTGCCTTCCTTTGTGATGACTGCTTCTAACATGCGCACAAGCTCCTCTTTCACTTTGGGAGGTAAAGGGAATGGAATTGTATTATTAACACAGTATGGCTTTGCATTGTCAGTGAGCTCAATCTTGACTTGCTCACAATTCATTAGACCAATGTAACCAAACACGTCAGCAATAGTTTCTTCTATGCGCTGGACTAGACCATGCATGGCATGCTGCGTGACGGCTTGGTAGATTGTTTACGTAGGATCCTTGAATAACATTTTGTTCTTAAGAAAAACTTTTGCTGTAAACTGACCTTTACATTTAAGCATCCCACCTGGACTAAAGAGCACGGCATTTGAAGGCTTCAGCGTTGGACGCTGAGGTAGGTCGATACTGATATTACCGAGATATCAGCTCCTATGTCAATCTTAAAATGCACTGGCTTCCGGTTGATGTGTAACACAACATTCCACGGCTCTTCGAATTTATCACATGAATTAACAGCTCCAAGGAAAAATTGCTGATTATTTCCTCCCGGATTTGACGTTAGTTCTCTCCCGGAACGGCAAACATCAGCAAAATGGCCTGTTTTGTGACATTTAGAGCATCTCTTCCCTCTCGTCGGGCAGATTTCAACTTGTTTGTGTACACAATTACATCTGGGACATAGCAGCTGAACCAACGGAACGTCCTTAGGGTTCTTGTCACGAGCTGATCTTCTCGCTGGATTCGGTTTCCCTTTCTTTTGATGTGCTTCTTCCAAATGCTTGTCATCCGACTGGCCAGCAACTTGAAATTTTACAAGCTCAGAATGACGCACCACTTGTATCACAGTGTCGAGATTAAAGCTAATTTATAAGTATTATAGATTAAATTTAGTGCGACAACCATAAGGCCAATGTTGTAGCGTTACTATATCCGCAATGCGATATGTCATCAAGATAAGAACCTTTCAAACACCATGCCTAAAGGTCATCCCGCATGCACGCGCAAACATCAGGATATTATATTGGACCAATGACGTTTGGCTGCTCACGTGAAATCGAGCACCCTCTTTCTACCTTTTTTCATTTCAGCCTTCCATTCTAGAAATCATTCCAGCTGAGCACCTCTGTCAACCCGCTCCCCTCCCTCCCTCCCATGTGTTGTCTCAATATCTATGGGCATGGCTTCCCACAGTTTCATGACCGTTGCTCCAAACATCATATACACCTGTATCCTGTTATATGCGATAATACATTATCTACAGTGTACATTTCATTCGGTCAGCATATAGATATAAATTAATGTACCAGCCAATTGTATATTACCACTGTTCCGGTGAACAATTATTTTAGTGGTTTCGTCCCACGGGGACGGCTTAACAATGAACGTAATTAGTATGTCTTTCGCGCATTGGTAGAACTTGATTAGTATTCAAGCGTCGATAGAACTAGTGTTAGTTTTCAAGAAGAGTCGAAGAGTCGAAGATTTAGAGACGTTGTTTTGTGAATTTTCCAGTTTTCGTCCGAGTCGCAGTTTCGTAAAAATTATCGAATTCGTTAGAACATTAATTGGTCCTCTCGATCCGGACGTAGTTATCGCCTATTTATCGTTTATCGTTCGGGATGGCCGTCAAAGCAGACGAAGGAGCGAATGAAACTTCAGAAGACACCGAGCGGATGTCAAGAAAACTTGAATATCTTCATCGAAGAAGAGCAGCATTCAAAGGAGTCGTTACAAGAAACAGAAAAAAGGTGGAAGAAATGGTATCCAGTAATGGAAGTCGAACTGTTATTAGATCCGTGAAAGAACGGTTGATGCAAGCATTGGAAAATGCGAATCAAGTTACTCAACAAATTATCGCCTTGCAAGCTGACGAGTGTAAACAAGCAGAATTAGAAGAATGGCTGGATCAATTGAGGACTGAAGTGGAAGATGGCGTCGACAAAGTTGACGAATAGTTAGAACGTCGTGCAGGAGCTCCCTTATCGGTTATCGGAGATTTTGCCGCCGATTATGCGAGCGAAATTGATGACAAAACTAGTCAAAACTCGGAATCGTCTGATATTCCACAAGCTTCGAAAGCGGCAGAAGAGCTACAAGCAGAGGTAGCTGAACTAACGGCAGAGGTAGCTGCATTAAAGGTTAAACAAGAAAAGAAAAGACTTCAAGAGGAGCTTGAGCTACAAGAGCGAGCAGCGCGGGAAATTAAAATTCAACAGGAAAGAGACGAGGCCGCCCCTTTGAAAGAAGAAGCTGAACTGTTGGCGCAATGCAGACAATCTAAAGAGAAGAAGTCCGTTCGAAATTTTATCAGCAAGGATTCTAATTCAAGTGAGGAAGAAAGTGACGATAACGAAGAAGAGGAATGTGATTCGAAAGACGTTGACAAATTGTTTAAAGGAATTAAAAAGCCCGCCTTCACCGTATTCAGCGGAGATAAAGATCTTTATCACGACTGGAAAGCGCAATTTGAAATATTCGTAGATCGTATGAAAGTTCCAGCTAAAACCAAGATGAGGATGTTGAAAAACTCCTTGTCTGGAAAACCTTTACGAGCTGTTGAACGCTTAGGATATACACCTAAACAATATCAAGCTGATTTAGATAAATTGGAACAGAAATACGGAGGAGAAAAACGCCTTTTGCATCGTCACATGGAGTCTATCTTACGTGCTTCGCCTGTCGAGGAAGCCAATTTGAAGGAGTTAGAGATTTTCTCGGATCGTTTAACTGATGTTGTCGCCAAGCTTGAAGATAATGATCAACATCAGGAGCTAACCGGAGTATCCGCGCTTTACATAGCAGTGCAGCAGAAAATAACAGAGTCGCTTCTCGTGTCGTTTCAAGAGTGGTTGCACAGAGAGCCAAGAAAAGATGGACTTTCCACGTTTTCGAAATGGTTGCAGAAACAAGTTGCTTATCGCATGGAAGTTGAAGAAGTTAAAGCGAGAACAAAGAAAAAGAAGGAGGAGAGTGTCGAGTCGAAGAAACCCGTCAAAGCAACTTTCCACAACGCAACAACAAAGCCCGATCTCAAGTGTGTTCTCTGTAACGGACCTCACCAAATCACCTCGTGCAAGACGTGGGGCGAAACGTCGGTGAAAGACAGATGGGAAATTGCCAAGGAGAACTACCTCTGCTACCGCTGTTTGAGTGCAGGCCATCAAGGAAGAGACTGTCCGGGAAGGAATCGTTGCGGTATTAATGGCTGTAAAAGCACCCATCACTTCCATCTGCACTTCGAACTTCGACCGCCTTATCCGCTTGAACAATTGGACACTCCTGCTAATACACGAACAGCCTTTGGTGAGTCTGAGTTTTCAGGAGACGTGGTGTTGCGAACGGTACCAGTTTGGCTCGTGGGATCAGAAGGACAAAAGATCAAAGTTAACGCCTTTCTAGACGATGGGTCTGATTCGACTTATGTACGAGGCGATGTCGTTACTGCCCTTGGCCTCGATGCAGAAGAAAGAAACCTCAGGTTGTCAACTCTCACTGACAGTTGTGTACCACTCAAAAGCAAGTAAGTACCGCTGACGATAAAGAGTATAGATAGAGAAACCCAGTCAACTGTTGAAGCGTGGACGTTACAAGAAATGTGTCAGGGCTTGACAATTCCTGACTGGAATAAACACAAAGTCAAGTGGGATCATCTCAAGAACATCGCATTTCCTAAAGCACCTGGAAGAAAAACAATCGACCTTCTGATCGGATCAGATCATCCTGAGCTTGCCCTAGCGCTAGAAGAACATTCTGGTCCAATTGGAATGCCAGTAGCAAGAAGAACGCCATTAGGATGGACCTGTGTTGGACGTCTACCCGTCCTTGCTTCTACTAAGAGAACCGCTTACGCTAGAACATTTCGAACGGACACAATGCTTGAGACGCGCCTTGATGAGCAATTGCGAGAAATGTGGGAAATTGACTCTCTTGAAATTCGAAACACAGAAGTCAAGCAGTTGAGCCAGGAGAAATCCTAGCCATGTCAAAAGTGGAAAAGTCGAGACGATACGTCGGAGGTCGTACGAGATTGCTATTCCGTGGAAAGAAGAAACTCCCTCTATTCCCGACAACAAAGAAGATGCAGAGAAACGCCTCTACTCTCTCGAGAAGAGCTTGCTTAAGAAGCCAGAGGTTGCACAGCGTTACAAGGATGCAATTAACGCGAACATTGACAAGGGGTGTGTTCGAAAGCTAAAACCCGAAGAAGCACATGACGGTCCGAGCTGGTATCTTCCGCACTTTCCCGTTATTCGTGAAGACAGAGAGACCACAAAAGTGCGCATCGTTTTTGACTCTGCTGCTAGTTGTCAAGGAACATCGTTGAATGACACCATGCTTACGGGACCAAAGTTACAGCGAGATGTCCTGGAAGTTCTTCTCCGATTTAGACAAAAGCCTGTTGCTTTAGTAGCAGACATTAAGGAAATGTTCTCTCAAGTTGTGTTAGCAGAGAAAGACCGCAGGTACCACAGATTCCTATGGAGAGATCTTGACCTAACAAAGCCTGTTGATGTGTATGAAGCAGCTCAGTTGGTTTTCGGAGACAAAGCATCCCCTTACCTAGCTCAATTTGTGGTTCGCAGTCACGCCCAAGACTTTCAAGACAAACATCCAGCAGCAGCTCTCGTTATGCTTCTAAACATGTACATGGATGATATTCTCGATTCGGAGGATTCAAAAGGAGATGCTATACATGTTCGAGATGACCTGATGAAACTCCTGAGTGACGCTGGTTTCCGAGCCCAAAAGTGGTGTAGTAATCGAGCAAAAGTGTTAGAAGATATCCCAGAGAAGGACCGAGCAACGGAGTGAAGCTTGAAGAATCAGAGTTGCCGAGTGTGAAGACGTTAGGGGTGCAATGGAATGCAAGTGAAGATGTGTTTACCTTCTCGATTAAAGAAATTAACCTGTCCTTCTACACAAAACGAGGACTCTTTAGTCGTATTGCTACACTGTTTGATCCACTTCAGTTCCTGGCCCCTTACGTCATCAGAGCAAAAATGGCGTTACAAGAAGCTTGGTTAAGAGGCCTTGAATGGGATGAAGAGTTTCCTAGCGATTTGAAAGTCACCACTCAGCAATGGGCAGAGCAGTTAGATGAAGCTTCGAACGTGATAGTTCAACGTTGCTATCGACTTGATGAGAAAGTGGAACAAGTATCACTTCACACATTCACCAACGCTTTCAAATTAGCCTATGCTGCTGTCAGCTACGCAAGATACAAGTACGTGAGTGGAAAAATTTCCGTGGCCATAGTGACAGCCAAGGCAAGAGTAGCTCCGATAAAATCTGTGAGCATCCCGCGCCTTGAATTAATGGCGGCAGTACTTGGGGTGCGGTTAGCTGAAACAGTCTCTGAGAAGTTGGAAATACCATTAAGTGAACACACCCTGTGGACGGATAGTATGGATGTAATCTACTGGGTTCAGGGTCATTCAAGACGACTAAAATCGTTTGTTGCTAATCGAGTCGCCGAGATCCAGCGAAAAACAAGCCCTGCACAATGGCGGCACGTGCCTAGTGAGAAAAACCCTGCTGATGACGCAACAAGAGGTCTTGACCTGAGAGATATGTCTACTGAGAGTCGCTGGTTTCAGGGACCTTCCTTCCTTCACGAGGGGGAGGAATCCTGGCCTTTGGATCGTACAGATCGTACAGATTGTACAGAAGAAGGCAAACAAGAATTGGCAAAAATCAGCCTCACGTTCCAAAGCAACAGATCGTTTCCTTTGTTAGACGCCGAGAGATTTTCGTCCTGGCTTAAATTACTAAGAGTCACTGCATGGATCATGCGGTTAATATCCCGTTGCAAGAGAACACAACTCCACAGAATGCAAGCAAGCGAATTAATTTACAGTCAGGAGACCGACGTCGGGCAAAGCAGCTCTCTGGAGAAAGTCCTGGATTTAGAAGAAATGAAGAACGCGGAAAAGTACTGGCTTCGAGAAACTCAGAGAGAACGCTTTTCGGAAGAGTTGACGACTTTGAGACAAGGGCGAAATGTCTTAAAAGGCAGCCAGCTGTGGAGATTGTCACCATTTCTAGACAGTGACGGAATCTTACGTGTAGGGGGAAGGCTAGAGATGCCTAATTTGCCTTACGACGCTAAGCACCCTGTTGTCTTACCAAAAAAGCATCATATTTCGAAACTAGTTGTTGCACACATCCATGTTCAAGGTCACCATAGCCTCGGAGTGAACGCTACCCTTGCTGAATTACGACAAAAGTACTGGATTATCAATGGGAGAGAAGAAATCAAGCGATGGAAACGGGAATGCAATGTTTGTAAACTCCAAAGAAAGCGCAGAGGAGAACAAATAATGGCACCTCTTCCTGAAGTCAGACTTGGATCTTCGCTGCGATGTTTTGCTTGTTGTGGAGTCGATTTCGCTGGCCCCTTTGTTGTCAAGATTACGAGGAGCGGTTCATTTGAAAGTCTCCTTCTCTTTGGACACTGCAAGTTTCCTTAACGCATTTTCCAGGATGGTAGCGAGGCGTGGTAAGCCGGACGTGGTGATCAGTGATAACGGTACAAATTTCACCTCAGCTGATAGAGAGCTACGCGACTTGGTCTTAGCTTTGGATCAAGTGCAGATCAAAGAGAATGCTACCAGTGACCGAATTCATTGGCGTTTTAACCCTCCGGGCGGATCCCATCATGGAGGGCTGTTCGAATCTCTAATAAAGTCCGCAAAGAAAGCTTTACGTTCTATCCTGGGAGAGTCCAAGACTACAGATGAAGAGTTGCTGACGGCGGTTGTCGAAGTAGAAGGAATTCTAAATGCCCGTCCACTGACCTACTGCAGCAGTGATCCAAACGACGAACATGTTTTAACTCCTAACAACTTCCTTCATGGACAAATGGGAGGACAACTCGCACCGCGAGTCGTAGACGATATCGCGTTCAACCCAAGAAATCGATGGCGTTTCGTTCAAGATCTCATTTCCAAATGTTGGAGAAGATGGATGAAAGAATTCTGTCGACACTGAACACCCGCAACAAATGGGTCGATCAGAAACGTAATGTCGCACCCGGGGATGTCGTACTTCTCGTCGACCCAAGTAACCCAAGGGGCAAATGGCCTTTTGGGCGCATTCAAGAAGCATTCAAAGGCCCTGATGGACATGTTAGGGTTGTACGCGTCAAGTCTGCAGGAAAGGAATACCTGAGACCTATCACAAAGTTGTGCCCGTTGGAATTCTAAAGAACTTAAAGGAACAGAACTAGCATTCCTGTTCGAGGGGGAGAATGTTCCGGCGAACAATTATTTTAGTGGTTTCGTCCCACGGGGACGGCTTAACAATGAACGTAATTAGTATGTTTTTTCGCTCATTGGTAGAACTTGATTTGTATTCAAGCGTCGATAGAACTAGTGTTAGTTTTCAAGAAGAAGAGTCGAAGAGTCGAAGATTTAGAGACGTTGTCCTGTGAATTTTCCAGTTTTCGTCCGAGTCGCAGTTTCGTAAAAATTATCGAATTCGTTAGAACAACCACAGTTTTTATTATAAATGGGTTACATCGTCGCGTCGGTGATGATAGATAATTGATGCATGATAACTATCGATTATTTAGCCCGCGGTTTGTCACGTTATGTCAGTCATTCGCTCTTTGCTCGCGGTAAATAGCTTTGGTTTCGACCAATCTCGTAAATCTCATGGCTCTCGAACACTCTTCTGGCAAACCAGCCAGGCGCTCTACACGTCAAAGTCTTCAAAGGAAGTTCCTGACTTTCCATTCTCCGAGCTGTCGAGACAGTGGCAAGATTTTAAATTTCCAGATGAAGAATTACCCAAGCCGGTGATCTCCAAGCAACATGCGGTCGAAACAGATTTGGGCACGCTTTCTGCTCAAGGAGTGTCTTCAGCCACCGCAGACCCTATTCGACCTTCTAGCGCACGCTATTTGGAACTGGAAATCCGCCTAACTGAAATCCAAAAGGAAAAGCTGGCTCTCGTACTCGAAGTTTTGCGAGTTGGCCGGGCTGATGGCAGCACTGACGTGAATACCGAGGATTCCAGCACGCTTTCAGCCCCTGAAAAGACACGCAAGAAATGAACGGTGGACTGGCTTCACGAATTCGCCCCAGGTAACTTTTCCTCTGTTAATTACGATAAATTAGAATTACCCGACTTCGTCGGAGGTTTTTTAGCAATGGTCAAGTCAGCTATGTTAGATTTATTGGAACTTCTCATGGCAAAGGCCTCCAGTTACTCGTGGTCAAGCGTTCGTTCATTTCATGGTCACATCGCCAAACAGGTAGAATTGCGACGTTTGGAATGGACCAGCCTCCCGGAGATTCGTGAAAAAGCCACTACCTATTTTAAGCACTCAGATCTCCGTCCAATACAACGGGCTCCTTGTTTCAGCCAAACATCCCACCCTCAATCAACCAGCGCCCTACAAAGAAACCTGAAGCCGATAAGCCATATCGCCAATGGAACTATTACGGCTCCTGTTCATGCGACAAAGCCAATTTCGAATCCTTCAACTCTTTCCACAAATGCCGGGTGTGTGCCAAGGATCACCCCATGCTGCATTGCCCAAAGCGAAGAAACCCAAATTCTCCTCCTAATTCAACATGACTACCTTCACCGATTTCATCGGACTGCAATCTTCCCATTTTATCGACCTCGGACCGGACTAATGGATTACCTTTGGGCCCAGTCAACTCGACTACCCGGATGTCAACTGTCAACCAACCTCTTGTTACTCCTGTCATCAGGCACATTTTCGCGTCGAAAAATGATCTTCCTAACGCCTTTGGCGCTAGGATACCAATTAGTTTTAGTATTAGTTGATTTCTTTATCTGCATAATTGTAAGAGCACTGAGACTCTGTTAAGTGTTCCTAAAGCCGAAATATTATTATAATTATTATTATTATTATTACCGACTTCTCTGATCATTCCCGCTTGGGAAGCTAAGTTGCTAGACTATCACGATCGCCAGATCGTCGATTTTCTACCCTATGGCTGGCCAATCAATTACATTGTCAATCATCTTCCTGTATCCACCGACAATAATCATTCATCAGCAATTACATAGGCCGCTCATGTGCAGCATTATGTCAACACAGAACTTCGCTATCATGCGATTGCAGGTCCTTTTCGCGACAATCCTTTGCCACAATCTTTGATATGTTGCCCACTACAAACTGTGCCTGAGCGCGTCGCGCGTCGCGTGGTTATGGATTTAAGTTTCCCCCCACATGCTTCAGTCAACAGCGGTATTCCAGATTCTTCTTATCTTAACGAGCCCTACAAGCTTCGCCTTCCCGGGTTCGACAGGTTGTGTGAGTTTATCCTGCAACTAGGTAAAGGTTGTTTGCTGTATAAACTTGACCTGCAACGCGCCTACCGTCAAATTCCAATTGACCCCAAAGACTATCATCTGCTGGGATTTCGTTTCAACAACCTTCTCTATTTTGATACTCGTTGTCCTTTTGGTTTGAAGACTTCTGCTATGATTTGTCAACGCACTACAAAGGTAGTTTGTTCATTGTTTCACACAATTAGGCTTTCTGGCGGATGATTATCTCGACGACTTTTATGGCGCCGAATTGCCCGCTCGAGAATCCACCGCGTTTACCTCGGCATTCATGTAGACTCGGAAGAGCTGACTCTCTCAGCCCCTCCTTTTCGCGTGCACGAACTCTCACAAGAACTGTCCCTCTCGTCTCAGCGCTCACGTTACACTTTGAAGCAGTTGCAGTCATTACTGGGAAAACTGTCTTTCATGACTGCTTGTGTCAAACCAGGGCGAATTTTCATGGCTCGTTTGTTGAATAGTTTACGTTCCTTCCCAAAGTCTTTTTCGTCTCGTCCAATTTCTGACGTCATGCGCGCTTGATATATCTTGGTGGTCTCTTTTCTTGCCCTTGTTCAACGGATTTTCCCTTATCAAGCCAAGTTCCTGGGATTTCTCTGATCTCCACTTCGCCACGGACGCATCATTGACTGGCGGCGGTGCTATCTGTTTCGACGAGTGCTTCCATTTTCAGTTCCACTCTGATATTCTCACCAGCGCTTCTCACATCTCGTCTTTGGAACTTTATACCATAGTGGTCGCCGTTCAGTTTTGGGCGCCCAAGTTTCGCTATCGGAATTTTCATCGTGTCCTGCGACAATGAAGCCGCTGTTACAGTCATCAACTCCGGCTCTTCAAAGGACCATTTCATGCAGCGCTACTTACTACAACTGTGGTTTTCGGCCGCCGTCTTTGACTTCGAGCTCCAGGCTCGTCATATTCCAGGCGATCACAACGTTTTAGCCGATGCTTTGAGTCGTTAGCATTCGGATCCCTCTCTTCATGACACTTTTCTGACGTCCGTCCGCAGTTTAGGCAGAGTCTACACCTTTTAGCAAGTCTTTCGAGTCTGCGTCATGTTTCAAAATCAGTGACAATTTGTTTTGCTCTCTGTTTATAGTTTTAATACTAGCAGGGCTTTTATCACTTACATCGTCAGCTTAGTTACCCGCTAGCCCCCCAGACTGTCTCATGTTTCAAATTCAGTGACTAATTGTTTTGCTCTCAATCGATAACCTAAATGCTAGTTCGCCTTTTTATTACTTACGTAGTCAGCTTACGTTGTAGGTAGTTTCCAAGGTCTCCAGTGGCTAGACAGTTTCAGTGACACACTCATTCGTTTGGCTCGGGCCGCATCAACGCATAGAAACATGCAGTCTCACCTCAAACTATTTGCGCAGTTTTGTAACGACCTCGGTCATCAGCCTTTCCCCGTTCAAGTCACCACAATTGTCTGCTATCTTGCTTTTCTTTCTGCTTCAGGCTGGGCTTTCGGTACTATCCAAAATCATCTTTCCAGCATTAAGCATTTTCACCTGCTATCAGGTTTTGCCCCCGGGTGGGATTCAGCTTATTTATTTCAGTTAGCTTTACGGGGATCCAAACTTTTTCTCGGGACTGCGACTTTTCGGAATTCCCCATAACTCCCCGCATGCTATTGTCCATGATTCCCTTGTTCAATATAGCTAACCCTCTCCCCGCGGCCATGTGGGCGCTATTTTTGGTGGCGTTTTTCTCCTTTCTCCGGAAATCTAACTTAGTAGCGGATTCACCTCGCGTGACTTCAGGTAAGCTACCTTACCGTCGCGATTTCGTTTTAACCTTCGTTTTAACCTTCCTAAAGATAGCTTGGTATCCCCATTCCGCGGACCACACCGGATTCGTGTTTTCAGTGCAATGACACTCCTGCAGCATACAAATTGAATACTTTTTTGATCGAAGCCAATTAAACACTTCTCTTCGCTTAAGGTTGTCCCTAAGTCCCCTGACATTTAAAGAAGCTATTGTTAGAAAAAATTCTAATTCTGCAAAATAAACAACAGAACCCAACAGAAAGCAGCGAAAAAATATGAAGACAGAACTGTGTAATAGAAATCAAAAATACGGCTAAAAGAAGGTTACCAAGAAAGTTAACAAGGCCGAACATATATCTAACAAGCGCCAAAAAAGCACACAATATACAGACTATTAAAGAAAGTAAAGAAATAAAGGTTTAAAATTTTTTCCAAAAACATTCCTTAATACATTTAAGATGTATTTTCATGGACGTTTCGAAGGAAGCAGTTTAAGTGCCGACATGTCCTAAACTGATTGGAAATAATACAGTCTGGGAAGACTCGCGAAGGAAGCTACGGTACGTTATTTGTAGATACCTTAAATTAATTTAAAAGAGTATAAGCAAAACAATGTAACAAGGAACGTTTGAAAAGTTTACGTTGATTTCTACCAGGGTAAGTTGCCGTATTCGTACCAAACATTCTTCTTGTTGAACACATACTGAGCGCTTTGTTGTATTTGAACATGACGCCATTTGTAATTCATCAGAAAATCACTTTGTGTTTGCATTGCAATATTAGAAGGTCCTAGAAAACTAAAACAACAGTAATGAACAACCATCTTTAAGGTATCCCCTGATAAAGACTGGAAGATTTTAATGCACTACCACATGCATTTTCGTTGATTTACTTTGGTCCATGTTTTTGGTGTTTTTGACATTTCTCAAATGTCGCTTCGCAATCCGTGCCTTGCTCTTATGAAAACAACGTGAAACAAAAAATTTTACTATATCTAGAATGAAGAGGTCACGTAAACTGAAATTTGAATTTTATAGGTTGGTGCAGTTTTTAACCCTTTATTCCCCGTAAACAGAATATTTCAAGAAATTAACCCCATTTCACTTTCTTACATACATTGAGGTTCCCGTAGACAAAGAATGAGACAAATCGATTTTTTGACCGTGGCCGCGATTTGCTAAATTTTCTTTGATTTTTACTGACATTCACTCTTAAGCAATTGCGAAGTAAGCCCGAGAACATATTTTTTCAATTACAACTGCGATGGTCTCATCTTCATTCCATTTGTATTTACGCAATTCACATCACTTTAATTCGAAATTGCCCTGTCTGTCGGTCATCATTTGACATGTGCATTTTTGGTTTACTGGAGTAGAGCTATCGTTTTGGAAGTATTTTTAAAACTTAACGCCGAGAGGTAACTTGCAATGCTGAATATAGGGGAGGAGAAACGAGCCATCCGTGTGTCAGCTGCAAGTCCTTTGCTCTGTTGGGAGAATGATTGCAAGTAGGAGCCCATTAGTCATGATGTCTTCCGGAAAATCTTTATTGCTCTTTGTGTTGCTTGAGCTTAAAATTTAAAAACAAAATTCTCAGAACAAAAAGTTTGGCTAGAAATAAAAATTACCTATGACTCTAGAAGCAACAGTTTCCGGCTCACCCAAATTGATAGATAAGGGCGTTCCCCTCTCCTCACCCCACCACCAAAAGAGAAAAAAAACAGCCTTCGAAAGTTGCTTGAAATTGTCTAAAGCGGAAACTGGATGTCAAATGTTTCTTTAAATTCTTTAAAAGCTGGTGAATTTAACCTGACAGTTCGATCTCCCTGATAGTGAGTCTAAATTTCTTGGACTTTTTATGCTAACAAACTAAAGCACAGCCACATTTCACCGCAGTTCATAGAAAAGATTTTCTTTATACTCATTACGATTACGTGCAACAGTTATTTAGACATATTGTTTTTCGTTATTTTCTTCCTGGTTTCTTGGCCATGGGTGACCTTATCCAATAACATAATTTTATTCCTTCCTAAGTAACAATTTTGAGGCATACCTTATTTTGAATCCAAAAGCAGCGTTTATGACGACAATATATTCCAAAATTCGATTGCCTATCTTTCGTGCACTTGTTTCAAAAGTGCAATACTTCATTATTTGCCCACCTAAGATAACTAATATTGAACACAATAGCGTTTGATATTGATATGGCGTTTTACACCTTCCTTCTAGACACGTTTGAAAATTTTTAAGACTGAATTAGAATTCACGCTACGAAAATTATGTGACATCGGATTATGGATTTTCTCCAATAAAAACCCCACTGAATTTCGCCCCATCATGTTTGCAGCCGATATGCCAAAAGAAAACACGGTTCTACCGTTTCTTGAGTTACACCTCACAGATACGTCTGGAAAAAAAAACGTCTGGGAGTCAAACACATTATTCGTTTTCTTTTTCACACTTAAACTGCTATATATTCTAAACTTAAAACTTTCTAATTTGCATTTGATAATGGCGACAGGATGACGCCGAAACGTCATGTTCTAGCGTCAGTGTTGCTTCCAAAATGTTTTTCGATTTCTTCTTTAATCAGGAGTCGAAAGTGTACGAAAATTATTGAACTCAGCGGATTGTGGTTTTTCTCCAAAATATTGAATGGGTGTGTATCTACTTGAGTTACAATTAATAGGGATTAATGTTTTCGCGATATATTGATACCGCTCTTCAGATTTTCTTAACAGTTAGAGCTTCGTTCAGCTATAATTGCAACTTTACGGAAGTTTTGATATTGAACTCCCTTTTATGTCAAACAAATTCTGTAGTTGCGGCTGCAAACTTAGAAAAAACAACATTAAAAGGGCCTACTGTTATTAACTCACACTTTCATAACGTTTCGTGAAGGGCGTTTCAGACCGACACAAGATACCTTTTTTATTTTCCGACGTAGACTTGTTCGACAGTTTAACAACCCATTATTTGTCCAGCTTTATAATTAAACTTTGAACGTCGATTTGAAGCAAAGCTTTTTACATAGGTTAGTGCATTCGTCCAAGTTTATCATTGATTCCCATCACATGGCAAGGTGAAGTCCTCACGAAGGCTTTGGTAAGTTTTACATTTTTAAATTTTCTTGCTGCAAAGGATCAAACCTCAAGAAAAGCCCCAAAGGTACTTTGTAGGAAAACAAACAGCACCACAGGAAAGTTTTGCTCCGTGGTTTTCCTTTGAATGGCCACTGCAATGAAGGATTTTGTTCACAGATTCAAAAGTAAGAACCACCTAGTACAGCATAATAAATAGCACCACAGGTAAGTATTGCTCAATAGCTTTCATTTGAATGGTCACACTGTAGGATTTTATCAACAGACTCAACAGTTAGAACTGTCCGTGTGCCGTTTGTAGAGTAGAATGCCAGTTTTGAGGGGTTGTAGCTAGTTGGTAGTAATGCACTTAGCTACAGCAGCATTTCACAATAACAATTCAACTGGTTTCAATTGAAGGAAGTCATGCAAACGCAGATGTATAGAATTGGTTATGTTTCATCCTTTCATTCCTTTTTTTTCCGTCAGTATACCGTTTTCGTACCCTTGATGGCTTCATTTTCTTTAGTTTCTCTTGGGTTAAAGATAATTTTCCTCGGATGGCGTTTCTGTTCGCATTAATATTAAGTGTTTATGAAGAATAACCTTTTTTTTTTCATTATTTTAATCCTGAATGGCGCATCAGTCTAGTCGATTATTACAAGACAGTCGCATTAAAACATTCCAGAGCTATTGTTCACCACTTTCTTGTTTTCTGGACATATCATTTGTGAGGTGCTCCTGAAATTCCCGTTAGGAGTCTTCAGTTATAAGCTTTAAGAGACGAGACAAGGTAAAAAAAACTAACAAACCTAGGTATCTCAGCGACTCTCAGAACTACAATTAAACAATCCCTATTCGTGTTGAAAACCTTGTTTCAATCGGGACTATTATTAATTTTTATTAACGAAAAGTTTCACTGTCCTTTTCCCACATGTCAGAGGAAAGATTATCAAGACCAATGTACATGTGTATGTGTTAATTTTTGTTTTTGTTTTAATTTTTTTCGCAGATGAAATCATGGCTTCTTCATTGCCGTTTACAGCGTTTGCCTTTGTAATTCTGTCAGCAGCAGCTCAGGACTCGGTTGACGAGGAGAGTAGTGTGGGACCGCCTCCGTCTTCGGGTAAAAACTTGAATCAACCATTCAACCAGTCATTGTCACTCCTTCAAACTATCGTCAGGCGTTGAATGGGGAGAAATAACAACATATTCAGTCGATTCCCTCTCGGGAATCACATGTTTTCTTTGTCCTACGCTTGCAAAATGCTAAACCAATATTAGATCTTTCTTTACGAAATAGTAGTTATTTGTACTGTTCCATTATTTCGAAGGACCCAATCAATTCCAAGGAAGCCACTTTGTTCCTGCACTCCCGAATTCCAAAGATGTTATCCCACTTCCAAAATGTCTATCATACGATAAATTCACTCCTTGACGTTTCGGGTAATTTAATTTGATAAATTATTCATCGCAATTCTCACAAAGTCATGACGATTATATAACTTAGAAATTAACAACTGAAGGGAATAATTAATGACTATTTCTAGAAGCTACTTTGTAAGGGTTTAGTCGCTTACTGTCCCTTTACATGCTGGCGTTTTAAATCGTTTTTCGTTAGGGGCCGACCATTTAACTCTTGACGGGGGCTGGATGATTTCTGGTCAGCAAGCGTTTTTTTTCTAGCAACCTGGTGGGCAGGATATTTTTTTTCCTTCTAAATGCTCTGCAGAATATTTTTTTTTCCTCGTCATTTCTCTGCAGGATTTTTTTTCCTCAAAGAAGTGTCATGTGTTTACATTTACAGAATGTATTTACATTTACATTGTGGTTATTGTTGTAATAGTTCAATATGAAGCTGCAAAGCCTTAAAATTAATGTTGTAAGCTATACAAAATCATGCTATACAAAAACATGTTTTTTTTGGGGGGGGGGGTTTATTCTTTTTAGTAGTGTTCAATTTGGGCGTTGGGGACGCATAGATTGAAGAGGAATTTTTTATTATAAAATCAGCTATTTCAAGACCTTATTCGAAGATTTTAAGCAATCATGTCTGTGATTTTTAATCGGAGAATTCGAAAGAATTCTTGGTAGAACACTTTTTTTCGTAATGATAAGCAATAAAAACAAACAGCACTTGAAGAACACTACAAGCAAATATGCAAGTCGGTAGGCTAACCGGAATGTTGTTTTGGCTAAACCAGAGTGTGATTTAGGCTAACTGGAGTGGCTCGCTGGCTCACAGATTGTCGGACCCTATAAAGCTAAGAATGCACATTCTGAAGCATAACCAACTCCAGAGTTTAAAGGGAGCAAGGGAAGAATGGTTGCAGTTTTGCTGGGATTTTGTAAAGTCCCCCTGGAATGATGAAATAGCTTTGCAACATTTTTTTTTCTTGCTTGCGGCAGTGCAAGAATTTTTTTTCTATTTCATTTGTGCTGCATGCAATTTTTTTCTTCTGACAAGGGCTTGCAGGAAATTTTTTTTCGAAATCATCCACACCCCCCTCAAGAGTTAAATGGTCGGCCCCTTAGGAAAACTCAGTTGCAAGTTAGACCTTGGCCTGGTGGTGGATCTGACTAATAGCATACAAGACAGTAATCTTCAGAAAATAAGGTAATCTGTCAAGCAGTTCGTAAATAGATTCAAAATTGGGCCAAACGACACTCACGTGTCTTTGGAGACGTTTGCCGGGGAAAGCACACTTCACAACAAGTTCAATGACGCAGCCTACTACTCTGAACAAGCCCTGGTGGATCTGATAGATGTCAAATTGAGAGGTTTTAGCAGTCCAACCCGCTTGGATAAAGCGCTCTTTATGGCAGATCAAAAAATGTTCACCTTAGCTTCCGGCTACAGAGTTGGTGTACTGATGACTAATGAATTACATGTAGACCTTATACATACCTTATTGCATACCTAATGTCCGTTTACATGCTGGTGTTTAAACTTATTTTTCCTTAGGCAAACTTCGTTGCAAGTTAGACCTTGGTTTGGTGGTGGATCTGACTAAAAGCATACGGTACAAGAATCTTCGGAACATAAGGGACTCTCTCAAGCAGTTCGTAAATAGATTCAAAATTGGGCCAAACGACACTCACGTGTCTTTGGAGACGTTTGCCGGGGAAAGCACACTTCACAACAAGTTCAATAACGCAGCCTACTACTCTGAACAAGCCCTGGTGGATCTGATAGATGTCAAATTGAGAGGTTTTAGCAGTCCAACCCGCTTGGATAAAGCGCTCTTTATGGCAGATCAAAAAATGTTCACCTTAGCTTCCGGCTACAGAGTTGGTGTACGAGGTGTTAACATCCTAATAACCGATGGAAAGACAAATCCTGCCAGTGAAGATTTCTCATCTGCTGTACAATCGTTAAAGGTAATTTATTTATCAAGTTTTATTATATTTTATTTACTTTACCTTCTCTACAGCTTCCTATGCGTTCCTAGTGGTACCTTTATGTAGTAGTACAACCGAGTTTTAGTAAATCCATACATAACTAGTAAACTAGACTATGGTAACAGCTTTTTTGTACGGTCTCTCAAACGCGCACATTGTTAAACTGCAGAGAGTTCAAAATTTTGCGCCTGGGCTTGTTGTAGGGCTTCCTCGCTTTTGTCACATCACTTCGGTGTTGTATAGCCTACATTGGCTACCTGTTAGATTCCGCATTCATAAGGTATTATTGTTAACGTTTAAATGCATACATGGGCAAGCACCGAAATATTTAATAGACTTGTTAACTGTAAGTAAGAATTCAAAGTATAATTTTCACAGTCACAAAGCAACTTTGCTGGTTAGAGCCAGTGCTCAATACAGACGTTAGACGTACTTTGGACATAGGAATAAAGATTCAATCATAGGTTTTAAGTCGGCTCTTAAAACACATCTTTTTAGATTAGCTTTTACTTTAATGTTATTTATATAGCCTAAATGTCATTTATGTAAGACTTATTAGCTTTATTGCTATTATTATTTATTTATTTATTTATTAGAATTTTTTTGTGCATATGAGCATATTCACATGATTTAAGAGCATTATAAATAATCGATTAAATAATAATTGATAAATTATTGTTATTATTATTATTATTATTATTATTATTATTATTAGTAGTAGTAGTAGTAGTAGTAGTAGCAGTAGTAGTAGTAGTAGTAGTAGTAGTTTTTGTGGTGGTGGTGGTGGTGGTAGTAGTAGCAGTAGCAGTAGTAGTAGCAGTAGCAGTAGCAGTAGCAGTAGCAGTAGCAGTAGCAGTAGCAGTAGCAGTAGCAGTAGCAGTAGCAGTAGCAGTATTAGTAGTAGTAGTGGTAGTGGTAGTGGTAGTGGTAGTGGTGGTGGTAGTGGTGGTGGTAGTAGTAGTAGTAGTAATTTTGAAAAACGAATTATAGTTCAGGACTTCAGTTTCTCTACATGTAATTGATTTAATTGCAAGATATGGTAAATATACCTTTATTGCTTTATTGCTTTTTACCGCCCCAGTCTTTTACTAAGGGTGCGTTCTTTTGGTATCAATGTGCTTTTGGGGGGAGCCATTAAGTTTATTCTGCTCCCAATAGTAGAATGAACAGAATGGAAGGCCGTGAAAGGAATACGGCCTACTCGGAAGAGACAAAATACGAGTTCTTTTGGGAAGTTTTTGGCAGGAAATCCTACGCGGTCGCAGGGTATTCCATGGGTATTTCATTTTTGGAAAGAGCGTTCTTTTCAAAATTGAAATTCCGTGTATTCTGTTATTCCTGAACCGGAATTAGAATAGCCAGAATTGTCCCAAAAGAATGCACTCTGAGATTGCCTTTACGGCTGGTTAATTCGGCCAAAAACAAAAAACATATGGCGATTGAATGATTACCAGTTAAAATCATACCAGTTACCAGATAAGAAAGTTGTCATTTCAACTTTTGGATCCTTAAAAGGGAACTTAAATTTAGATTAATGTAGGAAGAGCCATATGATTGCTAGCAGTAATTAACCACGCTTGGTACAATTTTCTTTTTTTAGGCCAAAGGTGTTCGCATGATAGTGGTTGGAGTTGGTCCAAAATCTAAATATCCGAAACACAAGAAGGTTCTCAAAAGCATTGCTGGTGATGACGTATACTATGCTTCAGCTTATGACAACTTTGATGCACTCTTTGATGACATGGCAAAAGTGATTTGTCGTGAGTGGTCAATGCATGTGTTCATGCAAAACGTGATTCAGTTAATAAACAATTATTGGATGAGGTTTTTGCGATATCCGGAATAATCAAGGTCGGATATTGCAAAAACCAAATCTAATAATTGTTTCATTATACATTGTTTTACAGGTAAACAAAATAACGGCAAACAATTTCAACATTTGTGTCCTTCTTTTCTTCCGGTTTCTGAACGTGTTTTTCCTTAAGGTATTCGTGGAACAGTTCCTTTGCAATTTTTGTCAGCCTTCTTTTGTTTTCCGAGTATTTTTGTTTCAGCAATTTCTCAATTTCTTGCTCGGATGAAGAAGCGAATCGACGAGCCATGAATTAACTTTGTTTTCAGATGCCTCATACATTGCTCTTGAAAATCATGCATTGCGTGTGCAACCTATATCTGTAGGTTGCGCCGATTCCCAGAATTAAGTGTAAGCTCTTAGCCAATGAAAAGACAGATAGTGACTACAATGTATAATAATCAAAGTTATCGAATTGGAATTTATCCTCACAGACAGAAATGATTACCCCCTCGAATTGTTTCCCATTTGGGCTCAAAAAATTCACGTTCCTGCAGCATTCGCATTGTCGGATTTGCTAAAACAAGACTTTGTTAAAGGCCCACCAATAGAAGATTGTCTTTTCAACAGCGAATTTGTTCCTTTAGCCGTACCTGTCGAAAGTAAACACGCTTCACTTAACCGTTGGCGAAATTCTGAATGACTGTAGTTCGTTTGCAAATGTGTCACAAAACACTCACTACCGGTGAAATTGATTTTCACTGACAAAATGAATACACGTGGTCAACTTTGTACTTATGTTGTGATTGGATTTAAAACGTTTGGATGTTAATTGAAAGTATCGATGACCCGATTGCAGCTAATTATAACAGTGAAATTGACCGTTTAATCGGAAATCATTCTTCAACATCTACAGACACAAAAACAATTTAAAAAGGACAACAAATTCTTCGCTTCCAAGAGAAAGCATAAGAAAGGAGCACAGTTTGAGGAGCACAGTTTGGCAGTGTTATTCTATCGAAGCCATGTTTTTTTCTTTGGGCCCTTTTCAACCATCAAGAGCCAACCCAAAAACCGCTGCACCCAAAGCTGGTTCCCAGTCTCCCAATAGACTTCTTCTGGCTTGGGGGGAAGTAAAGGTGTTTTGCCGGTACTGGGGCATGTTAAATCACGTTTAAATTCTTGGAAAATTTCACAAACAGAGATTTGACTGCCAGTTTTCTGGAAAATAATAAAAAATAACGCAAAGAGAAAAATGGCAGTCGAATCTCTGAAGTTGCCTTCTGAAATTTTGGATAACAAAAAAAAATGAAAAATGTGACTTAAAGAAATAAGTTATACCTATTGAGAAAACATGCAAAAGAGTAAAAATTAAGAATTAATTAAATTAGCAAAAGAACAAAATATTTAAAATTATTCTACAATGACAAAAAAATTAGTTGTGTTATGCTTTGAATATTAGTATAGATGGTCCACAATTTCATATCAGAATGAATAGAAGAAAAAAGGCAAAATATTATGGTATAAAAAAGGCAAGTCAAATGTGAAAAAAAAAAGGTTTATGTCAAGCTTTAGGAATTAATTATATTCCTTTTTTAAAACTTTATACACATAGAAAAATGGTAGAAAAGAAATAAATATAATTAATACAAAGACAAGTAAAAAATACATCTTCCTGGTAGAACAGATTTTATTAAATTTTTTCCCATCTCCTTTACTATATCATTTCACAAAAAGGGATATATTGAGAAAGATGAAATCATATATAAATTGGAATACCCTTTCATGTACAAATATAGAAAATTATCGGCTCATGTAACGAAAACCTTATGAATCAAAGTAAATTTACAGACAAGATTGTAAAGAATACCTATCCAAAACTTTTTTGGGCGAAACAATGGAGCCTGAAAATTTCCAATTTTGACATCCATTCAAATTTTCTTTAAACGTGCTCAACGGCTATGGTCATAATATAGTTTTCCCCAATACGATTTTATGATATTTACAATCTTTAGTATCCTTGTAAACTCTGATGCTAATTTGGTTCCTGGGAAAGGTCTATCTAAAGCTTTTCTGGGCGATCAATGGAGCCTGAAAATGGCCAATTTTGACATTCATTCAAATTTTCTTTAAATGTGCTCAACGGCTATGGCCATAATATAGTTCTCCCCAATAAGACTTTATGATATTTAGAATCTTTAGTATCCTTGTAAACTCTAATGCTAATTTGGTTCCTGGGAAAGAAACACTTTCGGAGAAATTGCGAAAAAGGTTGTGCTTGTTTTGGCTGATTGTCAAAGTGGCCGAAAGGTAACCTGGTTCAGCGATCAGTTTTTCCGCGTTTATAAAAGTCAAAATAATTTAACATCAAGTTTTAAAAACTAGAGGAATGGCGCTTCTCCCTGGAGAATTTGTGTTTCAATTGGTTTACATTCACCCGAGAACCAACTTTTTTTTTTTTTGCTTCTGAAGTGTAAAATTTTTGTTCAAAATGTGACATTAAGGCTAGCATGATTGATTGCAGTTACCACGGCAACGACACATTTGCTGACCTTTATATGGCTGTTTTCGTTCATCCCACCAGGCAACCTAACTTCACACAAAAAATGAAGGGAGTTTAAAATTTTTCATTTCCAATTTTGCTACACTTACTCAGAGAACTACTCTTAACGCTTGAATGACGTTTGTTATAGTATTCGTTTAACAATTTATCAAGCTTGTCATAACCATAGTTACTCGAGGGACTGGTTATGAAACTTTGCAAGTTTCAAAGGCCTTAACAAAGGTACTGCAATTTATGTTGAAAGTACTACGACAGTGAACAATCTTCTGTTTAACGTTCGTACAGTATGGCTGAATAACTTAACAGTGACATTCTTATTGGTTAGTTGCTCATGCAAAATTCAAAACCTATTGTTGTTTGTGCACCGTCAAGGCTAAAAACTGGAACAAAAACATAAAACAAAGAACTTAGCTGAGCTTCATAACCAGATTCTCTTATTAACTATGTCATAACAGACTGTATAATTGTTTTGTGAAAACATACGCCACATGCGTTCCTTTATTGTCCTATTCCATCTCTCTGCAACAGAGGTTTTTCCTTCGTTTTCAGTCGAACACACTTTTATTCCAAGAGATTTCAAAAGTTTGTCTACACATCTATTATAATATTCCTTACCTTTATCAGTCCACAACATTAGTGGCTTGCGGCCACTGTATTTAAATATTTTAGTCAATGCTTGAGCGACTGTTTCACCGCGTTTATCACGCTACATTTCAATCCATCCATATTTGCTAAAAACATCGATTACCATGAGTAAATATCTTATTCCACTATTCCAATTCTGTTTTTGTAAGTGGCATAGCAACCTTCTCTAATCTCTTGGTTACAGGTTTTAAAAGTTCTGAATTTGTAATTTGATTTAATTTTTTTGTAGGTTTTTTATTTTTATAAGCTTGTAATATATCTTGAGACTGTTTTTCAACTATTCCTCTTTCATTTGCCAACTTTTGCCATTTCTTTAGCGCAATATTTTATCCTAACAAAATATAAAAAGAAATCAAAATTATGAATTAAGATGCTGTTTTTTCAACTCAAAATAATACTAATTATAAACAGATTCATCCAGCATTGTTATACCTCCCAACTCGAATGCCTTTTTTGATTGGACCATCGAACAGCATGAGGGCGTGGGCCTGCTGCTCTCCACCTTTGCTTTTCAGGGGGAAACGGGTAGGAGGTGGGGAAGGAAGCCAACGCGCGGGACTTGAGGGTGTTTCTTCTCTGAGTCTTGTTTTAAAATCCCGTATGGTGCTCTGCCTCTGTGGATGGCGCACTAGGTTCTCCGGTACGTTCATTCGGGCTAAGCCTCTCGCAAACACCGAACAACCAACAGGCTCAAATCCTTTCCATGTCGTTGACTAAATCCACCGCGTGAGAACCCGGAATTGGTTTGCTTTCATACATCAGTTTCCCTTTATCGTTCCAATGTAACACATCTCGATTTTAATTTATTTTATAATAAAGTTTCGATATGACGCGCGCTCTGACTGGTTGAAACAGCGTGCTTTATCAGAGTACAGATGAACGGAGTAGCCCGTGACGCCATTCTGCGCGCGCTGTCAAACTAAAAACCTTTCTTGCGCGTGCTTGCAAGCTATGAAAAAAAACTTGATTTCTTGCAATTAAAGGCCAGTTTCTTTACAAATATGAGCAAAGCTATATTATAAAACAAATAAAAAAGCCAAAACCGTGCTTTGTTCTGTGATAAAGCACTCAAGGAAGTGACGAGAGCACTCAAGAAGTAGGGAGAAGCACTCGCCTGCGGCTCGTGTTCACCCTACACTTCTTTCGTGCTCTCGTCACTTCCTTGCGTGCTTTATCACAGAACAAAGCACGGTTTTGGCTTTTTTATTTGTTAATTATCCAACAGTTGTCTTGCGCCCGTCTTGAACATTTTGGGTATACGCTTTTCATGACTTCTTGCTTGTCCGCTGCTGGGATAGATTTTTCAGCGGCGAGTTCCTCGGCAGGTTTGTTACTCTTATCTAGTTTGGAGATTTCTGCAGGTTAAGGGGGGGTTAACTTTACGTGGAGAGGTTGACCCTTTCGCTGATCATAATAAGTTAAGTAACGCTGTAACACCTGATTATAGAGCATCGCTTTTTCTTCATTAATTAGGTTTTTACTGGCTAAGATACCTTCATTTCACTGTCCAGCGTTTTCAAAGCTTGTGTCACGGGTTGTGTTAGTATATGCTGGCGTCTTTGCAATCGTTCCAGTGTGTTCTCAAGGATGAGAACCATTCGTTTGGTACGATTCATCTTCAACAAGTATCGAGCTTAGCACACGAAGCACCGGTGGCAACAAAACACTCGAAATGTTCCCTCCGTGCTAGACTAATATTTGCTTTTTCTTCCTAATTGGAGCACTTTTTTCAGCCAGAACAATCAAGGATTTCTTGTGGGCTAAAAGTTATTTCTTGGCAAGTTTACTCTCAGGTACTGTTTCTTTCAACACGTTCAGAACACACTTACAAATGGTTCTCACCAAACTGCCGTCGGCTACTTTCAAAATCCCTTTACGTTGAGCTGGAGTACACTTTGCCAAGAGCTTAAGAAAATCGTGGTTTTTTTTCAGTCGCTGGGCCATGCTCAACTGATTGATCTTGTGGTGCAGCCTTTTTTTATACCTTTCCGACGTAGGCATACGGGATCTCTAGGGGGAATATATTGGTCTTCAAGCGAAAGTCAGAAGGCGTTTACGGTTTAAGGTCGCACAGCAAATAGCTGTAAGATCGTTTCGTTGAACATTGGAATACCTCTTGCCTGTATTTGGAATGACCAGGAAACATTTGTTTTGCTTAATGAATCACTTAGCTGCTATCTCTTGGAGACTTGAATAAAACCAAATAGTGGCAGTTTAAGCTCATATCTCTGAGTTTTACAGTGATAACCTCCTTTCGTGAATAACTTGGTCACGATCAATCTCGGTTATTTTTCAATACTTTTGTAATAAATGGTTTTGCTTTTTTTAGGAATATTTTGGACTTGTAGAATTTACTCCTTTGATTTGATACTGGTTTGGAAACCTTTTAATGCAGAGGATTTTTCTTTAGTTTCAATAACCTCTTCATTTTTTCTAGTTTTTGTTTAATAGAATCTTTTTCTACATCATTATACTTCGTTTTTTCTTTCCACTAATTTTTCCAATTTGATGATTTTTTTTAACATTATATTCTCTAGGTGTTAAAAATTCCTTACCAACTTTATTTTTATTAAATTTTCTATCAATTGTGGTTTCCTCATTTTCCAAAAACCACTTGGTTTATTATCTTTAGCAGGCTTTTGTAACTGAGGTACTTTCAGTTTCTTACAATGTTTTTTTTTTCCATTTTTACATATATAACTTATTTCTTTAAGACACATTTTTCTTTTTTTTTTTATCCAAAACTTCAGAACGCAACTTCAGAGGTTTGACTGCCATTTTTCTCTTTGTGCAATTTTTTTTTATTATTTTGTAGAAAAATGGCAGTCAAAGCTCTGTTTGTGAAATTTACCAAGAATTTAAACAGGGGTTTGACATGTCCTAATACCCGCGAAACACCACTACTGGGGATACCCTTCTCAAAGTCTGTTGACAAAATCTCTAGCAAATGCTTTTAATAGTGAGACAAATCCTTGTGGCTACACCATGTAATTTTCATTTTGTTATATATATATTTTTTTATTTTTGCAAATAATGGAAAACAGAAAATCTTCGGTTTTGCAGTAGGGGAACTCATATTTTTGTGAAACAGTCCCCCCAAGGCTACCTCTACCCAAAGAGAAGGACGAATATAATGACCTTTTTAGCATTTCAGTTCACTCAATCAAATCAAGTTTCGATCAGGACGGTCGGTCTTTAAAACGAACCGAGTAACTTTTTATTTCTCCATTGGCAGCTGAGGGAGAGATCTGTTCCGTGGATCTAGCTCTGATAGCAGACAAAACGAAGAGCGTTGGTGAAGATAACTTCAAGGTTATGAAGGGATTCCTTGTTGAGATAACCAACTCGTTGGACATCTCTCCTGGCACTACCCATGAAGCGGTGATTACATATGCCAATGTGTCTCAAGTGTTAAACACATTGGGTGACAGCAAATATCACAGTAATAAAGACATGCATATGCTCATCGCCAACATTGACAACAAGTTGAGCAGTCCAACCAGAACAGACAGGGCTTTGGAAGCGGCTAAAGATTACCTTTTTACCAAGGAGGGAGGGGACAGGCCAAACTTTCCAAACTCGCTGGTTCTATTCACAGACGGAAAAACAAATCCTGCATCCAAGCCTTACAATCAGATCATACCTCTTCTGAAGGTAAGAATTGGTAGTCCTGTAGCCAGGACCTCACCCAACCTTACCAAATTAAGGAACTAAACCCAGCGTTGTACTCATGCATCCTGTACTTTCTGGGTTCGCATGGGTGGCTTTCACCAATGAAAAGCCACAAATTCTCACAAGTGTACCATTGGAACATAACGATGAAAAACGTTAAAGCAAGTACTTTTCACGTTCAATCGTAATCCTTGCTAAAGCTGTTCGCACATGAGTAAAGCCTCCCAAATTTAATTTCACTTAAAAGTGCTGTAGAATTCACACGATTTAGCTCGATAGTTTCAGTGCTATCAGTTAAAAGTCAGTTTTCGCCACGTGTCTTAAAAACATCTTGGCATTGTTCGTAGTAGAGTTAAAAAGTGTCTTGTGTTTTTGTGAGAAAATGTTCCATAAGTTGTGCCTCGGTACGCAACAGAGTTTCGCATTGCTTTAGTTTCAAAGGGCGGAATGTTAAGCTGGTTACTGGCCCGCAGAGGATAATTGGTCGCGCGACTTTCGACAGGCAGGCGCGACAGGCAGGGCGGTGTCACATCGGATTTTATTTCAAAAGTCAACATAAGTAATGAGAATTTATAGCTATGGAAAAGAGTGTTGCAATCGGATTTCGAAAGAACTGTTTCAGAGGGCATATCCTTAGGTAAGCTTTTGATAATTCTTGCCACTCTTCAATGACGTCTTTCAAGTGAAAGGAATGAATCGTGACAGTTGGAACCACCTCAAACCATTAGGGAGTAAGTTAAAAATGGTACGATCACTCGGAAATACAAGGCTGTCAACAGGCTTTTTGATGAAAATCTTGAAGCTTTAAAAAAGACTTTCCGTAAACATCGAGCATTCGGCGGCAGAAGTTGAAAAATCGATTTCGTTAATTTTTGGCACATAAATAGGTATTGTAAAACTAGAAACCTGATGTGGTTCGTTTTCGCCAGAAGCGTTTAATATTTGAAAAAAACGAGGAATTGATTCTCGAGTTTGGGAGGTCAAAATCACAGGAAATTAATCTTGAAAATCAGTACTATAAACTTGCATTGCGCTGGTAAACTAAAGCACGGAGAAAAAGATCGACCCTTTCCCTCGACAGAACGAGTCTTTTTCATTAACTAGACGATTTTTTTTTTCGATAATAAGGCGCTTCTGGCGGAAACGAACCACATCAGGTTTCTAGCTTTACCAATACCTTATTATATGCAAAATATGAGAGAAACCGATTTTTTTAACTTCTGCCGCAAAATTGAGATTTTGCGTGACTTTTACTGAAAGTCGCTCTTAAGAAGATTCATTTTATTAACGAATCTTTCGTTAACGTCGCAATTGTGTCGTGACCAATCAAGTTTAGAGTCAATTGTTACTTCCAAACATCTGCGCTTATTGCCCCAGTTAATGGGTTCCCCGCCGTAAGCTCACGGGCGGTAAGGGGCCAATTGTAGGCTGTCTGAACAGGATCATAACTTCGCATTTCTGTTGGTGGGGTGTAAGACAATTCACAGTGCACCATGCACCACTTGTTCAAATCATCCACAGGCACTCAAAAACAAGTTCTTACTCTTTGAGGAGAAGAGTTAATGCCTTGTGACATTTAATTACAGTCACTTAAAGTTGCTGACAGTTGGCTTTCAAATCCCGAAACCAGTGACTTCAGTTTGATAAGAACATCCAATTTTGTTTTTGTACTATTTCTACTTATTTTTTGTTTAATTCTTGACCATAAAAAAAACGGTTTCTCGGATAACTGGCCGGAACATCAATGGGAAATAAAGTGCCTGTCTGTTTGTCGCTTCTTTGGAATTGTTGGAAAATGCTGTTATGAAAATAAAAAATGTCACGTTATTGTGCCTGATACTATAAAATCTTTCGGTTTCAAGGTAAGCGACTCTTTTCCCACAAAGAAAACCCTCCAAAGGCACCGTTTTGCAATGATATTACAGCCTTGTACCACCATTAGAAGATGACGGTTCTTCAATCCTCATTCTTATTTTTTATATTTTACAGCAAAAGAAAGTTCGTATCACTGTTGTTGGAATTGGAGATGGAGTCCTTGGACATGAAGATGAACTAGCGGAAATTGGGGGAGAAAATGTCCACTTTGCGAAAGATTTTGGTGATTTGTCAGATCTCTATAAGATATTACTGGAGCAAATCTGCAGTAAGTAGTTAACGTACACACACACCTTTTACTTGAGGCAATCAAGCCAATTGTTCCCTAGCATTGAGCCCTCCCTAAGATATCAGGGCCCGATGCTATGTAGAGAGAGAACTTACCTTAGACACGTTTACACGGCAAGAACGTACCCCAGTTGGGAGGGGGAAGGGCATAGGCGGAACACGGACACACGGACATTTTTAATGTCCAAGCAAAAAGCCAGTAACAGTTTGAAGATGACATGAAATTCACGAAATTTAATGTTGCTATAGCAACCATATTTTGACCGTCAGGTTGTTCTAATTTCTCACATTTCTTGTTTTAATTGAAAACGGTTGATTTTATTCAGTCAACTTTGCTTTTTTTATCATTTTATTGTTCTTTTGTTGGCTTTAATTACTTTCGGACAATTTTGGTAGTTTCCTGAAGTTTTGCTAAAGCTTGCGGATCCAAGATGGCCGCTGCTTGGAAATCTTGACGTTCATCCCACGTCAAATGGCTTCATGAACTCATGTTGGGGACCTCAAAGGAAACGGATCTGGACGCACAACATAACCACTACGTTTCATTGTCATGGCTTCAATATTTTCAGAGAAACGGTGGGGGTGGCATCCACTCTCACCCCTTTTCCTGACTGACCAATGAAAGCCCGGTCTGTTGAGGATTAAGACCTGTATGAGCATTTGCAACCAATTTCCCAGACGATAATTGAAGATCTCACTCAAGCCTTTGCGAAGGGAATAGGAAGAAAAGATTGAACAAATCACCCCCCTTTGCATTTTCGCATTTATGCATTTCTTTGTGTTGTTGTTGTTGTTGTTATTGTTGTCGTCGTCGTCGTTTTCCGACGCCTTTATTACTGCACGATACAAGTTTTATCTAAGATGCATTGAGAGGCACGTGTATAAAGGTTTTCAATACAACAGATGACTGTTTTCAGCCCAAGTTTGGTTTTTGATTAAATGTAATGTTGTATGCACTGTTTTAAAAACACCCTGGTCATCTGTGTTGTTACTCAGGTGTTGATGGAGGATTCTCCGACTGGGGTCCATACTCTGCCTGCAGTGTGACGTGTGGTGATGGAGTTCAACAACGAGCCAGAAGCTGCAATAACCCTCCGCCCCAGGGGCAACACGGGAAAGACTGTGAGGGGCCAACAATTGAGAAAAAGGCTTGCAAGGCTGGATTATGCCCTCTGTAAAAAAACGGCAAATCAAGGGTAAGAAGATCTCGGTTCTTTTTTTCTCGGATAGCGTTTGCTTTTGGTTTTACAGAGTATCGCGATCTTGTGAAAAGTATTTTTATCTACAATTCTTTGTATATATTGAAAATAATTGAAAGATTAAATAGAACTGTAATCGCAGATTTTTCGTGATACCGTTTCTTCTCAATCAAAAACCGGGGGAGTTTATTTAAAACTAGACCTCGTACCTCGTACCTCGTACCTCGTATCAAAGTGGGAAACTTTTCATTATTTTTTTAACTTCATTTTTGGTCTTTTAAAAAGCACCTAATAAAATAACAACAACCACCATTTTTTTTTTCAAGTCAATAGAAGGCACAAGGAGGAAGAATTGGGCCCTTAGTAGCGTGTAGAGCATATTACGTAAAAACCCTTACTTGGCATGAGAGCAATAAATTGAATTCAAGTACTGTAGTGGTTGCTAGAACTAAGTTTTGATGATAATTAGTAAGCAAACATAAAGGTTCAGTTTCAAATAAACGCCGGCCCTCAAGTACACGCTGGTACCAAGAATAAACGCTGAGGGCATTTTGTTTTACATTTAACTGTGTTGACCCGGCATTTACTGTAGGCCCGGAGTTTAATCGAGAAAGTACGGGATATATGAACGCTTAAGGGAGTGCAAAATGTCCAATTTCAGACAATTCTAAAGTAGAGGTCCCTTATGCAATATTTAAAGAAAAATGTGTTTGTAAATGAAATACGATAAAACTATCTTCACGCCGCTTGTCAAACTAATTTTGCTTGTTTTTTTGTTTTGTTTTGTTTGTTTGCTTTTTTGTTAGGTCTAGAAAGCCTGCCCTTATGAGAACCCAGCCGAAACATGAAGAATTAACTTAATTATAAGTAACCTATGCAAACTTTAAAACTTATTTGACAACTTAATTATATATGCTTATTATGCAAGGTTGCTTATCAAAGAACGAGATGAAGCTAAGGGTTTGGGATTTAAAAAATAACATTCATTTAAAATATTGATTATTGGAAACAAGTGGATTTGAAATAAACCTTAAATACTGGTGACCAGTTGTTTTCTCTTGTTGCCTTGGCGCTTATTAATCAAAGTTCTAAAGGAGTTTGGCAATCAGTCGCATGTACCACTACTTTGAGGTCCCTGTTTGGCCCCGTGTATGGTATCTACTAAGTCAACGTTAAAGCTGGCCAGTTGGAGTAGTGTAGATCATATGCTACAATGACAAGAGGGTCTTTTACAAAATTCAGTAACGTGCCAATCGTAGTTAAAAGTCTTGTCTTAGAGCAAACTTGGTGTCAAAATTCAAATAAAAGTGTCAGTTTACCGACAACTTTCCCGACCACTCTACGATTATGAAGGCCAAAAAGTAGCACTTTTCACGTTCCATTATCCCTGCGATTCTAAGTCAAATTGACTTGAAACTTCCGAATATCTTTATTTGATACCTAATCAACACATAACAAGTAAATTGGATTGAAAGAAAAAATGTCGAAATTTTGGTTTATTTGACCTTTAAGAAAAATTCCGCACCTTCATTGAAATTTAAAATTCCGCAAGGTAGATCTTGTGAAACGAATCTTTCACACACACTTTGTATGTGTGTGAAAAAAAAAAGAGATTTTAAGATGTTTTACAGGGTAAATCTTGTGTTACTGTCAAGAAAATGAAAATGCGAAGTTATTCAGATACGTTTTGTTTCCTTTCTCTGGATTTTTTCCTGACCAAAACAAAACGGCTACAACCCCTCCCCCCAAGGGCACATTGTGCCCCTCCCCTTGCGTATTTGGATGGGGTCCATAGCTAAAACTGATCAGTCCATCTAGTATTATCATTGTCCCAAGTTTGGTGCTTTTAACCTGAAGTGCACAATTGGGCAATTTTTTTGGCACCATATGGCTGGACTATCTACGCACGAAAACCATTTAGTTAACACGAACGTTTTTTTTTCGGCAAACCATTGTTTGAACCAAAGCTAAACAAATTCAAGCCGCTGTTTTTGCTATGGCATTTTCTTCACATTTTAATGGACAAGAGCTTGGCATTGGTTAATGTTCAGGCAAATAAAATGCTCTTACATAATTAGCCCTCATAACCTGCCACAATTACCATTTGTCAGATGCAGCATTAGATCTGCTTGTGAGGTCCAAGTCATTTTTATCCCTCTTCGCTTATGTTAAAAGAAACCAAAAAAAAAAGACACGAGGAAAAAATGAGTTTTAAAATGCAAAGCCTAGTTGTGTTTGTGAAACGCAAAACTTAAGTTAATGAAATGAAGTTAAAGATGTAATCACAAGAGTTATCGGGGAGAGTGTGTTGGGAGTGACGTGAAACGTGAAGAATGATAGTGGCTGCGTGCAGTATTTTTCCATTTGTGTCCATCAAGTGGGAAATAAACTTTGCCGGGATTTTTCCTCGGCTGTGGCGTTGTAGGCGCCAAAAAATTACTTGAACGATGACGAAATAGTCCTTACGAGAAATAACTGATTTATTTTCTGTCAACTGGGATCTCAACCTAGCCTTATTAACCATGAGTTCAAGTCTTCTAATTATTTCTCCAACGGCCGCTAAAACACGCGCACTTTCTTGCGTGAAGAATTGTTTTTTTTAAATCAGGGACGGCGTGGCCTACTTTCAGGGAGGTATGTTGAGGGGGACTAACCCGATCCCTCAAGGGTAAAGGAGGTGCGGGGGGGGATGACAGCCTCACGCGAAAGTTGTGTCTTCTCTAGTGACTAACAATGAATCTAGGGAAGCCAAGTGGGTTAATAGTCGTCAGTTTAAGTATAAGAAAGCGAAGTAAGGTGTGTAGTAAGGTGTGGCTGCTACTGAATTTATTAAAAACAGGAGTAGGGAAAATTGGATTTCTCGGATTTTGATTGGCTAGTCGGAGATAGGTTATCAGCTCATAACCCTGCTGTAACCAAAAGGTCAATGAACACTCAAAATCTCTCCACGCGTTTTTCGAATAACCCGCGCGGCCCCGCGAAAAGGGCTCTTTTCGAACGTAGTTTCTCACACCGAATGTGTGTGGATTTTTCTGTTTAGGGAGCTGTCAACATTGTTCCCAGGACTTTGTCCCTTTTTTAAATTAAATAAAGGGTAAAAGTCCTGGGAGCGAGGTTGGTGAACTGTCACCTGAGCTCGTCTGTGTACCAGTGAAACTCTATTTGACTTTTTGAATTTAATAAAAATTTCTAAGCCAGGACATTTTAATAACTGTTCTTTTTTTCTGTTTACCTGCAGCATTGATGATACCAGATACAAATAGACGACAGCTACATCAAAACATTTCACGAAACAAATGTCGACGGGGAGATGTAGTTCATTTTGTTATTTTTAGAGTTAGTTTGCATTATGATGTAATCTCGTGAGATAACTTGATCAGTCAATAAATGTGGGTATAAAATGATTCACGCAACCTTTTTTTTATATCAGACTTTAAAAACGCTTTTTTGTCCTTTACTTTTTCCTTCTATTTTTCTTTTTTTTTTTCTTAACCCACACTGGTGGCATGCTGAATATTACATTTTTTTTATTATCTTTAGCTCCCAACGAGTCTCCCACTAGCTCAGTGGTCACAGCATCCGACTGCTGTGTGTATTATCCTATTCCAGTGTCGTAATAACGCATGTATTTCCATCAGTAATCAGGAAAGACGAAAAAACGTTTGAAAACGAGGGCCTCGACAGACTACAGAGATAGTTGACAACTAAACAACTAACTAATAACTCGACAACTGAAATGACTCGACAACAATTTTTTTTCTTTTTTTAAATTAAATAATTACTTTCTTAGCAAAACAAAAAACCAGTTGCAAAGCAAGCAAACAGTAAAGGGTTAATTAGTTACACAGTTAGTTACACAAAAGTATATAAGTTACGCAATAGCCGTTGGGAAAGAAAAAACGGAGTAAACGGAAATTATAGGAAATTATAGAAAAAAGGGGGAAAAACAGAAAGACTCCAGAATCTAAACTTACTTAGAATTATGCAGCCAGTCGTGAAAGGGTCGTCTGCAGTGGAAAAAGGTGTCATGATCGAAAAGAAAGCTTCCTCAGTGTTCTGTGGACCATGGGAAGAAAGCGCAGGAAGGTGGGCAGCGGCAGGGTTGGCCGGGCTAGTTGGTAGTAAGAATGGGCAATAAAGGTTGCCACTTCGTAGAGTTTTCTCTAGTTTTATAGGATTCTATGTAAAACTGGGATTTAAGGACCATAATAAAGCTTTGTAAACGTGGAGTTTTGTCACTGGTCTTGCAGCACCATATATAGTGTCTTGCTAGAAAAAAGCAAAAATTGAGTTGAAGTGAAAAGGTGGAGGTGTCCGGCCTCAGGCCCAGAAATACCGTGATCTGTTTTGGATAATTTCTCGGTACTAGTTTAGACTCTTTCAGCCTTTCGATCAAGTTTTCCCAAAAAGTCTCAACATTCATGCAGTACCAGAAGAGGTGGATCAGGCTTTCGGGGGAATTGCTACAAAAAGTACAGTTTGGATCTTGTTTTAAACCAATTTTTGTCAGGAGAACATTTGTAGGTAGGATTCTGTGCAGAAATCTGTAATGGAAGTTCAGAAGTTTTGTGCTTTTAGTGCAGCCAGCAGCCAGGCCATATGCCACTCCCCAATCAGGGATCCATCCGTCACAGACAATGAGGTTTTTCCATTTCGTTTGACTTTTCACCGGAGCAGAGCTTTTGGAAGAGAGAAGCTTCTTGTAAACCACCCTGTTTCCTTTGTCGCTTTTAACAAAGGTCTCGAGGAAATCACTTGGTTTGCCTGTGTCACTAGGTTCTTTAGGTAAATTTGCATTATAATGGTGTCTGAGGGCAGATATCAGGCCCAAATACTTCAAAGCCATAACACATACTTCGTAAGTGTTTATAAGCTCTTCGAGGGAGAGGAAGTTACGCGAGTCCTTCATTAGATGAGTTATCTTGGAAATTCCGCAAAGAAAAAGCTGTCTATAAAAAATTGGTTTGTCTTCTATCCTGATTAGCGAGTTGTGCCATATGGGCTGTTCAAGAAATTGTTGCTCATTTCTTATTTGGTCGCAAAAATTAACTTCTGACCATATCTCTAAAAGTTCTTGGGAAAATGTATTTTGAACCGGTATCGTTTTCAACGTATCACGTTTGTTTAGATTACCATTAAAAACTAGTTTTCCTCCGTATCAGGGGGGCTGGCAGTGAGGTCTGGAACCGAGTTTACATGATCGCCCCAGTAAAGAAATTTGGCCGAGTAGGACTGTGTGCTAATTTTATTGCAAACAAACATGGCGGTGGCGAGGAAGGAGAATTAGCCGAATTAGCCGTTATTTGGTGTACGCGCGTTTGTGTTGGTTCAGCATTATTTCCGTTATTCCAAGTTTAAACATTCAAGGGAAGGTTTCGATCGCTTTTTTTTACCTTTGTGTCCATCTGATTTGGTTGCCCTTTCTGCTTTTTCTGGTACTGATTTTACGAGTTTTGAAGCATTTTCTGACACATTTCACAGCGGCCAGATTCGCTCTCCTCTTTCACTAAGAATGGTCGCTCGAGACTTTGTCCTTGTTTCATTTACATACACTGTAGATTTTTCTTTCTTTATAGGAACTATCCAGGAGGAGTCAACAATTAATTGTGGAGGTTTTGTTGATCCAAATTATTTTCTGTTTTGCCCAACTTATGTTACTACCTTACAGTCCACAGTCCTTAAATGGTGAAAAGCTGAGAGGTAATGTTTACAACACTTTGCTCTTTGACTTCACCACGTGAGTCAGATATTGCTTACAGTGTGTAGGTATACCTGATAATAAAGCTCATTATTTTGGAGAAAAAGGTGAAATACTTTTTCATTTAGATTTTGTCTGTCACACCTCTGGGGTGAGAACTGAAACTTAAAGGGGCCAGGTTGCTCAACTGACAGCAATACTTCAGCCAGTCATTTCACATATTTACTTGGTGACCTTGGCTTCATATATTTCACCATGAATGGGTTTGGAAAATTGGCATTTGAATTCTGAAGGGACTTGAATTTTTCTTGACAGTGCAATTGATGTTGAACAGCTTTTGCAAACAAAACAATCATTTGGGGGTGAAGTTTGCAAAGGTTCCGACAGTCTGTAAAGTAAAGATACTCTGGCAAACACACCATCACTTTGGATCTGGCAGGCGTTGGTTATCCAAGATGCATGTTGATAAAAATGTTTTGGGCAAAGGTTTTGGTTGTACAGGGACTTCGACTGATAACATATATATGGACAGCTATGTTAATCCTTAATTTTCTGAAAACACTTCAAAAGGACTGTTGCACACTTAGAGCAACCACGGTTGATCAGCCATTCTGGGGTTATTTCACATCTCCTTTATAAACAGTTACTGAATGCATGCCAGCCTCGTTTTGACACCCAGCAACACAACACTGTTTTGACCTGTTTTCCCCTACCTTATCAGTAACAGTTCTGAAATAATGATCCTCACAGTTAAATGGATTCAACTTGAGCAGTTGAAAAAGCAAACTTGAAAAAATTCAGTCTCGACCAGGATCAAATTTGCCTTTTCAACTGCTCAAGTTGAAAACATTTAAAAACTGCAAGCCCTTTACGGCCACATTTGTTACATCAGGCAGTTCACACCTGATTTATTTCATATGTATCCATCTTCAAAAAAACTGAATTCTCCTTGGCAATTGGAACTGTTTCCTCATCAGAAGTACAAATGTCTGAAAGGGTGTGAGCAGAAGTCAATTGCTCTTTTAACAGAAGGGACAGTTTAGAACTTTTGCATTGTCTAATACTCCATTATTGCATAGTTCACCTGGTGTTACTGAACTCAAACTACAAATTTTTCACTGACACTTAAGAAAAATGGGCCTGAATGTCTTTCCTTTGAATTAAGCTTCTTGTACAGGCTGCAGGCAAACGACAAAAAATCACATAATTGCAAATCCTTCAATCTTTTCAGATTACCCTAGCAAATGTTTATAAACCTTCTCATTGGACAGTTACATGCATAATGTGGGAAAATGCTTGGAAATGTGATAGTTCATTGCATTTTCCATTGAATTAAACTTAGCATGTCTGTACAATATGTGGAACTAGGGAGTTTTCCTAAACCTAGGTGTATTTATTTTGCCAATTCTTTAAGTTCTCTTATCAAAACAAGCAAACCTCAGACAGCTCTGTTTGTAAGGTTAAGCATTCTTCTTTTGTTGGTTGTCCTTTATAAGCTATGCTTTCCAGTTGCTGAATTCTATCATCTAAATGTTCTGCAACCAACCAATATATTTGCAGAAACAACTGCCGCCAAGAAACACTCAAGCCAAAACAAGAATTCCATAAAATAAACGTGGTGTTTTACACGTAATTACGCTTACAGCTGTAAATAAGATGCAAAAAACTTGAGACAAGTACATGTGAACGTTCAAGCCCATTTTTCATACATTCTAAGCCTTCGCATTCGATTTTGTGTCTTCATTGTGAAACAGACTTAAAGAAGACTCGCAATCGAAATCTCCTCTTTTCGCTTTGATGGCTGGAAGATTCCACAGTTTCCACAGTAAAAAGATTCTTATAAATCTTCCCGAGATGACGAAATCCACAATCATCTGCTAGAATATAGTTATAATTTGAGCGTAGTTTGTTCAACACTCAACTGGGAAAATCTCAGGCCGAAACTTGTCACTTGCATATTCAATATTGACTGCTCTACTAACCTAAAATAAAGCTGGTCCTTCATTCCATCGATTTTAATGGTCTCAGAAACAGAAATGGATCGAAATGGAAGCTCGAAAGCTGCAACTTTAATGCCATTTCCCAGGTCAAGTGGCTGTTGACACCGCGAACGTTTATGCATCAGTCAATTCCAACTGCGCCCATCCCCCCCCCGGGCTAACCCCCGGGCATTAGGATTTTTTTTCTCTTGGATGGCAAATTCCCGGGGGTGGGGACATTTAAGCTGCCAAATGCCCCGTGGTGGGGACTAAGGAAGAGGGCAAATGCCCCGCCCCCGGGATCGTACGTCCCCAAACAACACTGCAGCAAGTTTTCATTCATTGCACAAAAATGCCACTTTCAGCGTTTTTTATGTGTGATTTTTCATTTCTGTAGGCCTGCCTCTCAGTCTTCTATTGTTTGTAATGGAACTATCCGATGTTTAACGTAATAAGAAAGTTAGTATAAATGCCAAGCGATGATATTTTAATACTTCACAGACACCAATACTACATGAAGTTGATTGTTACTTTCCCGTTTTGTTTTAAACAGTTCGCTAGTAAACAAAAATCTTGACATTATAAAAGTCTGTTGTGAATATTTTATTAATGTGTAAAAGTATAAAACGATGATCCCTATACACATGTTTAGAATTCAATAATCGATCGTAATAGTTTAAGAATCATCGCAACCAAATTTTGCTTAAATCCTTGTTCAAAGAAGCATACGTACGTCGATTTACGTTGATCGTTCCCGATCTCGCTATATAAAGTGATAGTTGTGCCTTGGTAAGCAATGAAGAAATGCATAAAATCGAGAAAACCTCCACAAGCTTGTCCAGTCCTTAACGGACGATCCAATCTGCGACGAACTGCTGGTCCTTTGCGATAAAATCCTCCATGTTTGGATTTCGAGTCGGAAACCACATGTGTGTCAAAAGCCCGGGGGCAGGCAAATGCCCGACCCCCGGGCCGTGCCAAATTTGCTAATGCCCCACCCCCGGGACTGGCAAGGCACGCAAATGCCCCGCAGTTGCCCGGGGGGGGGGATGGGCGCAGCTGGAATTGACTGATGCATTATGTTTTCGATAACACAACCATCACGCTCATGTTCTTGACATAATACACAGCAGGCGTGTACACAGATCCAGAATTTAGAGAAATGTGGTGCCCAAACGCTGTACTGTCGCCAAAAATACTAACAGCAAATAAACAATAAAAAAAACGAATTCCTTTTCCACAATCGAGTCACCAAGAACAAAAACACATATTCTCGAGTAGCTTCGTTGCACTTCGCGCATGCTCGTTAGGGTTTTCGAATGATTGACAGATTTCTTTACTGGGGCAATCATGTAGAGGCCAAAAGCGGCAAGATCAAAGGTAGCTGCCAGCCCCCCCTGTTCCGTATTTTCGCAGTTCAAAATCGAAACATTCTTTCTATTTCCCGTGGTTAGAGCCATCGAGATATTTTTTTATCCAAGTAGTCTTAAGGGATTTGTTAAACGTAGCTTTGTCAACCATCTTTAAACCTCCTTTTTCATACTCGCTTATAATAACACTTCGCTTAATTTTGTCACCCTTGTTATTCCAGAGGTAATTGTAGAAAAGATCGTTTATCTCCCTGATAATTTCGTGATTTGTCGCGAGTGGTGCTAAGATGTACGTAAGTTGCGATGTTGCTAAGTTTTTAATAACCAGAGTTTTTCCCATTAATGTTAATCTTCGATATCTCCAACAGCTTAGACCATTTCTGATTTTGTCCGCTTTTTCCCTATAATTCAAATTTAACGTGGTGTTGGGGTCAGTAGATATCCAAACGCCAAGGACTTTCACTTTGTTTTCTGCCCATTTAAAATTATTTTCGAGGAAAAATTTTTCCTTTTTCCCTGCCATTGATCCGATCCACAGGGCCTCAGTCTTTGTATTATTGAGTTTGAGGCCGGACACACTGCCAAACCTTTCAATCGTGTCAAGAGTGGCAGACAAAGCCTCCCTGGTGCCATTAAGAATGAAGGTAGTGTCGTCAGCGTATTGGCTTATTTTAATTTCTGTATTGTTAACACAGATTCCTTTGACCTTCTTATTAGACCTGATGGCTTTGGCTAAGATTTCCGCTGATAGTATAAAAAGATATGGAGAAAGAGGACAGCCTTGCCTAACAACTCTTTGAAGTTCAATAAAATTGCTCGACCATCCGTTGTTCAAAACACAACTTTCAATTTTTTTGTAAAAAATTTTGACCCACCGAGTTAACGAGGGTCCGAAACCAAAGTACTGGAGCGTGCGCTCGATAAAAGACTACTCACGTGAGTCGAAGGCTTTTTCAAAGTCTACAAGAAGCAGCAAACCTGGAATGTTGTTTTCCGAAGCATATTTTATAATACTATCGATTAGCCTTATGCTTTCACCAATAAATCTTCCATTTAGAAAGCCGATCTGGTCATTGTTTATAAGCTTTGGGATAACCGCTTTATTCGGTTTGCTATCGCTTTTGCAGCTATTTTGTAATCGCAGTTGAGAAGAGTTAGTGGACGCCAATTTTTGGTGAAGTGCGGGTCGGCGTCTTTCTTCGGTATAAGTTTAATAATTCCGCGTCTTTGCGTGATTGAAAGTGTTCCGGTGTTGTGTGAATAGTTGAGTGCACTGGCCAAAATAGCAGCCAAATCTGTCCAGAAAGTTTTGTAAAATTAAGCAGGGAGGCTATCAGTTCCGGGGGTTTTGTCGGAATCCATGCTTTTTAAAGCTTCTAGACACTCTTTTTCTGTTTACTGCCCTTTGCCGCTCGTTGATTCATCGTGGTTCAGTACAGTGTTGTTTTCTAGCTGAAAAAATTCACTAACTGGTGGTATTGTAGTTCCTCGGGAAGTGTAAAGCTCCGTATAGAAAGCCTCGCACTCCGCAAGGATATCACTGTCTGAGGTGACGGACTCGTGTTCGTTAATTTTAAGCTGAGTTATTGTGCTAAGTTTACAATGCCTTTTCTCAAGGTTAAGAAAATATTTGGTATTCTTTTCACCTTCATTGTACCATTTAGCTTTGGACCTTAAGATTGCACCTTGGGTGCGCCATCGAATTATCTGCTCTAATTGGCTTTTATATGATTCAAGTTGTTCTGCTAAGCTCAATCTCTGTATTGCACTGGTGGAAGAGCTCTCTAGCTCTCTCTCTAGAAAAGCTATTCTCTTTTCTAAATCCTGTTCCTTGAGTGTGGTTTTACGCTTTTTGGCGGCTGCAAAGCTAAGAGATTTCCCAGAGTAGAGCAGGGTTTATCGATTCGTCGCTTTTGTATTCTTCCTGTGTTTGTGCGATCGTTTGCTTTATCAGGTCGATGTATTCAGTATCAGATAGAAGTGATGTATTAAGTTTCCAAAATCCAGGTCCCCGTGGATTGGAATGTAAGGTAATATTTAATGTAATCATGGAATGGTCGGTTTTAAGGCCCGGTAGGATATCAGCTGTGTTGATATTGCCTGAGAAACTCTGGCTTACTAAGAAAAAATCTAGCCTACAGTGAATCTCGGGTCGCGGTTGGCGCCAAGTGTACCTCCTGGCATCTGGGTTTAAAACTCTCCAAGCATCGACAATGTCAAGATTTTCGCATATTTCGTAAACGGTTTTCTGCGCATTGCGATGTGTTTTGGCAAGGCCGCCTTTGTTGTCTTTCTCTACATCTAAGACGAGATTAAAATCGCCTCCAATTATTATGTCATCTCCTTGACAGTCTTGCAGGTGGTCAAAAAGGCATTTAAAGAAAGCTGGATCGTCTTCGTTTGGGGCATAAATGTTTGCCAAGGTTAGGTTTTTTTCCATTTGCTTTTAAATCACAGTATATACCGGCCCGAAGTGTCGATATAGGTTTTCATAATTTGAAGATCGAAGTTGTTATTGAAAAGAATGCTTACGCCTGCTTTGCTGCTAGAAAAAGAGGTGAAGAGAGTTTTGTAGCCCCATTCAGAGGCCCAAAGGTGTGACGTTTCCTCCGAACAATGTACTTCTCGCAGCAGATAAATAGAGAATGTTTTGGATTTCAGCCAATGAAAAGTTTCTCTTCTTTTAGCGCTATTCCCTAGGCCCCGTACATTAAGAGAAGCTATCGTTACGTTCTAATTCGCTGCGCTCAACCGAACGTAAATTATTTTACCCTTCAATTCCCGTAATTAACCAGGCAGACAAGAGGTATGGTAGGATTCGCAAGCGGATCCAAAAAGTTTAATACATTAACAAAAAGCTTACAACTTAGAAAGAAAAAATTTTTTACAATTTTTTTTTTCTACAAGATAATACATGAGAAAAACATATTGGTAGGATAACGGAGAAAATGTAACATAATTAAAGACCTAAATATTTTGTTACCAAAAACCTATTATCCAGATTTTCTTCAACATACATATCTTTGGCTGTGTCCGTTCTCCATCTGCCATGCAACTTTAACAGTCTTTCAGAAATTGAATTACAACTGTTACGGACAACGGAAGTTATTCCCCCGGACCTTAAGCTATGGAGACCGTAGTCATCCGGATTGAATCCTAGTTGCTTTAAGGTACCCCTTAGAATTTCCCTACATGACGTATAGGAGATTTTTCCATCTCATAGGGTATAGCTAGTGTTACTCCTGTGGAAAACAAGCGGTCTGAACAAAGGGAGATTACTATTAGCATCAATCCCGGCTAAATTCATATACCTTCTTAAAACACCAGTGGGGCAGTATGGAGTTCCCAATGATCTGATATAGACATAATTACCCTCCCTATAAACATCAGTTTTACTACGAGGCACAAAAATCCTTATGTACTCACTATGAAATTCAATATGGCTGGGAACAATATTACACAACTCATTATACCGGAAAAAACCGGCGAAGGCTAACGAACATAAAGCAGCTACCCGAAGGTCCTTCAAACTAGCATCTTCCTTATTGTGAGAATGAAGAATGGCCTTAATAATCTGACAGGAAAAAGGTTTCTTCTTTGTAACTGGCTTAGACTTGGTGCGTTTTGCTGACTCAATAATATTATTACAAAATTCGCTATCTAGAGGATTGCGGTCGAGGCTAGGAACGAACGAATGGAACCATTTTAAAGCAGCGTGAGCTTGTATCATGGAAGCACTGGAGGCACAAGACTGATGGATGTCGAATAAGTAAAGAGATACTGTGCTAACAGAAAAAGGCAGTTGAACACTTAGTTTCCTAGACTTGCACCATTCTAAAAACTTCTTAATGACCCGGAGATAAGCTTTGGTGGTAGAGGTCGATCGAGACTGTGCCATCACTCTTACTATCTGATCAAAGCTGATTGAAGAAGAAAACAGGAGGGGCTCCCATGCCCTGCATGAATTGAGAATCTGAAAAAGCAAGAAACAAAACACTCAAAAGTAAAGGCGGGGGGGGTTGGGGTAGGAACGGGCAATCCAAAACACGAAAATAACTTAATTCAAAAGCCCATAAGAAATTGTAATAAGCTGTAGCAAGGCTAAGTATGCAAACTTCAAAAAAAAAAACACCAGGGCAAGAGCTCTGGAGATCAAAAACCAATTACGCCGTAGACTTAAGGGGTGCAGTCACCCCTTAGTAAGGCCAGCGCCCAAACAATAACAATAACAATAACAATAACAATAGCAGGTGCAGTCACCATTAGCATAAAAAACCACTGAGTCAAAAATGCGGATACCAATAATAGTAAAGCAATAGTGCGGGTGCCGTCACCCTCAGAGTATGGCCAGTGCCTGCTTCTCTGACTGATTAATAAGCAATGTGGCTAATCAAAAAATTCCATCCTTAAAGCAATAACATACCCCTTAAAGTGCTGGGATCCTAAAAGGGAATTAAGATTCCTACCATGGACGAGGGACTGGTTCCCAATGTGCATGCTATAAGCGGATACATACTTGAGATACTTATTCGTAACTAGAGGCCAATAATGAGCTGAAGGACAAAAGGGTACAACAATAGTACCAACAGCCTTTTGACACTTCATGTAATGTAGAACCCTTGGGACGATAGAAACAGGCGGGACCACCCAACAGTTCTCTCCCCTCAGAGGTTGAATAAAAAAGTCAACTCCAGTCGTACTGGGGTTCCAAAACCGAGAAAAGAACTTCGGTAGTTTATGGTTATAATAATTAGCGAAACAGTCTACAGTATGAGGTCCCCAACGGGCATTCAAAGACAGAAACAAATCATCGGTAGTATGCCAATCATCAGTGTCCAATAAGCGACTTATATAATCAGCCTGTTGATTTTGAGGACGGGGAATCCATTGAACTTCCAAGTAGATCCCTGGCTGAATGCAAATATTGAAAATACTTCTCGCCATTCTGTGTAATTCTAGTTTCATACTGCCCACTTCAACTATTCTGGCAGCGGCTTGATTATCAGTAAACCATTTGACACGTGACCCTTTAAGCACTGGGCGAATGATTGCAAAGAAAATTCAATTGCATATAGCTCCCTCCACGTAGAGCTCTGCAAGCTTTCAAGCTCTGTCCACATTTTATGGCACACGTAATCGTTATTAAAACCAATAACAGAGCCACAACCGGTAGCACTGGCATCAGAGTATACAAAATAGCTAGGAGATGTATTCACAAAGCAATGTCTACTGTTAATATTCATGAGATTTTCTTTCCAAAAATACAATTCTTCTTTGCAGTAATAATCTAGGCGAAACTCTAAATCCCAATGGTCATTACACAAGGTTGACATGACGCAATGTCTAGTCATAATTCTAGCAATGTTACCAACCACAGGACCAGTGGAAATAATTTGCCCCGCAAAGGAAACCAATCTTCTCGCAGAGACCACATAATCGGCGTCGATAATTTGATCAATGGTATTTAAAATCTTTGTGATCCTTCTGTCTATGATTTCTAAAGTGCCCAAAGCCTTAGGCGCGCCGATAGATTTCCAAAAGTCAATGTGGACCGTCAAATTGCCCTTTACATTTAAGGGACAACCACTTTCCACTTCAAATTTTTCTACCAATTCCTTGTACCTGCGCTAAGTCCTCCTCAATGTTTGATAACTGACTGGATTGGCTGTGATCCTGATGGCTTGTTGTAGGAAAGTCCTGGGAAGGAGTTGGTACTGTAGGACTGGTAAGGCGAGAAGGCGGATCGGCAGTCCCTGGCCCAGTGGCCGTATTTCCCACATTTGAAGCATTTGAATCCTTCGTAAGGAGCATCCCTACGGCCTGCAAATGAAAAGTAACAAAGACTGCAGTAAGCTGGGTGGGAGGGTGGGAAAATCTGGCGAAGTATTAAACCGCGTGGATTGCAAGCGTGAGTGAATATTCAACGGTGGAAGAAAATATAAATATCTGAAACTAACCAATCACAGGTGCGTATCGCACGAAACGTGCGACACCAAGTGCAAAAGAATTTTAGCATAGCTAATTACTCTGAATACCAGCGGAAAATACATTTACGTTCTAATTCGCTGCGCTCAACCGAACGTAAATTATTTTACCCTTCAATTCCCGTAATTAACCAGGCAGACAAGAGGTATGGTAGGATTCGCAAGCGGATCCAAATTATGAGAAATCGCAAAGTAAACGAAGCATTGAATCAATAAGATCTTACCGCGAAAAAGCTGATTATCAGTAGTATCAGTAATTCTCTGCTTTTTCCCGCGATCGTTGGCCGCCTGCTCTTTCAGGCGGCGTTTACGACCAGCCGCTTCCCTGGCTTTCTTAAGACGTTTCTCGGCGTCTTCTGATCGACGCAAGCTCGTCAGCCTCGTATTCAGCGACAACCTGCCACCCATCTTTGCTCTTGTCGGCGATCTTTATCAATTTCTGCCTTTTTCGAATGAGCTGCCTGCCGTCTTGTGCAAGATTACGAATGGTTGACCTCGTTGGCTTTCTGATTCGATGTTTTCCAAGATGGAATCTAAGGAAGCGTTGAGCTCGAATTGCGTCTGGTTTCCTTTAAACTTTAACTGAACCACCTCCTTGTCGATCTTGCATTTTTGCTCGATTTCTTTGGTCTTGCTTTCCAATTTATTTTCCAGGTAATCTTTGAATAGCGTGAAAACCTGGTTCACTAATGGATCTTCAGGTTGATTGCCAGTAGTTGTTTCCCCTGATGGGAGACCTGGAACAGCAGATCCAGAAGATTCGTCTTCAGCACTCATCAGGAAGATAGATTTTAAAATCTAGCGAAGTATTAAACCGCGTGGATTGCAAGCGTGAGTGAATATTCAACGGTGGAAGAAAATATAAATATCTGAAACTAACCAATCACAGGTGCGTATCGCACGAAACGTGCGACACCAAGTGCAAAAGAATTTTAGTATAGCTAATTACTCTGAATACCAGTGGAAAATACATTGATTATATTATCTTTTTTGCATAATAAACGAAATAATAGGAGATAATAATATTCCACTGCAAGGCGTGACAATAGTATTGTGACTGCATGGCTGTAGTTTGCATAAAGATCTAAAGAACGAATTGTAGGGTACTTAGAAGGTAAATAGTACGCACTAAAAATATAAATATTCCTACAAAAATCTTGAGCTAAAGAATGGGAATTCGTAACAATGGAGTCGAATTGGCAGAAACGAAAAACTGAAGCGATAAGCGAAGATTGGAGTAAAAACATGTAAGGGCTCGCTAAGTTAAGCTTAGTAAATTGATGAGCAAAAAATTAGGTGAAAGAGAAAAAAATAATAATAATAATAATAAGCAAGAAAGAAAAACAAAAAAAGTGTTCAAAAATCCTTGATCGGTTTGAGTCCTTAGTGGCTAGGAAGCACGAAGAAGGGTTTGTATAATTGCGTGGCATCATTAACCGCCCGCATCAAGGAGAAATAGAGATAATTAAGACACAGCACAGTTACTCATCTCCTTCAAGTGCTTTTCCAACAGGCCAGAAATCTCCGTTGATATAGAGCTTATCAGGCTGACTTCTTCTGAAGGAAGCTCTCATGCCGTTTCGTCGTGCTTTCTTCAAAACTGCCATCTGATCCTTCCTAAGTTTGATAATCTCCCGTGGAAGATCGCGGAACATCTGAAAGTTTGTACCTTCAAGGCGCCGTCCTAAGGCGAAGATTTCTTCAACATCTTTGTAGCGAAGAAACCTGGCAATTATAGGGCGAGGAACTGTGTCGTTTCTTCGATTTAGGCGGTGTACACTTTGGATCTCGACACTCCGAGTGTTGCGAAAACCGAGTTCTCGTTCCAGAGAATTTCTTAGGGTTTCTTCAGTGTCTTCGTCGCTATTTTCAGAAATATTGAAGAATTTGATATTTTCTCTTCTGGAGTATGACTCAAGGTAGAGATTCTTATTATTCTTATTGCTAGGTAGAACTTTTTCACTAACTAGAGGCCAAAATAGTCGATAACGTTTCATTTTCATGCAACTACAGCTTCAAAAATAACGTTCTTGCACATGTCTAGAAGGTTAGTTAGTAGTCCAAGTCTTAGCACGACTTATTTACAGCTACAAACATTAACACAGTAACACGGATAAGCCATTTTTCAAAACACTGGATAAAAATTCATCTTTCAGATAAGCATTCTTAATCCTTAGAAGTCACTTAATCCGTTAGATGTCGAAAGCTTTCAATTCAACTGATTTATTCGTGTTTTCTTTTTCTTATTTTTACCATGTCTGCATAAAAGACGTAGACCCTTCCTTACATATGCATATTACATTCATTCGCTCTGACGAAGGACTATTTCTATGATCATCTTCAACGCTTCTGCAAATAGGTCAAAGCGTACGATAAAAAGAAAAATTAAAACGATTGAAAAAGCAGGACGTATACTTTTAATTATCATGCAAGATCGTTTTCAGATGCTTGCTACATGACACTCGAGTATATAAGTAGTATTGACATACTAGGAATAAAAGCCATATTCATTTTCACGCTCAAATAAAGACAACCATTTGCTTTCTGCTTTCCATAGAGTAGTTTCGGTTATTAGATTTACGCCAATATCACTCATTTTCTTATCGATAATGAAGCAGGCATATGCTTGCAACAAACACGTACTCTTAAACTTTCGAACTTTCGCCGGCTATGTAGAAAATATTTGCGAAAATAAAATCTGGGGTTTGTAGAACGAACAGCAAATAATTTTTGTAAAATTTACTCTGAAATATGAAAACACAGGTCCACCGATTTCGCGAAACTAAGTACCCACGAATATTAGTGGCAATGAGGTACATCAATTAGTGAGAGGTGGCCGTCATTATAACATTTGAGCCACATTAAAAATGCAGCGCCAGTTAATATTCTTGCAGTGTAACTCTACTGTTTCAGAGGGTTGATCGAACGAACTTAAAACATTCAGTTCGCATCAATAACCGCCCGTTCCAAGCCAAGGTAAGGGTTTCCCTCATTTTTTTTATAACCACGTTTAGAAAAATAGAGCGAACCTATTCCTTAAATGGGATCGTGAAGATGCTTTGACGAGTAAAAGACGGCTTGAAATAATATCAAGTCAAATGAAAAAATTCACCCGGAAAACGTGTCTTTAATGAAGGAATACATCCCTAATTCTTGAGAGGAATAAAAAAGAGGGCTTATCATGAGAGAACACATTTAAGGCTGATTATTATCATGCCGATAACTTCAAGAATCACTGTATGAAAGTTTGCTAGGGAATTCCCAAAGTGAAAGAACATTTCAGTTTACCTAAACATTCCGTGCGCATTACGTCGATTCCGTACATTTTGTTATCGTGAGTATATTACTGAGCGAGAGGAATCATTTCTAAACTGAAGAAAACAGGAACTGTATGTTGTCTTCTATTCCGGATTAGGCCCCCAAAACGTTTTCTAAGTACCACCATTATTAATCACTGGTAAGTCGAGGAGTTTGATCATCCTTAGCATAGCTTTAATCCGTTACTTATGAGTCTATATGATGGGTATAAACTGACGACTATAACACACTTGGCCTCCCTAGATGCATAGTGAGTCACTAGAGAAGACACAAAAAATTCTTCCACAAGAAAGTGCGTGTGCTTTACCGGCCGTTGGCGAAATAATTGGAAAACTTGAACTCATGGGTAATAAGGCTAGGCCCAGATCCCGGTTGACAGAAAATAAATGTTATTTCTCGCAAGGACTATTTCGTCATCGTTCAAGTAATTTTTTTGGCACCTACAACGCCACAGCTGACGAAAAATTCCGACAAAATTATTTCCCACTTGACGGATACAAATGGAAAAAAATACTGCACGTGGCCACTATCATTCTTCACGTTCCACATCAGTCCCAACACACTCTCCCCGATAACCCTCTTGATTACATCTTTAACTTCTTTTAATAAATTTAGTTTTGCGTTTCAGAAACACAAAACAGTCATTCTTTTCCTCGTGCCTTTATTCTTGTTTCTTTTAACACAAGCGATGAGGGATAAAAATGACCTGGAGCTCACAAGCAGATCTAATGCTGCATCTGACAAATGGTATTGGTGGCAGGTTATGAGGGCTAATTATGTAAGAGCATTTTATTTGCCTGAACATCAACCAATGCCAAGTTCTTGCCATCGAAATGTGAAAAAAAAATTGCTATAGCAAAAGCAGAGGCTTGAATTTGTTCAGACTAACCAAAACAATGGTTTGCCGAAGAAAAACGTTTCGTGTTAACTAAATGGTTTTCCTGGGCCGTGAGAGGGACGTGCACGATGGAATGCTTTTAGCGAAAATGAAGCCATGGCCAGATAATTGGACGCGCGAGTGTTTTTCGAGCAGGACGTACTTCTAATGGAATAATCTACCATGAAATTGAACAATGGTAGGATACCACAAGAGCATTAAAGAGAAATGATATTTGTTTTGAAGTATCTTCTTACCTGAGCTTGCATAGGACACACAGTTTGCAGTTCGACCGGTCAACTTGTCCATTTGCCTATATATTATCACCAAACAGTCATACTTGTAAGAGGTGGGGGCATTATGTGACTGAAGTGATAGTTTATCTTTTGTTTAGTTGGGATAATCATGCCGTAATAATTTATTCTTTGCGGGGTTTTCATTTGGCAAGACTTTCGGGTGAAATTCTAAATAGGTTTTGTTCAATCAATTTATCAGCTATTCTTGACAAATTAAATGCGGTAATGTTCGGAAATCCTTGATACTTTCGGAATTAATATTCGCCTTATTTTCGGGGGCATCCAATTAGAAATTTTGAGAGCGCCTGTCTGTAAAAATCAGACAACATTTGAAGCAGTGCATTATTACATCAGTTTGAGGCTTTCGCGTGCAAAAACAATTCCCTATGTCGACTTTAAAACACTCAAATCTACTTTTGCAATCTCCCAAGAGCTTCAAACAGGATTTTGCATGGTAAAAACTGCTTTGCTCTTTGTGCTTCAAATAATTTAATTTTGAAAGTATACATTTCTCATCAGGAAAAGTACTTCGTGAATTGTTTCCTTTCTCTGGATTTCTTCCTGACCAAAACAAAACGGCTACAACCCCTCCCCCCAAGGGCACATTGTGACTCCCCCCTTGCGTATTTGGATGGGGTCTATAGCTAAAACTGATCAGTCCATCTAGTATTAATATAAAGATTTAGCCAAGCCTAAAAGCGGAGCCCCTCCCCCCTTTTTGTTTTTGTTTGTTTGTTTGTTTTGTTTGTTTTTTGCTGGCAGTTATTAATTTGTGAAAATACTCTCACTCAAGTCGTTAAATTAAAAAAAATAAATAAAATTTTAAAAAAAGTAAAAAATTTCTGCCCTCGTTGAGAGTCGAACCCGGGTCGTCGGCGGATGAAGCCGGATATTAGGTGGGGGGGGGGGGGGGGTTGGGTTCTCCCTGTTATTAACAACAATTAGAGCTATTGAGACCCATAAAAGGGTTGAGAACTGTGAATTGATTAAATATCCCTTTTCAAATGGAACTCGCAACTTTCGCATTCTTCATCAATTTTTTTACATTGATATCAATCCTTATTTGTTTTCTACTGAATTGGAGACAGTTTTCACACCAAAATGAGTGGTCTTACTGTGTTTACATGATTATGGTACACGTTTTTGCACCGGATCAAAAATCTTGATCTGGTACAGCAACCAGAATAAACTCGCACTGGTATGACTCGTAATGGTACGAAATCTTGTGCTGGTATCATTTAAACAAAGTTATACAGAGCCATAAGAGGGAATGAAACTCGACTTAACAGGCAGACTTGGTGCCCAGTGGTGAGTCCAGCCTTTCATGGAGGGTGGGGTCCAAGTTTAATGGTGGGTGACGAGAGACAACAAAATACAAAACTTTTGTGGAGTTATATCTTGGTATTATTCTGTACTATATTTTGACTATAAGTAAATCGACAAAAAAAAAATCATATGCTTTCTGAGTAGAGTATGCTGTTGTACACAAGCTAATCTGCGCTCTGCTTCGTTGTAGTCTGGAGTAAATGTATGACTCAAAAATTGTTTTGTTCATGTGTATGGCTGTCTCTTAGTCTGTTTTATCCAGCCCTGTTTTCTTTTGAACAAAAAGGGGAGATTCCCTTGGACCCTCCTCTGGATCCACCATTGACATTTTAACAAGGTAGAGGTCTGATGTAAACAAATGAAGGACTGGGCCATTGTTTGCAAGGGGTAAATGCTCAAAGGTCAAATTCAGTTGAGTTTGCTCTGTAGTTGGGATAGCATTCTAATAATTATAAAAATATCACTTTACTCATTGAAAGAATTGACAGATTTGTAGAAATGACATTGGATGTATTGCTCTAATGTGCTTCACTAGTTTTAAAAGGATCCAAGCTAAACAGGTTCTCTGTGACCTCGATAATTTTGTCGTGAATCAGTGCAAAGCCCCCAACAACCCTGTATTAAGGGATAAAAACTATTTTCTGCTTGAGGTCCTTGTGGGTAAATGAGTCAATGCTTTTATTGAAGTAGCTGAGAAAAAAATATGGGTGCACTGTATATAATATTGTCACACATTCTACAGGCTGAACAGAGCTTTGTTAAATTTTTAAAGACAGATTTTCATGTCCGCTGCAAAAGAAAGTGGAATTCTCGTTCAATCACAGACTAACTTCGTCAGCATCAGTTACTTTCAAAAGCAAAACAAATTAATTAATTAATTCATATTGACAGCTAGCAATTTGAACAAATTATAATATTTTAATACAGCCTTGTTTCGCTAAGCTGTGAAAGTATAATTTCAGACAAGCCCTTCAGGATTACTACATCTTGCATCAACGGAATTTTTGAGAAACAGAAGCTTTTGGACACCATGGAAGTTAAAGGACTGTTAATGCTATAAAATGAACATTCGTAAGGTTTTTCCTGACACGTACTCGACGCTTATCCATCGGGCAAAACTTACGATTTCACCCAACTGTAGCAATTACAAGACCTCAGAAAGCCAGGCATCTGTGGTTTCACTTTCGATGATTGGAAGTAAGTCCTTCATGGCCCAAGAGGCTATTCATGGCAAGATGTTTGCACATATAAGTTACTAAAGAGGCTTATTCCTGTCAGATAAACCCGGGATTGAAGTCTCCACGTGTACGCGTTCAATCGATCAATGCATGAAACCAGCCGTTAAAATGTTACATCAGATATTCAGATGTAAACAAAGGATAACAAGACCACAAGAAACGGAGAAACTTCCATCTTCGTTATTTCCAGCTCTTGTAATTGAAGTTTTTTTTTTGCTCTTTCGAGTTCCGCACAGTACGAAGGTTCATTGCAACTGAGCTCGAATCGATCGATAGCCCCATCATGCTTTGCGAACCGTGTCCAACCGACACTGATAGGGTACCACAGGAGGGAGTGATGAACTCGCCGCTCAGTTGGTTCGAGGTGCCATCGTGACGTCACGACGTGAAAAGCGCGCGAGTTTGCCGAGTCTTCAAAAATGGCGCTGGCAACTATGTTAGAGTTCGGGCTACAAACGTATTTTTTGTGCTACTAAGCTTTCAGCTAAGCTTGTTTTCTTGGGTAATGGAATTTTAGTCATCCCTTTTTTCGATATAGGTAAGTGGCTCTTTGTCTTAACGTTAAAATCACACTTAAATAATGTTTTAAGAGTCATGTTTACTCTCTGGGATCGAAGAATTATGCGGGAAAATTGTTATTGTCCGCGTCCCAAAAAGTGTGTTTATTTCAGTTATATACCACAGGGAAACTTGAAACTTGGCTACGGACTAGCCTATAGTTTAACAAAAGTACCCAAGTTGAAACAAGTGGTATAGTATTTGCCAAAAAAATGATCAGTCCGTTTGTTTAGCTGAGTATAATAGAAGGCGAACCTAGAAGGGTATGTTTAGCACTTAAAAGTTAACTTTTCTCACAGTATTTGCTTCCATCTTCTGTATAAGGAAAGAATAGTGATATTTAATTGCTAGGGAAAGAGTAATCGAACTTAGTAAATTCTTGCCACCTCATTTAACCCGTGTAAACTACACTTTTGCAGAACAACATAAAAATCTGAATCAGCTCGCAAATTATGCGGGCGCCTGAGGAAACAAGTCTTCACTGATCTGGTTCTGTACTTTTTTATGAAAACTAATAGATATATTTGAGTACCATTTGGATCAGTGATTCAGTGATTTATTCTCAATACCTCCAGTTTCCTCTAGATTCAGTTGCTGTCCAGGTTGCATAGTGTTTTAGAAAGAGTTTGACCGTCTGCTTGATCCACAACTAGCTACAACTGACGATGACCGTTACGCAAATAAATTGAATTGGTCCTGTCATTTGATTTTCAAAGATTAATTACTTTTAAAACAGTCAAACTGAGGACCATTCTAGTAAAGAGAGAGCCTTGCTAACCCTTAACATCAGTAGCCTGAGAAAGTTGGCGTTTTAGATAAACTGTGGTTTTTTATAATTATTCGATAAGAGATCAGCAGAAATTTGGCCGGAAAGCCGGCGTGTCAGCTGTTTTGCCTCGCCTCCAGCAAATGTTGTCATCTTTGTCGTTTTTTACAAGACAGTTTAGCAAATTAAGGAATTACTGTGGTCCATTATTAACTTCGAACCAAGCAGATGAATTCACAGTAAACGTTTCTTTGTATTGGAGTATTCTTCTCCACATTTTAATGATGTTTAAAGCCACTGATCATTTTAATGAAAGTGTTACGCAATTTTATTTTCCTAAAATTGGAAAGAGTTTATACATATAAAAGTTATGTTTTTGTCTCCAAGCGACACATCTTAGGGTTTGTGAGATACAGCTTCTGAAAGGTGATCTTGATCACGATTTCAATCGATCGACCAAAGCGTCCATGAAATCTTTTAAGTCTTATCGCCAATTGGTTATTTTGTTTTGAGGACCAATTTGCATTAAGAATACTTTTTATGTTATAGCATTGTTTTGATCTGTTCTTTTTGAGAAACTGGACTGTAAACATTTGCGAGGAAGCCATTTGTTAACTTTCCTTTGAATTTCCGGGGCAGATTTATATGTGACGTCACGATGGCCAGACACCTCGGTTTTTCATTCGCCAATACCGGCGCTTGTGCCCAGGCCCAAGTTCATCACTCCCTCCTGGGTTACCAAATTTCCTTAGCAATGGAGCTCCGCTGACGCGCTAGCGCGCTGGCTCCGCTAATATATAGATTTAGCCAAGCCTAAAAGCGGAGCCCCCCATTTTTGTTTTGTTTGTTTGTTTGTTTGCTTGTTTTTTGTTTTTTGTTTGTTTGTTTTTTTGCTTTTGTTGTTTTTTTGCTGGCAGTTATTAATTTGTGAAAATACTCTCATTCAAGTCGTTAAATTAAAAAAAAAAGAAAAGAAAAAACAAAAACAAAAAATTCTACCCTCGCTGAGAACCGAACCCGGGTCGTCCGGGTCTGAAGCGGGATGTTAATCCACTACGCCATGAGCATTTAGCATCATTTTTAAAGTTATTTTAATACTTAGTTCTTTCTTCGTGACGAGCTGCCCATCAGCATGAAAATGCTGGTGTTTTTCCTGGCAAAATGTGTTCGGAACGCCGTAAAAACCATGGTTGTGGACAGAAGAAAACCAAAAAGCACTAGCTCTGCTATATTTGGCGTCGAAACCGCTGCGAAAAGCCGCGAACTCAAGCGGTGTGCCGACTGAGTTCGAACAGAACCGACGAGGCAAATTTGAACTTTTCGCCTGAACTTTATCGCTTAATTTTTTTCGCCTAAATTAAACTTTTCCCCTTCTACCAAAAAGGCAACTGAGTATTCTTTTGAACTTTCTTTCCATTAACAAATTTGTTTTTGACTTTTGTTGTCTTTGCTTGTTTTGTTACAACGCGGGTCAACATGCGATTTCGCGCCAAAAACACACGGGATTCAGCACAGGGTTATATCCAGTGTATGAAGTGTATTGGTAACCCTGTGGTGCGGACGGACGGACGTACGGACGGACGGTCACGTGACTATTACGTCACTACCAAAATATCTTGGCTTGATAGGTTACCAAATTTCCTTAGCAATGGAGCTCCGCTGACGCGCTAGCGCGCTGGCTCCGCTATCGTTGTGCCAAGTTTGGTGCTTTTACCCCGAGGTGCACAGTTGGGCTAGTTTTTTGCACCATATGGCTGGACTAACAATTAAACTTTGAACGTCGATTTGAAGCAAAACTTGTTACATAGGTTCGTGCATTCTTCCTCGTTTATCACTGATTCGCACCACACGGCAAGGTGAAGTCCTCACGAAAGCTTTGGTAAGTTTTATATTTTTTTAATTTTCTCGCTGCAAAGGATAAGACCTCAAGAAAAGCCTTAAAGTGTTGCTCGGTGGTTTTCGTTTGAATCTTCACACTGAAGGATTTCGTTCACAGATGCAAAAGTTAGAGCCACCTTGTACAGCATAATAAACAACACCACAGGAAAGTGCTGCTCAATAGCTTTCATTTGAATGGTCACACTTTAGGATTTCATCCGTAGACTCAAAAGTTGGAACCACCTTATACAGCATAATTATCAGTACCTCAGGAAAGTACTTCTCAGAAGCTTTTATCTGAATGGTCTCACTTTAGGATTTCACCCACAGACTTAAAAGTTAGAACCACCTTCTACAGCATAACAAACAGCACCACAGGAAAGTACTGCTCAGTAGTTTTCATTTGAATGGTCACACTTTAGGATTTCATCCACAGACTCAAAAGTTAGAACCACCTTGTGCAGCACAATAAACAGCACCACAGAAAAGTACTGCTCAGTAGCTTTCATTTGAACGATCTCTCTTTAGAATTTTACCCACCGACTCAAAAGTTAAAACCACCATGCACAGCATAATAAACAGCACCACAGGAAAGTACTGCTCAGCTGTTTTCATTTGAAGGGTCACACTTTAGGATTTTATCCACAGACTCAACAGTTAGAACTCTCCGTATGCCGTTTGTAGTGTAGAATGCCAGTTTTGAGGGATTGTAACTAGTCGGTACTGATGCTCTAAGCTACAGCAGCATTTCACAATAACAATTCAACTGGTTTCAATTGAAGGAAGTCATGCAAACGCAGATGTACAGAATTGGTTATGTTTCATCCTTTCATTCCTTTTTTTGTCCGTCAGTATACGTATTCGTACTTTTGATCGCTTCATTTTCTTTAGTTTCTCTTGGGTTAAAATAGATAAAATGAAAGAAAGTCTAACGTAAAAGCTTTCCTCGGATGGCGTTTCTGTTCACATTAATATTACGTGTATATGAAGAACAACCATTTTTTTTTTCATTATTTTAATCCTGAACGCGCATCAGTCTAGTCGATTATTACAAGACAGTCAATAAAGAAACAACAGTTTTCAATTTACAAAACATGTTTCGACATTGTCATGTCATCCTCAGTTGCAAATGAGCCTTAACGGTTGTACATTTGAATTTTCGTATTAAAGTACGTTACAAAATTACGCTTTAGAACTTACGTTTACAATTTGAATATGAAATACGCGGGAAACAAAAATAGCGCACGCATAGTTACTTTAAGTGACTTAGGAACACACACACACACAGACACACACACAAAAAAAATACTTCCAATAACAAGAATGATAAAATAATATACAAAAAAAAAGTAATTAAAAAATCCTACTCTTAATCAGCAGCTAAAGCATCTAGAGTTATCTCTTTCCTTTTAATTACTTTTTCCTAGGTATCTCAGCGACTCTCAGAACTACAATTAAACAATTCATATTCGTGTTGAAAACCTTGTTTCAATCGGGACTATTATTAATGTTTATTAAAAAAAGTTTCAGTGTCCTTGTCCCACATATCAGAGGAAAGATTTTTAAGATCAATGTACATGTGTATAATATAAATAGCCGATTTTTGTTTTTTCTTGTTTTTTTGTTTTTGAATTTATTTATTTCGCAGATTAAATCATGGCTTCTTCATTGGGGTTTACTGTGTTTGCCTTTGTAATTTTGTCAGCAGCAGCTAAGGATTCGGATGATGAGGGGAGTGGTGTGGGGCCGCCTCCGTCTTTGGGTAAGAGCTTGAATCAACCATTTGACCACTCATCGTCACTCCCTCAAGCTATCGTCAGGCGTTGAATGAAGAGAAACAACAACATATTCAGTCGATTCCCTCTGAGGAATCACATATTTTCCTACGCTTGCGAAATGCTAAAACAATATTAGATCTTTCTTTACGAAATATTAGTTATTTCTTGTCTAAAATTTGTACTTTTCCATTATTTCGATTTACCCAATCGATTCCAAGGAAGCCACTTTGTTCCTGTACTCCCGAATTCCAAAGATGTTATTCCACTTCCAAAATGTCTATCATGCCATAAATTCACTCCTTGATGTTTCGGGTAATGTGGTACATTATTCATCGCAATTCTCACAAAGTCATAAAGATTAATTAAACTTAGAAATTAACAACTGAAGGGAATAATTCGTGACTCTTTCTAGATGCTTATTGTAAGGGTTCAGTCGCTAACTGTACCTTTACATGCTGGTGTTTTTAATCGTTTTTCGTTAGGAAAACTCCGTTGCAAGTTAGACCTTGGCCTGGTGGTGGATCTGACTAAAAGCATACGGTACAAGAATCTTCCGATAATAAGGGACTCTGTCAAGCAGTTCGTAAAGAGATTCAAAATTGGGCCGAACGACACTCACTTGTCTTTGGAGACGTTTGCCGGAGAAAGCACACTTCAAACCAAGTTCAATGACGCAGCCTACTACTCTGAACAAGCCCTGGTGGATCTGATGGGTGACAAATTGAGAGGTCTGAGCAGTCCAACCCGCTTGGATAAAGCGCTCTTTATGGCAGATCAAAAAATGTTCAACTTCGCTGACGGCTACAGAGTTGGTGTACGAGGTGTTAACATCCTAATAACCGATGGAAAGACAAATCCTGCCAGTGAAGATTTTTCATCTGCTGTACAATCGTTAAAGGTAATATATTTATCAAATTTTATTATATTTTATTTCCTTTACCTTCTCTACAGCTTCCTATGCATTCCTAGTGGTGCATTTATCTAGTGGTATAACCGAGTTTTTAGTAAATCATTCATAACTAGTAAACTAGATTATGGTAACAGCTTTTTGTACGGTCTCTCAAACGCGTTCATTGTGAAACTAGAGAGAGTTCAAAATGTTGCGCCTAGGCTTGCTGTAGGGCTTCCTCGCTTTTGTCACATCACTCCGGTGTTGTATAGCCTACATTGGCTACCTATTAGATTCCGCATTCATTTTAAGATATTATTGTTGATGTTTAAATGCATACATGGAGAAGCACCGAAATATTTAATAGACTTGTTAACTGTAGGTAAGAATTCAAAGTATAATTTTCCCAGTCACAAAGCAACTTTGCTTTTTAGAGCCAGTGCTCAGTACAGATGTCAGACGTACTTTGGACATCAGGAATAAAGATTCAATCATAGGTTTTAAGTCGGTTCTTAAAACACATCTTTTTAGATTAAATTTTACTTAAATGTTATACTATATAGCTTTAATGTTATTTATGTAAGACTTATTAGCTTTATTGCTGTTATTTTTATTTATTTATTTATTTATTTATTTATTTATTATCTTTATTGAAATTTCTATATTGCTTTTTACTTCCCCAGTCTTTTCCTAAGGATGCGTTCTTTCGGTATTTGTGTTTTTCGGGAGAGCCTGTGATTCCGTTTATTCTGCTCCCAGTAGTAGAATGAACAGAATGGAAGGCCATGAAAGGAATACGGCCTACTTGGAAGAGACAGAATACGCGTTCTTTTGGGAAAGTTTTGAAATTGAAATTCCGTGTATTCTGAACCGGAATTAGACTGAATAGCCAGAATTGTCCCAAAAGAATGCAATCTAAGATTGCCTCGTCTACGCCTAGATAATTCGGTAAAAAACCAAAAACATAGGGCGATTGAATGATTACCAGTTAAAATCATACCAGGTACCAGATAAGAAAGTTGTCATTTCAACTTTTGGATCCTTAAAAGGGAACTTAAATTTAGATGAATGTAGGAAGAGCCATATGATTGCTAACAGTAATTAACCACGCTGGGTACAATTTTCTTTTTTAGGCCAAAGGTGTTCGCATGATGGTAGTTGCAGTTGGTCCAAAATCTAAATATCCGAAACACAAGGAGGTTCTCAAAAGCATTGCTGGTGATGACGTATACTATGCTTCAGCTTATGACAACTTTGATGCACTCTTTGATGACATGGCAAAAGTGATTTGTCGTAAGTGGTCAATGCATGTGTTCATGCAAAGCGTGGTTCAGTTAATCAAAATATCTCACACCTAATAAAAGTTATCGAATTGGAATTTATCCTCACAGACAGAAATGATTACCCCCTCGAATTGTTTCCCACTTGGGCTCACAAAATTCACGTTCCTGCAGCATTCGCATTGTCGGATTTGCTAAAACAAGACTTTGTTTAAGGCCCACTAGTAGAAGATTGTCTTTTCAACAGCAAATTTGTTCCTTTAGCCGTACCTGTCGAAAGTAAACACGCTTCACTTAACCATTGGCGAAATTTTGAATCACTTTAGTTCGTTTGCAAATGTGTCACAAAACACTGACTACCGGTGAAACTGATTTTCACTGACAAAATGAATACGTGTGGTCAACTTTGCAGTTATGTTGTGACTGGACTAAAAAAGTTTGGATGCTAATTGAAGGTATCGATGACCCGATTAGAGCTAATTATAACAGTGAAATTAACCGTTTATTCGGAAATCATTCTTCGACATGTACAGGGACACAAAAATAATTTTAAAAAGGACAACAAATTCTTCGCTTCCAAGAGAAAGCATAAGAAAGACACTTTTTTGTGTTTCATATAAATAGGAAAAACAAACTTTTGTTTTCAGGAGCACAGTTTGGCAGTGTTATCCTATCGAAGCCATGTTTTTTTCTTTGGGCCTTTTCCAACTATCAAGAGCCAACCCAAAAATCGCTGCACCCAAAGCTGGTTCCCAGTCTCCCCATAGAGTTTTTTCTGGATTGGGGAAAGTAGAGGTGTTTTGCAGGTACTGGGACATGTTAAACCCCTGTTTAAACTCTTGGAAAATTCACAAACGCATATTTGACTGCCATTTTTCTGGAAAATAATAAAAATAACACAAAGAGAAAAATGGCAGTCGAATCTCTGAAGTTGCCTTCTGAAGTTTTGGATTAAAAAATTGAAAATGTGACTTAAGGAAATAAGTTATATATATTGAGGAAATATGCTAAAGAGTAAAACATTAAGAATTAATTAAATTAGCAAGAAAAACAAAATATTAAAAATTATTCTACAATGACAAAAAATGAGTTGTGCCATGCTTTGAATATTAGCATAGATGGTTCACAATTTCATATAAATGAACTGAAAGATTATGGTATAAAAAATTCAAGTCAAGTGTGTAAAAAAAGAATTATGTCAAGCTTTAGGAATAATTATAATCCACTTATTTCAAAAACTTTATACACAAAGAAAAATGATAGAAAAGAAATAACTATAATTAATACAAAAAGAAGTAAAAAATATATTTTCCTAGTAAAACAGTTTTTATTAATTTTTTCCCATTCCCTTTACTATATTATTTTCACAAAAAGGGGTATATTGAGAAAGATAAAATCATATATAATTTGTACAAATATAGAAAATTATATTTGTTTGTGAAAAATATATTATAAACAAATGAACAAAAGAAATATTTAAAAAGCATATTATTTTCAACATAACGATGACGACACTTACATTATTTCTCTTACAAACCTCAATTTAACCTTGAATGCAACCCTAATGACCTTGAAGAAACAATTGTAAATTTTTCATGTGCAAGAAAAGCTTGGGATGTAATTTCAACCCTCGAAATTTTTATATACAAGCATTTTAAATATATTCACCGAGGAAAAAACATTAATTCTTTTGAATTGAGGCGAAATTGTTGTGAGTCAGAAAGAATAAGTTCAATAAATTTTTGCCATGACTGTAGTGCTATTTTAGATTTTTTAAACTTGATGCAAATATATGGATACTTGCAAAATACATTTCCAATTAAAATAATTGAAAATTTTTATAATAGTGATACTGTTACAAAAAAAAAGTTGTTATTTTATTGATGATAAACAATACCAAAAGAAAGAGATTTACGTTTAAACAAGTCATCTCATCGTGTCTATTTTTAATACCCATGAAAGGTATTAAAAATAAAATATTGTATGGGTCTGACAAATTAGACTAACTTATTCAAATCACTAAAATTTACCCAGGAATTGAATTTGTCTGGATAACCCGACCACTTTACCAATGCTTGCTTTCGTTTGTTTTCACGACGAATCACCTTTCCAATTCGAAACGTCTTTTGATCTGTTTTTTTGTCATTCTTGTTCATAAAAGGATCCAACAACTGGCTCATCTTGCAAATCCACTACTTGGTTAGTTATAGGCCTTGTATTCAAAATTTCTTTCACAAAAAACACTTCTTCTGTCCAATTAGGTGTAAAACCTTTATCAAGCACTTGCCTTTTATATTTTCAAATTCGTGTCTTGTGACGAAAATTTTGGTGGATTCCTTTCTGAATACAACAAATCACCATATAAATTTTTAATAACCCTTGTTTCATTCTCTTTCTTGCTAGCTTGCGCAGGTGTCATCTTAATGCTTGAATGACGTGTGTTATAGTATTCGTTTAACAATTTATCACGCTTGTCATAATAGACTGTACAATTGTTTTGTGAAAGCGTACGCCACATGCGTTCCTTTATTGTCCTATTCCATCTCTCTGCAACAGAGCTTTTTCCTTCGCTTTCAGTCGAATACAATTTGATTCCTAGAGATTTTAAAAGTTTGTCTACTTATCTATTATCATATTCCTTACCTTTATCAGTCCACACCATTACTGGCTTGAGGCCACTGTATTTAAAGTGCCACTGACACGAAAATTCGTAGGTTTATTTCGGCCAAATTCTGTCGCAGAATATCGCGTTGTGTCTATATTTACCCAGAAAACTGAACAAGAAACCGTCCATCCTAATATTTGTTTATCTCTAAAGTTGCGTAAAATGTGTCCGCCATTACTGAAAACGTGTTCCTGGGTGATTGCGTAATTTAATAGCTTGTGTCGTCAGAGGCTCACCTCAGTTGCGTTTCTTTGTGTTTTGACTCAAGATGCCTACTGTCGACTACGAAACCTCCGAAGAGTATTTCTACGATTCAGAACAGTCTTTAGCTTCAGAAGCATCAGAGGATTAATTTCATTCGCCAAATGAAGAATTTTTCTTACCGTACGATGTAAGAACTGATGTCAGGAGATTTCAGCTTATAAGCTTGTAAACAAACTGTTCAGAGTTGTTTTTCTCGCCTTATTGGCGGAAGTTCAAAATATGCACGAAATAATGCTTATACAGTGCTTACAGTTACAGGTCAGGCACAAGTTGCTCAAAGAGCGGACAACTCTTATCTAAGGGATAAATCGCAGTCCAGCTATTCGCAAAACTGATGTTTTAAGCTTAGGAAATTTAGACAAAACACCTATAAAACTCTAGAATTTGATGCTCGCGAATTCTCAAGCATCGGTCGACTGATTTTTTTTTTTTTCGCTTCGTTGGAGAAATAAAAGAAGCTATATTTTGTCTGCCGTTGTTTATATTCATTATATATTGTAAAGCATTGAGATTTTTGGCCATTCTTAGCATAGTATGGGAAACCGTAATGCTGTAGTCATCTGGCAGTCAGCTGATGAGGCTTATCGTGTCCATCATAGTACATTGGTCGCTTAATGCATTGAAACACAAGTGCTCGGCGTTTCTAAATATTTTGAACAGTTTTTGTAGAATTCTTAACTTGAGCCGAAAAAAGTGAAATAAACCAAGACCTTTTTTTAAGAACTGGAGGCCTTGTGTGACCGGAATCTAAATATTTGTAGTGCAAATCAAAGCCACAAGGAAAATTTTTCTGCTGCTCACCAACATGCGGACTGCCGAGGAAACGAAGCTTTCACTTGCTTTATTCATTGCGTAAAAATAATAACTTGATATCTTATCATTTTTCTTGGTAGTTCATTTACAAAGATTGCTATGACAGTTGAAAGAGATAACATTGTAAACCCCTTAGACAAATAGTGGCGTGTGATATTTTTTTCCCAACCTAAATTTCCACGCAAGACGAGCCGACCTGTTGAAGCCTTTATATATTTCGAACAATAATGTCAATCGACTCTTGACCGACAGGGAATAAGGAGAAAAGTTTCTCCACATTCAGGATGTATGATGTAAAATAAATGACCATGCTTCTAAGCGATTACCGCTTTGAAATTAACACACCCGTTAAAGCAATACAAACTATCGGCGGTCCTGCATTCGCCCAGGATGTATTTAATTATGAGGACTACGCCGAAGATCTTCTCGCTATCAAACGGCTAAACTGAAAGGGTTTTTCAGAAGCAAAATACATTTTAAAATACGTTAAAAGAAAATAAGTTTTGCACAATGGTGGATGCGTTGAAAAAGAAATAAACTATCACTTCAACTGCGTTAAGATTAGGTACCTTTCGTCTCGTTTTTTCGGGACCTTTTTTTCCACATAGTTGGAATGGACAATGGAATAATCGACCTCTGGGATCCTTCGACATGAAAAGCCCTCTGGAAACACACGTCCGTGAAGTGATCAGAACAGCCGACAAAATAGCTCTCGGGTTGAAATTTGCACTGTGTGTGAGTACGAACATTATCCAATTTTCTATTGCGGGTCCGTTCGCAAGGCTTTGATGAAGCGAAATACCAGCTCGGTGGTTGGATTTATTGTTGTAGCCTTGTACAACACAAGTAATACCCTTTATAACGGCTGCAGCAACGAAAATTTCAAGGCCGTACAGCAAACAGTTAGAAGGAAATCTTCCCTCGACGACAGTAAAATATCCCGCGGCAAGTAACCGTATTGAAGGTACTAAGGGGCCGATTACATGAGCCGGGCTGGCTCGGTAGCAGGGCTGGCTAGGTCTACCGAGATGACTGCTTAGCCTGGTATTACATGAGGCAGGCCAGCCCGCCTGCGGCTGATCCACTATTTTGGGGTATTATTTTTATGTAGCTTAATAGTCTGATAAACCTTTGTGTGTTATATAGAAAGAGAAATACCGATCTTCTGGTGAGCCATTTTGTTCTGAAGCGAAATTTAGTGATGGGAAAGTGTTGGCCCGGCTAGCTGGGCTGGCCTGGCAATCGCAATTACATGGTAAATTTTCAGCCCAGCTAGCCGGGATCCCGGCATCACGATGCCGGGAGCCGGGTTGAGATTTTTCCATGTAATCGCGAAGTTGATTTTAAGTGTGTTTCACAGAGGTGCCAAGATCCTGGCAAAACAGGCCTGAGCCCGCCTCATGTAATCGGCGCCTAAGTTTGAGGTGAGCCTCTAATGTCACTTTTTCTGCTAATTCACAAGCCAGCTTCCGGAACCAGGGCCAGTAATGGTGGCCATAAATCTCGACAAAAACCGTCCGAAAAAAGCGACTTCCAGTCGTCGTAATGAGTTGAAATTTGGCATGGTGACTTAAACAACCACAGTCTATTTTCGAAAATGCAAAAATATGGTCCCAGTGGCACTTTAAATATTTTAGTTAATGCTTGAGCGTCTGTTTCACTGCGTTTATCACGCAACATTTCAATCCATCCATATTTGCTGAAAACATCGATTACCATGAGTAAATATCTTATTCAACTATTCCAATTCTGTTTTTGTAAGTGGCACAGCCCCCTTCGGCTAATCTCTTGGTTACAGGCTTTAAAAGTTCTGAATGTGTAATTCGATTCAACTTTTTTTGTAGTTTTCTTATTTTTATTTTTATAAGCTTGTAATATATCTTGAGCCCGTTTTTCAACTAGTCCATTTTCATTTGCCAACTTTTGCCATTTCTTCATCGACATATTTTATCTTTACAAAACTGATAAAAAGAAATGAAAATTATAAGTTAAGATACTGTTTTTTCAACTCAAAATAATACTAATTATAAACAGACTCATCCAGCAATGCCAGGTAATGTTCTTCGCCTGCTAATTTGTGGATCCAGTAACAGAGGAAAAGCAAGGGTGCGGCTGAAATGACACACAACCTGTAACACTTTGATGGGTTACTACTCTTTGCAAAAAACTGGCATCAAGACAAGTATCAGGGGGATACTATTACTACTATACTATCAGATTTCGAAAATGGAGTTAATCCTAAAGTGGAGTACAACGTGATAGAAACACCAGAAGAAATTGTGAAACTGGATGAGTTACATCCGGAATCACAAAAATTAAATTGTTACATTTGATGACTATGTTTGTGGGAAAAATCAAGACCATATGATAAACTATTTCTCGATGGTCGTCATAGGAATTGTAGTGTGATAAAAAGAAAAGAAAATTTACATAAGGATTTAAGGACTAAAAGGATTTAAACCACCCTCTCCATCCTCTTTTACCGACACGCGCGGACAATACCTGTCCTTACACCTTATGGGACAAATCAGACCAGCTGTACTTTTCTAAGAACGTTACCACCTGCAGAACTAAGCCCACTGAAGACTTTTTCACCGACGTATTTTTAACAAAGTGATGCATATTCCGATGTAGTGTTAATGTATAAAGAATATATTTAAGTGACTTTACTTGGTTTCCGTTGTAATATAACTCGTTAATTGAGTAAGTTACTGCAAAAGAGTTTAATAAACTATCATTATTATTATTATTATTATTATTATTACTATTATTATTTGTCACAGTGTTTTTATAAGGTCCTTAACAATATTTGAGAAAATTATTCCCATTTTTGCATTTGTAAGTGTAAGGAACGCACCGTAAATATTTTAAAAACAGTTTATTCGAAGGCAACTTGACTTTCGTAATAGCCCTTTTCACGGTTACCATTTCTCATTTGCATTACAATGACTTTGAACGTGGATATGAGGCAATTTCGGGCAAGTTTGCACTATTTGCCCGAAATTGCCTCACATTCACGTTCAATTATATTGTAATGCAAATGAGAAAAGTGAACTGTGAAAAGGGCTATTAATTTTTCATTCTCGTGACGATAAGCTTGACCATAACGGTGGTATCTGAAAACGACATATAAAAGCAATAAATACACGGTACAACGAAGAAACTAATAAAGAAACAAAAATATTTAGGAACTCTTACCGAACGGTGAGTAAGGGCCAGTAGATGGCAGAAAACGTAGATGCTAAACACAACTGCAACGCAGAAACTTAATCTGAATACGGTAGACAAATTTGAATTATTTTCCCGCGTAACTGTTCTTTAAATACCCGTTCGCGCAGGAATGGAACTACCGGAAACGTAATTCGTCTTTTACAGTAAGTTTTTCCCAAGAGAGAATAGAATTGCTGATGAAATGGGAATTGATGTCAGTATCTTAGAAAAAGCGACTGATGAACCCTACTCATTTTTATATGTTGATAGACCAAAAACGAGATATTAGTAGTGGTATGCCATTGGAATTATACCTATTTTTGTGGAGGAATCTAGTTAACGTGAGGAGGAATGAAATTAAAACACAATGCGTCGGAAGCTTCTTAATTTATGCTGAAAAACTAAGTCTCGCTGAAACGTCAACTTGCCAAAAAGAAAAAAAAACAATTGTTTTTCAAACATAAAGTACTAGTAATGCCGTGACAGAGGCACGTGCAAATATCCAGATGCGTCAGCGAATTGTCAAAGCAAACGTACTCGTACAGGTGACAGCATGCATGCGTTAGTGCGTCCTGAAATTTTGTTTTAAGCTACAGTACAAGAACTTTGTTTTGAGTGGCAGATTTTTCTATACACACCGTAAGTAGGCGGGACTCACACTTTTATTATAAACAATGATTGACCAAATGCGTCACGACACCATAAATGGGCGTGTTGATGGGTTAACTTCACAGATTGTGAGACTATTGTGTTTCATGTCAAAGAAAATTTTAAAGATTAGTTGCGTTAGCCACGCCTACTTATCATGCTGTTATTGTTGGTTACCGGTTTGAGAAAAGCTGATTGGTTAATGAGCTTTTATTGTCTAAAGCATATAAACGCACGACCTCAACTAAGTGCATCATTCAGGTTTTCAGGCATTTGAACTTTCCTAAGTTTCTCTGACGACAACACAATCATGTCGGTTACATGCACTTAGGTGGAATTTAGCAGCGACCCTTTGTTGACGATAGATGAAGTTGAGCCAGTCCCGCGCAAAAGGCTGGTTAGTCTTGTCGGGCATGTTTTTCATCTAACGTACGCGGCCATGTTAGACAAGCTCATCTTCGACGAGAAAGTGAATCGATGTAATGGCTGTACCATCCAGCATTTAAGTCAAAGACAACACTCACGCCTAATGATGGATAAGGACGATGCGTGGATGTATCAACATAATGACGTGTCAGAGAAAGTTAATCTTGGTGTAGTGGTGAAGATTGCCGATAGCGTGTGCAATGGGATTAACGCTTAGTCACTCGTGGAAAGCGTACCTCACCCGGTTGCCCAAGTTTCGGTGGACCAGTATTTATCTCACGGCGTTGGAACTCAAAGAGAGTGATCAATATATCAAGAGTCGAAGTTTACATGCCCTTTACAATGGCCCCAATTGTTTGAAAGTGAAAGATTTCGCATCCAGTGGTTTTGACGTAGACAAATACCGTGAAGACAAGAACATAAACATTAACTCAGTGGAATGTCCGAAGTGGTTGTCAGGAAAGAAGAGCCAATGGACATTGAATATGTGATAAATGAACTTCAAAACAAGCTATTTAACTAAAGTAATAAAAGTGTTTTTGTAAACTGACTAGTCCATGCAGTGTAAGGATGTCTTCATTACAATTGATAGCCATGGGTATTACTTAGTTCTTGCTTGCAATAAGATTATTTGTTTATTACCTTATAGCAAAATATTAACATTTCCACGCTTGTAATATTTTTACTGGGGAAGAACTTTTCCAGTATACCAGGCCTCAATCTTCACAAGCGATAGTTCTTTTGCGGGGCAGCTTAGATCAACCGAGGAGGAATGGAAGCAATTATCCCACTTTCTTGTTCCCATTCTTACTGAGGTAAGAGAACAGTTATATTAGTGATCAACCTCGAAAGAACAGTCATTAGAGCTTCAGCCTTCGCAGTAGTCACTAATGAGTCGCTGTCCACCATCATCCCCTCTTGGATCAGAAAGAATTTTTAATCGCATTCGTTGCGTAATAGCTTGTTGCGGGGACAAGGTCATGGTACAAAACTCCGTGTTTTGCGATGGAGAAAACTCTCCCCAGGATTTATCTCCACCCAAGTCATCCCGCAAGTTTCGGTGGTTTGGAAGCTGTATACCAAGCAGTCAAAGAGGAAGGGAAGAATAAGATTTCTCGCAAACAGGTCCAAGATTGGTTGAGTCAACAAGACGTCTATACGCTTCATAAGCCTATCCGCAGACATTACAAGAGAAGCAGAGTCATTGTCCCCGGTATAAACGCTCCATTTCAAGCGGATCTCGTGGACGTTCAAACCCTCAGTCGATACAACAAGGAATTCAAATACCTCCTCACTTGCATTGATATATTTAGCAAATATGCTTGGGTTATTCCTTTGAGAACAAAACCGGGTCAGGAGCTTGTCAAGGCCTTTCAAACCATTTTATTATCTGGTAGTAAACCGCTCAAGCTTCAAACGGACCAAGGCAACGAATTTCTGAATCGCGTGCTCCAGAAGTTTCTGCGTGATAACAACATTGACTTTTTCACACCTAACTCGGGACTGAAAGCCTCTGTGGTTAAGAGATTCAATCGTACATTTAAAAATAAGATGTAGGCCAAAAACACCCTCACTTACGTCAATGCCCTACCCAAGTTAGTGTCCTCTTATAATAATACCTACCACCGAGGTATTAAGATGAAACCCAGGCAGGTTAGCAAGGACAACGAAGCGAAATTGTGGGAAATATTATGGGGACAAGATTTAAACGAGCCTGTTCGCTTCAAATTTGCTGTTGGAGATCGTGTAAGGGTCAGCAAAGTCAAGTGACTCTTTGAAAAATCCTATCTTCCTAATTTCACAGAACAAATTTGGCGCGCCAAGTGCCTGTCTATAAACTGAAAGACGATACAGGTGAAATCTTAGACGGAAAATTCTACGAATCGGAACTGCAGAAAATAATCAAGAATGAGGACGTCTACCGTGTTGAAATGATTATACGCAAGAGAAAGCGTAAAGGTGTAACTGAATATTTTGTAAAGGAGAAAGGCTACCCCGACAAATTTAATAGTTGGGTATCAGAAAATAACATTTGAAGATTGTAACTATTGTGTGATGTTAAATAAAGGAGTGATTTTAACTCAATATGATGTGTTTTGGGGTGATGTATAAATAAGATGGGTCTGTGTAGAAATTTCATTTGATCACTGAATACCATGAGAGAAACAGTTTTATCTTCATCTCCCCAGTAACAGTAGCCTTGATAAATTTCCCAATAACACGGTTTCCGAGTACGGGCAGGATTAACCGCAGACCATCAATTTGACGGGGGAATGGGAAGTGGCTTTCGCCGAAATCCGTTATCCACATAGCTGGAATAATGTGCAAGGAAATTTGCAGAATCATGATTTTTCTTGAGTATGGGATACCCTGGTCATTCCACCCGGCCATTATTCGTCCTCTGAAGATGTCATTGCTAAATTGAACGAGTCGAAGGAAAAAGACAAGCGTGTACAAGACCGTCTCAAAGATGATGTGTCATTTTCCTACAATGTTCTCAGTAGAAAGGTGACTGTTCATCTACAGAACAACGCAGAAGTCAATCTGGCACATATTGGGTACATGCTGGGATTTTCTTTAGGCAAAGTCATTTCAGAAACCACTACGGAAAGAATTTGAAGGAATCCCTAAAAGAGCGCGGAGAACAAACTCTAGGACTAAATTCCCAGAATTCCTCGCAGTCAGGTGCTGGTCGAAAAGGTACAAAAAAGAAAGTGCAGCCAAGAAATAACAGTTCGCCTCCAGGTAAGAATGCGAAAACAACTCCGCAGCAGAAGAAGACAAATTTTCAAAATAAATCCGAATAAGAATGGCTTTTGTTCATCACGAGTCTCAAGAGTGCACAAAATCAGAACTCGACCTTTTTAGCATTCCAGATACTCAAACCTCTATTTCCAAGAGACAATGGATCGAGTATCACCCCCTCAGTAACATCACTGACAGTGGTCCTATAGAATTTAATGCTTCGGGAACTGGAAAAGAGTATCTAGATTTAGCACGAAACCCAGCTGTTTATCAAAGCCAAGGTCATCAAAGCAAACGGTACTGCTTTGGATCCCAACACAGAATTGGGTCCCGTGAATCTGTTTCTCCATTCCTTGTTTTCACAAGTGGATGTGTCCTTGAACGAACGACTGATCTCACCTTCCATCAATACTTAGCCTTATCGCGCCATAATTGAAACTTTGCTGAACTTCTGAGAAGAAGCCAAAACAAGCTAAGTCCACTGTCCATGGCTTTGTTTTACAAAGACACGCCTGGCAAGCTGGATGTGGTGAACCCAATGGAAGATTCCGAGGCAAACATGGGCTTAAAAGCGCGCTACGAGTTCACGAAACAGTGTCACTGTAGATATGATGGGACCGACCTTTTCTTTCAAGACCGTTAAATACTGAACGGAGTCAATCTAAGAATCAAGGTGAACAGAGAACTAAAATTCTTTCTGTTTGGTTTCATCAACCGCAGCTCCCGAATTCAAAGTCGTTAACACAGAAGCCATCCTCTATGTTCTCAAAGTAAAAGTGGCCTCGTCTATTATTCTAGGGCATGTAGCAGCGTTAAAGCAAACGACCGCTAAGTATCCAATTCGTCCAGTCGACTGTAAAGTGCTCTCCCTCCCACACGGATTTAGCAATTTTTCTCAGATAACCTTCTCTTGGGTAACATTCCTAAGCGTATAGTACTCGTGTTGGTGGATACTTACGCATCCAGTCCCTTTAACTTTAAGCACCACAACCTAACTCAAGCGGGAGTATACGTGGATGGGGAACAGATTCTTCCAAAAACCCCTGTTTCTTAAATTTGACAAGGCTGGTGGTCAGAATTTCATTGCTGGATTTCAAAGTCTGTTTTCCGGAAGTGGAAAACTTTCTCAGGACGTAGGCAACCAAATTAGTAGAAGCGATTATGGTGCTGGGTATACAGCTCTCTGTTTTGACTTGTCCCCAGACCACTGCTTGGTTGATCACTTTGAGCTTCTAAAACAAGGCAACCTTTGCGTGGAGCTTCATTTTGCCCGAGCACTGGCCAACACAGTCAACCTTATCATCTACGCTGAATTTGAAAACGTGATTGAGATTGACACGAACCGAAATGTGTTGAGCTACTACAATAATTAGAAGGGACACAGTTGAACTGACGCTGATTTTGAGAACGGACAGATATACCCGAGGCGTGTTTCAAGGCGTCTATCCCTTGTACAAGCTTCCTAGATGTGATTCGTCATAACCGGCCCTCCCCATTGCCAATGTGGATACAAGTGACAAGTCTGGATCGCGCTGGATTGCGTTTTACTTCACAAAGAACCACGAGGGAGAATTTTTCGATTCTTATGCATAACCTCCTGGCAGTTATACTGGAACCTTTACAAGTGATTTAAAGAACAATTCTACTAGCTGGACATTTAATTCTGTAACATTGCAAAGCGTAGACTCTAAAGTATTTGGTCACTACTGTTTGTATTTTTCGCTATCTCCCTGTCGTCATGCAAGTATGAGTACCATTGTACGTCGTTTTTCTACTAATAAACGAAGAAATGGTTTCTTGTAAAACGGTTTATCGAAAAACATTTCCCTCTAAGTCTCCCAAAATAACATACCCATGTAAATAAACAAGGAGCCAAAGCACGGCACATAGTTCAGTTAACACACTATGTCTTTTCCTTTTAGAATGTTATTTATTGAGTGATCAAAGTAAAATATGTGATTCCGCTGAAAAATGTCTCTTGTCGTGATTTATAACCGTAACCATCGAACAGCATGATGGCGTGGGCCTGCTGCTCTCCACCTTTGCTTTTCAGGGGGAAACGGGTAGGAAGTGGGGAAGGAAGCCAACGCGCGGGACTTGAGGGTGTTTCTTCTCTGAGTCTTGTTTTAAAATCCCGTATGGTGCTCTGCCTCTGTGGATGGCGGATTAGGTTCTCCGGTACGTTCATTCGGGCTAAGCCTCTCGCAAACACCGACCAACCAACAGGCTGAAATCCTTTCCGATGACGTACTATATCGTTGACTAAATCCACCACGTGAGATCCGGAATTGGTTTGTTTTCATACATCAGTTCCCCTTTATCGTTCCAATGTGACACATTTCGATTTTCTTTTATTTTATCCAACAGTCGTCTTGCGTCCGTCTTGAACATTTTGGGTAGACACTTTTCGTGACTTCTTGCTCGACCGCTGTCGGGATAGATTTTTCAGGGGCGAGTTCCTCTGCACGTTCGTCACTCTCCTCTAGCTTGGGAAATGTTCCCTCCGTGCTTGACTAATATTTGCTTTTTCTTGCTAACTGGAGTACTTTTTTCAGTCAGAGCAATCTAGGATTTCTTGTGGGCTAAAAGTTTTTTCTTGGCAGGTTGACTAACAAGTACTGTCTCTTTCAGCACGTTCAGAACACACTAACAAATGGTTCTCACCAAACTGCCGTCGGCTACTTTTAAAATCGCTCTACGTTGAGCTGGAGTACACTCTGCTAAGAGCAGAAACTGCTTAACTGATTGATCTTATGGTGCGGCCTTTTTTATACATTTCTGACGTAGGCATACTGGGTGTCTCGGGGGAAAATATTGGTCTTCAACCGGAAGTCAGAAGTCGTTTCTGGTTTAAGGTCGCACAGCAAATAGCCGTAAAATCGTTCTTTGAATCTTGGAATACCTCTTGCATGTATTTGCAATGACCAGGAAAAATTTGTTTTGCTTAATGAATCACTTGGCTGCTATCTCTGGGAGATTTGAATAAAACCAAATAGTGGCAGTTTAAGCTCACGTCCATTAGTTTTTTCCGCGTGAAAGATGTTTTGTAATATAAATATCACATTCAAGTTACGGTGATGACTTTCCTTTCGTAAATAAATCGGTTAGTCTCGGTTATTTTTCAATACTTTTCTAATAAATGGTTTTGCTCTTTTTAGGAATATTTTGGGACCAATAGAATTTACTCCTTTGATTTCATACTGGTTTGGAAAACCTTTTAATGCAGAGGATCTTTCTTTAATTTCAATAACCTCTTTAATTTTTTCCTAGTTTTTGTTTAATAGATTCTTTTTCTACATCATTTTACTTAGTTTTTTTTTTTAATATTTTTTTTCAATTTGACAATTTTTTAACATTATATTCTCTAGGTGTTAAAAATTCTTTACCAAATTTATTTTTTATTAAATTTTCTATCAATTGTGGTTTCCTTATTTTCCAAAAACCACTTGGTTTATTATCTTTAGCAAGCTTTTGTAATTCAGATACTTTCATTTTATTAAAAGCAGTGGCTTTTTTTTGCCATTTTTATATTTTTGTCAACCGTCCCCCCAAGGCTACCTCTACTCAAAGAGAAGGACGATTATAATGACCTCTTTAGCATTTCAGTTCACTCAGTCAAATCAAGTTCGTTGAGGACGGTCAGTCTTTTAAAACGAATCGAGTAACCTTTTATTTCTCGATTGGCAGCTGAGGGAGAGATCTGTTCCGTGGATCTAGCGTTGATAGCAGACAAAACGAGAAGCGTTGGCGAAGATAACTTCGAGGTTATGAAGGGATTCCTTGTTGAGATAACCAACTCGTTGGACATCTCTCCTGGCACTACCCACGAAGCCGTGATTACATATGCCAATGTGTCTCAAGTGTTAAACACATTGGGTGACAGCAAATATCACAGTAATAAAGCCATGCATATGCTCATCGCCAACATTGACAACAAGTTGAGCAGTCCAACCAGAACAGACAGGGCTTTGGAAGCGGCTAAAGATTACCTTTTTACCAAGGAGGGAGGGGACAGGCCAAACTTTCCAAACTCGCTGGTTCTATTCACAGACGGAAAAACAAATCCTGCATCCAAGCCTTACAGTCAGATCATACCTCTTGTAAAGGTAAGAATTGGTAGTCCTGTTGCCAAGACCTCACCCATCCTTACCAAAGGTGCTAAGCCCAGTGTTGTACTCAACACATCCGCCCTGCACTTTCTGGGTTTGCATGGGTGGCTTTCACCAATGAAAAGCCACTAATTCTCACCAGTGTACCATTGGAACATAACGATGAAAAACGTTAAAGGAAGTAGTTTTCACGTTCAATCCGAATCCTTGCTAAAGCTGTTCGCGAATGAGTAAAGCCTCGCAAATTTAGTTTCACTTAAAAGTGCTGTAGAATTCACACGTTTTTGTTTGATAGTTTCAGTCCTATCTTCGAATTCTCTTTATCTATCTTCTAGCAGTCTTACTGAGACTTTCCTTACATTTTGCTTTTCATTCAGCTGGTAAAATGTTTCATTCGCATCAGGAAAATTAAAAGAATAAACACTCATCAAGAGGGTGGGAAGAGGGGACGAGGTGTTTGGTAATCGCAGGATAACACCTACAAGAAATTAAATGTAAAGAAGATCATCGCAGTTATAGACGCAACTTTTGCAGTTGTGAAAGGAAAGCCCGAAAAAAATTCAGGCTTGTACAGGATTCCGACCCTTGACCTCTGCCATATATATTCATCATTTTATTTAAGCATAAAGCTTGTGGGGTCGCGTATAATAAAATTTACAGGAAAAAATAAGAGTACATTTTCCTATACAGTTTAACACATTGCTAATTAAAGATAGATAAACAACAAAAAATTAAGACAAATATAGATCATACTCCATAGTCACTCCCTATTCGAACTTCTTAAAGTTAAATAACTTAAAAGTCAGTTTTCGCCACGTGTCTTACAGTGCGACTTCTCGGACCGGGTCACTTGGAAGAAAATTGACCAATCACAGCCTTAATTGAGAACAAAAGAACCCAACATTTTTTCATAAGCTGACCAATAGCGTTGAGGGATCTGGACAATACATCTCCAAATAAATTTGGAACCGTCTAATTCTGCGGACCTCTCCGGAAATAGTCTAATTTTTTCATTGGTGAAGCTTCAATGGTGATTTTTGAACGTTTTCAAACGGTGCAGTGATCTCGCGGATTGTTTGTACGCGCTACGTAAGCTACAAGCTTACGGTAAATGTAAATGTTTCCAAAATGGCTTTTGCCCAGAAAATGCAAGTAAGACTGAATCGAGAGGGCGGCATATACAACAATAGTCGGCAAACATTCGTAGCTATTACGAGATTACGTTTCAGACCTGCACCACGCTGAAATGGAACTAAAAGCTCCCATACGGGATTTGGATTTCCTTGCAGTATTGAGACCGCGGCTGCGAATTGAAAGGGCTGCAGAAGCCAAAATCGATACAAGGAGATTTGGGAACCTCTGTTTATTATTGAACGATTAAACCAGGCAAATGTCGATATTTATCATTAGATCTGTGTTTGTTTATATTATACTCGCTGCTTTGAGCGAACGCTTCTCAGAATTGAGCAAGTTTGTTGCGTTACCGAGTTTCTTTTCGAAAAATGTTTCTTCTACAAACATACTCAAGCACTAGCTGTACTGAAGCAAAAGTATTGTTTAAGGTTTGTTTATGGGCAAAAATGTTGTTATTAATTGCGAATTCGACCTATAAATGTTCTGCTCAAAATTTAGGAAAGAAAGTAACCAATCGCAGACGAGGCAGTTTCTCGAGAGGTCATGATCAGAGATCACGGTTTCAAATTTTTTCGAACATGTATTGTATGGATGCTTCAACGTTATTGGTTGTTTACGAAAATACTTTGCTATCTTTAATTCTCAATTAGCGTTGTGATTGGTCAATTTTCTTCCAAGTGGCCCGTTCCGAGTAGCCGCACTCTAAAAACATCTTGGCATTGCTCGTAGTAAAGTTAAAAAGTGTCTTGTGTTTTCGTGAGAGAATGTTCCATGAGGTTGTGCCTCTGTACGCAACAGAGTTCCGCATAGCTTTAGTTTTAAAGGGCGGAACGTTAAGCTGGTTACTGGCGCGCAGAGGATAATTGGTCCCGCGACTTTCGACAAGGCTCTTCAAGCAGGGCGGTGTCAAATCGGATTTTATTTCAAAAATCAACATGAGTAATGACAATTTATAGCTATGGAAAAGACTGTTCCAATCGGATTTGAAAAGAGCTGTTTCAGAGCACATATCCTTAGGCAAGCTGTGAATAATCCTTGCCGCTCTTCAATGAAGTCTTTCAAGTGAAAGGAATGAATCGTGACAGTTGGAACCACCCCAAACCATTAGGGAGTAAGTTAAAAATGGTAGGATCACTCGGAATATGAAACTGTCAACAGGTCCTTTGGTGAAAATCTTGAAGTTTTAAGAACGACTTTCCGTAAACATCGAGCATTCGGCGGCAGAAGTTGAAAAATCGATTTCGTTCATTTTTTTGCACATAAATAGGTATTGGTAAAACTAGAAACCTGATGTGGTTCGTTTTCGCCAGAAGCTTTAAATTTTTGAAAAAAAACGAGGAATCAATTCTCGGGTTCGGGAGGTCAAAATCACAGGAAATTAATCTTGAAAACTGATCAGTACTATAAACTCGCATCGCGCTGGTAAACTAAAGCGCAGAGAAAAAGATAGACACTTTCTCTCGACAGAACAAGTCTTTTTCATTAACTAGACAGTTATGAAACAGCAGTAGCGAAATGTAATGAGCAGAAACAATTCCAAACTAAAAGGCACTGGTTCTGATGATCACGTAGAAACCGATTTGGAAGCTAACTTCTATGAAATAATTTAACATGTGCCATAACTCCAAATGGTCTCAATGCTCGTTCACTAGGCAGCACAAACATTGAACTAAACCATACCTTGAAACTGGCTTGGGTTATCCTTGCTGCTGTCTTTGGGACAACTTTGAACTTGGCGAATTTTGACAAAAAGTGGTTAATGAAGTTGCTTTGTGGCATCCCAAAAACACCGAAATTTCCGTGTTGAGCTACACAGTCTCTTGATGCTTGTTGATGGCCTTGAACTATAATGTTCGGTTGATCTCAAAAAGGTAGAAGGGAAGAAAAAAAGTTGAACGATATTGGCGTTATCGTTGTAAGTTCTCTGTGCTTACCGCGACAATACATGACATCGAATATACATAATTACGTGACATTAAATATCCAAATATGGTCAAACAACTGAGTCACGGTATTTGGGAACGCAATGCAAACAAATGTACAAAGAAAATTTGCACCCGAAGGAAGAGAAGTTTGGAAACGTTAAAATCGCTCATTTCTGGCTTTTTCTTCCTCCTTTTGAAACACAAAAGAATTTTAAAGCTGGAAGTCAACAAGAATGAAGTAGATCGAGCCCGTCTGGTTAAAGAAGCAAACTTTCCAGTGTTTTTGTGTACGGCAAAATTCAACTTCACCAACCCCCATTTGTTCAAACTTTGGTGAGTTAGACGTTGTCCCAAACAAAGAAGCATGAATAATCCAAGCCTGTTTCAAGGTATGGTTTAGTTCAATGTTTCCACTGTGTATTGAACGAGGATTAAGACCATTTGGAGTTGTGGCACATATTACATTATTTCACAGAAGTTAGCTTCCAAATCGGTTTCTACGTGATCATCAGAACCTGCCTTTTAGTTTGGAATTGTTTGTACTCATTACATTTCGCTGCTGCTGTTTCATAACTGTCTAGTTAATGAAAAAGACTTGTTCTGTCAAGAGAAAGTGTCTATCTTTTTCTCCGCGCTTTAGTTTATCAGCGCGATGCGAGTTTATAGTACTGATTTTCAAGATTAATTTCCTGTGATTTTGACCTCCCGAGCCCGAAAATCGCTTTCCTCGTTTTTTCGAAAATAGAGCGCTTCTGGCGAAAACGAAGCACATCAGGGCTGAAGATGCTGAATATTGAGTCTATGATCACTGCAAGACGTGTCATTTGTTTAATGAAATACCTAGAAGACTACCCGAGTACTTGGAAATCGATTTCAAATAGTTGTATTTTACCTGTTGGTGGGAGTCTAGTACTGCATTGCAACTTTGACACTGTCAAATTAAAAACTCAGTTCCCAAAATGTTATGATGCATGGTCAGGTTTAAATAGCAGTACGCCTGTCACTTTCAATGATATTATGAACGAGATCATTTGGAATAATAAGTTTATATGCATCGACAAAAAGTCTGTCTATAGAAATGATCTAGTTAACTTAGGAATCGTAAAGGTGGGTGACCTTATAACTGATAACAACCTTTTCTTGCTCGAAGATCCTTATGTGCCGATCTCCCTGAACAACCGGTTTCTTTATTATGGGAGTCATTCACTCTCTTCCATCGAACTGGAAAACGATTATTAGACCTTCTGTCTGTGAAAATGAAATAAGACCCATCCCTTGCACACCATACATTTAACTAAATTGTGGCTCTGTCACCATCTCTGATGTCACCTCTAAACAGATGTACGACTCTGTTTTGATCAAAAAACAAACTCCTCCGACAGCTCAGCAAAAAATAACAGACAAGTACTCAGACGCATTTATTAATTGGGAAAAGGTTTACTCTCTCCCTTTCCGTACTACACTTGATTCCAAACTGAAAGAATTTGAATACAAAATTCTTAACAACATTGTCTTTACAAATGATAAATTGTTTTGCTTCGGCCTTTCGCAGTCTCCTAATTGTTCGTTTTGCAATGAAGAACCAGAATCCATCGAACATTTACTCTCCCGTTGTAAAGTGTCTTCTGAATTTTGGAAAGACGTCTTGTCCTGGCTTAAAGATAATAACATCATTATAGAATGAGATAGGTTTGTTTTTAGGGAATTTTGGAAAAACGGAAGATTTCTTTATAATTAATCACATTCTGTTACTAGGTAAATATTACATTTATGTAAGGAAATGCCACGGAAGTTTACCCTCGTTGAGAGGTTTTATTGCCAGGATAAGACGTTTTTATAACATCGAACTCCATATTGCGAGGGAGAGGAATAAACTCACTACTCATTTTAAAAAATGGGAAAACTTGGTAGCTCAGTGTTAAGAACACCCAGTAGAAAATAACCTTGTTATATCTAGTTGGTCTTTTTCATTTTATTTAACAACTATTTGTCTCGTATTTAACTTCTATGTATCTATGTGAGTACTCCAAGTGATTTGTAAAACTACTTTCAATAAAAAAAGGTCATTGTAAACTATATACTGTAAGTGGTGTATTGTAAATAACTTGTTGTAAGTAATTTATCGTAAGTACTGTAAGTAAACGTGTATCGTAAGTTATCGTAAGTTATGTATTCTAAGTACTGTAACATGTTGTTGCAAAAAAAAATAATAATAAACAAATTACAAAAAAGGTTTCCAGCTTTACCAATACCTTATTATATGCAAAATATGAAAGAAATCGATTTTTTAACTTCTGCCGCGAAATTATATTAAGATTTTACTTGATTTTTAATGAAAGTCGCTCTTAAGAAGATTCATTTTATTAACGAAACTTTCCTTAACGTCGCAATTGTGTCGTGACCAATCAAGTTTTGAGTCAATTGTTACTCCCAAACGTCTGCTCTTATTGCCCCAGTTAATGGGTTCACCGCCGTAAGCTCACGAGCGGTAAAGGACCAATTGTAGGCTGTCTGGACAGGATCATAACTTCGCATTTCTGTGGGTGGGGTGTAAGACAATTCACAGTGCACCATGCACCACTTGTTCAAATCATTCACAGGCACTCAAAAACAAGTTATTACTCTTTGAGGAGAAGAGTTAGTGACAGTTGGCTTGCAAATCCCGAAACCAGTGACTTCTGGTTGATAAGAACATGCGTGTTGTTGTTTTACTATTTCTACTTATTTTTTTGTTTAATTCTTGACCATAAAGAAAAAAAAAACGGTTTCTCGGATAACTGGCCGCAACACCAATGGGAAATAAAAAGTGTTTGTCAGTTTATCGCTTCTTTGGAATTATTGGAAAACACTGTTATGAAAATGGAAAATGTCATGTTATTGTACCTAACAGTATAAAATCTTTCGGTTTCAAGGTAAGCGACTCTTTCCCTACAAAGAAAAACCCTCCAAAGTCACCGCTTTGCAATGATATCACAATCTTGTGCCACCATTGAAAGATGACGTGTCTTCAATCATCATTCTTATTTTTTATATTTTACAGCAAAAGAAGGTTCATATCACTGTTGTTGAAATTGGAGATAAAGTCCTTGGACATGAAGATGAACTAGCGGAAATTGGGGGAGAAAATGTCCACTTTGCGAAAGATTTTGGTGATTTATCAGATCTCTATAAGATATTACTGGACGAAATCTGCAGTAAGTTGGTAACGTACACACACACCTTTTAACTTGAGGCAATCAAGCTAATTGTCCTGTAGCATTGAGCCCTCCTAAGCTACCAGGGCCCGAGGCTATGTAGAGAAAAAGAGAACTGCCTTAGACACGTTTACACGGCAAGAACTTACCTCAGTTCGGAGAAGGAAGGGTAGAGGCGGATCACGGACACACGGACATTTTTAATGTCCAAGCAAAAAGCCAGTAACAGTTTGAGATGACATGTAATTCACGGAATTTAATGTTGCTATAGCAACCATATTTTGAGCGTCAGGTTTTTCTAATTTTTTCATATTTCCTGTTTTAATTAAAAAAGGTTGATTTTATTCAGTCAACTTTGCTTTTGTTATCATTTTATTGATCTTTTATTGGTTTTAATTACTTCCGGCCAATTTTGGTAGTTTCCCGACGTTTTGCGGATCCAAGATGGCCGCCGCTTGGAAATCTTGACGTTCTTCCCACGTCAAATGGCGTCATGGACTCATGTTGTGGACCTCAAAAAAATCATATCTGCACGCACAACATAACTGACATGGCTTCAATATTTTCAGAGAAACGGTGGGGGTGGCATCCACTCTCACCCCTTTTCCTGACTGACCAATGAAATCCCGGTCTGTTGAGGGTTTAGAGCTGTATGAGCATTCGCAACCAATTTCCCAGATGGTTATTGAAGATCTCACTCAAGCCTGTGTGAAGGGGATAGGAAGAAAAGATTGAACAAATCAGCCATCTTTGTATTCGTGCGTTTATGCATTTCTTTGTGTTGTTGTTGTTGTTATTGTTGTCGTCGTCGTCGTTTTCTGACACCGTTATTACTGCACGATACAAGCTTTATCTAAGATGCATTGAGAGGCACGTGTATAAAGGGTTTCAATACAACAGATGACTGTTTTCAGCCCAAGTTTGGTTTTTGAATGTAATGTTGTATGCACTGTTTTAAAAACACCCTGGTCGTCTGTGTTGTTACTCAGGTGTTGATGGAGGATTCTCCGACTGGGGTCCATACTCTGCCTGCAGTGTGACGTGTGGTGATGGAATTCAACAACGAACCAGAAGCTGCAATAACCCTCCGCCCCAGGGGCAACATGGAAAAGACTGTGAGGGGCTGACAATTGAGAAAAAGGCTTGTAAGGCTGGATTATGCCCTCTGTAAAACACGGCAAATCAAGGGTAAGAAAATCTCGGGTTTTTTGTCCTCTCGGATAGTGTATGTTTTTGGTTTGACAGAGTATCGCGATCTTGTGAAAGTATTTTTATCTATAATTCTTTCTATGAAAATAATTGAAAGATTAAATAGAATTGTAATCGTGGATTTTTTGTGATACCGTTTCTTCTCAATTAAACGCCGGGGTGTTTATTTAAAACTAGACCTCGTAGACCCGGCGTTTATCAAAATGGGAAACTTTTGTCATTTTTTAAAACTTCATTTTTGGTCTTTTAAAAACACGTAATAAAATAACAACACAATACAGCACAATATATGTAAAACAGGAATAAAACGTCACCAATTTTGTTCAAGTCGATAAAAGGCACAGGGCCGATACCGTTTCTTCTCAATTAAACGCCGGGGTGTTTATTTAAAACTAGACCTCGTAGACCCGGCGTTTATCAAAATGGGAAACTTTTGTCATTTTTTAAAACTTCATTTTTGGTCTTTTAAAAACACGTAATAAAATAACAACACAATACAGCACAATATATGTAAAACAGGAATAAAACGTCACCAATTTTGTTCAAGTCGATAAAAGGCACAGGGCCGAAGAATTGTGTCCTCAGTAGCGTGTAGAGCATATTACGTAAAACTCCCTTACTTGGCATGAGAGCAATAAATTGAGTACAAGTACTGCAGTGGTTCCTGAACTTTTTTAAAGTTGCTAGAACTAAGTTTTGATAAGAATCAGTAACATAAAGGTTCAGTTTCAAATGAACGCCGGACCTCAAGTACACGCTGGTGCCTCGAATGAACGCTGAGGGCATTTTGTTTTAAGTTTCACTATGTTGACCCGGCGTTTATTGTAGGCCCGGAGTTTAATCGAGAAAGTACGGGATACATGAACGCTTAAGGGAGTGCAAAAATATCCAATTTCAGACAAATTCTAAAGTAGAGGTCCCTTATGCAATATTTAAGGAAAAACGTATTTTTAAATGAAACACGATAAAACTATCCTCACGCCACTTGTCAAACTAATTTTGTTTGCTTTTTTGTTTTGTTTTGTTTGTTTGCTTTTTTGTTAGGTCTAAAAGGCCTGCCCTTATGAGAACCCAGCCGAAATATGAAGAATTAACTTAATTATTAGTAACTAAAGCAAACTTTAAAACTTATTTGACAACTTCATTATATATGCTTATTATGCAAGGTTGCTTAAAAAATATACAACATTTATTTAAAATATTGAGTACTGGAAGCAAGTGGATTTGAAGTAAACCGTAAAATACTGGGTACCCGTTGTTTTCTCTTGTTGCCTTGGCGCTTATTAACCAAAGTTCCAAAGGAGCAGTCAGTTGAATGTGCCACTATTTTGAGGTCCCTGTTTGGCCCCGTGTTTGGTATCTACCAAGTCAACGTTAAAGCTGGCCAGTTGGAGTAGTGTAGATCATATGCTACAATGACGAGAGGGTCTTTTACAAAATCCAGTTACGTGACAATCGTAGATAAAAGTCTTGTCTTAGAGCAAACTTGGTGTCAGAATTCAAATAAAAGTGTTATCGGGAGGGGGGATGTTATGAAAACAAACGCAGATCTGCGGTTTTGTTGTTGTTGTTGTTGTTGTTGTTTGTTTTTTTTGGTTTTTTTTTTACCGTTTCGGATGGCAAGGTTCAGTTAACAAATCGGCTCAATTTTTTCATGGTTTATTTCTATTTACCAAATAGAACATGCGAGAAAAATAAGACATCCCGTCTTTTATACACACTCGACGCACTTAAAATAACTTTATTACGATGTAAACCTGTTAGATCGCGGTAGCCCGGTGTATATTTGGCTCTTCGAGCCTCTTCAGCCGTCCGCCATATAAAATTGTTTAATTGTTCATGAACAATCCTGTTTCAGAGGAGGACAAGTTCTCCGCCGTGAAGAAAACAAAGATGAAGTCCTCGAAGGCAGATTTCGAAACTTGACAACTGAGTATTCTTTTGAACTTTTTCTTTCCATTTATAGATATTAGATATTTTTGTCATGTTTAAAACTGCAATTCTGTCGAAATATCGTTTTGCTAAATAAGCTTAAGCCTTTATAGAAAACTCTTTTTCAAAACCTACGATGAGCATGCAATTTCCCGCCAAGAAAAACGCTGGTTGCTCAAAAGCACCGCGCGATTTCCTGCCAAGAAAAGATGGCATTCTCCACCCCCGTCGGGTTGCCTTCGGACTCCCCTACTCCTCCCCCAAAGTCTGCACGGGCGGAAGGATGTACGCTGACGTCAGAACCAAAATTTCTGGGATCCATAGGTTACTAAAGTCCTAACTTATGGTGCACCGCTCTGCGGCCTTCGGCCGTAAAGAAGCTCCTCTATAAATGCAGGTTTGAGGTCTAGAAAAACTGCAAGTGGACGCATTAGCGGAACGCGAGTGCGTTCAGCAGTTTTTCTAGCCTTCAAAAGTGCGTTATTATCTTCGAAAACTTTGGAACGCTATCTTCTATTTGGTTTAGACCCACTTTCTTAGTCAAATTCTATTTAAGTGGGTCTGTTAGGTAGAAAATGTGAGCCGGTGTCATCCTTTCAGTTAAACTCAACCTTTAAGGACGTTCGCGCCAATTGTTTCTGCGCATCCTTAATGCGCACGCAATTCACTTCGTGATGTCATGCCACGTCATGCATTGAGCGCGCGCGCTGTTGAAGAAATGTGGAGATATATAGCGCTAGTGGGTACTTTAATATCTATACACGGGTTTAACTCTCTTAAATGTTCGGTGACCCCATATTTTCTTTTGATAGTTCACTTTCTTTGTCGATTATCTACGTTTTGTGAAAAATTAAAGAAAATCTGTATTGTAGAAGTTTAATTTTTTTTCAACTTTTCTGCCCTCGCATCATCGAATTCTACTATTATCGAAGCTGCACGGTGTTCGTTTAAGTCGATCTTAGAGGTTGAATTTAACTAAAAGGATGACACCGGTTCAAATTATTTACTTAACAGACCCACTTAAGTAAAATTTGACTAAGAAAGTGGGTCTACAGTGAATCATTTTTAATATTTTTCAACTAACGAGCACTGAGGCCATGTCGAGTTACGAGGGCCGATTTGTCAAAATTGGGGTAGTTTTTGACGCGCTTTATTTCGAAAACGAAGTCGGTGACCCCCCAATTTTTTTCCATTTCTGACATAGGTAACTCATTATCTGACTGTAGCCAAAGTATGAAAAAAATCTGTATTGTAGAAGTTTTTCGCGCGAACGTCCTTAAGATGGACTTTTGCCAACACCGCGCAACTAAAATAATTTGATGATGCGCGGGCAGAAAAGTTGAAAACAATAAAACTTCCACAATTCAGATTTTCTTCAATTTTCATAAAAGGTAGATAATCAACAAAGAAAGTGATCAATTAAAAAAAAATCTGGGGTCACTGAACACTTCAGGAAGTTAACCCGTGCATAGTTTTTAACATGCCCACCAGGGCTATATATCTCTACATTTCTTAACAGCGCGCGCGTTCAGTGCATAACGTGGCATGACATTTTCATGTGATTTGCGTGCGCCGTAAGGATGTGCAGAAACAATAAGCGCAAATGTCCTTAAGGACGTTTCCGCCAATTGTTTATGCGCATCCTTACTGTGCACGCAATTTATGTCGCAGAGTCGCGCCACGTCTTGCATCGAGCACGCGTGCTGCAATCTTGTTCCCAGAGCCCGCGCGCATTTACGGTCAGCGGGATCGAAATGCCACGGACTCTGGGATAATCAAAAACCGGATGCCACTTCTTAGGCTTCCGGTTTTTTAAAGCGCATGCTCGGCAGTTTACGAACTGAGTGATCCCAGAGGTCTTGCATCCTTGGTGCTGACCAAAAGGAATGCAGCCTCTGCGAACGAGATTGCGCGGGCTGAGGAAGAAGTACAGTCAAATGCAGCGGTGGTGGGGATTGTAATATTTATAAACCCCATACTTTTTTTCGATAGATCATTTCCCTTTCTGGCTCATCGCAAAAAATTTCTAAACTTGAGAAGTTTTAATTATCGTTCTATTTCTACTCAAATAAGATCGAATGCGAGTTTGCATGACTTCCAATTATTCTTTTGTGGGGCTAATTCTACCTGAAGGAATGACATCAGCTGAAGTAGCTTGCTAGGCAATCAAATTACTGGTCACTTGGTTACTCATTTCCAGTTTAAAATTTTCGGTGATTTCCGGTACGATCAGGCAGGAAATGTGTTGTTGCAGTCAGCGAAACAAGATGGACGGTAGTATTTTTCAGGTGTCACTTCTGGATTTATCTTTATTCTTTTACCGCCCACTGCCGTTTCCTAAGTCAGCAACGCAACATAATGGAGCTCTTCAGGTTTTTAGCTCACGAGATCACCGCCTGGAAGCGAACGAAAGAAGACGACGGAAGCCGTCACAAAACCATTAAATTTGCAGCCGGTTGGCTTTTGAAATACAGTCGTAGAAGTAAAGCTGGGTAACTATTTTAATTTTCATCATGATGTTTGTCCATTTTCGATTGTGAAAAGGGCGAAGACGTCAAAATGTTTACGCTCGCTGTCGCACTTGGTCACACTGCAGTTGTTGCCGAATAACAGATTTCTCCAAAATTGTTGCAACTGTATCTCTTCGCATGTTAGAGATTCCATAAATATTATCTACTAGTTTATGGACACTATCCTAGTGCTCTTTAGAAAAATGCCAAAGATTGTCAGGGTAAGTCCGAATTTTGGGAAACTTTTGTTTTTGTGTTACCACTTGACCCGCTTCTTGCCGATACCGTTAACTTTGGCCACTTTGCGACTCTGTCGTTTCAACAAGTCTTGATAATTGGAACTTTTTCCACCATATTTGTAAAGTAATATGATGTATGTATTACTGGTATAAAAGTTAGATTCTTCGGATAAATGTGCGGTCGGCAGCAGACATCCCAAAATTGGCTAATTTCTACTCGACGAAAGGGAGATTTTGAAGTCTCCGGGTGTCAACAACATTTGCCTCAAAACCTCGGGTCTTCGGAAGATAACCAACAAACGAAATGTATTTTCATTAATCCTAATCCTATACCAACCTTGTCTCGCACAGAAAGTTTGAAGGAAATCGAAAATTTGATTAAAATTGAGTGGTCGAAAATTACGCGGACAGCCACTTAAGTAAATTTTTGTTTTAAAGAAGTGTTTCAAAAAGATTACTGCGAATATTTTTTGAACGAAGCCGTGACTGAGGTTGATAAAATTACATAGAAGTCTCAGGTGTCGATGTTTGCCCAGAAATGAGTAACCAAGTGACCAGTAATCAATTGCCTTGCAAACTACTTCAGAAGTGTTGCATAGAATGTGTTTCAAAAGATCCTGCTGCGAACAATTTTTTAACGAAGCCGTGACTGAGGTCAAGCCTCAGGCGTCGATGTTCGACTGCGGAAGCAGAAAGTTCAAGAAGATTAGGGGCCGGTCAATAAGTATGGGGGAGGGGATGGGCCGGAACATTTGGAAAAGTGGTGGTCCAAAAATGCACAATCCACCCCCTTACTTGGGCATAAATTCTGATAACCCACCCCAAAGTATTGGCTGAAAATAAGTGGATTTCACATGTGAAATATGCACACGTAATAATACTGTATGATAATCGTACAAAATAATTTATAATTACAGCTGTAGTGGTTACTATATTAAAATGACCACTTAAATACTACACAGCGTGCTGAGAAAAGAGTTCATTTTTAACACAAAATATTGTATCGATAGGTTTTCGGTAACATTTTAAAGTACCAGAGTAATAGGTAAACAAACACATGTGCGAACATGAGTGCGGAAGGCAAGGACTTCTGGGGGGGGGGGGTGAGACAGGGAGGAAGGTCCCCAGGAAAATTTTTGCAATTGGACGCCCTGAAACGCCATTTCCTGCGTTCCCTGGGCCAGATCCTGATTTCATTACATTTGACAGGAGTGATCATTTGTTTCCAATTGTATGAGTTACATAAGTAAGCAAAATAAGGCTCAACTCTATCCGGCTTTGATAAACAATACAAGATCATCTGATTTATTCACACTTAAGAAAATAATTATTTTGTGTGAAAGTACCGGACCTTACATGTCAAACGACCAGACGTTACATCCGGCCTCAAACGAAACCCCTAGTATATTTATAATAATTTATGTTTATTGTTAGCCACTTAAAAGTTACAATTGGCTGACGTTCACCACTGCATGTTCTTAGTTGAATAAAATGTTGAGTTTCTGTTGTAGTTACATTTGTAATATTACTTACAATTTACTTAACATTCATGTTAAATAAGGAGTAGCCTGAGATAACAGCCGACTTTTCGCGAGGTCGCCAATTGAGCCCTCGCAATACGACGTCCGAGTCACGGGCGCAGAAATTCCATACTGATGACGTGCACTACCCAGATCTTCGTAGTGCTTCTGATTGGTTGAAAGAAACTTCCCTCGCGGCACAACCAATCAGAAGCACTACCAAGATCTGGGTAGTGCACGTCATCAGTATGGAATTTCTGTGCTCGTTACTCAGACGTCGTTTTGCGAGGGCTCAAGTGAAAGACCTCGCGAAACGTCCGCTGTTTTCTCAAGCTAAATAAGGAGTGTCTATGTTTGTGACTCTGGGATATCAGTATTCAGGCTCCTGCTGTATTATATGATAATACCACTTGAATGCCGACTGACTTGTCTGAAGCAAATAATACTGTTGACTTCCAAAATTCAGCTTGTATATAGGGTTCTGTTTGTTCAAATGGCCTTTTCCTACAAATTTTATGTAGATTTTGCAAGGAATTTCATGCCCCTAGGGTTACAGAAGGCTTTGGAAGTTTGCAGTATTTCAATATATGAGGTTTAAAACATGATGACCCACCCCTTCATGAGGCTGAAAATAGAACGACCCACCCCATTAGAATGGATGAAAACATAGTGACCCACCCCTTCTGTGCTCCAGCCCATCCCCCCCCCCCCCCCCATACTTATTGACCGGTCCCTTACTGTAAAACAAAAACAAAAGGAGAGATCTACCTAAAGCCTGGTTCTCATATGCGGCCGAACTACCTGCGACATAACCGCCGGTACTGCCTGGGATACTGTTCCGATATGAGAACATACGCCGCCGGAAACAACAACCATCACAGGCCTTTACACCGGCAAGCCTGCGAAGTTGACTTGAGTTCAACTTCGCAGGCAAGTCGGCGGTAAAGGCCTGCGAAGGTTGTTGTTGCCGGCGGCGTATGTTCCCATATGTCGAAATAGTATCCCAGGCAGTACCGGCGGCTATGTCGCAGGTAGTTTGGCAGCATATGAGAACCAGGCTTAACTAAACATATACCTGGCTGAAGTGACCCTAATAAGTAATTGCTCTTAGTCCTTGTTATCCGGCCGTCGCCATATGGCGACCGCCGGTTTATAACATGGACCGCGTCGTTTCTTTGCTTTTTTTGGTCAGTCGGCTGAACATACGAACAAAGTGCTGTAAAGCTTGTGGTACGGGTACTCAAGAGCGGTACTGTCTTATATAAGACGCATGCGCGGCGAAGAGTTGTTAAGTTTGGGGTCTCTGTATTTGTTTTGTACAACGCATGCACAACTGAGTAAAGCAGCTAATAGGATTGAATGCGAAATTGGCTTTGTTGTCTGATCGAGTTAGTGGTTGTGGTGAAAATTTTTTTAGCGCAGGAGTTTTGTTATGGGGATTGACATTTTGAGGGATGTAAAAAATGTGGGACTCAGAAGGATTTGTGAATGTGAGGACCATATCACGCTTCTGTGAATGTGATTTGCTTTGAAAGTTGCATTTTGTATAGCAGCGGTGTAATATTGTGCTACGTGAGAGGCAGTTTCCCTTGGCGTTTTAGGGGTGACGGTTTCCGAACTGGATTGTAAGTTTTCTCATTGGGTAACCTGTATTTCGCAGAGGAGAGAAACGACAGCCGTGTTTGCAGCTTATTAGCGCGGTAAGGAACGGTGGCTTAAAAAAGAAGGGAATGGCACTAGTATGATGATGCAATTAGTGGATTGCACCATCGATACGTCATAGTTCTTGAGAAGGGAGAGAGATGAGTGTTTATTTGACGCGAAAAGTTGATTTTAATTGCATAAAGACGAAGGAATCGGTCATTAACAAGGAGATCAATTAATAAGGTAGCTGTCACGAGTCTTTAAGTTAGAAAATATCTGAATATTATCAAGCGATGCGTGTGGTTTGCGTGTGGTGTTGGTTGGGTTTGAGGTAATTTTGTAAGTGCGTAGTCTGGTACATAGCCGTTCCGAGTCAACTTGTTTACTTTGCATGGGGATTCCCGGGGTAGCAAACCGGATTTAAACATCACGTCATGAGATATGCCTCAACGTGCCCCAGATTCTGACGATCTGCTCGAGCTCGTGTTTATCCAGCGTTACATTTTGATTCTACTGCTATGTTCAGTGTTTGTATTCACGGTCTAGGCACAACAGTAAATATTTCGTCCTCCCTTTGTAAGCATCCTCAGCTGTGGGCAAATTTATACCGACATTCAACGTTTGAGTGAATTTGCGTTTTTCAGCAGAAATAAAAACGATAAGAAAGATAAGCTGAGTCATCAGAGTTTAAACATTACGTCATCCAGTAACGCTACAGTCAAAATATTGTGTCACACAATCACACTTTTCGTCACACCGGTTCGTATAAATACAGGATCGCGCTAACATTTGTGAAACCTAGGGGTGGGGAGGGTCAGAACGGCTCGTTAAAATGCCCATTTGGCTTTCCTGTTTTGTTTTGTTTTAAAGCATATAAGCTCTCAAACGAGGGCAACTATCCGCCTCTAGTCCAAACTGTTGTTGTAACACACGCTTTAAGCAGTAAACCAAGAACAAGAGTCGCTGATTTAATGAAACCCTCATGAGGCCATGCCTTCTTCCTAGACCTTCTTTCTTTACATCGTTTTGGATAACGTGGTGCGAGCGAAAAGCGTCCCGGAGACATCCAGCCGAATTACTGACCGTGAGTAAAAGGCTCGAAAGAAGGTACGCAACGTGAAGCCAGTATTACAAACTGTCAGAGTGGTCCATGAGCAAAACACTTTAATAGTCGTAAGAACACACGCAGCTGACGAACGCACAGTTCAGTCGTTACGTCAATGTTTGCTCTTTTCTAAACAAAACGAAAATTTTGCACTCTCTAAATTTGAAGAGAATAAAAACATGGCGAACTAAAAGACGCAAATCCGTAATCCGAGCCTAATTATTAGTTCGTTTATCCTTTGAAATCACCGCTATTTTAAAAATCACGAGTTAAGCACCGTTGGCGTTTTTCACCTATGTCGGTTGCAAGTAAAACGGAATTCAGCCATAGGACAAAATAGAAATCAATGGAAAGAGAAGACTGCATAGGAAAAACCCGAAAATAAGGAACATGACAATTTCATTTTCGTTGATGGCTATAATTACTGATTAACCAGTTTAAAGTTAAATGTTTCTCATCCCATTTTCTTATTCTAGGACGCAAATTAACATTTTATGTTCCTTGTCTTTCACAAATTCTTTCCGTGTAGTCTCGGGGACATCGGCAAAAGCCACAGGAACAATTTTCTACTTAAAACACGGCACAATTATTTGACACACCAGGTGTCACAAATACGTCTTCAGAGCGGAAGGCAGAGTGACTATTCCTCAGTGTCTACCGCAACACCAAGTGTCAGATGATATTTAGTAATATGCACTGCGCCATCGCCTAATGAATGTCAACGCGCAAATCTCACTCGTGTCACCCTCCAGTAGACAGAGCCCGATATTTCACTTGTCAAGTCACGTTTATAAGATTGGCCTTACGTGTGATGTCGGGACTTTAAGCAGCCATGACGGAGACGGCGACCATTGGAGTTTTGATATCTTAAAACATAGTATACAAGTATACTAAACTTGATATACACATTTTTTACGTTTTATATGGTCGTTCGTGTCAGCGAAGGGCTTGAAAGAGATTTCGGCACAGAGGACAGGTCGCATTACTGCTGGTGCAGAACCATGTGTAAAAACTGGCCGAGAAGAATTTTTTCTTCAAGGAATTTTAGCTCAGCTTGATTAAGGTAGACGTTCGTTGGACAATTGTGTCAGTTAACAACTTAAAAAAGATTTCGGCAGAGAGGACATGTTGCATTGTTACTAGTGCTAAACCATTTGTACAAACAGGCCGAATGGAACTTCTTCTTGCAGGTTTTGCAGCTCAGTTTGGGAAGAGAATAATTACTGCCGTGAATCACGGAGAAACAGATCATGCAGTCATCTACACCCTCGAAACGCTTGTCGACGTTTCGCTTCCACAAGATTAGTCCATCCATTATGCTTCCATTCTGAGAACATAAACAAAAACAGAATTAAAATGTAATCCCTCATAACAATAAAGAACACCAACTGACAAGTGGAGAGAGTTGTAAGTCTGGCTCGAAGGTGCCGAGAGGACGAGAGTTTGATTTCGACAAGATCTCTAGTACAGTCATTCGACGCCACAGTCGATAAGAGGACTTGAATCTTGGCGACAAATAACGTTTAACACTTTCTTCAACTCTCGTTCTCTAATGATCCGGCTTTAGAGTTTGTTCAAACCTGATGTGTAAGGAATGTTGTCATCTGTAACATCCAGCTACGCCATTGTGCTGCAGCCACCCCGATCTTCTTTCCACTCTCCACAGAGACCACGCCCAAGGGGTGGTTTGGTGCCAGTTTTACAACCAGCTCCATGGACATCTCTTCAACCGTGTATACCGCTGCAACCTCCCGGGCATTGGGCCGAGTCTTGACCTGCATGTTGTCAAACCGGATTGACGAGTTTTGCACCAACTGCATTTCTCGCTGGCACAACTGAGGAGTGATGCTGGAAGTTGTGAATCTGGGTGAAAAAGCCAAACTTGCATGAAACGAAGTTAAGTTAAAGTGCTACTATGATCAAAAATATAAATTTTTTGTCCTCTCCATATTTCGAAAATATAAGTACATATTACTCACCGTGCAAAGTTTTAAGTCGAAATTCGTCCGGGAAGTCCGATTATTTTAACTGTAATTTTCGAGTTCGGCTTGCCGCCATTACTCAATTCAAAAATGACCGGGACGAGTTGGGCCGAGTTGGCCCAGAGAGGAAGTGACGTAGAAGTCTCAACACAACAAAACAAACGTGGCTACTTTCTTATGCATTTGGAGAGGTGTGAGGGTTTGCAAGATTCATTTCTTCGATTTTGAGCTGAAGTATGCGTGGTCGGCGCTCTGTTGTTGAAGATTACGGCAAAGAAAGCATCGATGAATCGGAAATTTGCATTCACAGTTCACGGACGAGTGGGTACGTTTATTTTAAGCGGAAAAGCTTCGTTTGTGTTCACCGGAAGGTCTTCAATCCTGTTGGACACCCAGCTGTTTGCTCTCTGCATTTTACGGCTGAATGTTTTACTCAAGCATTTCATGAGAAAGGTACAAGGAAATACTTAAAACCAGGATCAGTTCCAGCCATCAGGAAGAAAAACAGCAATCATAATTCTGAGCGGGATCATCGAATGGTGGGCGAATATTTATTTGCCGTTTGTACTAACATCACATGTACGGTAAGATACACATTTCCTCACATAACTAAGAGATACTTCGCTCGGTTGTCTTGTGCATATACATGTATAATTCCCAACAGATTTCGGCTTAACTGCATAATATGTGCCCCTTCGCATGAACTATTTTCTGTGTCGCCGCCAAGCCGGCTCCGCGATAAGCAGAAACTATTTTTATTTAACTTGGCTACGCGGTACGCGGTAAGCATTACCGTGTATTCCGCGTACTATAAACGTTCACCACTTAAACGTCCGCTAAAAGAATATTTTTTGAAGTTCCTATAAACTAGTGGACTAAAATAGAACATCACAGTGTATTCCTCGTTCTATAAACGAAAATATTACGCAAAATTTCCTTGAATTACTCGGCCACAGATAACGTGAAAACATCAACAACGGAGCTTAATCGACCATAACAAACCTTACTGTGTATTGCTTGTTCTTTTTACTGCGTAGCCAGCTCCTAACATCCCTCGTACATTTCAATTTATCTCTCTCCGCGTAACGCGTAGCCAGCTCCTAATATCTCGTTTATACTTCAATTATACTTTTCTCTTGACGTACGGCGTAGCGAGCTCCCAAAGTCTATAATTTCTTGAGCCTATCACCGCGTTCGGGGTAGCCACTTCTCTTAGTAACGCTTTTGATGTGACGGCGTATTCCAGTTTATACGTAGACTTCTGATGGTAAATCAGAGTTTATCTCTATAAATTCGCATTTGCTTGTTTACTAGGTAGTAAGATTACCGTGTTCGCACAATTACACGGGCTATTCGCAACATCACTTCGTTTTAATAAGTGAATTTATTTTCCTCGACCTTTTGTCTCATCGTTAAAGTTCTGAATGTATGTTGGGCTCAGGGCTCTCTATATGAATTAAAAAACTTTCATGTAGCGTTATGTGGGCTTTTCTTACAGAAGACAGAGCTTATTATTATAGGATTTGTTATTTTTAAGTGTAAAATCTTTCTAACTACAATTCAGGATACTGCAACAAAACTGTGAACGGCATAACAACAACAAATTAACCCGTATCGGCAAGAAATAAAAGCAATAGTAAGAAACAGCTGACGGACCCCAACACGACAGACGTGAAACAGTTAAATTTGTCTTATTATCGGAAGGATTTCAGTGTTTGTGATTTGGGATAACTGGGATATTTGTTCGGCTTCTTGATCAATTCTTGCATTGTGAGACGGCTTCCTCTTCGATAGCGAGAGGCTCAAAACTGTCATCGTATGGCGCGACTTCTGCGACTTCGCCGACTTCGCCAAAAAAAACTTTGTTCTTAATCGCTCTCAAAAGAACTGGACAACAAATTCGACTGAAAACACATCTATATAATGCAATGTTTGGCTCTCTATTTTCGACTCTTCGTTATACTCTTCTCAGGCCTTTGTTGTGGCGATGGTTGAGACTTCTACGTCACGAGCAAAATTCACGTGGTTAGAGATAAGACCGCTTCCATGAAATTCGCGGGCTTCTCTTTTGCGGACTGAGTAATGGCGGACGTGTTTAACGCGGTTTTCGGACATATATTCCTGGGCCGTGTAAGCATATATCGATCTAATTTATCGCGATTCATATAATATGGCATCTATTGAACAGTTTGAAGTTTGAAAAAGTGGAAAACAAAACAAAAAATTTTCATCGTAGTAGCACTTTAAGCGGATACCCGGGGGGAACAGTCAAACTTGACAAATTCATTTATCACTTTTTGTGACTTTGACGTTGAGTGAGAAATGGACTGAAAGGAAAAACTGCCTTTTTAAAACTTGTTCTTTAAGAGTCCTGATCAAAGCTAAGCTACTAGGTGAAATGATGTTTATGACGTTCCACAAGCTTGTTCTAGCTTTTTCGTCTGTGGATAAATCCTTGCGCAGTGTAACATTCAAATGAAAGCTATCGAGCAGTACTTTCCTATAGTGCCCTTTATTACGCTGGTTCTTCTAAGTTTTGAGTCTGTGGGTGAAAACCTTAACTGTGATCATTCAAATGAAAGCTACTAAGCTGTACTTTTCTGTAGTGCTGTTTGTTTGTTTACTTCCAAATAGAATGTTTTTGAATTTTATCTGCAAAGGAAAAAATAATAAAACAGGCTTCTTACTTGTCAACTATAGCAGACTGTCGCTTATCCAGGCCATTCCACCACTGCCTTACAATAGCAGGCATCCACTGCAACAAGGAATAACACACACCGCATGCCAGCTCTTGGATAGTACGCTCACCAACAAAGCGTCCAATCTCCGGCACGCAATCATCTGCTGGAACTATCCAAGCTGTCTTGAGCGGAATCAGTCGAAACAGCAAGCCAAGAAGTCCGTCCACCATTTTGTTTTGCCTGATGTATTTGGCGTATTCAACTCGTTTTTCTTGAGGCAAGCTTCTAAAGAACTGTAAGAGAAGTCTCCAGGCAAGCATGAGAGCAAGGCTAACGTTTTGTGCCTCTGTGTCGCTTGTCATGTCCAGATGCTCGCCAAATGGCACTTTAGCCTCTCTCACCATCTCGGCCATATGCGCGCAAGTCGAGTTTATCAGCTCTATGAGAGGAGTGGGTGGGGACCTAGGAAATTCAACATTCAAGAATTCAGTGACACTTAGAGTAAACCTAACACGGCTGAGCGCCAATTAACGAGAAAAAGAAATAATTTGAGGCTTAATAAGCGATTAAACTTTTCGATTGCCATCTGTTACTTTTTTTTCAGAGCCTATAGGAACACAATCTTAGGCCTGGGGCCCGTTTCTCTAAAGTCCCGATAACTTGTCGGGCCCGAAAAGCTATTTTATGAGCGCGATGTTCTCCCCAAAGATTCCAATTTTTGTTGGCTTTAAAAGCTAAGCAGTAACTGACGAAACAAGTCCAGTTGGTTTGCGGGATAAAAGCTACACCACAATTCTACAGATTGGATTTTCAAATATAAAATTTATGAGCGCGAGGTTCTCCCCAGAGATTCCAATTTTTGTTAGTTTTAAAAGCTAAGCAGTAAAATTTTAAGTTGACGAAACAAGTCCAGCTGGTTTGCGGGATAAAAGCTACACCACAATTCTACAGATTTTGATTTTAAAGCATAGTTATGGGCCCGAAATGTTATCGGGACCTTCGAGAAACGGAGGCCTGGTCCGTAGGTTTCAAACTAAGCATAACACTATATTTTAAGCTTCAATGTATTTAGCACGGAGTTACTAATCAAGGACACTGCAAATAATAAAAAAAAGAAAAAAGAAAGAAAGTAAGAGAAAGAAAACGTAAACAAATGGAATCTAGACAATTATAAAAACCACGCTAGCATGAGGCACACCAGATGAGTAATTACATAGCTCGGCCTAGGATGTGAACGCAGGTCTACAGTTAAGAGGCAAGAAAGGAGGATTTGAACCTAGGACATGTCCAGCGCGCTAAAAACTAGACCAGCCGTCCTGGAGGTTGAAAATAAACGTCTGTAACTAGGTACCTGACTCGCTCGTCTTCAGCCGCCCCAGTGTCAGCCTCCTTATCATCCAACAAAGTGATCTCCGCCATTACCCTGAAGAAGAACACAAAACAGTTACTGATTCGTGTGCCAGTAGACCCAGACCGACGCCCACTTTGAGATCATCATTTTATTAAAGAACCTTAGGTTGACATTCAACACAAGTTTTGTGTGGTAAGTCAGTGTCACATGCACACTGCTGTTAGGACGCATTTACATGGCAAAACTCGTGTTGGCGGTAACAGGTCAAAACGCCCCTTCATAAAATTATACGGACTGTTCTAACAACTCGACAACATTAGATCTTAACATTCGAACATTCGACAATATTACAAAAATATCTGTAAAATAAAACAAGCCACTCTCCTCAAAAACTTGGCAAGACTACGTAGCAACTGCTGTTAAAAACTTATTGTATTAACTACATCTTACAACTAAAACTAGCCGCCATTAAAATCAAAAGTGTTGACAAATTCCTCAAAAAGATACCGCGATTAAGCCCTGTTTGGTAACACCATACCGCAGTAAACTTACTTAGAAAGCAGGTGATATGCAGCGAATTGAAGACCATGCATACTGCACTTGAGGAAAGGTAAGCAGTGCTCCATGAGATCTCCTATCCACTGGGGTAGGTTTGAGGCTTCTCTAGCGTTTGCATGTTGTGGCCCCTCAAACTTATGTTCCCTTAATAAAGCCTCTGGAGTGTAAACAACAGCCGAACCAAGGGACTCACTGATACGGTGTGACCACAGTGAGGCTTCAAAATGCGCGCTTTGGCACTCAGCTGGAATGACAAAATATAAAATATATTACAGCCTAGAGAAGGATAAAGAACCAAAATGCTCATGAGTGGGCATTTATATACTGCTTCTAAGCATGAAGTGTTGACTTGAGGTCCTGAGATGCCGAACCATTACAGGGTTACCCAGCATTTTCCTGGTTTCTCTTTCGCTTAGCCTGTACCCATTTATTATTTTCTATGGAAATAAAACCAGAGTGGAAACCAGAAAACATCAACGGCACTTCTATTTTTCATTCACGAGCCACGTTTGTGGTATAATCGCTGCAGAAACAACTCAACGTAAAAAGCTTATTTTTTTCGAGAGGCTTATCTTCTATGTCAAGAGTTTCTGCATTTCTTGTCATCTAGAAAATATTTGGTGGGGACGTGCATGCACAGCAGGCTTCTCCGCCGCGCAGCTCTTACCTGCATGAAACAGGAAAAGTTCCAACACTGTACTGAACAGTGTTCCCCTGAAGAACTCTTGCCATTCACTAAACAAATTTGGAGGGAATTCAGCAACATCAGAAGTCAAACTGGACAAGTTCTCTGAGGATCCAGTCTCTACTTCATGTGAGGCATCACTGGAGTATCCGTCACCACTGAGTTTGGAGAGTTTAGAAGTATTCTCTTGAAAGAAACGCGCCACGGTGCAAAACAGAGAGCAGACGTGGCAGCACAGAGCGACGCATTTCAACGAAGTTGTTAGGTTTGAGCGATTTTCTTCACAGGTCTGTCGGAAGGCAAAACGAATGGATAAGTAGGGTTGAATGGCTTGTTGTCTTAATTTGCAGTGTAAATAAACTACTGCAATTGCTATTGTCAGACCGTAAAAGTGACGCGCCTTTTTCGGAAAAAATTTATCATAAATTACTTTCAACTGCAAACTTAGGGCGCGTTTTTTTATTCACAATTCTGGAATGAGAATGGCCAGAATGTAAAATACGCGTGTTTTTTTATTCCGCATTCCTATTCCGGAATGGACAGAACGCCATTCCATCCATTCTGCTCCCAGGGGCAGAATGAACAGAATGTTGCGAATGAAAATCCAAGATGGCGGACGGCGAGATGAGCCCTGCGGATTCAAATACGTCTCTACCGGAGAAAAAATCAGGTTACACTTTTGGACACAATGAAACATTGCTTCTAATTTCACTGTGCCAAAAGTACGAGGTTTTTTTCAGTGATGTTTCGTACAAGAAAAAGGCAGGACCAGGACCGCACATCTCGACGGGCGTTTTTTACGCAGACAATCCGAATTATTCCTAGCATTCCGTCCCAACCATTCTTATTCCAGAATTGTGGATAAAAAAACGCGCCCTTAGACTGATTTACTGCTACCCATACCACCATTCAGTCTTGTTGCTTTAATTCGATCATGTTAACTGAAAAGCTTTACAAAGTAGACTCCAGGTATCTCTGACACTCAAGAGAACTAAACGGGTTTGACAAAAAGGGACCTCGAGAAAGGCACTAAAAAACAACTGGTTGGGAAAGCAAGAGATTCGAGATAGCTGTAGTCTTTTTTTACATGTGGACAAAGGAGTTAGCCGTTCACATGCAACAAATGAAATCAAATAGTAAGCTTAAACGTTTGGATCTAAGGTTCTGTATTAACGCCCCACTCATTGCGGCGATCCACTATTTTCTGCTTTTATATTCGATCTTTCCAGGCGGTGTTGCTTAAACAAGGTGGCGGGATTTTCCATAAAAAGCTGAAAGTACAATTCCACTGCGTCAGCAACATTACCTGCAGCCAACCAGCCAAACTGCAGAGCACTAAATCCCAATGCTTGTTGGTCATCTTATCTGGACAGTGATGAACGGCCATCTCCAGAATCCCTATGACTGACAAGTTCACAGTCAACACGCTCATGGAAACACTGTCGTCTAACGGGCTGTTTATGAGCAAGAGACTATCATGATTCTTGTTCCACTGTACCAGCTCGTCCAGAATCTCGGTTAGGGTCAGTTGATATTCCAGCAGTGCTTCCTCGACACCTTTGGTTTGTTTAAACCACTGCTGCAGAGAACCACAAATGATAGCAAACACACGGGCAAACCCTGGGTAAATAACAAACGCGGGGTCCGTTAAGGAACATTCAAAGTCATTAATTCAAGAATTTTATGAACCCACAAGTTCTAGTTCGACTTCAACTGCGAGTTGAGTCCGACTTTGAGTTGCGTTCTAATCGTTCTAATTGAGCATTAGTATGCTTGTAATAAAGTTGCGTCACTCGAGACGGAAACCGAGTAATGCCGAAATCATAACATATACAAACACAATATTTAATTCAAGAAACAATGTGTACGGGTTTTTCAGGAGGCATTCAGCAGAAGCAAAATGTCTTAGTTTTTGCTGTAAAAACACCACACGAACTTTTTGGGATATGTAGTCCCGGCCGTGTGGTCACATATTTGAGTGTTCCTGATACACGTCTCCCTTGTTGTTGCTGTCGTTGTTGTCAATGTCGTTGCTTTTTTTGGACGTCCGATAAAAAGATTTTAAAATACCATTACGTTAAAATTCGACGAAAAACATGTCTTACCCCCTTCGTCGTTCCCAAGCTCGGCCAATAATGCACTGTACTGCTCAGTAACGACTTTCAGTTCGTAGATTCCACTCACATACGACAACAAAGTATTGAGTGTCTGACATTCCTTTTCCTCTAAGGAAGCTAAAGACTGAACCTCAGTCAACAGTAAAGCGGTGTCATAAGGAACGCCAAGCTGCAGCAAGTCCTTTAGGACGCCTTCCAGCACAAGGCACCACAAAAATCCTTCAGTTCTTGAGCGCATTAGTGCATCTGTGAGAAGGGCCTCGCACCAGTTTCTGTTTTTGATGTGTTCTAAAAGATGATTGCTTGTTCTCTGGAGTTTCAGCAGAAGATTGCAAATGGCTCGCTCAGAAATGTCGTCATTCGCTCCAAGTTCCTATTAAAATGGTAAGCCAATGTGGGTAAATGACTAGGCATGCTGGCCACCATCTACAGTTGTAGTAAACGACAAGTTCACCTTAAAATTTCACATTGAGCTAATTTTTACAAGGTCCTTCCGAATACTGCTATAAGTAGTGTAAAAAGACAGGCTCTCCCCTCAAAACGAATCAGCTAATGCTCAATTTAAAAGAAAAAGCAGAAAATTCGACATCAACTAGCCTCATGTCCCGCATTTTGATCTGAAGTAAAAAAAAAGTGTACTTGCGGGGCCTCACAGCTTCTGTTTCCTAGGGCCTTGAGTTACAATCAATACACTTCAATTTATTTATTGAGGATTATTTGCTTCTACCAATCACTTACCTCTGTCACGTCACTGTATCCTAATACACAGCTACACCAGTGTCGCACCCAACTCATCTCCAGCCACAGACGGACCAAGCAATCCCTTGTTACGACCACAGACTTTGAGAAAGACGACTCATCAGCCTCTGAAAGGATCTCTTTGAGCAAACTCGAGGAAAACAGAATCATTTTCTGATGACTTGTGAGAGTGGACAGTGCAGCGTGACATCCATCGAGTTGATCTTGTACGTCTGACATGACTGGAAGATTTTTGTCTAAAAGTGGAGCCGACAACCACTGATTCTGGGGAAGAAAAAATAACACATGTCAAGTCTACCTTTAAGCCAAGTGGAATAATAATAATAATAATAATAATAATAATAATAACAATAATAACAATAATAACAATACTTTATTTATATAGCGCTATTTCTATCGCTATCCAATAGCGCTTAACAAGTTGTTTAAAATTACACATCTATACAAAAACGTTACAATATGTATATGTAAAAGAGAAAAGATCAATGAAAGAGTAAAACATTAAAAATGACTTAAAAAGAATAAAAAGACTAGCTAGTTTACGTAGTATATTAAGTAATTCTAAAAAGAAAACACTAAATTATAAAAATACCTAACTAAAAGCTCTCCTAAAACGATATGTCTTTAGCTTGCGCTTAAACTCTGATATATTATCGCAAGCTCGAATGTCAGACGGTAAAGCATTCCACAGTTGTGGTGCGGCTACAGAGAATGATCGAAAACCGTAGTTGCGCAAATTATGCTTAACCTCCACCAACCGATTGCCATTCATAGAACGTAGGTTGCGTCGTGGGACATATCTCTCAACTAGATCAGACAGATATGAAGGGGCTAAGCCCATCATGCACTTAAATGTCATTAGAAGAATCTTAAAAACTATGCGAAGTTTATAAAGTACCGGTGTAATACGTTCACATTTGCGCGTAAGTGTCACAATCCGGGCTGCTACATTCTGAACATGCTGCAGCTTCTTTAGAGTTTGTTTAGGCTGTCCAAATAATAGTGAATTACAGAAATCTAATCTAGAGGATACAAAAGCATGTACTAGCATTTCAGCAGTACGAAGACTCAAATATTTCCTAAAGCGACTAATATTCCGGAGATGATAGAAAGCTGACTCGCACATGGCAGCAATGTGGTTTTCCATAGACATGGATGTGTCGAAAATTACACCACTGTTTCTGGCTTTAGAAGATAGGTCGATTTCCTCATCACATACTGAGATAGACGTCAGTGGGGGGAGTGGGCGATGACAAGCCTTCAAGACAAGTAACTCGGTCTTGTCTCTGTTCATCTGGAAAACCAGACGGGTGCATAATCGGGAATTATCAACAAGCACTAAGAGGAGGCGCAGTCGTGTAGTGGTAAGCGGGTTGGACTTTACATCGCAAGAATCGCGGGAACTTTGGTTTAAGGCTGGTTGTCGCATTGTGTTGTGTTGTTTCCTCAGACAAGACACTTTGCTCCACATTGTCTCTCTCCACCCAAATGTGTTGATACCACCGACAAACCGCTGCAATGGACTAGCATCCCATCTAGGGAAGAGTTGGTAACACTCCGAGCGGCTTCGTGCTACAGAAACCGGTTTAAGCACAAGACACTTGCGGTCCGTATGCGAGTTTACCCTTAGCTTAAGTAGCACGAGACGACTCCGACCTCGGAGTATTACTACCCCTCCCGAATGGATTCTATGCTACTCCAAAGGACACTTGACACTCGTCTGGCTAAAAGTTTGCTTCACGAAATGACACTCCTCACTCACCATGGAATACTCATTCCTATGAAAGTTCAGTTCTTGTTCATGTGGTGTTAAGGTCTGAAATACTCTTCGTGGTAAGGTCTCATATTCTGAATGATCCTCAGCAGATAAGTGGCTTGCATCCTTCCGCAAACGAAAAGCTACACTAGCCACGTACTCCACTCTATAAATAATAAAACAATGTATCTCAGACACTGGAATCGTGCACTGTCGCAGGACAATAGTCTGGGTGGTTTGGGGTATCAGGGCTGTAATCCAAAACATTACGGTGTCAACTTGTCCTCTCAGGAAACATTCTCGTCCCCAGAGCTACGCAGCTTTTTTTAAATTACGTCTCTTGTAGCTCTGGTAACGGCCAAAATTTTATTTTTTTTGATTGGCCTATTCAAACTGTATGCGCAATAACGTTAAAATTTTTTGACTTCTACGCATATCGTTTTCTTTCCGGTTGAATTAATCAGGGTATTACATATAATTAATATATTGACTTGATCAATTTCCACACAAAGAATGTGTCTTGGGGCAGATTAAGCGACCAAATTTTGCTGTTTGGTTAAGCACGTAAAAATTATATTCAAAGTGTTAGAGATTGTCGCTAAATGTCAGCGATTCTTTTCTCACTACAGCATTTTCAACAAATCGATGCAAAACTACAGCTTGTCCAGAAATAAACTTCAATGTCACTGTCTCATCAGCTTTTGTAGTGACCTCTTGATGTCGATGTTTAAAAACTTGGGCGCCAAATGCTTGTGGAAATTTTCCGTGGGGTAAAACGTAATACAGTGTAGCATTTCGTGGCGAAGAGAAAAGTACACAGTTGACATTCTCACACAACAGAAACCAGACGAAGGTAATACAATTCAGTATAACGCAAATGCAATACCTTTATTCGGGCAAAATACAAATCCAAAACCCATGAGCAAAATGCATGCAGGGACAATCGTTCTTCTGAACAACGTCGACACGAAAGGCAGCCTCGTAAGTTTGTTCCTTTTAAAGCTCCAGGTTTTCCGCTAATTGCAGGAGACTTCCCAAATAGCTTTTAGTCGATCTGTTAGTTTGACTAACAAAGACTCGGTCAATAGGAATTCAAATTTCTCGGTTGTTGTCAGAATTGTCATGCCCAGAGCTCCACGGACGAGAATAGAGCAGGCGCAATAGCAACTTGACGAATTAGACATGCGCTACCGGATGTCGTGAAATTCACGACATCCGGTAATGGCTGATACCAGAGCCTGACGATCCCACCGCTGACCGAACAGATCGTAGGCTCTGGGAACGAGAATGCTCAAGAAACTACTAGCTTGAGTAGCAACTTGGATGTTTCAAGGTAAATAACTCGGCCACGTTGCCCCCAAACAGCCCGCCCGACACAGCCTCCCATCAGTTACCACAAGAAATTCTTGCGAGGGTCTAATTTTTGTTGATCCACAAATAAAAGGAAAAGAAAAAAGAAAAGAAAAGAAAAGACCTCCCTATGGATATTACCCTGTGCGGGTCCAGAATCTGTTGATCGCCATACTTTTCTTGAAACCTTGTACCTTTACGTTCAGTTAAAATGAAAGCATTTATGTTTTGTATTTTGAAATGTTTCCTGTTCTGGACAAAGTTACTGTACTGCAAGTTGCAACATGGACGCTTGCTCGATTAGTTTTTGACATCCTTTCGACAGGGCATCCTTGGCAACCGGCCAATTAATTGAAACAGCTGTCAGCAGAGTTTGTTAAGCTTTACATGCGCAGTCCTCACGACTTCGCCTCTCGTAGTTCTTACATTGGTCAGTTGAAACGGAACCCATCAAGAGTTGTCAAAAGGATGTCAAAACGTTGTCAAAAACTCATCAAAAACTTCAAGTAAATGTCAACGGTTTGACAGGAAGCATTGTAAAGTAATGGCATACCTCTCAAGTGTTTCGATCTTTGTCAGCTTGTCATGAATAATCGCAGCTGCTTTGAGTAAAAGTGTCTGACAAGGCGTTGAGTCCACTTCAGTGGGAAAATTGCTGAACACCTTTAATCCTGCCTGCCAAGTTTCTGTTAAGGGCTGCGACAAAGTTGCTGCAAAGGCAAACATTCTAAAATCCATTTGTGATCTTAAGTTATGATGCCTGCAAGCTATGATCGTAAGTTGACTTGCCTATGAATATTGGGGTTTTGGCCCAAAAAAAAATTGGCTAAAAAAAAACAACTTACCAGAATCGCAGAACGTACTGGCCAACTGCAACTGAAAAACGGCAAGAAGAAGATCCTCTGTAGTGGGCACTATATCATTAGGCTGAAAACCAGAAACAGATTACAAATTGATGAAGACAAAGATATTAAACAAGGAGCTAGGATACGAAAGTGCATTCAGTTAGTCTTGAGCCAGCCTTGTTCCGCAAAACAAAAATCTGCGTAGATGACAACCATACAAACTGAATGCTCTAAGGCCCTGTTTACGTGAGTGATTTCGTCCCGGGAAGACTTTCATTTCGGTGTCCAGTCATTTACCTGTAAGTGTTTACATCTGAAATGTGTTCGCCCTGGGATGATTCATCCCGGTCTTCAGCACCGGGATGAAAATTCCTCCCGGGATGAAAAATTCCTGTAGACACGGAGCTTTTCCTCATCCCGGGGTGAGACGACCTCTTTCTGAGCCTCAATACATTTTGCGGTCGCGATTTGATTTTTGCCCCAGGGATGAAACTGTTTACCTTTCATCCCGGGCTGAACGAAAAGGAATTTCACTGCGGGATAAACTCACCCCGGCTCTCATGAAAACGCGGATTAAGGTGTTCCGATACAGTTTTTTGGGGACAATACCCAACTTAGAATCGGCTCTTAGACAGTCTTCTCCTTGTCAGATGAACGTGAAATTTGCACTACTTGTTGGTTTTAGATTGGACTTAAGCGCGGTTTACATATTGTGAAAATCGATATTTCCATGACAACAATAAACAAAAATCCTCGAAACAGTAAAATTGAAATTTTGGTCCATCCAGATTCCAGTGAATCAATGTTAATAAGACTCAATAATAAAATTCTTCACATTGTCAAGCACGTGTGTTTAATGTTTTAAAAATCTATCGAGCCGTTCTTAAGATTTTCCCAAAAGCGCTCAAATTCAAAAATTACCACAAAATTATTACGCGAATGATCTTAGAAAAACAATTCGTTCTCGAGATCGCGAACACCAGTTTCAACAAAGGAGAGGACTGTCTAAGAGCCGATTTTAAAAGTTAGGTATGGTCCCAAAAAAACTGTATCGAAACACCTCAGCACTCTATCTAGTGAGCCATGAAGAAAATCCTGGAGAGCTAAGGAACAGCAACATCGAAAGCTCCCCGCGTCCCTGTTATGCAGCTCAATGATCAGAGCATCCGATCAGTTTACGGGAAGGTTATGAGTTTGACTCCGACCAGGGACTCAGAATTCTTTTATCTTTGACTCTGCTTATAAAAAACTACATACAGTTTATGTACTGCACACGACTAAGCTTATTTCCAGTCTACCTCCTAGAATTTGTCTGGCTTCCTTACAAAAATAACACAGACCGACTGTGACCCAAACTACTCATAAAAGGCTTACATTTGTTTTGCAATTAGCAAGAAACATCTGTAAAATCTCCAACAACGGCAGCAATTCTTGTTCACTTTTCAGTTCAGGCTGTCGAAGAATCCTAAGGAAATGCTGAAAGATCTTCTTAACCAAGTCTTTTCTCGGCATCACGACTGCAAATATCAACCCAAATGGTCAAAAGTTATTCACAAATATACACCACCAATTTGTATAAATTTATATTATTTAGAGAGAAAAGCTGCATGAGCCACAGTCGAACCGTGGAAATGCTGGTTATTTAGGAGGGAAGAAATTCTCAGGGACGAATCTAAACAAATGCCACCCGCAAAAAATGATGTTAGGGGCCAGGAATCAAACTTGGGGCAAATGCAGGTGCTCTCTCACCATTACATTACTGAGCTGTTCAATAACATGCGAACTCGCAGCTTCAAACGATTGCGTTTTTTACTGCCCCTGATCCTCTGTAAACCAATCAAAGCATTCGAACATGATCTCTTGAACTTGTTGAACTACCGTAAGTTACGTTGTTTCTGAGACTTCGGCATCGACGATTGATGGCAACCACTGGTTGAGACTTGAACTTGAGCGTTGAAATGTTTTTGAAGACGAGACTCTTCGATATACAATTAAGACAGTTTATAGAACAATTCCTGGTATTCTTAAAGGCAGGTCGGAATAATTTCAGACAGCTCTAGACCAGTCAAACAGCCTGAACGAATCTTTGTACTTTTATCACACAAAGAAACATGCTTGTTTCGCAACATATGATCTTTGTACGCCCACACGAATTTATTAGAATTCAGTCAGTCAGCCAGTCAGTCAGTTAGGTACTGCAAAAATATAGAAATACATGAACGTAAACATAAGGAAACAATTGGACTGACCACTTCTTTTTGTTACAATACACAACTTTAGGAGCTTCCAAACAGTTCTTTGATCTTCTTCAGAAAGAGCTGTGGTAATGTTTGAGGCGTCACGTCCAACACGAACAACTAAACCTCTGGACAAGTCAAGCAGTTTTTCATTTCCTTCTGCACATTGAAACCACCTGACCACACCACAGATATCCAGTTGGAGACCCTGATGAAAGAGAGATAACCACATAGGTCTAAGAACTAAAACACTGAAATCCTGTAGCATGAAGCAATAAGCAATTATTCGCATCTATCTGTCTCGAAAGACGATGTTGCAGCGCCATGAGTCAATTTCTACAACATTTCCTGAAGTGACTTTGGAGAGGCCAACTCTGATGTAGCAGGTTCTACCGCAGATGGTGCAAATGAAGGAATACAGTGTATGGCAGGCATGCAGATAATGCCCTCTCCTGTCTTCTGTCTTTCGGCTTGTAACTCTTGTCGAGCTGACTCAGCCATCTTTACGCTCACGAAGGCCAATTTCCAAGCACCTCGATCGTCAGCAGTGTTCTGCCAGTTAGTGATACCTACGCAAGAGAGCTTGAGGCCTCTCTTACTTACAGAGGTCCGTGAAGCACAGGCGTCGTCGTCCAACTAGACTTGTCCAAACTGCGAGTTCTCCTTACAGTAGATCTTTCAGAATACGCTCCCGGGTATAAGATTCCGTCTTACATGACAGTTTTTCACTCTTAGTTTCAAATCTTTGACGGGCGACATTTTGTAATAGTAAATCTTTGTGAATTTGGAGAATTTGTCGAAACTTTCTTAAAACAAAAAGCATTTTTCCACATCAGATGTTCACGATTTTATGAAACGTGGAAAAAATCAACGTTGGGAACATTTCCAGTAACCTCCCTTTCATAAATGGTTCCTTGGCACTGCAATTAATTCAATTAATCGGATAATTATGACACTACATCAATTGCTCATACCTGTTCAAGAAGTTTGTACAAGAAACTGACTGCTGAATTTTGCTGGAAAGAGAAAATACAAAGACGCATGATGCATGAAAAAGTGAATTGTCTCTAAAATAACAGAGTAGTGCAAGCTGTAAGCATTGCTTAAAGGTTCTGGGGAACGTGAAACACGAGTAAATACTCGCCTTCCACAACAGTTCTCGTTTTGCCAAACTTCTGGTTGCGTTTCTACAACTCTCTTTGAAGGAACAGAGGAGACGTTTCCTACTACTTAGTTATCGATTCCCATTCTACACACTAATTTGAAATCCTGACCCTGCCGAGAACTTGATGAAACAAGACAATGTTCCGCAGTACATGACCTTTACGTTTAGCTGTGTGTTTGTAATGGTTGTTAAATCAGATAACTTCAAGCGATTAACCTTAAATAAAACAAGCGATGGCCATTACAAACTACTCAAACTGTGGAAACAAAACAGACAATTTAGCAACCACTTACCTGGAGAGATTTTGATACTAACTCTTCTTGTCTCTCAACAGGCAAAGTTCTTATGATACCGCAGAAAATAGTAATAAAACAATCGACGGATTTACTGTCTGTAAAGACATCACCCACACTCTGTTCACTAGAAAGGAACTGTTTGCCGGATAATTTGATCCAAGGGAACAAGGTGTGCTGGAGAAAACGTTCACATAGTATAGAGTAATCGTCATCATCCAGTGACACTGAAGAATGTTCACCACTTTTATTTAAAGCTTTTATAAGTTTTGTTGATGTAAAATCAGGAATAAGGCACGAGAGGAGATTTATATGCACAACTGAATTCTTTTGAGATATTTCCTCCAAGCATAAAGTACAAACATTGCAAACCAAGTCCAGCAGATGACCATTATAAATTCTTTCCACATCAGCAGGTCCTGATAACGAATTGGTCAAAGAATGACATTTTTCATGTGACAAAACACTTCCATGATTTGATGAAATGCTGCCAAAAGGTTCAGATGAAGATTCTGTAAATGCAACCTTGTGTTGCTTTTTCTTCTTTGTTGTTGGGCTTTTTAGAGTAACCAAACAATGTGACAAAGAAACAACATCACTATTACCAGCCTATGGGAAAAAAAGATATCATTAGTCTTTCAAATACGACTGGTGCACTTAAGAGGCTAAATGGCATCATTCATATCTGACTGATAACAGGGTACCACCAAAAACAAAGTCTGATCCTGTTTTTGTCCATTAGGATCCCCCTCTACTTAACAGTATGAAACAACCTTGAATTAGACAATACCATGTAGACAGTGTACATTCCTCGAAGTGAAGAGGAGTCCTTTATCATAATGCTATTAAGCTTCTGAAAATCGACACAAACCCAGATGAAGTTATTTCCACGAACCATGGGCTTGCAGTTGGTTCAATAATGACATTCATATCTCATATCTTTGATTATTAATTAATGATACATGGCATAAACTATTTTAAAACTATTTTTACCACTTTTTAACACTTTGTTAATATACATATTAGTTTTGTTTTGATAACTACGTCATTGTGTTTGTACGTGCACTTCAACAATGGTAAAAAAGGAAGGAAGAGAAGACATTACAATTTTCCCCACCTCTTGATCAACTGATTTGAGATTTTCCAAGCAGAGACAACTCAGACCTTCCCAGAACCACCTCAACAATTGGCTAGATTGTTGAAGCAATTTCTGCTCCTTAACTTTCTCAGCTGTCTTGGGATCACTTTCAGATTTGATTGATAAGTAAGACAACAGGTCAGCAACAAGATGATAAAGATTGGAGTGAGGTAGTTTACTTTCCTTTTCCAAGGACGTTCTCATCAATGACAGCAGCTAAAAGAGAACAAATTAAAGAATACTGATTTTAACCTTATGTAGTAGTTCATGCATATTAAACTACTTCAACAGGGTAGACAGTTGTCTTGTCAAAATTTGGCCATTGATGCCGGCACTCTGTATTTAATAACCCACTTCCTATAGCAAACAAGTGAATCAGTTTGCAACTAATGCATTTACAGTATCAGTAGAATATCTACACAATATTTAATAACCAGGCTGGTCACAAAAGTTCAGCTTGACAGCTATGTCTAGAGAAGACAAACTAAGCAAATTGGATCATCCAGGTCTCGCTTTAAAGCCAAGTTTTAGAAGAGTCAAACCTCGCGTTGGGGACACAGTGCCGCCATAAGAAAGGAAAATGGTAAAATGAACTTATCATCTTGGGGCAGATGGGGTTATCAAAAAAAAAAGGACATTTTACATTTAAGATCCTACTATGCAAAAGGTCCTACCTGCTCCTTGATCAAATACTCTTGAACTGCAACACCTTCTCCTTCAGTGTCAAACTCATGAACTAGACAAAATCTCAGACATTCCATAAATGCTGAAATAACTGCAGAACATTCACTTGGACTGTTTTGTACACTGTCCGTGGACAAACCCTCTTGCAGACCAGTGAAGAGTTCTTGGTAGAATCCTAAGCCACTGCCAACTACCTGTATATGTTAGATTTATGAAGGCAATAAAGACAAGAATGTAATTAATGGCATGCTCTGCGGTTCAATATTCTGTATAATGTTGATCCCCTTCGCTTACTTTGTTTATTCTGTTTCTTCTACAGTCTGTCTGTTGTTGTTTTAAATATTATTAGCGACAGCAGAAAAGACAATGGTTAGCTGGGTTTGAACTTCAGAATTCACACATTACTAGAGAGCAGTAAACTGCTGAACATTAACACAACTTGTCCTGTATTAACCAACCTCTGAAGGTACTTTGCTCAAGAAAGGAAGCAAGTTAGGAAAGATAACTGTTGCACAGCCACTGCCACCATTTTTTAAGACAGACCACAATTTTGGCCAAACTGCTTTGCGAACATTAACTTGCTTCCAGCAGTCCTAAAAAAAAAACAGCAAATTGGATAGGGAAAGGTTATGAGTCACAGCTTACTGTACTTCCCCCAAAAGCTCGGCAACTTCTAATTAAATTGCACGTTTCATACAATCTACTTCCCAGTCAAAGTTTGAGAAGAGATCTAACACTAACTTAAGTTCACGTTTGCCCTTAATTGGACTTGAAGATCTCCTCTACTTCTGACTGGAAAGTCGATTTCATGAAAGTATGCAAATTAATTAGGAGGCCAAACTTCTGTGCTTTGCAGTGTAAGTACATACAGGTGCAGAACACTGTTCATAAAAATTGAATGGAAGGTTAGTTAACTGTGTGCCAACATCAAGGCAAGGAACTGAAAGGATAACTTTCAACTAGTGACATCTCTCTTAAACTCAATATGTGTACTACTGAACATGTAACAAAAATTTCTCATCGATGACATAGATACTGTGTCATGATGAGGCACATACTTGTAGAAATCCACCCTGACTTCTACTAGTTCAACAATCGCCAGCCCATGCATAAAATCCAGACTAAAGCAAATTGCTGTTTAGTGGGGTATCTTGCACATGACTAACTTACTGTAATGTTCTTCAGCACAGATAAAACAGCATTCCACATGTGCTGACAAACAGCAGGATCTGAATCATCAAGTGCTGACAACACAGTGGGAGACACATGGCAGCTAAGAGACAACATCAGAGAAGGAAGTGTTTCACATGCAACACTAACTGTAGAGAACACTGCACCTCGCACCTAAAACAAGCACAAATAACAAGATTAACAGTTCTCCAGATCAAGTTTTCCACGCCCCTGGAGGTGGTTATCAGGGCGAATGCTTAACTCTGGTTTCTGTACCATGAAGTAAAAAGGAGTATAATTATTACAGAGTTAACACAGTATTTTTCTTGTTAACAGCCACTTATACACCAAGGTTTACTATTTGATCTATCTTAATATCAACAAGGAGTGAAGGTGGGAGGGTTCAATAGAGAAGGAGGTTACAGGGGTTGACACACTGCCAAAATCATTTCACAGAGAGCATCATAGCTTGCATTCCTTTTTCTCTTTTCTTTAATTTCTACCCTTTCCCTTATACTTACATTTGGAGATTTGTGCCTTGCAAGTTTCCAAAACTTGTTCTGCCTCAGTATGTTTAGATAAAGCTCTTCCATCTCAGCTCTGGCCTTATCTGATGTTACAGATATCAGCTTTCCAAAAGCCATGATGGAGGATGACAGGACTCGGTTGTACTTGGCTTCTCTTTCCTCTTCTGAAACAAATCTAGTTGGAGAAAGGTTGGCATACATTTGATTTATGAAGAGACTAGCCCTGGGTATGTACAACTCAAATGCTTTCCTAAAAAGATGGGTTTTCAAAAACTTAAACTGATTAAACTTCTCTTCTCTTCAAATAGTAGTAACTTTTCCACAATGCTGGGGCCACAGCAGAGAGGTTGCCATCCCAATCAACTTCTTGATCTTGACACACAGTGGTTGAAGAAAACATTTTACTCCCAGGATGTTGTTCTATCCATCAAATGCTGCCTACGAGCATTGTGTTGCATTACCAATGTCAAAGGTAAACATTTCTGACCATTCCAGGTGACCAGAAAATATTCTAGTTTGGATGGTTGTTTGGATTTCTGTGTGGCATACATTTCCAATAAAACCCTGCCATCATTAACAATGCTGTGCACTTAACAGTATGTGTTACAGTGTACCATTGCTGCCACTTGACAGTGCTTTTTGCTAAGTTTCTGTAACTTATTGATGCCTTTTGTCTTAACTGACCTTTCAAAATGTATGAGCTACATGTATGGGAGGTGCAGAGCTACATGTACATGTGTCTACATAGCACTAAGTTATTATCATCACAACCTAAATATATTCCTCACAATTGAGTGGTCAAGTTCCCCATTTACATGACTAGCAATTGACAACTCTGCCTCCCAAAGTTCTCCTATTTTAATTTTTATCTGTGGCATTTAATATTTTAATTTTAATTTTAATTCTCTTATTTTTATTTTAATTATCAAGTTGAAATGGAAGCCATGTCAGAAAGTTGTCAAAAAGTTAACAATCAAGTGCCAAGAATACCGTCGTTTATCACAGTGTGTTACAATTACAGAGGAGTTCTCTCACCTTGGATCGGAGAGAGTGGAAGGTGTTTGTGTTAATATATTATCCTGCAAGAACTGTGGATATAAAAGGATAATTCTCTAATAAGTCTTATACTTGATAATTATGTTCTTTGCTGTCATCTAATTTGGAGGCACTTCATTCATCATTGATTCACAAATAAAAAACACAATACTCCAAAATGCAACTACAGCTGTATTAACTGGTTATTTACAATATAGTCTCTCTAAAATTTGAAGAATACGTGTACATGTAGGACTTTCTTGTAACGGATTCATTAACCCTGGTACAAATCCATTACAAAATCCTAAGGATTTTCTACAGTGTATGATCCTGTAAGATCACACAGGATCCTACCCAGGATCCTAAATGGCAATCTTCCTTCTAATTTGTATCATAGGATCCTACCCAGAATCCTGTAAAATCTTTCTTATCAGGATCCTGGGCTAAGTTCTTACAAGATTCTATTAGGATTCTACACTAACAAAGATCGTGTGCAGTATTTCTACTAGGGAAGTGGACAAAGAAGAGGAAGTGAAGAAATTTTAGTATCTCCTTAGTGCCATAACCACTTACTCAAGTTGCCTCCTCCAAAATCCACTGCACACCACACTATTCAATTTAAACTTTTACATGTACAGCAAACATTTGACAACAAACCTCAAAAAACTCTTTTCTGCAAAACATGATGACCTCAGGTTGCTTTTCTTCCGAGAATGCAGCCTGAAATGACTTTCTCGCTGACGAAGCCACCACAGCATAAGAATCAAACTGAGAACACATCCAAGAACCAATGATGTAACGCAGATGAGGAGCGAGATTACGACCAACTCTGAGCACCAGCTGTTCCATAGCCTGCTGGGTGGCTTCTCGTACTCTGTGATCAACATCCTGTACCAGAAATGAGCAAGATTAATTAACTGTACTCCAAGAGCATGTTCCTATACATGTGCATGAATGATATCCCAATGATTGCAAACACCTGGAAATCATTGCAGGATATGCTTGTAGCCACTGTGCCCTGGGTGCCAGAGGCTTTTCCCGCATTTCACCACAGTGAAACACTTAATATTTACTTTGGTCTCCAGCAAATTAAATTAATGGAGGAGAAAGTGAAAGTGAAAGGTTCGATTCCCGTCGGGGACTCAGATTTTTTCTTTGTCCCACACCCACACTTCTTATATCCATTGTTGTTTATAAAGATATATAATTATTGTGATTGCAGTTATTCCAAAACCGGGTGAGGCTCTTGACAGCTTTGTCAAGCTTCATCGTCATCCATCTTTCAAGAACTGAATGTAGTTCACTTCACTGCACCTGATTTTCCTGGAGTAATAGTTACAGTGTACTTGCCAAGTGGTATTCTGGCGGCATCTACCAGGTCTACCACTGGAAAAAGACTGCATGTTCAACAAAATTCTTCTCTGCCTATTCCACAACATGAAGCTCTGTTAGGGGGAATTAGGGAATTCTAACGTGAAACCTTAAACTGGAGAAATTTTTTACTTCCATGCTGCGAGTAAAAGTTACAGATCTTCTGAAAGTTATTTGTCTTTTTTCAACGCATGCCAGTACAATGATCACAGAGTGAGACCATCACTGTGATTGACTTTTCTGTAATTGGATCAAAAAGTTCAAGGTCCATTCAAACGTAAATCATAGCCAACGATGCCAGAGGTTTTCTCTCGCAGCTTACATCACTTGTTGATCAGCCTCCGGCCGACAATTGTTTAATGAAAGGGCACAAGAGAAACCTCTGGTCTCCAGGGTATGGCCACTGCTGATCATAGCAAACCACCCTTTGAAAGTGTATGGTTCTATTCCTAGTGAACATGATCATCACTAATTGCCAAGATGAGTTTCAAAACTTTTTGTGATCAAAACCTTGGGTCACAGATCACATGATCACATGCTATCATTGGCAAATAAATGGCAACTTGGAAATACAGATTTATAAGATCTGGGTACATGTCCACCAACCAGCAGGAACAAAAAGATTTTAATCAAGCCACCTGCAACCTAAAAATCAACCTTTATTCCAGTGTGAAAGGCCATCCACGTTTGCAACATTTGCATTTGACACTTTTCTACATTCACGTAATTAAATAAATATAACTTCAAACTACAGATGAAAGATCTAACACACAAAAGACCACTAATTAATTAAAAGTCAATCAGTTGCAGATCAAAACAAAGCCTGAAAAAAATCAGGTCTGAATGGGATTCAAACCCATGACCCAGTGATGCCAGTGCAGCACTTTAACCAGCTAAGCTACATGACTGTATGTTATGCCAACTGGGAGCCAGTCATTTTCAATTGTTAATTTGTGTTATACCTGTGGAAGATGAATAGATGCATGCTTTCAATAAGCACCGACGGCCGACGAAAAGTGTCGGCTATTTCGCTCAGAGACATTAGCTACTTTTTCGCTAAATTGAAGTAATCACAGGAAGATTCTTTCAAACCCCTTGTATAATTATACAGTCAGTTACTCTACTCAAACCAACTTCCTACTTCAAAGTTTATTGAAACCCCTGAGATGGATGTGGAATGTATGAGATATCAAATATTTGTGAACTGTAACTGAAAGATATTTTAGCACATGAAAGACCATTTGACATAAATTATTTTTTTAATGAACTGGATTAAAATATAATGACATTATCAACATCTACATGCAGCTGGATCCTCCAGTAATTTTTAAATTGTTAGTTTGTCTTACCATGGCTAATTTGTTGAAAAGCCTTGGCCAAAATGGAAGAGCACTTTCCACAGCATTGACACTTGAGTTTTTGCACAAGTCAACGAACTCTTGCACTGCCTGATATAATTTTAAAAAACACAAAAAATTAGCAGAGGTAAATTGTAATTCTTAAAAATTCTGGAAAATTGGAATCTGCAGGAGATAAGATTGGTTCAGTTAAGCACATGCAGTACCAAATTTTAAGACCAGTTTTTGATTCAAGGTAAGTAACACACATGTATGAAGGGTAACTTTGTCAACTGTTATAAAGGAAGAGAAGAACTACTGATTGAGTTAAGAGGTTATTTACACTCAAATTAAGAAAACCGTGAACACTGAAAATATTCCTGGAATGTGTGTTTTGACCAATCACATGTGAGACCTTGTAACCGCAGAAAACAAATGGGTTCTCAGTCCTGGAATCGAGTTATTTTGAAAGACGACAAGGTTTAATCTTCACCAGTTTATCTTACAGAAATTGGAAGTGCTATTCCTTTCTATATCTGAGAGCCCCACGCACTACGCAAGCGAAAATAGGTTTGAGCGCTTTTGCCTTATAAAATTTTTCGACAAACCGACGCAACGATCAGTGGTGTTTCCGACATTTCAAATAAAACCAACTCAAGCGGCAGTTTAATATTTCACCTTGAAGTAAAAACTGCAATATTCTCTCTCCAAATTCGCCCATTGACAGCACAGCTGACTCGATTTATTTAGGCCGAATCATCCGTGCCTTTGAGCCGGGCTTGCATCATATATTATAACGTGTAGTTGCACATTTTGAAAATGACATATTTTCTAATTTAGCAACGGTACACCACGCTGTTGAAGAATAACAAACACCGCCTTTGACAGTCCGCGGTCATTGCTACAATGCAGCCGCAACAAGCCAAAGACCACTCACACATTTTTCGCTCCCGTAGCGCACGTGGCTCTCAGATGAAACGAAATAACAATTTAAATTCTTGTAAGTTAAGATGAAGGTCTTTCAAAACAAATGGAGAACCAACTCGATTCCGTGACTGAGAAACCCACTTGTTTTCTGCGGTTACAAGGTCTCGCATGTGATTGGTCAAAACACAATAAACATTCCAGAAATATTTTCAGTGTTCACGGTTTTCTTCGTTTGAGTGTAAACAAAGTACTGAACATTTCAAATGAATAATAGAAACAATATTGCTCACCAGTAAATGTAACTGCACTATTACAAGGTAGAAAATTAATGCATCATGAGACATACTGTACATTTACGTTCCACACTATTATTCTAACAATAAACTTTACCTTCAGTTTTGTAACAGAGTCTCTCTTCATTAGTTTTCTCATCACCATCCTAAATTCTGAGTCAACAGAAGCATCAACATCATCACCAGTGCCAGCAGCCATTGGAACGTAACCAAGGTTACTTGCTCCTGGACTTCCCATAAGTCCTCCAAAACCAACAAAGCCCACAGTACCATCCTTGGAGATCAGCGCTGCGGCACGGCCACTACTGGATGGCTGAGATAGTGGGAAAATACAGTAAATAAGGGTGTTAATAAACACCAAAATGAACTGGAATGACACTGGAATGTATTGGAATGAACAAGAATGGTTTCAGAATGACACCTGGGTGAAATAAAATCCATTCCATTCCGTACTGTTCTGTTACATTGTCTTATTCCAGTGTGAGTCTGTTACATTCTGGGTGAATGCAGTTATCTGCCACCAATAAAATTAATATACAATAAATTAAATATACCTTGTTTCAGAAGAAAACAGCTTAAAACCTATAGGTATATCCTTCAGACAATGGGAATAGCATATACTTCATAAATATGCACGTATCCTGGTAGAAAATGCTGCCAAATGATTTTAAAGGATTTTGTAGGATCCTGTTAGATCCCCAGGATAAAAAATGTCAATAGAAAACAACAACAACAACAACAAAAAGAATAGCAAGGATCATACTCAGGGTACTCTAGGATTATTTATGATGCTGAAGGATCCTATTTAAGGCAAGAACGTCATGCTAGCCCACATATAAGGCACTAATAACATTACAATCCTATATGAATATATACACCAACTGATTAATGCACCTACCTCCACTAACACACACTTTCCTTCACTTGTACTCACTTTCCTTCATTTGTACTTACTTGCCTTCATTTGTACTCACTTCCCTTCACTTGTACTCGCTTACCTGCACATTAGTGCCTTATATGTGGGCTAGCATGACGTTCTTGCACTATATGTGGGCTACCATGACGTTCTGGCCCTATTTAAGGATCCTACTGGATTTTAATACAATCTGAATTATGGGGTCCTAATAGAACCCTGTAATAGAATTCTATAAAAATTGTTACAAAATCTTATAGGATCTTAACTAGGATTTTACAATACTGTCCATATAATAGGATCTATAATAGGATCTACAAATAGATCTATGATAGGATCTTAATTATATAATAGGATCCTCTTATATACATGCTTTGTTCGCCCATCATTATCAGTACAAGTACATTCTGTAGATCATCCAGGGGCAGCTAGTCGGGACGACGGGATTTTCATGGGCGAAAGTTTACAACAAGAGCGGGAGAGCCCCTGGGCACTTACTCTTACCGAACGAGTTCCAGAAGCGTTTGAAATCCCGCCTTCTGATTGGCTAGAAAAATATTTTTTCTGGCCAATCAGTGAAGAGGAACAGCCAGGCGACTCTCATGTCTTCTTACACGAGGTTGTTTTCCTCATCGAATGCCATAGTAGTGTGGCCCGTTCAACGGGAACATTTTTGAGGAGAGCTTCAGAAAAAATAAATAAATAATAAATAAACGAAGTCGAGGAAATCGCAAACTATAACGTGGCCGCAAGAAAACAAACACTCACCGGGATTTTTCACGGCGGACTTATCGAAGGTATCGTAAATTTTTAGAGCTAGCGACTTCCCCTTTCTCAAGTGTTGCATGAGCATAATAGCTACTCGAGTAAACGATGTTACTTTAATTATTTCTCCTTGTTCGTTGAACTACGTCTGAAACTTTCCACAGGAATCTTCGATGCACGGGCCACGCAACTATGTCGCTCGAGCGTGGGAACCACAGTTAACCAAAGCGTAATATGAGTGTTCGTATGGAACTGAAATTCGATCGAAAATAATTGGCGGTTTTCCGCTGAAAATGCATTAAAATGGAAATACAGTTTGAAAAACATTACCTGCTATGTGTTTGCTGCGTTTTTATTGCTTTTCCGAGCTTCTGGAGGCTGATCTGGGCGATTTTCTGCTTAACGGTCGATGTGACGTCTAGTACGTGACATGACACGCTCGATCAACATAGTTGCGTGGCCCGTGCATCAGAGATGGAAAGTTACAGACGAAGATCAACGAAGAAGGAGAAAAAATTAGTTACATTGGAGAAAGGGGAAGTCGCTAGCTCTAAAAATTTGCGATACCTTCGATAAGTCCGCGTGAAAAATCCCGGTGAGTGTTTGTTTTCTTGCGGCCACGTTATAGTTTGCGATTTCCTCGACTTCGTTTATTTATTATTTATTTATTTTTTCTGAAGCTCTCCTCAAAAATGTTCCCGTTGAACGGGCCACGCTACTACGGCGTTCGATGAGGAAAACAACCTCGTGTAAGAAGACATGAGAGTCGCCCAGCTGTTCCTCTTCGCTGATTGGCCAGAAAAAATATTTTTCTGGCCAATCAGAAGGCGGGATTTCAAACGCTTCTGGAACTCGTTCGGTAAGAGTAAGTGCCCAGGGGCTCTCCCGCTCTTGTTGTAAACTTTCGCCCATGAAAATCCCGTCGTCCCGAATAGCTGCCCCTGGGTCTCCGAGGATGTCTGTAGATATACAGTGACAGGAAATCTTAGCTAGCCCTGAACTGCACCAAGCTTTTGAAAGAAGATCCCAATAGAACATAGAGGATTTATAATGGGATCCTAATAGGATATAATAGATTCTATAAGGATTCCATTGAAAAATTTCACAAAATCACACAAAAATTCAAAAACAGAGAAAATTTGAGAGAAATGACCAGGAAGTCACTTCAAGGCTTGAGCACGTGCAAAAGTCCGAGCCCTATTTCTCATACCTTGACATTTCCTTTAGTTCTCTGTTTATCTCTTCCTTTCATTATGGCATGTAAACAAATTCAACCACTTCGAAACAAGCAATTAAAATTGAAACTTTCACAAAAAGGTCAAAAAGGCAACAAACATGCGTGCACGTAACGAGGCGGCCATTTTGGATTATCTACCCCAGTTTCTGCGCATTTTTTCAACGTTACCCACAATCCAACAGGTTAGTGGAAAAACGCATGCGCACAATACATGTGTTGTTTCGGTCGAATGCCAGGCGGGCATGGAGGCTGTTATATCACATCCTCGATCCTACTTAATGGTGTTTTCTTGACAGTTTCGATCTTTTTGTAGTAACTGTTTATTAACCAAGTAATCAGTGTGTGAGACTCAGCCCTGTGCTATTGAAATTCCTCGCAAAATCGCCTCCACCTTCCACGACACACCTAAATATTGCGTTCTGCGCGGCCAGCTAGATCGTTTCGCTCACATACGGTAGTGTGGTATGTCTGATTTTATACAGCGTTGATTGATGTGCTGCTACAACCAAAACCCGATGGGTGACGGACTCGACTGAAATCTAAAAGCACTTTTAACTCTGGGAGCGATTCCTAGTTTGCGCGAGGAAAGTACTGTTATGGCAAAGAAGTGAAGGAAGATGTCACAAATTGCCTCGTCTTCTCCCGGTGCGATCGGCTCTTCACTTCCAGGTATTTTAAATTTAAATTAGTGATTCTTCTAACAAGGTCATATACCAGCTGTACTTTAATGGAAATTAAGTTTTTGTGTTTTGCTTCCTTGATAACAGTGTCTTGGGTGATTAGCTCTGAAGATCGCACCAAACATGAGGCGACTTTCCAGAGTTTGAATCCAGCAAGCGGTTTCCTCACAGGTTAGCTTAACTTTAATTTAAAAAAAAAATGAGATCATTTAATCTTTCTATTTGTCATAGTTTCACCGGGAAGAGAATTTTAAACAAAGACACTACTTAAGACTTTCGGTATTACAGATTTGTATCGTAGCCAATGTGGTTCTTTCAAATGGAATCCATTGAGTGGGTCAAAACAAAAGATTCAGTTAAACAGGAAAATATGTATTCTTTTGACGGATCCGTAACATTTACATAAGCTTAGACATGCTTTGTGGAATAATTAGTGAGCTTCTTGGAGGAATTTGTTATGTATTTTCTCGCATGACACAAAAATTATGAAATTCCACTTGAAAAAAAAACATTAATTTTTGTATGCTTGGTTACAAACTGATGACACAAAAATTTTCTAGTGTGTGTCTATAGTTCAATAAATGTGTATCAAACTTGTTGGCTTTGATGCTGTTTAATTAGATTTTGAATGCATTGATTTTCACTTATTGAGGCACTTTTAACATTTTTTTCAAGGGGAACAAGCAAAGAATTACTTCCTGAAGTCAAATCTCCCTCCAGTGGTGCTTGGTCAGATATGGTGAGTTTTAATTTGTGTAAACCACACATTTCACATGAGGTCCTTTTATTTTACATGTATAAGTCACTACTACTTGCTTGGCAAAAATGGTGCATTTCTTAGTGTTAAAATTTCACCTAGTAGCCAGGAGCCTTATACACGCTCCTGATGCCGCCATCGCTCTGATGCCGCCAAGCCAATGGCTAGCTTGCTTAAATCGGTTTAGTCCAGAATTTGGTTCAAGGGTCTGATTGGCTCCTAACAACCCCCCAAGGTATTCGAAGTCTAACAGTCTTTGTCGTTGGTTGACAAGAATAGTATGCCTGAAGTAAAAACGTTTGACCGTGCAGAAGAGTTAAGCTTTGAACAAAGAGATGGTATTTTAAATTTTATTCGCTGCAAGGATGATTCAGCAGTATTGCCAACCGGCTTCGGAAAATCGGTTATTTAATTCTATAATATTCTAGCTCATTCCAGGACTATGTGGGATTCAGCGATTATTCCAAAAGTCCGTTGATAGTGATTGTTTTTTGCCCGCTTAATGCGCTCATTGAGTGCCATATGGAGGAGTTAAAGCAACGAGGCATTTCGTGTACTTGTTTATCCAGAGATGTTGACGACAAAGATGGAAAGCTGTACGCCTTCATCATTGCAAATCCCAAGGCGCTTATCCAGTCCTCAATGAAAATATTGATACAATGTAAAATGACAGGCCAAACACGACTCATGCTAGTTTTGCTAAGTGCAATCACAACAGGTTTGTCCCTTTGATCGAGAGGATTTAAAGGCGACACAACTTACTTGTGCCGGTAAATTGTGTGGACAATAATTTTTACCGGTCCAGGGTTGTTTTTGTTTGCGAACGCCGTTTTAAAGCGATCCATTTGACACCCCAAAAACAACCGTGTAATCAACCCAGATCTGTCATATCTTCACGTGCCCTTACATGTGATCACAGCACGAGACATGCGCTGTGATTGGTTTGAACGTAGTAGGATAGAAAAAGATCGAAGTTCAACGAGAACAGTAAATCAAAGCGCTCTGGCCCAGAGGTTTTTTCTCGCAGCAAGCCGTTCGTTGCGTCGGCCAACGCGACTCGGCCTCCGGCTGTTTTCTCCCGACGTTAGCGAGAAAAAACCCTCTTGTACCCAGGGTAGCCATTTTCATGTGTGAGAGATATTATTTTTGTAACAAAGTAAACAAAGTCTTAAACAGTCATTAGAAGAATCCAAACAGTGTCTGGGAACATTGAGTCCAATCTTTCAAAATGTCTCAGTGTTTTCTAGACTACACTGCTACCAACACATGCTTAGAATCGCTTTCTCAACAGCACTTTAACTCTGTTTCAAGGTTTAAGCTTTCGCTGTGTCTTTTAGGAACCTTGCAGACATGGATCGTGATGGCAAGATGACCATGCAGGAATTTACTATCGCCGTACATCTGATTCAAAACAAGCTGAAAGGAATTGAATTACCAACATCACTTCCTAACAGTCTGAAAATGACGTCTATGCCAAGCACATTTCTTGTAGCTCAGAAGGCTAAACCCACTACAGACTGGGGTCAGTCGGCCAATCCATCAATGTCTAATGGCTTCTCTAAAGTGGGCATGATGACCATGCCACACAAATCTGCGACGTCAGGTATTTCATGGTCTGGAATAAACCAATCGCCACCGCAAACCAGAGCAATGGCTACCTCTTCGTCATCAGTTTTTGGGTCATCATTTGGACCGTCATCATCAGGAAATGTCCCATCAGCATCTTTATCATCATCATTTAATATTGGAATGGGCAGTGGACTAAACACTGCTTCTCCAAACACCTCAATGCTCAATGGACCAGGAAGTCAAGCTCAAACAAGCTTTGGGTCTGGTTTGTCCAATGTTCAACAGACCAATTCACTGACTGGGAGTTTTGGGCCTACTGCAGGACCTTATGGAGCTATCACTCCTGCACACAGACTAAAATATAATCAAATGTTTAAAGCAAATGACTTTAAAAAGACTGGATTTTTATCAGGTAGGAATTGGGCACCAGCTCTACATGGATGTGTAGAAAGGTGTCATTGTTGTCACTTGTTACAACAGTGATGTTACAACAATGGCACCTTGCTAGGTAAAAGAATACATGTAATTTTTAATTTAAGAATGACACGTTTAAGTTTCGGAGACGTGCCTCAACTTAAATGTGAAGCTGTTGCCATTACACATCTACTGCTGTCAGGGTCTTTTGTGAAAAGATAAACTTTCATTAAGTTACTCCATTTATTTTTCCACAAAGCATCCCTTATGCAAGTTCTAAAACTCGTACAGCTCATATTTGTTCTGACTTGTCAGTGTGACAAGTACTTGCATGTATGTACAGTACTGGCCAAAGGGATTACAGCTTTTACACGCGCATAAAATGCGTGCAATATGGCGGAATTACGTGCAAATAACACGCAAGAAACACGCGAGTAAAATTTTACACGAGCTATTACACGCACCTCAATTACACATGAATTGCGTGTACTTTGGCAAAGGATGGAACCTTTTGTTATTCATACATGCAAAAAGCGTGTATTTCTTCGCAAAGGAAAGTACAGATGCCACAGCAGACTGCAAGAAGTCTCTCTGGATTGTCAGGCAGCAAGCAAGATTACTCAAGGAAGCGAACAGCTGTCACAATCAACAGTAAAGTGAAATGACTTATTGCTAGAAAAAAGGAAGACAAACCAGTTTAACTCGGCTTAACATGATTATTTTGTGAGGTGTTGTTAAAATCACTGAGGCCATATGCTGAACAAATTCGCTGTCTTCGGTTCGAAATGCTAACAAGTTGACAAAACGAGTTTCGAGTCCGTGCAGTGTTGAACGCAAGAACGCGAAAACTTCTATCAGTTCTTTCCCAGATGAATAAACCGCTGTCTTAAATTAGAAACTTAAATTTGCACTCTCTCTTGTTGACAGTCCACACATTTACAAAACAACTAAGAATGGGAACTTCTTTGGAGACCAGAAAACATTCTAAGGTTCTGAAGGTTGACCATTTTTCAATCAGGGTAAAATTCTTAGACATGTACTATTTTGAAACCATCCCTGACTTGAAATTGGCGCCACTAATACGAAAAAAGAAACGTCGCTCACAGTAAAGTAACCGAGCAATTTTCGGCGCATCGCGGAAATCTTTATCACAAATTGTGCCTTCAAGAGTAATAATTTTTACTCCTTCAATCATCTCTATACACCTTGTGGAATGCGAAATGTCACTTGTTTGAAAACGTGCCCATGGGAAAGTTGAAAACACTGACCCCCGTGCCGCAATGCAAATCAACGCAGCAAGTTGTCGGTCGCCTGTTTTGAAATATCAAGCTCGTAATTCAGGGCAATTTGTCAAAAAAAATTTGTTTGATCATTTTGCGCAAATGGTATTCTCTAGATACCAGCAAAGGGGTTTTTAATAGTAACTTTTTCATCGAGATTTGTTGCATTACATACCATGTGGTGCTCATTGAAAGGTCAGATTTCACGCTTTATGCAAATCTGATGCGCTTTTGAACTTCGGACTCTGTTCTCTATTTCGTTGGATGATATTCGCTAGTCCTTACAAATTCTTTTACAGTTGTCATTTACTTTGAGTTTCAATATGAGATTCATTTACTACTTCAATTCAAAATGAAGGATAAAGTGCGCGATAGAAAGGATCGAGTTGTACTCACATTGCTCGCGCAATTTATTTTGAGACTAACAGTATGCAAATTTAGCCACTGTGAACTAAGAATAATCCCTGAAAAAAGCTTGCTATTTTACTCTAACTCTCTCTCTAACATCATAACCTTCGATTTTTAGTTTAAGTTCCATTCAATAGTTTCCTGTTTGACAGCAGGTTTGGGTCTGGCAAAGGCAATTTCAATTCTTAAAATTTTAGCTTCGTTGTTTACGTTCCATCTCAATTCTGAAAAATTCAGCTTCGTTGTTTACGTTCCATTCGGCAGGCAACCCTCGACACCATGTTGATAAAAACAGTTGTGGTACCAAGTTAATTATTATTTAGGATGCTTAACTCATTAACGTCCGTGCTGGCCTGAGCCGGCCTTGATTTTGCACGTGTTCGCTTTTGGCCCCAGCCTCCCCTAGAAAGGCTTTTTTGGTCCCCTTTTGTCCTAGTTGTCTTTGGGAATGTTCAACCAATCAGAATCCACCAACTGCGCATATATTTGAAGGCTTGAGGGGGTCCTAGAAGGGAAGACTTCTTGTCACTCTCCAAGAAGATCACATTTCACTCAAAATGGCTGCCGTGCTCTTCACGCGTGAATTTTCAAGATGGCAATATCTCACTATCGGAAGGAAGGATTACCTTTTGAAACTTAAAAATCGAAAGAAGAAGCTCTAAGGAAGACTCGACAAGTTAAGCGATGGAATTTAGAGCTTTTAGAGCGAAGAAAACATCTTTCGAGGACGAACAGCCGTTTTGTCAAAGCGAAGGACAACCTTCCATCACAAGAGATTTTTCGAACTGCGGACTTTCTGGGAAATGCTCAAGCACTTCTACGAGTCTACGGTAGAGTAAATTACACATTTGATTGTAAATTTTTACCGAAATAACTTCTTAATTGAAGGATTCTTTGTATTTCTTAAAGTTTTCGTAAAAGTTTTGAAAAACGTGCACAGTTCGCATCAGTAAATGCTCTTCAAAATAACTTGCACATCGAGCGAAATCGCTTGCGCGTACAGTACCGCTCGAAAGTATTGGTGCATAAGCACGCGGCGAAACCTCATCCGCCGCCATTTTTTTTTTTTATACTTTATCTCACTAATATTCTCAAAGGAGCAAATAGACAAAAGGTTAGCAGTATAATTTCACAAGATTGCGCTTCGTGATAAAACCGACTTCGGACTCGATCGTGTGCTGTCACGCCAGCTTGGCATTGCAGGTGTTTTTATCACCAAGTGCAATTATAAATAAAGACCTTTAAAGATCGTGTTTTTATTGGTATTAGATCGTTTAAGGAGAGCTATGAGCAAGCCGATGTATTTAAATGTTTTTCGAGCAAGCCGGTAGTCCGTGCGATACAACACGAGAGGTTCTCGTTTCAGACTTTGGATGACGGCGGGACTAGGCGCCAGAATCATGCACAATCACAATAGAATGGATTGTCGGGCAGCCGCAAGCAAACTTCGAGTGAACGAACAGAAGCTGACACGTTCAATAGTAAAGTAAAACATGTTCTTTATTAAAAAAAACAGTTTTAGTCGGCAAACACGACTATGTGGTGCCAAGCGTTGCGTGAATAATTTGTGTGCCGAATGCGACGTAAGCTAAAATTTTCAGAATTGAAATATGCCTTCGCCATACTCAAACATGCCGTCAAAAGCGAAACTGCTGAATGTAACTTGAACTAAAAAGCAAAAGTTATGATGTTAGAAAGAGAATTAGAGTAAAATAGCAAGTTTTTTCCTGAGATTATTTTTAGTTGACGGAGCATTGCACTGAATTTGAATTTGCATACTGTGAGTCTCAAAATAAATTGTGCGAGCGATGCGGGAACAAATCGAACCTTTCTAGATCTTTTGCGCACTTAATCCTTCGATGGTAATTGAAATAGTAAATGAAACTCATGTTGAAGCTCAAAGACAATGCCAAGTGTAAAAGAATTTGTAAGAAATAGCGATATATAGCGCAGAGTTAGTTTCAGTTCAAAAGCGCATCAAATTTGCATAACGGGTGAAATCTGACCTTTTCAATGAACATCAGATGGTATGTAACGCAACAATTCTGTCTCTATGATGTCCGTTTTATTTCTTCTAGCTGTTGCAAATGGCACGAGTTTCCATTTCTTTCTTTGACTAACGTTAGTGTTCAGCAAGTGCTCAGAAGTCACGGTACGGTTTGTGAATCACGGTAAAAGCAATAATCGTGTGAAATCTATCACATCATAAAATCATCGGCGCGCGAAGTCTCGCTTATTGAAGTTAATTAATCTTTGAAACAAAGGAAACAAAAGGCTATTCAAACACCACTGCGTCCTATTCTTTACCGCAGTATTTCTGACCGCAAAAAACCGAGGTAAAACCGGAGTTTTCAAAGAAGTTAGACGAGGTTTTCCCGAGGTCAAACCGGAGATACAAACTGCAATTCCACTGCGGCAGTATCGCGGAAAATGCACCAATACTTTCGAGCGGTACTGTAGCTTCCCTCGAAGAAAGAATTGAACGCGTTTGGTTTTCAGAAACGAATAAAGGCGTGTATTAATAAATGTGTTATTTAGAAAAGCTTACTGTCTCCTCTTCTGCGAATCTTCGTTCATGAAATTTCGAAAAATAGTAATCTGACCTAAACAGACAGAAATCCTCTGTTGTGGTTTGATTTCACACGCGAGACAACATGTGAATCTCTTGCGTAAATTTTCAAAATTTTGACTTCAAGATTGTATTTTTGGCTAATTCTTAATTGACAACTGATGTATTTTATTCGAAAGTTAGAAATTCTAACTATTCTAGATCAAGTGAGTGTTGTGTTTTCTAGCCTATAAATTGTCGTTTCGTACTGCACATGGGATTGTTTATTACCAACTGCTAATTTAGCAAATCGATCAAAAAACACGCGGCCGGTAATGAGTTAATTCACCACAGAAATAAAATTTACGTTCACTAGACAAGAGCGCGAATAGCTTCAGACATTCCTGCCAACAATGTACACCGCACTTGAGTTGTTTACTGATACAAGCACTTTATGAGCTTGTCTCCAACCTTTGCGTGTATTTTTTACTCGCACTTTGCGTGTACTTTTTTACACGCGTGTTTTGCACGTGTAATTTGTGTGTATTTTGCGTGGAAGTCGTGTGCAATATGGCATCTTTACACGCATGAAACGCGCGTTTAATGCTGCAATCCCTTTGGCCAGTACTGTATGTGTAACTTATTTCAGTGTTCAATCTAGAAATTAGTCAAACTGGGTCATATGTCCCACATGTGATTTTAAATTGGATCATTTTAAAAATGGTCTGGGTCAGGAACAGTTGTGGTAGTTGCTGAACCTGTTGGCCCGTGAAGTTGACTTGTAGTGATATTTATCGTACTCTCTTCCGATCTTTCACCATCCTTCTCCACCAATCTCCAGTCCTTCTTCATCGTTCTCAGGAGGTTCAACGGCTGTTCTCTTTTGTATAAAAATGTTAGCTTTTGTTGTCGTTTCACGTTAATTTTACAAAGAAGAAAAACCAAACCATGAAAAACATTGATGGCCCAAGCAACACTTGCAAAATGTTGAAATGCGGGGTCTAGTCTCTCTCAGAATTGCGTGGAGTGCCTGACACAAAAAGTACTTGTAAGCGCACGTTTTTACTTTTATTTATTGCCAAATGCCCACTACTTTGTAAGTACGTCTATGCGAGGTAACTTGTTTTCTTTCTTTTTTTGCATCAGTATGACACCACAATAATTTCATTTTGCATCAGGATATAATTTACTGCGTCAATGACGCAAAGACGCGGCCTAGATTGAACACTGCTTATTTACATGTACATGCTACATAACAGGTTGTTTAAACATGTAGCTGGGCTGCAACCTGATTGAGTTTGCTTGACTCCCAGCTGCATGTGATAAAATAGCTGGGATGCAGCACTGATTGCTGAACTTGAAATCTGGAAGCCCTGGGTTCAAGTCCTGCTGTCCCTGCTAGCTGCAGGTAATTCTTTGTAGCCCCAATTTCAACTCCTTGGCCATTCTTTGTAAACAGGCAACTTGTCTGCCTCCCACCAGTTGGATTTTTTAACATTGTTTTGTTCATTTGCATTATTTGTTACACTCTCCATGAGAAGCTCCTTTCAGGGAGTCATCAAGTAACTGTTTATTATTTATTTATTTATATTGTTTATTAGAAACGGTTGTTTTAGAACTCATGAGCAGATACAAAACACACATTCAGGTTGAGACAAGACTGGTCACTTACCAGTTATTGTTGTCATGGCTAACTATTATTTTCTTGTGTTTTATTTAGGTGATCAGGCTAGAAGTATGTTAATTCAATCAGGTCTTTCACAGGGAATTTTAGCTCAAATATGGTAAGGAGAAATTACAGGATTGCACAGGATCAATAGTTATTTATGAAAAGGATCAACGCACAGCACCACAGCTTTGTATCGGTTGAAATACAACTGTACAGTTCAAGTTCAGAGTTTGACCTTTTGCAAGACACTGTCTTACTACTTTGAAAGTCCCTTTGAAAGTTCCATTTTTACCCAAGATCATTCACTTGATTATAAACATGTTTAGTGAAGTAGCCAACTTACTGTGTTGGCTGTCAACACTTACACATGTAAACACAAAAGCATGCCTGATACCTGACTCCAGATAGACCAAAAGTAAGGTAGAGATGTCATAATAATGTATTCATTCAATTAACAGCTAAATGCTTACTTTCTTGTTCAGGAATCTTTCTGACTTAGACAAAGATGGTCAGCTGAACATTGAAGAATTTGCTTTGGCCATGCATTTTGTGGAGATAGCAAAGGTTGGTAAGGCATTACCTCCTGCAGTTCCCCCAGAGCTCCTTCCAGCGTCATACCAGTCACGGCAAACCAGTCTTAACAACTTCCCTCCAGCACAAGATGGCCGTGAGAGATCTGACAGTGGGCGAGAAAGAAGTGGCAGTGAAAGAGAGAGAAGTGGTAGTATGGATGGGAAACCAAGATCTGGCAGTAGTACTGTTTGTAAGTCTCACTTTTTTGTCCCTAAGTACATAAGATGGTTTTTTAAGAGCCCAGGCTGCAGACTAGCCTGGGTCAGGTCAAGGTAAGGAGTGATAAGATGATCGTCCAAGTGGTATCAACATGGTAACCCTTTAAGAGTTCAGTAGAGTTCACATGAAACAATTACACTAAACAGCGAAGGATCTCTGATACTGATGATGAAGAGTTGAGGAGTTCTACATAGAATTTGATGGTAAGGCTTGTACATTTAAATTTTGGCCCTAGTTGTCCAAAACAGGAATAAGCGACATGTAACCCAGGATTAAGTGTGGCATCAACTATGAATTTAATTTCATGCCTTGTTAATTAATGTCTGTGGAATTTTTTTTCATTCTACCTGACTTTTAATCCTGGGTCAGTACTGGTTAGCTTTCTAACACCAAACCCTGATTTGAAGATTTGCAATGTTTTGACACTAACTGAAAGAAACTTGGCGATACTGGTTTTCTGTAGTCCCAAATCTTATTGTATTGCTGTACAATTGTCTCCAGTTACATTTGAAGACAAGAGAAAAGATAACTTTGAAAAAGGTCGCTTGGAACTAGAACGAAGACGCATGGAATTGCAAGAAAAGATGAAAAAGGAAAAAGATGAGAGGGAAAGAAAAGAGGCACTAGAGGAAGAAAGAAGGCAAAGAGCCAAACTTGAAGCTGAACAGAAACGACAAGCAGAGTTGGAGAAACAGCGGCAACAACAACTAGAGATGGAGAGAGAACAGGAAGCACTAAGGAAAAAAATGATTCAACAGAGACTGGTAAGAAAGTTACACAGTAGCTTGCAAATGCTTTCACATGTATATGGCCTCTTTCTAATTCAGACTACAGAGTAGCCAACGTTTTGGAGATACATGCATGTATCAGCTTTCCCCATATTTTTCCAGTAATGCATTTTTAGCTAAGAATTTGGAATCCCAAGAACTACGTGTCTAAACATGTTCTTAAACATCCCAAGAGCATGTTAGTTGTCACTTTGTTCATAAACACATAGTTGGAAACATAGGTGGAATTAACATTTTTTTTCTTGGTGCTGTCTACCACAGTAAACAGGGCAAATCTCATGCTTACTAGTGATTTTGTGCACTACTGGCTTGAAAACATACATCTACAGCTGTATACTTGTTTCTTATGGTCATTGTCTACATCACTTGTACTCCATAACCACAAAACATCTATAAACACACAAACAAGCAGACAAACATTAACGTACATGTATGCATGTCAGGAAGGGTTTTCCACGCAGAATTTGTGTATTTTTTGGTTCTCTGGCACATTATAGTGGAGCCTGATGATTAAACTGTCCATGCACCACTCAGAGCTTGAAGTGTTGATGTTGGAATTTATGAGGGCTGCATTCCTGAGACAGTTTATAGAAGGCTGCATACATGTATGTACAACAACGGTCAACCCCATGTGCTTAAGCCAGGCTGGGGTGTTAAACCTGTCAAGAACAGACCCCAATTGGCGGCCATAGAGTGCTTTTGCATGGCTCATTTGCCGGACAAGAGGCCTTCAAAGCAGCATTTTTTTCACACTTTGTTGCAGGATTCATGCTCAGTAAATCCAATAAGTGATATGTTTTTGCCAGTGGAAAATGGGTTAGAAGGTTTTTCATGGAAACTGTTGTTTCTGTATTAGATGGTTGACACTGAGATCAGCCAGTTCATGGTGGCATTGTGTATTATAAACAAAATAGAGCTGAAGATGTTTAGTGACTTTAGAAACTAAACCATTTGAAAACCGCCCCAACAAGTTTTTGCAGTCACATCCTGTAGTGCTTGTTGTGTGTTTTATGGTTCAGGCCATCTGATAAGGTGCGGAAAAATATCAAAAATTATGCGGAAATTTTCAGGTATATTTAACCTACTGCCTCGCATAATGGCAGTTGGGTGCCTGGGATATCCAGGGGCCTCCACTGTGGTCAGCTGGCCCCCAGATGGTCTACTCCATTACTGGCAAATCCCCGGACCCCAGCCATGAGCCCCACACGCCCCAGCACCCGGCACACTGACTTAGTCAGTGGAGAGAAAAACAAAAAGAAGTAAATAAAACAAATAAGAGGGAGGGAGGGCCGGGGTAGAAAAAACAAGCAGAACGCTGCAAAATACCTAGACAAAACATGTGCAAGCAGTCACAGCCCGCCATTGCAGTAAACTATGCAAACTGAGCCTGACAGCACCTGAACAACCGCTGACCACCACCGCTTGATAACCACATGCTCGTTGTGATCAGTAGCACAGTAAGCATGTACAATTGTGTAACATTCATCAAAAATGCAACTTTATTAGAATTTTCTCAAAAGTGGTAAAAACAAGTTGATTTGAGCAGTAAATATCAATTATGAACTAAATAGACAATTTTAAGTAGTTTTAGTTGCAGTGTCAGCATTTTTGTTTTACCCATAAGGCCTTGCAACCCTGGTAACTAGGAAAATACACTAGAAATCTCTCAAAATTCATACCTGTACTTCAGTTTTTAATGAAGATCACCGTATTTAATGAGCTAAACATTTTCATCATAATTTTTAATGCATTGTCAGCATTTTTGTTTTACCCATAATGCTTTGCAGTTTATATAACTAGTGAATTTCATCTTTTTTGATGGCTTTTTTCTTCTCCTTTTGCTTCTCCCTCCACTTTCTCATTCCTTTTGCTTTTTTTTTACGTTCCATGGAAAGTCTTGTCATAAAAATATAGTCAGGACTGCTTAAGAAAAAGCGCATGGGGAACATGACCTCTTGAACATTTGCTTTGAAAACACATGTTTTCCTGCATGTGCAAGGGTTATTTTAGGCTTATTACATAACAAAAAGCTTCTAGAACTTTCCTGGGTGGTTACCAAGGCCCTGTATTGCCTTTGAGACGAAGGAAGCGTACAAGATCATGGCAAGATTTCTTAGTTTTTTCGTTGCGCTTTGAGCGGCAGTCTTGCAGATGTAATCTGAAACTTATGAAGAAGAGTTTCACAAGGCTTGGGATTGCAAAAAACATTTCTATCGAGCTAACTACTGTAGTCTGTACCGTGAAAATGCTCAGACACATTCTTTTTGAGATGAGCATAGTTTGTGATGGCAGTCGGAAGGTGCTGTGTGCACTGAGGAACTTCAGCGATGCTTTGACTTTGTCTTATGCTGTGAATGGCACCGCCATTTTTGGAGCGTTTCACGAGGCTTGGGATTTAGACTTTTGCTCACTACATCGGACCAGCTGGCCCTAGTTTGTTCATATTTTCAGGAAAGAGTCCTTACGAAGTGAGAATTCTGTTTGAATTAGTATTTTTATTGAATACTCGTGTTTATGACTGGATGAGGGAGTCTAACTTACAACTTCAAATGCTAGAAGTAATACCGTGACGCCATTACTGTGATATACAATTTTATTATTTTAACCATACCAGGGCTTGAAATAATTTCCCGGCTGGCGCCGGTCAAGTTGTCCGGTCAAACCTATTTTTGCTCGGACACCACCCATTTTTGGCCGGACAAATCTCCATTACGCCATATCTCTACAAAATTCCCCCCCTCCCCCTGCAGCATGATGTTTACATATCAAACAAGTACATTTTCTAAGCCTTTATTGTACATGGAGCCTCGAACTCATTGCAGGAAAAGTGGAATGCATGGTACAGCCACAACGTTCGGCAAAATCAATATTACATTTGTGCATGCATCTATCGCTTCAGTTCTATGTCTTCTATACCGTTAAATTTTGATACCTACTAAAGCTATGAAGTTGATGAAATTGAAGCCTGCGATCTAGTTGATCCTCATAATAATACAAGCTAACTGATGTGAATATACAACAAGAAACTCTTACAAGTAGAATCCATATCCACTGATTTGCTACAAAGTAAGCTTAGAATGAATAAGCTTGAATCTTGAAATGTTTCAGTACTATATCTTATTAAAAGGGGTCGGGGAAATGATACCAACAGGCAACTCTCTTTTTTCATTTGGAATACTTGAATGGCAACCTAATTTTGCTACTCGTTGTCAATTTCAAGTCTATACTGCCTGAGGAAAACATTGCCTTGCGAAGTAATGCCCGTGAATCCAATAATCACCAAAAAGCTTGGTAACCAAGTATTTATCAGGGGCGTGCCGGAAGTGATGAATGATTTGTTCCGTTTCAGCGTTTTTAGAGACGATATGAATCACAACTTTTATGGATGACTATTTGGCCATTTGGAATTACTGGAATTACATCAACGTTGTGCAATTAAGGAAATGAAAGCACTTTGTTGTGGTTTTAAGTGAAACAAAAACATATCAACGCCAAAAATATATACAATGTTCGGGAGCCTACTGATCCACTCCTGTGTCTTTTATTAAATCTATTGCTCTGTCTTCTAATTCGTCCTCATTATCTGAATCGGAATCTTCTTCAGTTGAAGAACAATCAATCAAGACCATTCCCCTTTTCGCAAACTCTCGGGCCTTGTACGATTTCCTCTTGCTTTGGTTCGGAGGGCGAGTGGCGCTCGTTACCCACAAGTGAATGGCTGGTGTAGTGTCGTAACCTTGAAAAGGGGGACCTTCCATTTTGACTCTTATCAGGTGGCTAAGGGTGTTCTCGCTGAGTGTTGCCCGAGAATCTGAGAGGCATTGTTATGCTTCTCACGTCACGTTTACAAAATCCAAGCGGACTATATATTATAAGAATATAGTAATTCATACTGCTACACACGCTACTCCGGAAGACCCGCTAATTTGCGGTGACGGCTTGATGAACGACAAAGCGAAGATTTGCAACCACCGGAAATTTTACAACCACTATTATGAATCATTTTTTAAAAGTTCTTGGTCTGGTAGTATCTCTGTCTTTTCCCCTTTTTATTCACAAACGCCAATAATGTTGAACCTATAAAAATTTAAAACCTGAAGATCCGCATTGAATTTTTCTTTACAAGCGTAAACGACCGGACAAATTGTCCGGCCATCCAAGGATTTGACCGGACAAAACCTATTTTTGACCGGACATTGTCCGTTGACCGGCCGTTATTTCAAGCCCTGCATACTGATTCCAGTTTTCCAAAATTTTCCTTATGCCGTCGAAAGTATGGTTCATTTTCGTATTTTCCGAGATTTTTTGGAATATGTAGTACCCGTTGCGGCCGTAAAATTCATGATCAACAAAATGTTTTCATGAACAAATGTTACGCGTGACGGCCATATTTTGTTGTAATTTTGTAAAACATTAAATTCTCAAAAAATTAAAATATTACGAAACTTCACGAATCTTTGTGTATTTGTTAGGAAACATGTTATCTTTACTGATGTGAAGTCTTAGCAATGTACTGGCAACGGTTGAGGAGATATTCACAGATATGATCCCAACACTCTGATTGTGCACGTGTACTGTGCTACTGATCTGTAGGTTAACTTGGTTAAATACATTTAGCCTCATTATGCGGAAAAATACGTTGATTATGCGGAAAACACGTTGGATTATGCAGAAATTTAAGCAATTTAGAGCATTGATAATTGTGCCTTTCTGATGTTTTGCTGTTATGTGAACTGCTTAGTGAGGATCCTTCTTCTTCTTTGTCTCTTTGAGGGCAAATTTATCCATACTTTATAAACCTGCAAATGAGAAGCTGAACGGGCAATGCTTTTCATAAAACTAGTTCCTAGGCTCATCGCCAGATGCGTGGAACGCGTGGAGGTTTAAAATCACTCATGAATGAAGCGGCATGTTTTGGTCGATGTTTAGGAGAAAAACTGCTTCAAAATAATCAATCTCTTTGGCTTTTATGTTTGCAAGGATGGAAAGCAGCTGCTTTATCACTAATATTTGGCATTTTTTTCTGTTTTATGTGGAAAATGCTCCGAAGATGCGGATGATGCGGAAGTTAGAGAATTATGCGGATCCACACCACCGCATCCTGTCAGATGCCCTGATTGTTGTTGATTGTCTCAAAAATTTGCTTTTTCCTCTTGTAGGCTGCCCAAATTGAAGCTGAGAGGCAACGACAGCTAGAATGGGAAAAGCGAAAAAAGGAAGAATTATTAAATCACAAAAGTATGGAACAAGACATAGTTAATAACCTCAAATCAAGGGTTCAAAAACTTGAAGAAGAATTACTTAAAGTGGTGAGTGTGCTATAGTTGTTTAATCTTGGTTACTGTTTTATTTTTTCTCTTTGTTTTGTAAGCTAGATGTGAAGTTATTTACAGTCATCTTTGTTTTTTGTTTTGTTTTGTTGTGGTGGTTGTTTGTTTGTTTGGTTTTTTTCCTTGGCGGTTATTTAGCTGTGTTTACATGTATGTTGTATGTTAAAATGAATTTCCGGTCAAAATGATTTCAAACTGCATGTAGTTTGATTTGTAATTTCCTTTGTTTTATAGTCATTATCATCAAACTGAAACAAAAGAAAATACAAATCAAACTAGTTTGAAATCATTTTGACCTGAAATTCATTTTAACCTACCACGTTTACATGGATGTTGTACACATTGGCAAAAACAAAAGCAAAGTAAATGAGAATGCTGCTGTTTGACTCATTGATAGCACATACAAATATAGCAGTTTTCTCTAGAAAATGTTTACTGTTTGAAGTATGGTGCCTTGCTATCAAATAATAATCACTGAGGAGTTCATGTATAATTTATCTGTAATTTACATGTAGACTTACTGCACACAGAACACCAAGCATTTACTACAGAAAAATGGTAGGTTTTGAAAATCAATGACTGAAGTTTTACATGTATCTTACTGTTTGTTTATTGTTTGCTTACTTCATAGAACCAGTCTAGAAATGAAGTTCAGGAGACACTAGATAAAGAAAGACAGACCTGCACACAGTGTCAGATGTCAGTAACACTTATAAATCAGAGCAAAGAAATGAGATTTGCAGAAATCAGTAGAGTACAATGTGATATCAAGGTGAGTTTCTTGAGACTGATGCATCTTGGAGGCTCAAATATAGACGTACATTGTATGCAATACAACAAGAAATAACTATGTTTTTGTTCTGTTTTTTGGCAGGAATCTCAGCAAAGAATAGTTGTAATGAAGAAAGAAAGGGAGAGACTTTCCCAAGAAATTAACCAAAGTGATACTAAATTAGGTAAGTGTGACTTCTATAAAATGACAATCTGCTAGATTGTGTTCCTGTTTGTATGTATGTTGTGGTTCAAATTTTTCTTCGGTTTAAAAACTTCCATACCAGTTTAGTTTCTATTTTCCTTTGTCTTAGATGTGATGTGGTTCAAATTTTTCTTTGGTTTTAAAATTTTCAAACCAGTTTGATTTTTATTTTCCTATGTCTTTTAGGAGACACACATGGGAATGTGTTGGCTAGTGTTCAGGACTCAAGAGGAAACCTTAGAAGACTACAGACCTTGCAGAACAACATGGAGAGAGTCCTGGCTGAAAAGTTGAAGGAGTTAGACACAATGAATGCACAAGTCAAAGTTAGTAAACAAAATTTATTACTGTAAAATAGTGATAAAAGCAGAATTTGCAGTTAGTGTGACATTTTTTATCTTGAATCAAATGGAAAAAACTGGGTCTGTGAATAGATTCTCCATACAAATTTAGCAAAAATGTGAAGTATTCAAAGTAGAAGTGTGTGGCATGCAGGTACACACTGCTGGCACACCTTCCATTTCCTGAATAAAATTGTGAAATTCAGACAATTGCATTTGCACATTTGAAACAGTGCTGCACAAAGCTTCACATTTTGTTTTATGCAATGTTCAGTATGACAAATCTAGTTTCCATTTAAATGAACATTTAAAACATGTCAGGCTAGTCCAGCAGAGTATGTATGTGTGGTGTTTCAAATTAATTTAAATTTTGCTTCAAAAATTTTATTTACCTTTGTCCAATGCTTGTTGTTATTGAAATCATAATCCAAAACAAAAGAAGAAGAATGGAAAATGAAAATTGAACCAGGACATATACAGTGTAGATCATCAAATTGTATGTGACTGTTCAACTTACAGTGGCACTGTACAAAATTGCCCTAGGTACATTATTTTGGGTAAACCTCACAGTATACAGTGTACAGAATAATACTGTACATGTGTCGCTAGCTTCACCCTTGGTTGAAAAGAAGGGTCATTTTTTTTAGTTGTGTTCTTACTCTTTTCCTCTATGTACTTGCAATATTTTTATCCAGTCTAAAGAAATAGTGATTATTGCAAACAGGTTAATTTTGAATTAAGATATTCCATGGCAATGTTATGAAGGAAGTTAAGAAAACAAGAAACTTTCTGTGAAATGCTTCTGCTGGTTTGCCAACCCTGATTGACCAATAATTTTCACTATTCTACCAGGATCTAAACACAAGCATTGCACAACTGTCTGGCCAAAATGCCAGATTACAGCAAATCTCAGAAGCGAAACAGAGAGAGTACAATGCTTGGAAACAACAAAAAGATGAAGAAGAAAGACAGCGGAAAGAAGTGGAGGCCAAGAGAAAAAAAGACGAAGAGGAAGCGAGGAAACAAAGGGAGAGGGAATTAGAAGGTTGGCTGCTTTTGTCACGTGTGTATCTGTTGACACTGACCATTACACTGCTGTACTTTTGAATTTGACTGTGATAATGTGGAGACGTGGAAACAGTTTTGTCATAGTGCAGTGCATTGTGTTTTACGTTTGTCTTTGGCTTGAAAGTTTTCAAAGTTTGATTGTTTTTTTTCCAGATTATGGTCACAGAAAAATTGGTAATGGAAAATAAACATTAAGCTGGTTGGAAAATTCTCAAACCCAAAACAAATTTCAATCACAAGACACCGCTATGTAGTTATATAATGCATGCAGCCATGACTTTGTTCTAGAAAAGTGAATGGCCAGTCGGTGCCACTTCTTTTACACATGTATTATTTTAGCAAGATAATTGGTGTAGTGGCAAGCCTTTTTTTTCTCCTGAGCTGGCCTTAGTCATCCGAATAGTGCTCCACCAGCAGCGCACCCACAGCAGTTGCAGTTTTTGCCAGACATTTAGATATACATTGTATAGTACATAACCTAAACTTCTGGTTTTCCCTATGCATTCATTGGCACACCATAGTTACTTACTACGTCACTTGTGGGATCTTTTTTGTAGTCCAAATTCAACGAATGCACAACAGCCCACTTGTAACGCCCAATGGACTTTCCTGTTATTCAAGTGCACCTAACCCCAAAATATTTTTTTAGCTAAAATAAATCTTTGCACCTGTTCGAAATGCATTGCGCCTTTTTTTTTTACGAAATCCCCCTCAGTCTTGACTTTTTATAGGCTGTAAAAGTTATGAAATCTAGCCATCATCTGTTACACGACCGAGCTAGTGAGGGGCATGGGTCTATTCCCCATGTGACATCACAAACTGATTTGCATCTCCTTAACTCTTTGTAAACATGCAGGCAAAGCAGTTCGTGACATTACATGGGGTATAGACCCATGCCCCTTCTGACTCGGCCATGCAACAAATGATGCTTAGTTTTACGTAAGTTTTGAAGCCCATAAAAAAGTCAAAAACTGCAAATAATGGCTTAATGTTTATCACTACTTGTTCAAACATTCAAGTGATGAGAATAAAGGAAGTGATCAGTAAGGTCAGGATGTCTTGATGTTAAGACAAATTCTCCTTACTAGTTCCATAAGAAATGTATGGGAACAGTAAGGAAAACAAATTTGCATTTTTGTATCAGGGTTCAAAGGGTTAATACACAAATGTAAGGTCCATGTCATAGTTAATTGACCGTTAAATATTTCTCTCGTTCTTTATTTTGCCACAGACAGTTCAGACAATTATTTTGTTATTCATATTGTAGGCACTGACATACCCATTACAAAAACTTGGCCATCTTTCTTTTATACCAGATCCTCTTCTTTAAGGACAAAAGTATTAAATGTTTTTCTTAACAATTGTTGCCTCATTCTTTTTAGCTATGCGTCTAGAGCAGGAAAAACAGAGAAAAGAGCAGGAGATGAGAAGACGCCTGAATGAAGCTAAGCAGGCTGAGGAAGCAAGACGGCAGGAGGAGCTGAAAAAACAGCAACTCATAACTAAAGATAAGATCCTAGCCCAGCAGCAACAGATGCTGGTGTCAAGCAGCCTTCCATTAAGCAACACGTCATCAGCCGTTGCGCCACCAAGAAGTGTGGCCTCAAGTAGTGTGTCGACAGTTAGTAAGCCACCAAGTAGTGCACCTGTTGTGCAACACATCAGCAGTGAGCAGGCCACTGCAACCAAGACTTCTGGAGGAGATGTTAAACAGAAGGTGTTAGCAATGCAGCAGTTGATTAAAGAACAAGGATCTGATGTTAAACCACCTACCACAAGTATGATCGTAATATAATTTATTATTAATCAGTAGGCTCATGTATTGATTATTTTAAATGGCAGTTGCAGTTGCAAATTGATTATCAAACTAAACTAATATTGTAAACATTAATACACTGTAATAATAAAGTGTCATAAATATGTTTCTCACTAGTTGAAATAATTTGAAGCTTTTTAAACTACTGTAGTCATTTTTCTTTTCATTTCAATAAAAATCGTGTGCATGTACGACTGGTTATCCATTTGGAGACAGGTATTTGTCATGTACAACATCAGGCCAAAAAAAAGGAACATCCGACCAAATCTCCATTTGTATGGTCACATAAAACGTGCACACATTTTGTACTGTTCTTAGTGGTAAATGTCTAGCCCATGTAATTTAGTAATGCTGTATGTAATCGTTACCTGTACTCATTCTATTTCTAGCTTAAGAAAACCAATACACAGATTATAATCATACTTTTATCTCCTCCTTACTATCCACTTGTGCCCTCAAGATGTAAAAACTTTTAGAGCATTTGCTTTACTGTACGTTAATGTCATATTAGCTCCTTGCATTTTTCAGTATATCTTATTAAGCAGAGATTTTTGATATTTAAAACTTATTTTGAACATGATTTTAAGTGTTTGTCAACCTGAAAAAGTCTTATCTAACCCTGCTCTTCTGTTAAAATGCAGATCTTTTTAAACCAGTGGCTCTATTAAAGAAGGAATACTACAAAGCCCTGTATGAATTTGAACCTAGAAACCCTGATGAGATGGCCCTTGATGAAGGAGACATTGTTCTGGTAGGATGCTTAAGAAGTATTATTCTGACAGCCTTTGAAAACTATTTAACTAGGGGACATACTGCACTAAAAAGTGGGTGATTTTTTTGGGATGGAGGAAGGTGGTGAGTTTGTCTGGGTTTGTATCCTCACTTTTTTGCTTACTTGTACCAGACATGCTTATCTTCCCACCTCTCCTACAGGCCACAATTATGCAAGGATTTCTGGCACAGTTCTGTATCACAGTATTCTTGACAGTACAGTTCAACCTCCCTGTATGACAACCTCTTGTAAACGACCACCTCCTGTCAGCGACTAGTTTTCTAAAATAGCACATTTTCTCACTCAAATCACTATTGTTGGAGCCTCTTGTAGGTAACCACCTCAGATGAGTCTAGTATACAACTGCGACCACTTTCTGGGCTGACAGTTTGAAATTACTTTTAAGTTTTTAACCTCTGGTCGATCATCACTTCACACATCATCCCATTCCACTGGGCAAAAATGTATAGATTGGTGCCGTACAACCTTAATATGACTCTTATATTTGTAATGTGCATGTTCTGTCTTCAGGTTGATCTTGAGGCAAAGAAAGCACCTCCTGGCTGGCTGTTTGGTGAGACAAATAACAAGAAAGGCCTGTTCCCAGAAAACTATGTTGAGAAGATTACAGAGGAAGAAGCAAAAACTGAGAAACAGGATGGGATTAGTGTTTCACCTCCAGAAAGCTCCTCCACGGTGAAGTCACTTGCAGCTGCCCTCAGCATGCAGTTTAGTTCTGGTGGCTCACTTGGAGGCTCAGCTGTTGCTAGGCAAGATGCTCCTGTAAAGAGTACATCTGTTCAAGAGGCCGAGGTGAGGGTACAAGGGAGATACCGGGTCCTCAGGACTAACTACCATCGTTTTTAACTAAGCATGAACAATAACTGGGTGACAAAGGTGACATCCTTTAAAGTTTGAAGGCTGTTAGAGCATGTTTCGCCAAGGTGGCAGGTGTCTAAAAACAAAGGAGCCCTGGAAAATGCAGATTTTAGAGTTTGTTTCATTGAGGTTCTGGAACATAAACCGGCGCGTGAGAAGACATGTTGACCTCGTCGAATATTTATGCAAAAATTGGGACTGAAACCGGATCATGCACGTAGTAATGCAAGGTTAACCCATTGACACCTGAAGTGCACGAAACCGCCCGTGCATGACAACCCCTGAATTTCCTGAACCACCCAAAACCGCCCCGGTAAAACCACGTGTAAAGCCTCTACCCTCCCCTCCTTAAGGATTTTGGTTCCCCTATTGTTCTATTGTTAAAGGGGACAAATAAACCAATCAGAATATGTCTTTTGCGCAAATTTTTGGAACTCTTTCGGGGTACTAGAAAGACTTTTTTTGTCCCTTGATTTGCGATGAAGAAATATGGCGCAGCATGTTATTTAGGTAGTGCAATTTACGGTTCTTTTTCGCTCTTTACGGGAAAAAAACCTCTCTGAGTCTCAAAATGAAAGGCAAAAATTTTGCTTTAGATCAGTGAATGTTAGGACGCTTTGAAGTGGATAGTTTCTGAGTACAAAGCGATGAAAAGTTTAGCCAATTCAACAAGACTTGAAGACTGCGTGGAGTGAAATTTTGTGAGCAGAAATCAAGACTTGTGAATCTTTCCTTTGAACAATTAGACAAGGTAATGAACCTCTTTCAGTGTAAATTTTATTTCCTATGATGTGCTGTTTAACTCACTGGTTCAGCAAACTATTAAATTTAACCATCAGATCAGAAATGACTGTGCTTCTTGCACTGTATTTTTTGTGTACGAATCGAAAGCAGACGCGCTTATTTCTGTTGCACCATCTGTGTTTTAAAGCATGCTTTCCCTCTTCAATTCGTGACTTTTTTCTTCAGTTTGCATCAGATTTTCTTTTCTGAAGATTCTTTTTATTCCTACAAACATATTTGTTCAATTCTCACAACGACAATAGATCTAAACATGCGAACAGTTATTTGCATAAGCTTCCATTTTGACTCTGAAACCTGATCCTTTTGTGGCAGTGATCTTGTCTCAAATTTTTCTTCATTTCATGTTAAAATTTCGCTGCTATAGAAATAAATAAAAAATGGCTGTCTTTGTAATGTCAAATGAATGGAATCTGTTTAAAAATTTTATGGAATTATGCTGTGATTCCCGGTGGGAGTATTTTGAACGGTAAAGGATCAGCATAGGAATACCACAGGTAGCCCAAGCATAATATAAGAGTTTGTGTGGAAAATTGAACGGAAAATTCCTATCAAAAAATAAATGAACTTTAGAAGGTAAAGCTCTTGAGTAAAGAAGGTGAAATGTTATCTGGTGTTGTTTGCTGTCTTCCTATGAAGTTTTAGTGCCTTTAGAGAGATTTTAAATCTTCTACCCTAACAGTGTATAAGAGAAAGACAAGGTTGGAGAATGGAGTTAGATCAGCCATCGAAGCTGCCTCGAAAACGGCTCCAATATTCACGCCAAAAAATGCATGCACTTACATTTTGTCTCGCCGAACTCAAAAAGTAGTGCCTTGAGTTCTCCTTCCTGAAATCCAATGGAGTATTCCTTGATTCTTCCCTGCATTACACGATCGAAAAGATCGAACACCAGTTCTAAAACCGACGCCATTTATCCGTGACTCGGGAAAGTTGCCCAGTTCGACCGTTAAGACCTCAGCCGGCACTAGGAACGAGGGTCAAATGACAACCCAACTGGGAGAGGACAGTTTATAATTCACCGAACGTTTGTATCTTCAAAAATAGCCTGTCTTCTCCCGGTGGGGTTGTCATTTGACCCTCGCTCCCAGTGCCAGCCGAGGTCTTAACAGTCGAACTGGGCAACTTTCCCGAGTCACGGATAAATGGCATTATTCGAACTGGTGTTCGATCTTTTCGATCGTGTAATGCAGGGAAGAATCAAGGAATACTCCATTGGATTTCAGGAAGGAGAACTCAAGGCACTACTTTGTGAGCTCGGCGAGACAAAATGTAAGTGCATGCATTTTTTGGCGTGAATATTGGAGCCGTTTTCGAGGCAGGTTCGATGGCTGATCTGACTCCATTCTCCAACCTTGTCTTTCTCTTATACACTGTTAGGGTAGAAGATTAAAAATCTCTCCAAAGGCACTAAAACTTCACAGGAAGACAGCAAACAACACCAGGTAACATTTCACCTTCTTTATTCAAGAGCTTTACCTTCTAAAGTTCATTTAATTTTTGATAGGAAATTTCAGTTCAATGTTCCATACAAACTCTTATATTACGCTTGGGCTACCTGTGGGAATACGTGTCTCTGAGCACGTGTTTGCTTTTTGTACCAAGCGCCTGCATTTCTGAGCGTTTTGCAGATTTTCTACTAAGTTAAACTTCTCTATTTTCCCTCTGGTGTTGAAAAAGTGGTTGGAATAAAAGTTCTGATGAATAATAATTGTACAATATGTCGGGAATGGACATGGCTTTTCTCATGAGAATGATAACTGCAAAGTTTACTGTCTTTGTGATTTTGACTGCAAATGGCGCGCGGTTGAAAAAATTCCTTAAATCTTGTTTTGGAGCTAAATTTGACAATAAATTTTCCATCCTGACAAATCCTTGTAATTGAAAAATAACTAACTAACTAACATGGGGAAATAAATGTAACAACAAAAGCTGAGAATTTGTCTTATCTACTGCGCATTGTGTTAATTTTTTCAAGTCATTTATTACGACTGAATGCTGAAAAATGTTCAGGAAATTGGGGGTGGTCGCGCGTAAATTTCCTCAGGAGTCAATGGGTTAACAGCTGTCAAACTTCAAATGTTTGGCAGCCTAACATGCCAATTAAATTAAATTAATTTGATATCCAATTAAAACATGTTTTTTCTTCACGTGTCCATGCTTAGATGAAAACAACAGTATGCAACTGTGCTGATTACTCATTTCCCAGATCTGTGTTTGTAAAAAGATTTTCAGCCTAATGATTAGACCGTCCATGCACCACTCAGAGCTTCAAGTGTTGACACTGGAATTTATGAAGGCTGAAGAGTACCTCTTTGTACCAAGGATTTGTTGGTGAAACCTGTCCATCTTCTTTGGGTGATTGTAGCATCTCATCTGAAATGGGTGGACAAAAGACTGTTTAAAGTATTCATCCTGAGACACATTATTGTCATAGATGGATAAGGGTAGTAGTTACTGTACAGTACACAACGCAGCAGTTCTGAAAAGAAAGCCTGGAAAACACTCAGGCTTCAACGGGATTCAAACCCATGACCCTGCAATACCATTGCAACACTCATTCTTTGAGGTTTTAATGGTTGTATAACTGCATGAAGCAAAACTTGAAATTTGCGTACCGTAACAAATTTTTTGTATTTAGCGTCAGGTAGAATTGTTGTTTTTTTTTTTTGGATTAAGAACTGCACTTAAGAAATAATCAATCACTTTTGAGTCATGATGTGGAGTACACAAGATTTGTTGTAACAACTGTCTTTTGGATGTTAAGTGAATGGTGCAAGCTTTTATCTACAGCCTTTAGATATTAATGTTACTGAAATTAATTTTAATGGCTGCCTTGTTTTATCTTTACCTTGGAAAAGAGTTACTGTAAAAAAACACAAATCACAGTATTAGGTGAAAACTGACTTCAATAATGACATTTAATAATGTTTTATCATACAACAAGTGAGCTTTCTTTTCATACTAATTATTATTCTTTGTAACAGCTTTTAAAATAAAACACAGCACAGGCTGCGCTTTGAAGATTACAAATGTTGTGTGCCTTTATACATTGTATTAAAGTGCAGAATATTTGTGTTAACTTCATAGTGCATTGAAACCAGCTTCTGCTGATAAATATTAATTGTTCAAACAGTCTTTAAAGGTAAACAAGTTTCACAGCTCCTCAAATCAGTCACTTTGCAGCTGCTTTTAACTTGTTATGTGTGTAGCTTGGAAACAACTGTCTTTCTTTGTGCTGTCTTTTAACATGCCTTGTATTAACTGCTGAAAGACTGTTGAAATTATAAACTAGCTAGCTAGCAATTTTTTCTACTTATTGGCTGAAAAATGAGAAGTACAGTCATGTAGACTAAAACTACTGACCTCAAGTGGCTAATGAAGATGCAGTGTTAACTTTGCACAACTCCCAGTTTATGTGAAAATGAAAACAATTAATTTTAGCCTCACTCACTTGGCTTTTTTGGAAACATCCAAAACAGTTTCTTTATCTTTCAATCATAGACAGACAGACAGACAGACAGACAGACAGACAGACAGACAGACAGACAGACAGACAGACAGACAGACAGACAGACAGATAGATAGATAGATAGATAGAAACCATCTAAATCTAGCTTTCTGGTAGTCTTTTTAAAAGCGTAAATCAATGGTGTGTTCCGTATATTCGAGTCTAGCTTTGACCAAAACACCTCAAGGAATGGTTGTCATAGCTTGTTGTGTTAAATCCCACCCCTCCAAAGTTTGGTGGTAAATAAATCCATTGTCATCATGGAAATTCCAGTTTGACTGTAAAGAAATCAATCATGCTTACATTGAAGAGTTGGGACTGGTTACACAGCATGCCAAAAGATAGTCCTATGTACACTGAAAATAGAACTTTTCAATGCATTTTTGGTTGTAGTTAATAAACCATGTTGTACTGGTGGATATCTTTCTTCTTTGGTAACCACTTTGTCCTCGAGATGCCAAAATACATTGTTCGTAACTTCTATGTGTAAAGTACATTCACGAGGGGCTAATGGTACATTTATTTATTTACAAAGAAAAACCTTAACTAGCCATGTGGGTGGAAAAATATACAGAAAACTGGACAGATGAAAGGCTGAGTGTCTGAGTGCCATTTGCATTTACATGTACGTGTAGCAGTGAAGTGAGATCAGTACCTGTGCCAGTATTGTGATTAACCCAACAGTGCTACAGCTAAACTGTTTTGTTGTGGAAAACATTCTGGGTAAGAGGTGTCAGTGCTCCCGGTACCTCATGATGTTATAAATCTCTTCCGTTTTTAGACCCCCAAACCAACAGCCAGCCAACAGTCGAGTGAAGGTTTCAGAGTCATGGCGTTGTATCCATACAGAGCAAAGAAAGATGACCACCTTACCTTCAACAAGAATGATGTGATCATTGTCAAAGAGCAACAGGACATGTGGTGGTCTGGGGAACTCAATGGCAATGTTGGATGGTTTCCAAAATCTTATGTCAAACTTCTTGGTGGAACCCTCAAAGCTACAGAGTGAGTAGACTGGTCTCGCGTTCATAGTATGTGTTCTCCTTATAGTGTTTAGTAACTGTATGGATACAATTTCCTTCAATTTGCACTGCTTTTGTGATACAAGTTAGCCTAGTAGTATGAAATTTTTGCAAGTTTTATTCAGCAAATTGACCTTTTCTGTGTGTTTTGCTGGAACAAAATAATTTTTGCAATTTTGTCTGACATCTGCTGGGAACAAATTTTGACAATGTTTGATTCAAGAGGAGATGAAGCACAATCTGTGTTTTCTTGGCTTGTCGATTCATGGGTAGGCAGTGACAATGCTCAACAGGGAATGTCCTTGAAGGCAATAATGGTACTCCTGTTAAAGTGACTGAGGCAACAGCAACTTTGCTTAGGTTGTTGTAACTGAACTACTAAACAGCTGCAGCTGTGTCACAAATTCTACAGTTACTTGGGTTATGCCTGGTCCAGTGTGCAATTTGCCTGTAAAAAAAACTGGGGGGGGGGGGTTGGAGGGGGCAGGCGGCTAAAGGAAGTAAATTTTTCGGAGAATTATTTGCAAGAGGTATTTGGTGTGGATTGAGGGAAGTCGCAGAATTGTTGATCACTGTTAATTACACCATAGCAACACATCTGTTGATATGCTGTTGTTTTTATTGTAGGACTAATGGTACAGTGGCTAAAGAACCGCCAAGTAAAGCAGCAGCACCTGTCCCTCGACCTGAAACAAAACCCAGCACAGTAATGACACTCTTTGGTGAGTCAGTGTTTAACCCTTTCACTTCCAGAGTCAGTTGTGGAGACATTTAAAGTGGTTCTAACTTTTGAGTCTATGCATGGATTCATATGGTGTGACCATTCGAATGAAACCTCTTTAGCAGTACTTTCACATGGTGCTACTTATGTTTAAGTATTTTAGAAAATGAAATTTGGGACTTGTCTTGAATTCTCATTTTGGCCAGTTTTGGGAGTAGAAGGGTTAAGGTTTGCATGTCTAATTCCAGCCCCCACCTTACTCCACGCCCTCACTGAACAACATTAATTTTTATGTTCATTTGTTGTATGTCATTGTCTTCAGAGTGCATAGCATTGTACACTTACACTGGGGAGGTTGGTGACTTGAGCTTCAAAGAAGGTGACGTGATCAAGGTTCATAAAGATGAAGGCGAATGGTGGGAAGGAAGCTGTAAAGGAGAACAGGGACTTTTTCCTGCTAATTATGTCAAGAAAAAGGAAGTTGAGGTACAGTGTTTGATTTGTGTGGTAGAAACACTTGCCAGAATTGGTTTGGCATGACAGTCAGCCAGAGTTGGTCTGCACAGTCATTGAAAACAATGTCCACAAGGACTGGCCGAACTTCTAATGGCGCCTCCATTGTTTTCCGAGACAATAGAAGATGCCTACTAACCCTTTAATTTAGAGTACTTTTCTTGAACCTGTAAATTATTTAATTATAGTCAAATATTATGCTACCAGAGAGTACATTCGAAGTTAGGGAAATTCTTTTTTCAAGGCAAGGGAAATAAGATGTACGGTGCATGCAGGTGCATAAGTGGGTGTCTAAGATTTTTTAAGAAATCCTGATAAGAGTGGGGCTAATGCTGTGATGGAATAGCACGGATCTCACCGAGGGTGGAGTGACAATGCTGTTAATATCTTCATGCAACAGAAACCTGCCAGGTCTACACTCCAACCTTGATGAGACACCTGGCTAGTTGAACACAAGACGTCGCCTTTCCTAATTTAGCGAAAAGTCAGGGAATCTGAAATCAGTTGCAGGACGTTCAAAATTACTCATCAAAATCAGTCTCAAGACTGGTAATTAATTGTTGTTTTCAGCTTGCTACCAGGTCTGATAATTTTTCTTGTGGAAAACAGAGTCATTTTAAAAACTATCTGTTAACCAGCTGATTAAAATTTGACTTCACTGGTAAAAGATTCATTATGTATCGCTATGGTTAGTGAAAACTGGTGTCATTTTGTTGGTTGTGGTCACACTAAAATTACATTTAAATCAAACAAAACTGAAAATAAATCTGATAGGAACCTTCATTTCACCTTTGATTGAATGAATTAAGTTTATGTTTAATCATTTTCAGGTGCCCAAGGCCGCTCCTCGAACTAAACCAGGTAATTGATCTGCATAATGTTGCCTTTAGCTTGCCTCGCTGCCAGTCATCGAAATCAACTGATTTTGCTTTTGGGCAAGTATTAGACTTACTTAAAGAGAAGGACATATGCCAACTAAATGTGTCAATTTAAGCAAGAAAATGCCCCGGTTACTTTGAGCTTCAAAGCAGCTTGTGTAAAACTCAAATTTCTCTTGATCACTTTCTCAAAAAGGGTCATATATGTACTTCTATGCTGACCAAATGTCAGATTTTAAGCAAAAAATTTGCCTCAGGCTCTTTTAAAGTGCAATGGCTCTTGTAAAGGCCTAACTTCTCGTGTTCACTTCTTGAAGAGTAAGCCATAGGCAAATGTCTAGATGTACATGTAAACAATAAAAATAACCTGGCACTTTTAGCTTTAAAGCTTCTGTAAAGGTCAAACTTCTCACATTTACTTGTTACAAAAGAAAGCCATATGCCAACTAAATGTCTAAAATAATGTAAGCGAGAAAGTTTCCATGGGTACTTTTAGCCTGAAAGCAGCTTCTGTCAAGGTCAAACGTCTCATGCTCACTTGTTCAAAGAGGAAGCTATATGCCGACCAGATGTCTAAATTTAAGCAAGAAAATGCCTCAGGTAACTGCAGCTTGAAAGCAGCTTGTGGAAAGATCAAACTTCCTGTGCTCTCAACTAGTTTTAATTTCAGTAGAGTTTTGGCCCAAAAAGGTAGAAAACCCCAAAGGTATAACCCCTTGAAAACAAGGTCTTCTGTCATTTCAGAAATTGCCACTGTAACAACAGCTTACAATGCAGTTACCCCGGAGCAGTTGTCTCTGTCACCTGGTCAGTTGATTCTGGTGAAAAGAAAAAATCCTGATGGCTGGTGGGAAGGAGAGTTGCAGGTATTACATTTGTTTTTGTTTTTTGTTTTTTTGGTGACAAATTTTCTAAAGCTTGCACTGTGGATAGACTTCCTTAAAGTCCCTTCGATTACCAATTTTTCGTATGTTTGTTTCTTCTCCCCGTTGGAAGGGACTTTTCCCACTTACCTCGCGAGACATTTGCCGTTGGATTTTTCCATCGGTGGCATGAGCAACGTCGTTCCCAGGGCCTCCTCTCTTCATCCCTTAAGTGGCTCTGGGAACGAGGCCGTGACATGAAATGCTTACACTACGTCATAGCCTCGTTCACGGTGAACACGCTAATTTTGTATTCATACCCAAGAACTGGCGCGAGCTAAATCGCCAGTAAATTTCCTCGCGCGGCTTTATCGCTCTTAACTCGACATTATATGCAAAGGCCGACTTGTGCAAGTCTAACTGAGGAAAACTTTGGAGGAAAGCACCATCATTTACACTGTAAAAAAAATACTCAATAACCTTAATATGAATGGTCACACTTAATGATTTCACCCACAGACTCAAAAGTTAGTACTCCCTTTTACAGCGTAAAAAACTAGCACAGGAAAGTACTGCTCAGTAGCTTTCATTTGAGTGGTCACATTTTTGAAAGGATTTTATTCACACATTGGAAAGTTACAACCTTGTACAGCATAATCAACAGCACCACAATTTTCAATAAATTTCACTTGAATTGTCACACTTCTGCAGTTTTAAAAGTAGGAACACTCTACATGTCTTAGGATGTGTGTTAACTTTGGTCTTTTTCCAAGGCTCGAGGTAAGAAGCGTCAAAGTGGCTTATTTCCGGCAAATCACGTGAAAATCTTGGACAGAAAAGCTTCCGGTGGTGGGCCATCTGGCCAGGCCACCAGTCCTGTTACTGAAGATGTGAGTAGCTCTATATTTAGTGAAGGTCGATTTTCAATCAAGCGTTATTTTGTTTCCCCGTTTAAACGTTTTTTCTTATCCATTTGAAAAATTTTGTTGTCCGTTCGAACGGCTATGAAAAGCGTTCAACGCCGTCCAAGAGCGTTCGTTTGCCTGTTCGTTGTCCGTTTATTTGGAGAAGCGTTAGTGTACGTTTTCCCCGTGGAAGGTCACATATTATTTCCTCATGAGACTAAAGCTTTTGAAATCTGGGAAGAAGATGATAACTTCAAACATTGCAGTTTTTAAACCTCCCACGAGATGACCATGTCTCGTCGTTTTAGAGCATCAGAAAAGTGTGAAAGGTCATGGCTTCGTAGGGGTTTCAGGAAATACCATCCAGACATCCAAACAGGCAAATTTGGATGCTGGGTACGCACTTTTTTGTGCTGACTTGGCCGATAGTTTAGTCACTGTCCTGTGGTAACAAAATCAAAACACGTGATTGAACAATTTAGTGCCCCAGACAAATACAACTCATGAGCAACTTGCCGGAATCTAGTTTGACTCCTCAGAGACCCAGAAATTTTTTCCGCGTTCGCGTGCTTTAAGCAAATTGAATAATGTTTCCTTACTAATGCATACTTTCTCATGTAATTACAGCTTTACAGTGTTCCTCCTTCTGCGACAAGAGGTATGTAAAATGATATAAATATCATTGTGTGAGTGTTGTTGATAAATAGACAGTCACAACGGTTTCATTTGGAGAAAGTTATGTTTACACGGGGTAGCCTTTTCAGTATAAAATACTGATATCAATAGGAGCCGTGTCAAAAGCAGTAGTAGTTCACACAGTCTTCGCACGAGATTCTGCGCTGACATGCTACAAGAGAATGGACAAGAACTGGGCTGTTAAATGGGCATTGCACCTGAAAGCTGTGAATCTAAAAATACCTTCACAGTTTTGTGAGCGCCAAAAAAACCTCGCCGAATGTTTCCATGATTTTGAGAGTGTTTGTAAAAAAGGTGTTGGGATCGATGAATTTTTACGGAAATCGGAAATTAGTCTTGAATGAAATGTGAACTTAATACTAACAACCTTTTTCATCCTACACTCCATGTGTCTTGTCGCAGGTTCATTGTAAGGCACACGACTAAATTTATGTTATATGACGTGATATTTTGCCGTTTCTGCAGTCAAATTGGACCAGGTGTTGGCTATGTTTCCTTACACGGCACAGAACGCAGATGAACTCACCTTCTACAAGGGTAGCGTCATCAATGTGCTCAGCAAAGAAGGCGAGTGGTGGAAAGGCGAGATGAACGGCCAGACGGGCATGTTCCCTTCTAACTATGTTCAGCCTCTGAGTGACTTAAAAGTCAGTACAACACAATGTAAGTACAGAAGCTAGTTTATCATGATTGCTTGCAGTGATTCTTTTTCTGGGTTACTCTGAAGTGAATTTCGAACTGGATTAAAAATCAGAAACCTTTGTGGTCGATTGTTTAAGCGACGTTCAGGCAGTTTTTGAGAAGGCCGCAGTATGTTGGTGGACCACGTTTAAACGCGTTTTTCGTAGTCTGCGGCGCTTCCTTGCCGTTCTTGCTTGAAAAAAAAGTCGTTTGGTTGAAACAATGCGGTGCAATTGCAGTTTTTGTATTGTTGAAGTGAAATTAATGAAGTGCCATTAGAACCACAATTCTCCTTACTGGTCTGCATAGTTTTTGTTGATTACTAATTGAGAGAACCTGTTTAAACGTCAAGACAATTCATGTTTGGTGATCATTTACCAAATTCTTATGCTCTGTATGCGTTATAATACACTGATGTGGTGAGAAGAAATTTGATGCTGATCACTGTTGGGGCTTAATCAGCCTGTGCTTCTAGAATGTACCATCTCGCGTCACAATTTCCAAAAAACCTTCGCGGAAAAGTTGAAAACACCTGCACTACACTTGTCTACCGTTTCCTTACGTTTGCAAGACAAGGAAATAGGACAAATCTTCCGATTTAACAGTTAAAATAAAAAAGCGTCTATTTTCGTTGAAGTGGCCGTCCGAGGTGTGTGAACCTGCGGTGTTGATCAGAGGCGTTGCTAGGTAACGTGGCTATACTGATGCTGAAGTGGTAAAATGATAATATACTGAAGTGTTTAATTGGTGGCTTTTTCAGGTTTGTAGTGAAGCAGCTGCGAAAAACGATTCGAAATGATTTTGTTCGGCAAGTCTATAACTGCAAAACGTCAAATGATGTACTAAAAACACAAGACTTAACGGCTTCTTTAACAAAGTTTTGTTGGCCACTTGAAGGCGCTGTTGGTTTCATTTTGTGCTAAGTTAATTTTTAATTACGGTAATCCCGTCGTCGCGAGGCTTCACATCTAACTCCTTAAGAGAGAATGTCTTTCATGTTTCCCGTTTTGCTGTTTGGGCGAAGCTTTCTTTGGGGAAGTCCTAGAACGCTCTTTGTACGTAAACCTGTCAATCACATGTTTTTGGGGGGATGGGTGGGGAGTTAACGACAATTAATGCAAATGTAGTTATTATCGGTGCGTCTCTGTTTTTTTTTTTTTTTTTTTTGGTTTTGTGTTTTTTTTTTTTAATCTTTCACGACAATCGCTTCAAGCGTAATTTGAAATGTCTTCTTGATGTTGTGTATCTCTCTACAGGACGAGGACATGAGGTAACAGAAATGCTTTGGGATTTATCTCTCTTTTAAATAGTTAATCGAAAACTTGTTGGAGGATGTAATCAAGGGTTTTGCAAGTTAGATTTACACTTTTCAATGGGACCTAGCGTTATATTTACGTACAGATTGGTTATGTTGTAAAATGGAAACGGCATATTTTCTTCATTTTATTTATGGTTTTATTCAAGTGTTTTAAAGATCATTGTTTCAGTTGGTCACATTCTTAGAATGTTTGTTTAGGTCGCTTAAAACTGACTTGATGAAACCATTGTCGTTTTTTTTTCCGAGTCGACTTTTGCTTTTGATGAACTATTGAAGTTCTTTTGAACTAAATCAAATTGTAAAAAGAAAGTTACGATTAATTGTGACGTAGTGCCTTTTAAATGTAAAAGGTGGTGACAAACGGAGTTAAACTTATATATTTTGCTCGGTTTTGTTCAATGTAACCTTGTAACAAGAGTACAACACATTTTGATGTTTTGATTATCTCATATTAATAGATGTAAAAACAGTTTTCGCAAAGTATATTATTTTTGAAGCAAAGAAAAACAGAATTAGTGCCTAAATTGATTCTAACAATTAATAGATAGGGGACTTTTTAAATTGGTTCTATTAGTTGAGTCGCTGGTTCGATTATTTTACGCGATTTATTGTTCAAATGTAATGAAGGCCCAATGTAATGGTCACAGGATAAATAAATAAATAAACTGTTTAGTTTCACTCTTGTGTTGGGTGGTTATAGTATCCTTATTAATTCCCAAAGCATTTTTGTTCATCTCCACCTCACATCTGTTGCAAAGGATCCAAAGGCGCAATTCATTGGAGCTTACATAAAATGAATTCTCGAATCAGTGTCGTGCGCTTGATACCACGTGACTATTCCATACGACTTACAATGCCAGTCAAACTTATTGAAAAACATGGCCGTTTCTCCGAGAAACGATGTTTAATTCTCCCTTCCCTTCTCCAGTAAATTGTGGACTTCTTTTCCACTCAACGTATCCACAGTGTTTCAACGTTGTTTGGATGGGGAGGGGAGAGAAAGAATGGCTTCAGAAGACTCCGATGGTCCCGATTGTTTATTGCTAGTCGCCTCAAAGGTTCTTGGTCAACATTATAGTCTTCGTTCAGTTATTTTAGGCCCCAGGCAAACGCATACATTTCCATTCAACAACGTCCAACATTGTTGAATTCAACATGTTACACACGGTTGGCCACCATGTTGAATGAAGTTGGTTGTCACTGAACGGAATTTGATTGCCTTAACATGTTAACTTCAACAGCGTTGAATTCTGTTGAATGAAAGTGTTACATCCGGTTGTGCGGGGCCTTATGTCGTTATTCAGTGCTTCTGGTGATGAACACCAGGTAACCCTTCCATTCCCAATGGAGACTAGTATTGACTGCACTGTAAGTCACTTTAAAAATGTAGCCAACCAGTGGCTAGAAAAGCTGTGCAAGCCAATTTACGAGTCACGTGGTTTTGTTGGCAGTTGGCCCAGAAAAATGGCGTCCTGGTTCCAAGTTCAAATCAGGTTCTTTTTTCAGCCCAAATGCGTTGCCCTCATCAAGAAGACATCAGGCGTTTTTTACTTATCAGAACTCACTAGTTGTAACAGATGGAATGCGATAATTTTAGGGACTGTTTTTACCAGTCCCTCACATTCCTTCCAATTGGTACACACGTTTTACAAAAATGCCATTTTGAAAGATAGGTAGAAGCAGTATTTAAATTGGCACATGCAATTTGCAAACTGACAAGCCTGACCACAAGTCCTGACAAATAGTGAGCACCCTTAGATTATGACCGGTGTCTTTTTTCTCCGACGGACAGTCAATCCGAAATCGGAACCCGCATTTACATCTCGTGCGGTATCCATTTCCACGTGCGTTGGCTTTTTTGCGTCTTGCGTGAATCTCAGGGAGAAAAGTGGCATTTCTCTTAGCGAACAAACCAAGGCATTTGTCGCACAATGTTGATAGTGACTGTCTTCCTCCTTAGGTTGCTACAGTTTTCACTTTGTCGCCTAGTGCCTGAATACCACAATTTCTAACGAGCAACGAATTAAAACAATACCTCGTGAATAAGTGACAATTTTAAGACTCCCGGGAGCGAGGGAATATTTTTTTTTTTTTTTTTGCAAACGTGAATCAAACCCAACATTTTTGTTGCTGAAGCAAGATTTGCTTCGGAATGCAAAAGCGTTTCTGAATTTGCTTGATTCTACAACAAATGTTGCTTGCGTGCGTATATAGGAACACATTTTGGGGATACAAGAACCTTTTGACAGCCCGAGAATGAAGATTACTTAAATCTCCCAAATTGATGATACCTTTTAGTGGGCTAATTTTAAAAGCAGTTTGTATAATGCCACAATCAACTAAATTAGTTCGGTTTTACTGGCCTCCATAGTTTCTTACGACTGTGTAATTTTGTCGCATTAGTGGCGAATTTGTTTGGTTACAATAAATCCTGCAAATTAACTACTTGAACGTCGGACAAAACTCAGGTCAAAACAAAGAAACCGCTCTCGTTCCCCAAGTCTTTTGGTGGTGACTGACAAATTTATTACCGTGTTAATTCGCACAATATGATGCATTATGGATTTGGCTCCTGGCCACATTTGCTCAAATCCAAAATATCATTTTAAACTAAGGCAAAATTGCCTCCTTTGGATGATTTGTCTCGGGAATGTTGTAACTGTACTTATTGTGATTTTTTTGGGTAAAATATTTTAATATACGTGGTATGTTGACAATATCACATTTCTCAAGGTTATTTTGAGCTTCAGAGACAGGCTAGAATGATGCAATAACGACTGGTTGTTGCATTCAAAAATATCTTCAAAACAAAGTCGATTTTACAAGAGACAGTTATTTAAAAACTTCATTAACCTTATGTGGAAGGCCCTGGGTGGAAAATCCAAGATTTTTGTCTTATTTTCAAACTTAAATTCCATCTCTCCGATGTAAATAATAGTATTTCATATTTATCGAAAATGAAATGCAAATGTCTTCGAGGCAGGGTTTCAGTTGTCATAAATACGTCGGTTTTTAAGACGTGTAACTTATGACTCAGTCCTATTTTTAGCCAATTGAAGCCTCTGATCCGTGAATAAAGCCTATATTCTGACACAAAAACCTTCAGTGCTAGCCGACGGTGTGTTGCCGGTGCGATTTTAAGATCTTCAAATTCAGAGAATATACGGTCGATAAACGTAAGATTATTTTGTGTTGTTTAGCGTGATGGGTTTTACGCGTGGGGAATCACCTCTTCAGTCTCGCGTGGCGAAAGCTTGTCGCAAAAGCTTGCGAAACCTGAAAAACCAGTTTCGCCCGAAGAAAAACAAGATCGAGGTTGTACAAAGAGGAAATAATCAAAATGCTCTATATGGTACGTAAAACCCGCGTTAGGGGCTTGCTTTTGCGATGTCCTTTCAATTAAGCTTGTGATGTTCGTTTGCCGCCTACATTTGCTCGTTTAACACATATTTGTGTGCGGCAAATTTGGCATATTCAACATGTTATTGCAGAATTAATTGTCCTTTGAATGTGGACAATATTTGCGCGATTCTCCAAGGCCCTGAATATTATTTTTGTTTATTTTTTTTTCGCGTTTCTTTTTAACCAAATTATCGCAAAACATAGGTTTCACGAACGTCCCTTGAACTTTAATGTGATGCGATTGTAGAAAGAATTGTAGTTCTGCAAATAGGATTGGTTTTGCTTTTTGTGGGGCGGAGGAGGGGAGGGGCTTGGGCGAGGAGATGCCCGGAAATGATGATGAAATTGAAAGCCGTGTTTAGTGAAGGAGTAGTCCCGGGTAACAAATAGGTGTTTACATCTGTCGGCGGATGAATTCTTGTTCGAGACTTGAAAGGGCTACGTCAGTGGAATTTTTACCTTTTTGGAGTTAAAGCTGTGGTAAGAACTTAGTAACTTTTGTCGCACAAGAAATCAATCAATCAATCATTTATTTGCCCTTTTTTTCTATTTGATTACAAAAAGTATCGTAGATTAAATTATACTTGAGCAGGAGCTCTCAGCAAAGCCTTTAGGGCTTTACGAGGAGAGCCCCTGGACAAGTTTACAATAATTATATTTTAAATACACGTCTGTTATATGTCGATTTAGTAATGCTCCTGTAACACCAAGAAATGGGTATCAAGTGGTTTTCTCAAAGGAAGAACAAATCACAATCGGTTTTTAGTAATTTTTTTCCAAGACACAAGGGAATAACTTTTACAAACTGGCCCTTTTTTTCAAGTTACTCCTCGTCTCCATCTAAGCCATATATACAGCCAAACCCTTTTATTTATAGTTTCAGAAAATTAGTAAGAGTGCTTTAAAACAAAACTAAACCATTGTCGGGGGGGGCCCCTAGATTCAAATGCACGGCTTTAGCTTTTTGAGCAATGCTATAAATAAGGTGCCACAGCCCTTTAAAAAAAAGAAGGTTTTACTTTGGATTCTGCCCTTGAAGATATCGTTTATTTACCCACGGGAAGCTTTGGTGCATGAAATGCAACTGTGACCATTCAGATGAAAGCTGCTATAAAGCAGTACTTTCCTGTGGTACTGTTTATTGTGCTGCAAATGGAGATTTTAACGTTTGAATCCGTGGTTGAAATTCTTATTGTGACCGCGAATTAAAAGTCATTGAGCAGTATTTTTCTGTGGGACCCTGTGGTATGGTTGTTTATGCTTTGCAAAACTGGCTGAACCTTTTGAGTCTGAGGATGAAATGCTCAAGTGTAACCTATCAAGATAAGACAGTTCCTTGCTTTTATCGTACTGAAATTATGAATATATGAAATTCATATATTTGAACTGCGGAATGAAGAATTAAATGTAAAGAAGATCCTCGCAGTTATTAACGCAACTTATGCAGTTACGAAATTTTTTTATCGTACTGTTTTGTCATTTATTTTCTCCACTTCTCCTTGGTATTTGGTTCCCAGGAAAGGTTTCCGCCGTCCAGCTTTTGCACCGATGCTGTGATTGTAAAGAGAATTTAACAAAACAATCGGTGTTATTTCAAAACCAGTAGATCTGAAGACCATTGAAATGATTCCACATTCGCCTTATTATAAGAATCGCGCGTCCTTCATGTTTGTGTTGTTTTTTTTTTTTTTTTTTTTTTATCTCCAGGGACGGGATCTTTTGATGCCAAAGTTTTGGCGTCTATGTCAACAACGGAACGGCAAAGACAGGTAAAATCACGTTATCATAACACTCTCCTGATTTATTGCCTGCAAGAGAGGATAAAGTTGCCTGCTTTTATTTTTGCAGTTGTATTTTTTTCTCTCATTCAGCTATTGTTCCAACTTGCATTTATGCTATTCGTGTTATTTTCATGTTAATTTTCCGTACTTTTCGTGCATTTGAAAGATCTTTAATTGTCTCAAGTTTCTGTTTGTTTGTTTGTTTGTTTGTTTTCTTTTCTCTTTTCCTTATATTTTCTTCTTTTATTTTCTATGCAGAACGTAATATACGAGTTGATCAATACGGAACAAACGTATATGGATGACCTCAGCGCGACGTTAGAGGTCAGTGCGTGAATTGGATTGAATCGGAGTCTTTCCTGCGATTTGTGCATTTCTTTTTGCGTTTCTTTCCTCGGGTGAAGATGTTTCCTTCACTTTCGTTGCCCTTTAGAGCCGACCGTCGTGATACTAGCCGTTACAAAAAGTTAAAGAGACGTTGCTAACGGATGACTAACCTTCAGTTTCTGTCCTTGGCAAAATCCCATGTCAAACTCAGTAGGCGATGCATCGTTTCAGTGTGTGATGAACACGTTAATTTGATGTCAAAATGACCACCGTAAAATCTCTGTAAATTTACCGCCGTTGAATCTCTTTAGAGTGGCCAATTTACCTTGTATTAACTCAGTTGATATCAACTTGACGTCCTTTGCTCCCCTCCGACGCAGTACCAGTTTGTAGAAACAAATCCCTTTATCATTTGCCATATTTCAACTTGTGCTAAAATCATCTGCGCTTTTATGCGCTAGGTTTTCTACAATCCCTTGGCCGAGTCTGGGATGCTGACTGAGCAAGAACTAAGCACTGTGTTTATCAACTGGAAGGAACTGATCTGGTGTAACATGAGACTGCTCAAGTAAGAATTTAGTAAAAACAAAGAAGTACAGGAGATAAGAGTGAAACAAAGTCTATTTTTGCGCGAGTTGGTCTGAGATCCATAGTCTAAGAACGAAAAGTCTGGAGCGAATGTGAGTAGTGAGAGAAAGACGCCCTACTAGTGTGCGAGATTCTCGCGAGTCTTGCAATTCACGTTTTCGGTGCTTCGTACATTGTGAATGTCTGCGTCTAGAAAAAAGCGACTGTTTTGCAGTTTATGCAGGAGATAATAAATGTTTATAAGGCCCACACTACGATTTAATAAACCTGAAGAAGCAGATTAAAGAGTTAAACCGGCAAACTGACCAAGCGATGTCGTACTACTCATTAAGCAGCAGATCTTAATGTTGCTGTTGTTGTTGTTAGTTGTCGTCGCCTTCTTCTTCACCAAAAATGTATTCAAGACTTGTTTACAAACATTTTCGGGTTCCCCCGCAAATCAGCTTAAGCTATTCGAGGCGGGTGGAGACCAAATTGTTGTTGTTTCATTTTTTGTGACGTTTTTGTTATCATCGCTTTCATGGACCTACCGTCCCTCGATATGTTGTAAGAGACCTGCAGAATAACTAACCAACAGCAAAACGATATTTATTGACGCGACTACATTAATTTTCAGAGCGTTTCTGATTCGTAAGAAGATGAGCAGCAGTGTGGCCATTACATCAATCGGCGACATCCTCTGTGAAATGGTAAGTATTCTTGTACTTCAATAAGAACCATTGACTCTGTATGTAAAGGTATTCAAACGCTATGGATGGTAGAATACGAACAGTTCCAGTCTTGTAATTCATACGTGTATATTTTCGTTTAATTTCCATTCTTGTAAACCGCATTTGATCACATATATGTTGTAGTTCAATTTCATCCTTGGTTCAATTTTTATTTTCTTTTGAACTTCATATTCATTATCATACGTTAACGTAAAAATTGAACCAAGGATAAAATTGAACTACAACATATACATGTAGATTTGCGCTATAGAAGTATAAAATATTATTAAATATTTATATTATGAGTCGAGCAAGAGCAACAGGCAAGCGCGCGCGAAAATCGCATGCAAAGCGCGTGTGGGGAGCAAATGTACAGCGCACTACGCGTGCGTCACGTTTCCACGCGGGAGCAGACTTTTGCGTGCGTTCGCGTGTTTTTCTTGCTCAACTATCCCTGGGTAGGAGGGACCCTGGGTAGGAGGGACCCTGGGTAGGAGTGACCCTGGGTAGGAGGGACCCTGGGTAGGAGGGACCCTGGGTAGGAGGGACCCTGGGTAGGAGGGACCCTGGGTAGGAGGGACCCTGGGTAGGAGTGACCCTGGGTAGGAGGGACCCTGGGTAGGAGGGACTGAAGGTAGTGTAATTGGTTAGGGATAGGAGAATTAGCAAAGAAAAGACCAAAAACAAAAAACGGGAAAATACAACTGTTTTAATTCTTGTGTTCTGCTTTCCAGTTGCCTCGCTTGACTCCCTACGTGAGATTCTGCAGCTGTCAGCTAAAAGCTTGCCAGCTGCTTCAAAATAAGACTGAAGCGAACCCAGAGTTCAAACAGCTAGAAAAGGTAATGGTTAAAAACAATCTGAATTATCTTAAATTAAGTTTATTTCATTAAGCGAGCCACGTAAGATGGTTTGACTTGTAATCTCGAGTGCCTGATCCACACCCATGCGATATCGTTCGAAAACTTAATTATACTTTGTAATTCGTTTTCACCTAACGTCCTCTTCTTCACTGAAATAAAGACTTTTGAAAAGGTAGCTATTTTTCGATCGTTTTGGTGCGGCAAGAGAAACACGTTGAGAAGTAACCGTATTTACTCGATTAAGCGCAGCCCCCGAGTAAGCGCCGTCCTCAGTTAAGCGCCGCATATGAGAGCAAAAATATTAAAGAGCGCCGCCCTCGAATAAGCGCCGCATTCATTCACAACAATGCGGCGCCTAATCGAAGCTTCATCAGACTGAATCAGTGTTGGAGGGGCCAAACTAATAAATAAGTACCGTACAAGGCAATCTAAACCAGCCTCCGAAATTTATTCTCCTGTATTATCATGTTTTTTTCAGTTCGAAGTGGATATATTTCATTATTTTTTCTTTGTTAGCATTTGCTTGTTATCGTTTACAAATATTATGATTTTTTAAAGAGCGCCGCCCTCAAAATAAGCGCCGCCCCCGAATAAGCGCCGCATCTGAAACACTGAAAATTTAAAGAGCGCCGCGGCGCTTACTCGAGTAAATGCGGTATGCGCTCTTAAAATGAAACAACGCTTATTTATGGATGGGTGAAATGGATACGAAAACGCTAACGTGAACGGAATTGTTTTGCTGCGTTTTAGCTTAAATGAAAACGGCGAGTTGTTAATGCTTTGGTGTGTTAGCCTAAACAAAATGGTTTGTTAATAAAGTCTGTTTGTTTTCTGATTGTTTTCAATAGAACTGTATCGCTGATCCCAGAGCTAAAGGTTTGCCTTTGAGCAGCTATCTGCTAAAACCTCTCCAGAGAATTTGTAAATATCCACTTTTGATAAGGGAGGTATGTTGTCTTTCTTGTCCAGTATAACTGCTTTAAAATCTAACAGCTCAACCCCTCAAGTGATACAGACAAAATGTCGCAATTTCTTTGTTCTTTTTCTCAAAGTGTATAATTTTCACTTATTTAAACGTTTTGTCTCGTTCGCTGATGACTCATTAATATATCGTGGCATACCCAAAAAAAGTTACAAATTGAAAAAATTTACTGAAATAAAAGTAAAAGTAAATAAATACCACCCCAAGTCAAAAACTGAACTTTGCTTTGGTTGAATTCGAATTTTTTCCAAAGGATCTACCTCTTGCAGTTGTCTGCATCGTTACCTTCAGTTGTTGCTTGATCAGGTCTTTCTGTATCTATTCCGCATTGCGACTATTTGTAGTTTCGTTGACACAAGATCGCATTATAAATAATTTCTTTACTGCTTTTCTTGTCAGATTTTAAAGTACACTCCTGAGAATCACTTTGACAGAATTGACCTAGAAACTGCGCTTGAAAAGGCTGAAGACCTTTGCCAACAGGTAAGCAAACGTTCCACTGAATGATGAATGTGGAGCCTTGTGTTGAATACTGCATTACGTGGTTTATTGTCCACAGTGCCTAAGTTGTCAGTATCTTGGTGTAGCTGTCCTGTGGTTGGAGTAAGGTGAGGTGAGAGACCTTGAAAAGTAGAAACAGGACTGCGCGCCTCCTCGACTTGTAGAATTACAACTCCTTTCCATAGTCAAAACGATAAATTCGCTCACGGACACTGACCTATTTCTAACAAAATGCTTAAGAAACAAACTGACAGTTTTTTCTTTTGCTTGCCACCTTTATTCACAGGTTAATGAAGGTGTTCGAAACCAAGAAAACACCGATCGCTTGGAGTGGCTTCAAACACATGTAAACTTGGAAAGTATTGGAGAGGTGTGTAAAGGGGTTTGCCAGCTTTTGTATATAGCGCATATTCCATAAATGTGTTCCAATAGAGATCAATAGAATAAGGCGCAAATGACAGCCGTTGTTAGTCCATGATGTTAATCCCACCCTCTCAACCCTTGAATGATTATGAAGACTGGAGACCAGGCCACAACAACGGGATCCGGTACTCTTTTCGAAGAATGATGTGGAATTTTCCATGGCTCCTGATAGCTAAGTATGAGAAGGTGCAAGAAGCATGTTTTAAGTCGCCGCTTAATGACACGGTTATCTGAACTGAATCAAGGTGTTTGTTTGTTAAGTGATAACCTGTGTGTTAAATTGCATGAACGAGGTGCGACTTAGTGCGTCGGAATTGAAAGTGCTCGGGACTCCAGACCTCTACTTCTTTATTGTGTTCTTAGCCAAGTTTCTTCACTCCACAGTGCTCTCTCTTTAAGTGAGTACGGTGAAATGAAATGGGAATTGACTGGAAAACGGAAAGGCTACATCCTGCATCGCGCGGTTATGCTGTTTTCTTTATTTTCTGTTTCTGTTTTGTTTTTTTCTACAGCGTTTGGTTTTTAATTCAACAACAAACTGCCTGGGACCGCGAAAGCTGCTGCACTCTGGGACACTGTGGAAGGTATTTTATTGTTTGTATAGAGCAGTTTTCAATTCGGTGACGTAAAATCAAAACCAAAGTAATTACTCTGATAATTACAAGAGACGCAATAACACAAGGGACCAGTCAGAAATCCAAACAAAAACACGGAAGCTACAGTAATAGCAGAGTGTACTGAAGTAAAGCAAAAAACAAACGGAATTAACTCTCAGCACTCAACTGAAAGTGGCTCTTTTTTTCGAACTTTGGCGCTTACTTACTCCCATACGCAATTTTGACTATTTCTCGTTCATTACTTTAGGTCAAGAGCGGGAAGGAACTCAAAGCTTTCCTGTTCAATGATTTCCTTATGTTGACGCGACCGCAAAGCTCCATTACCGGAAGTCTGTCTAAGAAGATTGGGTTCGAATCCAACGAGCAAGACGTGATGTATTCCATTTACAGAAAGGTAGGGAAGTGGCGTTTTTCGATGTTTTGTAATTTTGCGAAAATGAAATAAATCGCGGCATATGAACTGAAAATGAAACATGACAAGCATGAATGTAAATAAAATAATTTTGAAACAACTTTTGCTGAAACCGGCGTTTTGGATAATTATGTCGACAGGTCGGACAAGGAAAGTGTGTTTTTCACATCGCCAGGCCTCTCGCACACTGTTTACTGTGACCAGGCTTACGCTACTTCACGCTTTCTTTTAGTATTACTTCAAATAAGCCAACACACGAGCTAATATTAAAACTGCTTTAACTTTGCTATATTTGTCTTTATTTCAGCCGATAATTCTCAACGAAGTCATTGTCAAACGGAGTCAGGAAGTAAACAGTACGTGTAAGCATGCAATTTAACGTTAGGTTGTAGATTACGTCTGGGAAGATGAAAATGAAGAAACTTGGGTTGTGTTTATTGTCCGTCCCACCCCCCCCCCCCCCCCGAATATTGAGGCATGCCATGTGTTTCTAACGTTTTCTGTAAACGAAATCCTAAAGTGCGACTATTCAAATGTGGTACTGTGGTACAGTTTGTTACGTTGTTCAAGGTGGTTCTAACGTTTGAGACTGTGGATAAAGTCGTTTAGTAAGGTAAAGGTAAAGTCGCACACGAGCCAAGGAGGCCCACATGGCTGGAGCTTATCCCTTTTCTGTAGCATGAAGCAACTAAGAGTATTGCTACTCCCCCCTGGATGGGATGCCAGTCCAACGCAGGGTTACCCCCAGCAGTATGTCGCCGGTACCCATTTATACACCTGGGTAGAGAGAGACGAATGTGAGGTAAAGTTTCTTGTCTAAGGAAACAACACGATGGTAGGGAGTCCTTTAGTGTGATCACTCAAATGATAGCTATTGAGAAGTATGTTCCTGTAGTACTGTTCATAATCCCATACAACTGAAGTTGGGTCTAACCTTTGAGTCTGTCTATTTGGAGAGCGAGTAAAAACGTACTTCACGCTTCTAAAAATCTAAACTAGACATAATGAAATTTAAAGTTTAGAAAAAAAGTGAAAAAGGCATAAGCAAACTACCTGCATAAGAAAGGCTGGAGGTGTCAGCAAAGTTTTCCTTTTACTGTGTGTTGTAACAATAAATACTGATAGTTTGGGTAGTAACTGTAATTACTGATAACGACTTTTTCTTTCTTTTCCGTCAGCTGAAGAACTTGTTTTCCATTTATCACATATCGATCAGACTTACTCCTTCCGAGCAGAAACGAAAACTGAAAGGTAACCACTTCTTGCCATTAGCTGTTTATACTGGGCGACTTTAAGCGCAGGTTGCACAGTCGATTTTTGTTAATACCGACATGTTTGCTTCGATCCCACGGCGATTTGTTTGCGCTGTGAGTGTGACACATGTTGGGCTTCCCATGGGGTCACACAAGGAAGCTTTTCTGTTTACTGTACTTGCTTGACAAACTTGTTTTTGCACATATCCTTGCGTATACTTGATTTAGGTATTCGACCCAGACTCGTACCCAGTCGCTGTTTATGAGTCTGGGGGAAAGGGAGAGAAGATTGGATTCTATTGAGGCGCGCGGGGTGACATTTAAAGGAGCGAAGGAAAAATAGCGACTGGCAAATTTCGTATCAATACGGCGGGCGCTCCCGAGGGAGGTTTTTTTTTCGCGCGAGGCAAATAACGCCATAAATGAAGGTAAATTAGCTTGCTCACGTCGCAGTTGTTGGAAATAATGTTTTTAATAAAGCGAACGATATTTTGTATCACTACACAGTAAGCTTTTAACCCAGTGAGTTGACCTTTTCTTATACACGTACAGTTATGTAATAATACCTTTCGTCAACTATAAAGTATAAACTTCACAAATCATTCGCTGAAATCTTTCTTCAAACTTTAGAATAGTTTTCTCAAATAGCAAGAAATTTCTAAATCGATACCTTGATTTCTTGGCTCGATTTATTTGAAAATTACCAGCGACAAGCCACAATATTCTTAAAAGCATCGGATCCTGAATTACGACCACTTACTCCTGTTCGCGATAGAAATAGGGCCGGTAACATCTCTGATTAACTTCCATCTCCCGAAACGAGGAATCCAAGTATCGTCAGAGATCAGTGCCGTTTCCGTGGTAAAACGAGCTGCAAGCCTGTATGGCAGAATGCACTTCTCCACCGTACAAATCTGCCAGTCGCTCTTTTTCCTTCACCCCTTCCCATGTCACCGCGCGCGCCTCAATAGAATCCAACCTTCTCTCCCTTTCCCGCAGACTCATAAATAGCGACTGGGTACGAGTCTGATTCGACCCGGGTTCTCGAATTATCAGAGCTAACTGTTCAAAACATACTCTCGCATGGGGGCCCATAACCAGAACCGGATGTGCCAGAAGTGTGATTTGGCTTGCTACCTCATATTAGCCACACTTAATGTACTGCCAAATGCTCAGAAAAAAAGTTGATATCCAGAAGATCTAGTATGTTAAGTGTACCTTTATTTTTTAGAAATCGATGGCTGGAGTTGATCGAAAAAGCGTCAACCACGTACATTGAAACCGAACGGGAACTGAGACAGAAGGCTTATAGAGGTCAGTTTAGTGGTTTTCCGTGTCTGTCTGTGTGTTTGTTTGTTTGATGTTTGCTTGTTTGTTTGTTTGTTTGTTTGTTTATTTGTTTGTTTCCTTGTGTGTCTCTCTGTCCGTCGTTTTATCTGTCACTCTGCTTGTTTGTCTACCTGAGAGTTTGTTTATTTAGTAATATAACAAGAGGCTATTGTAGCCTTCACTGGGGCCGTAAACAGCTTGAAAGCACGAGAAACCCCGAAACAAGAGCAAATTTGCATTAAAAAGCACAAAAACGTTAAACTCCAAGACACTCACACCCTCGCAAAAGGTTCACAAAAGCGTGTTCAGATGATGATGCAATCGCCAAACGATCACGTGTTCTCGTTTCCAGAGCACGCGCGGCCTTACAATCGCGACACGAACAAAAAGAACGCACGGCAAAACTTGACTCGTGGCCTCCGGCCCGAGTAACAACTTAATTGACCACTCCCCGTGAGGGGCTTTTCAGGGACATGAAAGAAATACATTGTAAATAAATCTAATTTCTTTAAGAGCCCCAACTGGCGGAGCGGCAGACCAGTCGGCTTCTTACAAGCGTGGCCCAGGAGTTCAACTCGAGGCTAACGAAAACAACCCCAGCTAGTGCTGAGAGCGAGACTTGAACCCGTGACCTCCGGATTTCAAATCCGGCTCCCTAACCACTCGGCCACGCTTGCTTGGTATTCCAGTTGTATGCTTGATGATCTATTTGTCTGTCTGTCTGTTTGGCGCACCTCTTCACTCTTCTTCCCCCTTTTTCAATGTATGGAGGAAAATGGCTTTTTTGTCTAAAAAAAAAACCCTGCTTGGAGACAGAATAAATTTAGTTCTCCGACTACATTAAGTTTCCTTTTATTTTGGTGTTGTCTTTCTCTAATTGACGTTGCGTTTGTTTATCGCTAGCACGATCTTTCAAGACTGCGGGAATAGGGAAGCTCAAAGTCACTTTGATAGAAGGTGTTGACCTGATAGCCTCTGATCCAAACGGTAAGTCACTGATGATATGTAAAGGCTGTTTTCACTAGCGAATAGGCACCAACACAGGAAAAACAAACAGGATGTATCTTCTTTACATGCTGACGTCACTGAGAATTAATGCGGCATAAGCAGAAAGAAAACAAACTTGTTCGTTTTTCTTTCGCTTACCGCATGTTTAGGTTGCGTTTATTCCTAGTGAGGACAACGCTTTGTTCCCTCCCCCCCCCCCCCATTTCTGTTTGTGCTAAATTATAAGCTTACGCGTATGTCGTAGTAGTAATACGACGTAATGGATTGTATTAATGAACATCCCTGCGAAATATAAGATAAGTGAAGTGAGGCTAATTTGTATTAAGTTGCTAGAAAACTGCCAACAAAATCGGTCGGAATGGGATATTCCGCCTGTCTACGTTTTCAAGGCGGGTTGGGTATCTTGCACATACACCAACTTTCGCTCTTCCTCTTGGATTTGGTCGAGACCCGTGTAAATGTTCTTGTGGTTATGGTTACGCTTAATGTCGCTAGTGAAAACCAGCGTTTTAAAAGGTCTCCTGCCTTTAACCCTTAAGCCCCGATAGTGAGAAACATCTTATTTCTCCTTAAAGTACCACTACTTCATCAAACTAAAGAAAATTATCAACGATTAATTGTCTTGATGTTTAAGGAATTTTTCCCAACTAGTGTCATTATATTTAGAGCATATTACACGGTGGGCACAATAGGTCGAAAATGCCACTACACATTAGGAACCAAACGGCCGAAACATCGCCTAGTTTTCCGACCTCATGTCCCTGCGTCCCCGTTTTCACGTCCCCACGTCTCCGATCTCACGTCCCCGCGTCCCCAAACTCACTTTCCCGAATCCCCGATATCGCGTCCCCACACGTTCCCTATCTCGCGTCCCCACGCGTCCCCGTCCCACTTTTAGTCACAGCCCACTACAGTGAAGTGAACCAGTTAGAACTGGAACTGAACTCGTGTAAGCGATGGAAGTCGCGGGAAACGTCACGTGAGGCAAATGAAAGGAGATCTTGATTTTGCAGATGATTGGCTGAAACACAGCATCGTCGCTTATACAAAGCCGCACAATTTTTTTTAAACAAGTTGTAAAAAAGTAAAAACAAAAGCAACGGTAAACTACTGAAACGAAACACAAAACCAAGTTAAACGCACAACTGCTTGTAGAGGGCAATCAAAATCGCTCTCGCAAATGCAAAACAAACCCACGCACTTTATTGCTTTCTTAAGTTAGCAGGAAAAGCACTTGCGGTTCTACAAACAGAAAATTGCTCTTAAAAGTTAGTTAAAAGTCGCTCTATATAATGCCAAGCCTAAACAAACACAAAATTGTCATAGATGGTCAATTAAAAGCCTTTCTAACAATTGCCAAACCAAAACGAAATCACTTTATTGCTTTTAACAGACAGTTGAAACCTGCTCTAGCAAATACAAAATCAGCAATTGCTTTGAATTGCTTCCTTTATGTCGGTCATGACATCCACGCTGGGTATATTTTTCCGATAGTTTGAAACAAAACGTAAATAAATATTTCTGGTTGACTGTTCGGTCTCAAACCACAGTTTTTCCTTGAGACTGAAAAGTTTTCATTGGAGTGCCAAATTTTTATTTCCGAGACTGAACGCAAACAGGGACGGTGCTGATAACGAAAAAGACCTTTAGTAAAGAAGAAGTTAAATGAGCAAGTTAAACTGCTTCGGCAATTCTTGGTCAAAACAACAGTGTCCAATGGCCAAAGTCTGAATTTAATGGCAACCTTGAACAACGGCTGTGGGGACTTATGTTTATGCATGTTTAGCTGTCACTAAGACACAAATTGTCACCAAGTCTTCGTATTGCTTGTTTCTTTTTGAGGTATTTTGTCTACAAAATAGCCTCATAGTCGGCATGCAGCTTCAAGTTTCTGGGAAGGTTGGTTCTTTGGTTGGTTGGTTTTTGGGTGGACCATGTTCAGCATTCCCGATGACTGTCGAATTTTACCGAAAGGCTAGTTGTCGGGGCCGGAATGAAAATGAGGAAGAGAACACACGGAAAATCCCCCTACTAAAGCCACACGACGAGAGTGTCCGAATTTTAATTGCGTGACGTTGGGTATTTATATATCAAATAGAAATGGCTGGCTTCCTTGTGGTAGACTTCCTTAGAAAACGAAACGTTAGCACAAACCTGGTTTACACGTAAGCAAAAGCAAGTTTTAGTAAATAATTCGTGGGTTATCCGATATTTATGATGTTCGGTCTAAGAAATATTTGTAAGCTCGTTTGTTTTGGTAGATAAGAAGTGGAACAAATCCTTGTACGCATGCTTATAACGTACGTTTGGGGTTACATGGTTCAACTTTAGAGTGTGAGAAATAACGTGACTTCTGTGCAGGGATGTCCCAAAGTAAATGATGGTAAACAGATGGTAGAGAGCTTGAAGGTATAAAAAGGGAAGAATCGTGAATTTCGAACTAAAATGAATTGTTGTTCGCACCTTTGGTAGGTTTTAAAATTATTGCCCACTTGTTCACTAGGTCAGTCAAAGGCACAAGGTCGACAAGGAAAAAAAGTGTATCCCTGGGTGGCATAAACGTTGGTCGTCCGTGCGACTAGCTAGGCGCAAAGTTAGAGGCGACTTAACATAAGAATGGGGTTCTTGTTAGCCTGCGTGGAGGTAGCGGGATTGTTTGTGCAAAGTTTGATCGGAAAGAGCAGCAGGGCAAGGAGCAAATCAAAACAATTATCACTTGCAATACGAAGACTAACACGCAATAGCCCCACGCAAGACTCGTTTCACAGTTTATAGACACAAAAATCGGTTATCATTTTTCAGATTACAAAAACGCATAAATTTACTCATTCCCCGCTTCCTTAGTTAAGTTTCTCCCTTTGTGTAATCCACAACTACAGCTGCCACGAAAGTCAGTAAAAAGCGCCGAAGACGAACATATGACAGTCTCATGAAAGTCTCGTGACTTGCCATTGAACTTTGTATCATCACATGTTTGTACGTGACAAAACCCCACTTGTTTACATAAAACAGTAACCTGATCTCACGCTCAATCAACATATCACGTTCGCACGTGAAACGACCCACACTAAACATTTATCACATGACTGCCTGCCCGTGTGGTAAGATTTTAATTGTTTACCGCAAGCTACATGTTTTCTTCCATCTCCCAACATAACTCCCTTTTACAACAACTCTGAACTACTATCTATCTAAAGTAATGTAACCTTGTAAGTATCAAAATTTCACTTCCGTTTTACGGCTAAACAACCAAATATACAATAAAGCTATTGAAGCAAAATTTGACCTTTACCTGATCACACATGTACTCCACGTGTTAAAATTCACGTTCTTTACCACACAGGCGAGCCACTCCATTATTCTCAAATTTGCCCGTTTAAAATTCCAATGATTCATTCCCCCATTTCCACCTCTCTACGTAACAAAACATCCCTTAAAATTGCTTTCACCCAATTTCGCATCCTACTTTCACATCAAAACGCTCATCAAAACAAATTTATTCGCTGAACACAGCCACTGATTTTTGTGTGGCGTCAGCCGCACGTGCGATGTTTCTGGCTTTTTTGACAGTTTGCTCCGTGACTAGTCACGCAAGACACAGGTTACACAATGGTATGATCTTTTCTAACAAGGCAAGCTTGTTACTTGATTTTAGCCGTATGTTCCAAAATGTGAGTCCGTGTGAAATAATGTGAAAATAGAACAGAGCTTATTTATTTATATATTTGTCTGGGCACGGAAGTTGCCACGTTCGCAAAGCATGATGTCACGCAAGAAGCAAAGAGACAAGTTACGGAAGACGTGACTTTCAAGATCGGCTATTCTCTTCTGGTTCAAACATTAAAGAATTAATGTTTGTGACAAGTTACGCTCCCTAATAGATCCAAAATATTTGTTCGTGGAAAAAATATTTATAATAGAAAGCCACAAAATTAAATTTCCATCCGTTGAGGTTACGAGGAACATCTGAGAATGGGCTTCAGAAGAGACTGTTTTCTATTATTTTGTTTGTCACATTTCTTAGTTATATGCGTCAGCACGCGACTAATGTGAGAACATTAGAGCGCTTTTCAAATGAGTGTCGTAAAACCAAAACCAAAGTAATTACCCCAGCCAATCACAACAAACACAAATTACCCAATGAACCAATCAGAACTCGAAGCAAATACATGTAACCGGCGTCAAGCGCGGGAAAACGCGTGCGAGCGCGAGCAAGTCGCGACTGATTGGTTTGAGTTTTACTCCTGATTGGTCGAGAAAGTGGCGCGAAAGGTTTTAACCAATCACAGAGCGAAGTAAAGCAAAACCAAAGCAAAACACGAATTACTTTCGACACTCAATTGAAAACCGCTCTACTCGAACTATCTATCTAACATTCACACTTCGTCTTACGTAAATTTGTAAAATCAGCCAAAGTGCGCGCTTTCCAAACACTTGTTATAATTTCGCATGTATTATAACAAGAAAACGTGTTTCTCGACCATATTCCGAGAAATCGTCCCGTCAATATGACGGAACTAATCCAAGCCGTGCTCACGGGCACGCTTATCCCAAAAAGTCCAACTTCGCTCTGGTAACTAGGCAATAACGTTAATTTTCGACTGGGTGTCAGATTTTTACAGATTTTATCTCACTTTCGTCTTGTTTTGTCGTAATTTGAAGCCACAATTGTACGCATTAGCGTACCATTTATTGATCAATCACGTATACGCAATCACTTTAAACATAACCCCATTGGCTGACTCAAACATTGATGTTTGATCATCTTCAAATCTGGGAAAGGCCGGGGAACGAGGTTGCACAATATTGGACACAGCTCCACTTATAAGTTAAACTCTGTCTAAAAACCAATACTTTTCGAATGCTCAATGCTACTCAAATAAAGAACATCACAATAGTGTACCTTCGTACTCGCACGTTCATTCAATAACCATTTCCGTACCTCTCATTGACAGCTACAAAATAGCTCACGCACGCTATGCGTGCCTATGTTTTTTTTAAGCGAGAGTTAGAAACAAAGAGTTAAAGTCTCAGTAACATGAAATGGCAAAAAAATGGGACGTTTGTAAAATTTCCACCAGAAGATCAGTGTCTATCAAACACAATGTCATAACAGTATCGCTCATGATACTCTCTTGTAAGAAGCCTTTATCTGAATGGTCGCAATCAATGTCATGCACTCAATAGCTGGAACCACCTTGTACAGCATAATAAGCAGCACCACCAGAAAGTGCTGTTCAGTAGCTTTCATTTGAATGGCCACACAATAAGATTTCAGCTATAGACCGAAAAGCTAGAACCACATTGTAGAGCGTAATAAACGGCTCCACAGAAGACAATTGCTTGATGTCGTTTATCAAATGGTTAAACTTAAGGGTGATATCCACAGAGTCTGTGACGAAAAGGGTTAAACGTCTTTCAAACCAGATTTGCGACATTATTTCGGATATGAACTTCACCTTTATGAAGATTAAGGCCTAGTTCGAACGTCAAACTTTACATGGGCCGAACCTAATGCAAATGAGCAAAAACAGTAGCTTTTGCTTATTTGCCATTAGGTTCGGCTCATGTAAAGTTCGACTCCACGTTTGAACTGGGCCTAATCCCCATAATCTGAACATAGGGGTCGCGGACGGGACCACTGAGTTTTGATGTCCAGCTACGGTTGTTAAGAAACTCTGCTTTTTGCTTAAATTTCCTAAAATAACCACGGCTTGTAAGAGGTAAGAGATGACGACCGAGTTGAGGCGTCGTTTAAATTCCTTTCTTTTTTAATTGAAATCTTAAGTTTCTTAAGGTAACGAACGTATATTGCGTTGGCAAAAGAGCAGTTCGCCTCATTATCGTATAGTTTGAAAGTACCTTACGAAATAATGGTAATAAAAAAATTCATGCAAAGAATGTGCTGTTGCATGTAATATGACGAAGGGAAAAAAATTGCACATGCAAAGGTGGTAAATAGTGTAAATACATTTTGAAACAATTTCGATGTGTTTTAAGTACATTTGCAATTCGTTGATTTCTTTGACGTGCCCTTCCCTTTAACGAGTGTTCATTTAAGCATAAAGCCAGACATTCTGATGCAAGCAAAACAATTTTCTATGGTAAGAAATAAGAGACTTCACTCTGCATTGCAAATTTAATTGCTGGAAGGAAACCACTTCATTTCCCACTGAGAACTGTCTTAGTAAGGAAAATGTGGTGCACGCAAGGTAAAGAAACATTTTTTATCTAAAACGCAAGAGAAGAAGTTGAAAAAGTTGGCCCGACGTTTAAAAGTTGGAATCCGTTTCTTTCCCGGCCGTCCATGGCCAAATACACTTATCGACAGTCTCTTTGCACTAGTATAACCATTTTAAACGAAACAAGACCAAAATGTGTCTTGGATTTTCAATATGATACCAAAAATACATGACACAGTTCCATTATGTAACAGCAGTTCGTTTACAATGTGGTTACGTCTTTGGCGTGTATTTTCTTCTTGTGTGAGGTCTTTCAATCACCAAGCCGCACAAGTACACGCGAACCGATTTTTCGTGTTATTTGTACCGTGTGTTTCAAAAGTACATTTACAATGCACTTATCTCCTTCACAAGTATGTGCTCTCTACGGGTCGTCATTTAGGCATGAAGCCAAACAAGCAAACGAATCAATTTTCAACGGTCTCAGCATCTTTTGTGGCTTAGAAGTCCATTTACGCAGTAACCTCTTTGACAAGTTTCGATTTCTACAGGTGCTCATTAAAACATTGTGAAACAAATACCAATTCAACAACAAACACCGCTCCCGTGTCAACAAAGAACTGTTCACAAGGGTTAATAACATAAACGCGAATCTTAATCAAAGATTTTGTTTTGTTAAATATAACATGAGAAATTAGACTGTATTGACAAACCGAGTTGGCACGATAATTAGGTTTTTTTCTTCTAGTTTAGCTTTCGTCATCTTGCGCCACAAATGTATGAGTTTAATAGTTAAAAATTGTAAGAACAACAAATAATGTGTCAGCAAAGTACTGTTCACAAGGCTATTAACATAAACAAGAATCTTACTCAAAGATTTTATTTCCGTTTCGTTATAACATGAGAAATTGGACTGTGTTGAACAAACTGAATTAGTACGGTGATGCTAAGTTTTTTTTCGTCACCTGCGCCGCAAGTGTGTACGTTTAATAGTTTAAAATGGAAAGATCCTGAATGTAACTCAGACCCTTCTAGATTTTTACCTTTGTGATAAGAAAGTCACACACAGAAAGATTAAGCTGTGATCCTAATTAATGAAAACCCTTATCACTAAATGCTGCCCAAAAGTTTTAAGAAAGGTTTCTAATAATAACAACAAGGGGCTTTTTTTTTCAGTATTAAAGTTGAATATGTATAGCAATTTTTCTTTCGGCTAGAGATTAAGTTTAGATACAGAAGGGTTATACTTGCGAAAGTTCAACTTCGGCAGGTCGTTTGTAGGTAGCAATTCCCTTACACGGCTAACCTTCTGGGTCACAAGTACTGTCGTAGATTTGTGTTAGACACCGGCCTGGACATAACTAACAGAGTTTGAACGTGTAAAAAACCTCTCTAAAGGCGGCTCTGTAATTTGCACTGCCTACTGGGTATGTAATAGGATTCAAGGTCGAGCTACAGTACACCAAAAAATACGAGATCTTATAAACTTCGCTTTGCTGAGGTAAGTCCGTGGCGGTTGCTATCGCGTAAGGAAAGAAACAAAGCACAAACACGGCTGTCACTATCAACAACATCTTAACGATTCTTTTCTTGACCACTGCGTCGGCCTCCCCAGCTGCATTTGCGTTTGATCCGCATATAGTGTTTGTAAAGTACAATCCTTTGATTATGCTGAAGTAGCAAACGAACATGGTTATGAAAGATGCTGTTACAATAACAGCGAGGAGAACCCAGTATGCCTTTCCGTTTGTCGAAGATGCCGGCCACATTGTTAAGCAACGCTTTCCTTCCTCGTCGTACGTCATAAACACAAAAAGCGGGATGACATAAGCGATGGCGAAAATCCAGATTCCCACAATTGCATAGATGACATTTCCTTTGTTTAACCTGGAAGGCCTCTCCATGGCGCGCACTAGCGCTTTATAGCGTTCCACAGAGATTAAAGTGAGGGTCAGCCCGGATACTATCATGCCTATGCCAGCGATACTGTGTGTGGTGATAAACTTACAGAGGAAACTGCCCGCCTGTCCGCTTGGATGTGTAGTGTGTGACAGGAAGATCCCTGGCATGCACCAGACAAGAGTTAGTAGGTCAGCAATGGCGAGATTAACGAGTAGGAAGTTCATTGTGGAGTGCATCGATCTCTTTGTGCGGACCACATGTATAACCAGTGAGTTACCGCAGATACCAAACAGCACTACGATGCTGTAAGCTGCGATGAGACATACATCAGCTGTGTCCACTCGCATTGTGACACGCTCTGTTAATGTGAGGCACTTTTACGACGGCTTCGTTTCACTGTTGTTTGCAGTTAAGTTTTCCCTTATCTCTGGTTGTTAATATTCCTTTAATATATATATTTGCTCATGCTCAAGGTCTCCGGCTTTGTTTGAGACAATGTGAAAGTTTTGATCTGTGGCTGTTGCTGAATCTCGTTGTTAATATTCTTTCAGTTACACGATTTTTCTTTATTAAAATTAGTTGCTGATCCAAGCCAGGTTTCACAACTTTTCCAGCGGTTTGTAATTTGTGTCCGGCTTCCTTTCACAGTTGTGGCGAGATGAAAGTTTTGGCGTTTTCACATTTGAGTCTTTCTTCAATCGAATTAGGTTTGACAAATTTTCCAAAGGCTTTTACATAAATTGTGCTCGGCTTCGTCTCACAGATATAGCAGGATGGAAACTCAAGTTTTGATATCTTGCTAGTTATTCTTGTATCTCAGTTTGAGAATTTTCGATCAGGTGCTGAAAACGTCACAGCCAGCGGTTTGAAGGCAAATAATGGTCGGCCTCGTTTCACACGTATCTGAAGTCTTAAACTGAAAATGAGATTTCATTGTCTGAGGTGCGTCGATTTACTTCTTTGGTGTCTCTCGTCAACTGAAATTAGATGTATTTGCAGAATAAGTCGAAGCCGGTCTTTGCAACCTTTGACAACTTCCTTCTGTGAAGTACTGAACTGAAGTTTTGGTGTCTTTGCCACGGTTATCTGCCTACAATACTTCTTCAATCCAGCCTTTTGCAGTTGCTATCCGCCCGGCTTGACCTTCGTCCGCAACATTTGCGTATTTAAACAAAGAAATCTGGCGATGACCATGCTGAGTTTTTATCTGTTTAGGTCTCGCGATGTTTTGGTTAATTCTTTTTTATGTCCCCTGTACCTTTGTTTTTACAGTTTTTATTCCTTCCAACAGTGGCCTATTATTCTGATATTCCCGAGGAGTTTGTCTGCTTCCGTTCTTGAGATTGTCAGGTACTTAATCACTTTAACCTGAAAAGACCATAACATCCAACTTTATACAATTTTTAAACCCCAAACGCATTCGTTGTTGAAAAAATTGAATGAAAAGAGCACTTAAAAACCGGACACAGTTTGTCATCCACCTTGTAAGGCGCGATGTTTTGGCAAAGTGTTCATTAAAAAAAAAAAGCCTTTTAAATCCTCGAATGTTTGTTTGCGTTCCCCCCAGTTGTGTTAAAGCTCGGTTGTTCTCATGTTTGCCCACCTTTCTAAAGCTTGCGAAATGAGAACCTCGTGTACAAGTTTCGATATCACTTGTTCTAGCTTCCTGAAGCGTGATTCATTAGTTTAGAGTTTGACTTACTCCGTCTTCGACGTCTAATTATCGCCGGCAAAGCGCTTCCTGGTTTAATGTACGAAAACCAACGAAAGAAAAATACCGAGTTTCTAAAAACATGTCTTTAAAAATCATGCATGTGAATCCACTCAAGCCATTAATGCTTTTGTTTTCAATCACCTGAAGAATAAAAGCCCTTGAGGTAGATCTATTGTTCGACTGAGCAAGTTTTTGTTTTAACGTTTGCATTTGTGATGAAGCATCTCTATTAAATCCACCATTGCCCATGGAGACCCTAAGAATTTAGATTGCGAATATCAGAAAGGCAAACGTACTTGTCTTGGGGCATGATTGCTATAATCAAAGTTGATTTTTGCAAAGAATGAAACCGTTGTAGGAAGTGAAGTTGTATTTAAGGTTTTCATGCTTGACCGTAAGACAGTTTTCGTACTGTGCATTCTTATTGAGCGAAATGCGTTTCCCAAACTGATTGGCTATAAAAGATATTATCGAGGAAGTCATAGCTTGTAGGGAAGAAGTATATTTTTGCCGTGCGAGATACATACAGTATTAATAAGTGACCCGGTCCTGGTAATTCTAAAAGATTCTAATTCTGTTGCCTTTAAATTTGCTTCCAATCAAATATTCTTGGTTATTTGACCGATATTCTCACCTTCAGATGCTTGGGTATAGAAGAGATATTTTGCGGTATGAGAGAACGTTCCTCATCGAAATTTGTCCGTATTTTGAGGCGCGCTCTTGGCAGCTGGTTGATTTGAATTTAGCCAAGTAAAATACAAACCAAGCAAGAGAAAATACATGTCTTGGGGCACACTGACCGTAACAAATGCAAATTTAAAAAACCTGTCACTTTTCTTAGCAAAGAATTATATCACCGTAGATCGATAAGTTTATGTGTGGCCCGCGAAAACATTCTTATGCTCTGCATAGTTCAATCATCAGGCTCACAACGCGAAACTGAACGCGAAATTCAATAATTTTAATAACCACAGTTGCGTCAACCCGGATTGGTTTAAATACTTCTTACCAAAAATAATTTGAAGTCATATGATTGTTTATGGTGTTCTTGTTTTCGTAAATATGCGATTTTTGGGCGAAGGGTGTTGAAAAAAATGTAACTTGAGCGTTTCTAGCTTGGCTGTCTTCATATTTGTGACACGTATCTGAAATATATCACCAATATTCTCTCAATTTCATTTGTGTTTGAATACCGAAGAGTTTCGAGGAAATTTTTTTACAGGGAATAACCCTCACGACATTTAAATTTGCAAATTCGATAGCTTGTCATTCTGAGGAGATTTGAATTTGAAGGTATTTTTGAGGAAGTACAAGTTTGTATTGTATAAGAGATCTAATCCACAATAATATCGTTAGCCACTTAAGCGATGTTAATCGTACTTTTGATGGCTTTGGTGTAAGCAATAACGAGTTTAGTTGCTGATAGGAAGTACTGTTGTTCGTGATAAGTGGCACTGATAAGACCAACAATTCTTTCCTCGTGGATGATTCCAACGACTCTTAATCTGCTGTTGACCTCTAATTTGCAAAATTTTATCTTAGATATTTATCAGTATTTTTTACCTTATTTGCTTCTGAAACATCTGGTTTTCTCTTGACAGAAAACCGACAAAATTTGAGCTTTAATTGATGTAAATTTCTCGGTAGACTAGAATGAAAATGACATTTTATTGGACTATATTTGGCATATTTATTTGAGTGATGGGTTATTATTAATTATGGCATATAGGTTATTATTACCCTACAACTCTCAGAGTGACCAAAAGGTGGTTTCCCAATGTAATGTTGATTAGCGATAAAGAAAATGGATGACGAGAATGAAGAAATAATCTCGGAACAGACTGGTGGAGAAATGTTTGACTATCTGTTGGGCGAACTAAGACTTTTTATCTTGGGAATTATACGATTAATTAATATCATGAGGACTAAACAAAGTTTTTTTTTTTTTACCATCACTTTGGGTTCGTTCACTGAGACGACATTTAATTTTCACTTGCTCCTTTATGATTAGGAAATATAAACAAAGATTGTCGGGTAGTCTGAAAATTTTTAACTCAATCACACGATAATATATTTAGCGCTTTTAACCTTTGCCTTTTTTAATTTTAGGACGCTGCTTGTCTTGGCAATTTTCCTTACTACTTTTCTCGCTATGTTATTGCACCATTCTTAAATATGCTTCTTGGGCAGCGTCTTAAGAAAGGTGTCATTCGACCTTATGTTATTTCCGTAAACCGGTTTTTTTTTTTTTTTTTTTGCTAATACAAAGCTTTACATTTACTAGTAATTAAACAAAACTCGTCTGCAGAATTAAGGTTTTTGCACTTGGTCTGGTCATTAAAAGGGAACTTAACTCAAGGCAACTCAGGAATGGCCTGTGTAATGGTAGAACCAGCTTCCCTTTTTCGTATATGTTTGCTAAGCTTAGATTAAAAACTAAATGTTTTGCATGTTATTGTCTGTACAGGTGCAAAACCAAAATTGGTTGTGAATTATTAAGTATTTCTATCATCGCATCACTGACATGTTTAAAGTTCGATCTTGACTGATATATAATTTTTAAAGCCATTTTAAGGTGGTGCAAGAGGAAACCTGCGTTTGCTGTGATTAGTGCTTCAATATGCTCAGTAGTTGATTAAAATAAAAAAGAAAAACTCACCCGATCTGATTGTAGCTTTTCTCCGGCGCGTCTTCCCACGCTTGGTGCCTGCTACATGATGTTGGTTACGTTCTTATTGGTTCACTCACACTCGCCTGGTGAGGTAGCCCCGGAAACTTTTACTAGCCTTAGTTTTATATTATTTTTGTTTTATCATTGTACACACAGGGCTCAGTGATCCTTACTGTGAAGTGAGCATGGGCAGTCAGGAACAGCGCACTAAAGTTATACCGCAGACTCTTAATCCAAAGTGGAATTCAACGGTAACGCTTGCACAATATTTTTCTTTACTATTCGGTTATCAGCTGTTATCATATAGGCAGCCCAAGGATATGAGCAAGCACATGCTCTAATTGGCTCTCTACTGTGATAGGTTATCAGCTGTTATATATGACATTGCCCAAGGATATGAGTAAGCACACGCTCTGACACGGCTCTCTAATAACAAAGCTATCAGCTGTCATTATATAGACAGTCCCTGGTTGTGAGCAAACGTTCGCTCTGATTGGCGTCCTGCTAACCAACAGAATACCAGTTCATATCCAACGATCAGAGATGTCGCACAAAAGAGTCGAAAAAACGTAGTTTGAGAGCCAAGGATAATCCATTTTACCCTGACTAACGAACACTGATCTGATTTCTTTGCAGCTGACTTTTACAGTTAAAAGCGTGGAACAAGATGTGCTTTGCATTACTGTGTTTGACCGAGATCTATTTTCTCCAAACGGTAATTATTTTTTCATGAAGGGTCTTTAACGTAAGTCGCCAATTATTTGCTTCGTTGAGAAATAGCAATCCTTTCACTACCAAATTCAAATTTGTAACTTTTGTGAATGGAAAGCTAAATTCGGATATTCTGATGAAATCTCGTGAGTTAAAGTCACTAAATAAAGAGAAAACGATTGAGCAAAATTCTCAAAGCTTACGCTAATTGTGACAGGGTATCTAAGCCGTTCTCTGTAAAATCACTAAATAAAGAGAAAACGATGAAGCAAAATTCCCAAAGTTTAAGCTAATTGTGACAGGGTACCTAAACCGTTCTTTGTTCACTCTTGCGGAATTATTAATGAGTTTGAGAACTTGAGTCAAACTGTCGATAACTCTCTTTTTTTTTTCTTAAGAATGAGATACTCTAATCTTTATTGCCATCCATCTTGCAGCTTCTTTCACTCAGATAAAAAACTAGGGCAACAGGAGATCCAGCAAACTTTCACGAGCTTTGTTAAAGATCCCCGTTCATTGTGTTAAATTGCAAAAGTAATAATAGGAAGCATATCAAACGTAGCTTAATTACAAAAGTTTCGTTTTACATACAGATCAAAGTACATTCCAGCACGTGGTTGGTCTGATTGTTTCTGTACATATAGCTTTAACCCTTTAAACCCTCAATATCAGCATGCAGATTCTCCTCACTGTTCTCCATATATTTCTTATGTTACTAGTTGGGAGAATTTGATTAAACATCAAGGCGTTTCATCTTTGTTGATCATGTTCTAAATTTTCATGATCTGTATGTGTTTATAGTGCATTGATATGATAAGGAGAAGTTTGATGCTTGATAAATTTTTCAGATCATTCGGTAGGCTGATGGTTGTGATTTCGTTTGATCCCACCTTACAGTATACCTCCAGCTATGCACTCAACGAAGTGTTGACTTAAAATGCGCCAACACTGAACGTGGTTTTATTTTCTGTCCTCAGATTTCTTAGGCCGCACAGAAGTTAGCTTGGCAAAACTGGTAGCGAAAGGAAAAGGGCCCTGGTACGACAGACTCCTGTTGCACGAAGTGGAGACGGGAGAAGTTGTAGTTAAAATAGAATTGCAATTAAATTAAAATCAACTGCAGTAAGACTTGACATGCAGCTGACACGAGCGTCAAGCCAGTGACTGCAATCACCAATGTAAGCACGTGGTGACACGACGTACCACGTGGGGCAACGCCCAATTGTACATAGTCCCCTCTCGACTGTTGGTATTTGTACAGTATTATTTGTATTCTGTCTTGTAGCAGCAGGTTTTTGAGAAGCGCGGGGTAAACAGCAGAGTAAGATGCCTGAAATATTTTACTCAGAGCGTGTTTGAACATGTACAAACTACTTGAGAAAACAACGTCAAGCGTACCAGGGGATGACGGGTTTGTGGAGTAATTCTCCCAAGTTGCCAAAAGTGCTGCAAATCAAATAACATTGAATAAACCCGCCCTGAACGCATGCTGATGGTCCTATTGTGACTGTATTCCGTTTGTTAATTCGGCCATTCAGCCCCAGTGCTGTTTGTCGCGTGTCAAGGTAACGGGCTTTCATGGCCATGATAGGAAATGAACTAATCACGAATGGTGAAACAAACAGCACCTCACTAAAGACTAAAGTACTGTTCAATAGCTTTCATTTGAATGGCCACACTTGGGGATGTCGTGCACAGACTGAGAAATCAAAACTACCTTATACATGATAATAATCAGCGCCTCGTGAAAACACTCCTCAGTGGCTTTCATTTGAATGGTCATACTTAGGGATGTCATCCGCAGACTCAAAAGTTCGCATTATGTCACGAGACTCCAGCAGGTTTGAAACTAGGATGCTTGTGAAAAGGGTTGAACTCCAGATTGTACGAAGTTGGTGTCTTAGATATCTGCATGAGAGGGAAATGGGGAGAGAGAACCTCACTCGCCCCATGCTTTGTTCAGACGCTCACTTCAGACTCGTTCCCAGTCAGTCACTCAATCAATCAATTTAGTCCGTCATCCCCAAAAAATCAGTAAATTTTATCCTAGTTCGTAAACCTCGCGGAGTCATGAGGCTCAATCAAGTGAGCGTTGAATTTTGGGTAGTATGCCATAAACCACAGGAACTTACTAAAAAACGGACTTCATAAAACCATTGCGAACTAACCAAAACGGAGCGACTGGTACGAATTATACCGAGACAACGACAACGGTAACAATCCAGGGCAGGTTGCAACTTCTCAAATTGCAACTCGGCGAACTTATGTCCATGAAATGTTCGCCAATATAACCTTCTAGAAACGTTACAAAAGTCCTGAAAGAGGACATCGTAGATGGCTAGTTGTGGAGAAGACAAAATGTAGTGTGTTTGTTTAGCTGGGACCACGACTAAGTGTTCGCTTCGAGAAGTGTCCGTCAGCGGAAGATCATCTGTATTGTAACGTTCTTCCGTTGCTATGTAGTCACCGTACAGTACGACTTTAAATGCAGTGAATATCTGTCTTTGCACCGTATACTCTTCTCGTGAACGAGAAGTCGCTATAAATATGAATTAATCCGTTCAGAAGGAAACTTCGTTTATACTTAAAGAATTTGGAGCATTTTTACCACATGTTACTTTATAACAGTTTCTTCTTTATGTCGGGATTAAACGAAAACGATAGCGTTGAGACTCTCGTGCAGTTTTACTGTGCGGTTAAACGTGAGAACACTCTTGCTGACTTTCGTATAAATTTAAGTTTCGTCAAACACGAAGAATCCACAGTAGATTCTTTGGAGCGCATTGGAACTTAAAAGCCAAACGAGGAAGGGTTTTGCACTTACGCTCACTTTCACACAGAGGATAAGACAGTCTACCACAGCGCGTAATACTTTCAAGCCTAAAGGAGACTGAGAGTTTGAACGTTCGTAAACCTTCGTCTTCGTTTGATCCCAGTTTCTGTGTATACCTCCCATAAGGTTTAAAAAACCGCGCATAGCGAAAATTTTTGATGCCTTCAACTTCTATTGAGTACATATTTTTTAAGAAAATGAAGAAAGTATAAGATTAATGAAATAACCGAGAATGAAAGGAGTTGGTTGTGTTTTTACATAAGCAATACTGTAATCCTTGTATCAAGATGTAAGAGTTAAATAAAATGCCCATTAATAGATCGTCAGGCGTATTTTTTGTTTCCTCTTGGCTGCTATGGAAATCACCTTTTCAATTCCTGTTAAAACGGCTCAAAATTGTCTTAATTTACCACCCAACGGGAAAATTTCAACAGAGGCCTTGAATACTAACAACTAAACAATTTGTACGGTTTCTTTTGCTATGTTGACATTCATTCGCAAGAATGAAATTTCGAAACGAAATTTCTGTGTTCAAACGTAGGACTTTCAAGGACGTTTTGAGAAAGCCATCTTTCAGCTGTGTCAGATATGTTGAAAGACCTTTCATACAGTCTCAACGCCCTGTTCAACAAATTTGTAGATGCTGAAAATCGTTTAAACGTGCCTTTTCAGGCAAAAAGAAATGCTAATAATCCGAATAAACGTATTGTCCAAAAGCATTAGTTTAGTGTCGTTCCCAAGTTCTCATGCAGTAAGCAGAATAAGATAACAAAAACCTTTTACTGAAAACAACACATACTATCATAAAAAAAAACTGCTTTAATTAATAATTAACAGAGTTTCGCAGCGTTTGAATCATTGGCCACTGAAAATGTTTTCATAACTGTGGTCGATTACACGCAGGTATAATTTGATATTCATTAACAGAATTCTTTCTGTCTTCTGCTATCTGATCCCTGTTAACATAGAGCTCAAATTTATTTTCAGAATCGCTCGGGTTTTTCGTCGTTGCCATAGTAACTGTGGATTGAATATCGTACACAAGTCTTAAGAGAACTCAGGTTCACGTTTTGAGAGATTTTTGAAGCTTAAAATGGATAGAAAAATACATCCAAGCCAGACGTCCACCCTTTCATCGAAAGAACTTCGTGAATTACAGAAACTTCATGAACTTGGCAAAAAATATTGGGTGAGTAATAGTAGCACAGATTACGAAAACAACGACTTCCTTTATTTCATACAGGACATTTTTTCCAGGATCTTTGTTCACTGTAATTAAAAGATCTCTTAAATGGTCACATTTCATTTTAGATCTAACGAGAAATTGTATTTATTTAAAATTCTGATGAAAAAAATCTCGGCGAATATCAAAAGATGAACCATTTACGTCCTCCAAAGCATGTAATTAAACATTACCAAATTTCAAGTGCTACATGGAATTTGGATTGCAATATGCCTTTGGTCCAATACTTGATCGAAAAAAAAATATGTTAACAGGGTAAAAGAAACAGTATTTACAGTGCAAATTCTTTCACGAGTTAATTATTACAGTTACAAATATCCAAAATGAAAACCGATCAACATATCCAAATTTGGAACGTAAGAACACGATTAAGAGAGAAAAATCAGATAAAACGGAAGATTTCGCATGTCTGATAGCCAAGGCAGGTTGCAACGTGCATGTATTCGAAATTTTTGAAAGCAAGAAAAAGAAAGTTATTTTGAAATGTTGATATTAATGATATGATGAGATTAATTGTTAAAAACGTTTGAAATCAGAGCAAATATATGGGAAAATACTAAACCACAAAATATCCATGCACTCGGAAGAGCAGAGAGGAGGAGAGAATTTCTGAGTGATTAAAAGAGGCTTAGAACTCAGAATCAGCTTAGTGCAAAGCATGATGTGAGACCGCAAGTGGAGCAGGGATGGCGCAGTGGTGAGAGCACTCGCCTTCCACCATTGTGGCCCGGGTCCGATTCCTGGACTCGGTGACATACGTGCGTTGAGTTTGTTGTTGGTTTTCGTCCCGACCTCGTCCCCAGGGCCTTCTGCTCTTTCAAAATGGCGATCGGAGAAACCCCTGGCCAAAGCTGCTGAAATACTCCAAGAATCTTGGAGTATTTTATCACGTGACACACGATGAAATGACTTTTTCGGAGGTTGTTTCCAATGTCTGACGGCCCTGTTTGTTTTCTGCAATCTGAAAACGTTGTTCAAACGAGGCGAAGACATTTCGTCGTGTTTACGTGACAAAATTCTAACGAATCTTTGGAGCCATTTTAGCAGCCTTGGCCAGGGGTTTCTCCCACCGCAATTTTGAACGAGGAGAAGGCCCTGGGGACGAGGTTGTTTTCGTCCTTGCTCCGAGAGGTTTTTTTCCGGGTACTCAGTTTTTCCCCTCTACTCAAAAACCAACATTTCAAAATTCTAATTCGACCTAGAGGGCCACCCTAATTAACCTAGCTTTACCCTCTCTAAACATTGCAATTTAATTTTTTTTTTTTTAAATAAACGCTTAACATCAAACTCTAGCCCGCAGCGGACGTACAACGTTACGAGGAAGAAGCAACTCGCCCGGAACCTCGTCGCAGTAGATACCTGTTCCGCCATCCTTACTCCAGACTCGCCACAGCATACCTTGTGGTGTTCTGTAACTTCCTGATATTCGCTGAGGACCCAGTCTCTCACAGCTATTGCGAGTGCGTCATTGACGTCATAGGGGATATCTACACTTTTATATTTATAAGGTAAGGGGTATGGGCATGGTAGCAAATTTCAGAGCCCAACACATTAACACGAAAATTAGTTAGTCTAGCAAGCTATCTTTCTGGAAAATGAAGTAAACAGAATAGAGATGGGCGAAAGTTGGAAAGTTGTTTTCTCTGAAGTTATAAATGTCTTTTGGTAGCGCACGGCTAGGATGGATAGGATTGCAACTTAAAAAAATTGGGTCAGGTTTTTCAAGTTGCAATTTCAGTGTTTGTCTTGGGAAAATTACAAAAAACCGATTATGGTTTGTTCTCCCTTTGAGAAGATCACTTGATACGTTCCCCATGATGTCTAGGTGTATTTATGTACGATAAAAGCTACTTAGACTTCATTCCAATGACGTAACTCCTTTTTTACAAGGTTTCTGTCCTAGAGCCAGCTGTAAAACCAGCTCACGTGACATGTCTACCACATGGTGCTTGTTCCTTCCCCTTACAGCTCTCCCTTTCTCTACAGATGGCCCAGTGGCTCCTTTTCCCTCATCAAGTTCAGCTGTTGGATGCTCGCTATTCTTCTTGGAATGTTTGTCGGCAAGTGGATCGTTCATGGATGGTTCTACTGCAAAAAACTCAAACTCAAAATCTTCACAGAGGACGGCCAAGGGTCCTGGATGGTTATGTTCCTCACTTCTCTTCTGTCACTGTTCATTTTTAGTTTCGCTTACAATGGTTTCTTAATGCTTGAAGGTAAACAAACGTTCTTCTGGCTTTCAAACGTTTGTTGGGGTACTTTTCAGAACAACATGGGGGCAATTTACACCTTCACTCTAAATGGCACTTGGAGGTCTAAATTAGAAAAATTCGCATATTAAATTTGATTTTGAAAATGATTAAAAGAGAAACAATAAAGAAGGCGCCTAAAGGCAAACTGTACTGAGGGTTGAATTCCTTTAAGCCTTTAATTTGCAAGATTGTCTATCTGTGACTGAATACGACAAAGCAAATTTGACAGCAGTGTAGAGTCGTGAGGTATTCCAGTGCGCCGGGCTGATGCAATTGGGACCGTTGGATAACATAAGGAACGATCACTGCAAAGCGGAAAACAAATAATCCAACTTAATTCCATCTTGCGCCAGCGCATGTTGCAAGTTCAAATAGTTTGATGCAGTGAGATTGGGTTACATTGTGTAAGTGTCCCTAATTGCGCTATAAAGAAAGAGAATGCTTATCCCAGAATGCCAAGATGGCACATTTTCAACATTCGAAAGGTTCCAATAACGGCAACAAAGCAAAATGAAGATTCGTAGTCATACCCATCGTACAATTGGTTTGAAGAGATTCTGATCAGGAATCCTTAGCTATCAGTTAACTAATGAATTCAGCCAAAATGTCACGAATGCAGCTGTCAGCTATCAACTAAAACATCTTTTGTTCTTTAGTTGACAGTTTTAAAAGACTATCCGGTTATTTCACAGCTACAAATTTGCTATCTCAACTGACAGTTTCTCAGTTTTCTTAACTATCAGTTGGTACCTCATTCAAACTCTCTTTGCATAGCTGTTACTTCCACGATCGTGTAAGAGAACATCTCAATAGTGAAAACTCCTCCGTAAAGAATCACATCTCCACACGCCAAAACAAAGACTACAAAGGCATTGAAATCAAGACCATTGTACTGGAAAACGACCCCTTAAATCTACGCCTATTTGGAGCATTTTACATAAGGAAATACAAACCTATCCTCAACTCCAGAGAGTAATGCAGCGAATTCGCGGACCTTTTGCTCTAGTGACTCAGTTTTAACATATCTGGATAGACCCTTTGTACAATGACACTCGCTCATTAGACCATTTTATTCGTTTCCTATTCATATTTGTACCTACTGTTTTATACATTTTACATGCTTGCTGCATTCTTGCGCTTTTCACACATCTTACTTTACATTTGTAGATAAGTCTATGCGGAATTTTTTTCTTATCCCAGATGATGCCGTTGATCGGTGAAAGCTTGGATTTTAGATTATAATTTTTACAATAGTGTTAGGCCTCCTTTGAACGTTTATAAATTATTACTTCCTGTTTAAGTTTCACTCTCGCTCTTCGCCAGGCAAATACATGGATAAAATGCACGCGAGTCCTCGGATGGGAATGGAGAACCAAACTTTCATGAAAGTAGCGGCCATTGGTACTTGGCTTGGGGATTTTATAACTGCGTGGATGGTAACTGACATGATGCTACAGGTAATTGTTGTTCCACTACTACGTCAGTTTACCGTAAAAGCCGCGCAGGAGAAAACGCGAAACATGGCAGCGTATTACACTGTAGGATCGCATATTACAACTGTTGTCCTGGTTTGGCTATATACAGCTGTGTGCTAGAGATAAATCACAGGGAAAACGAAGTAGGATAATATGTTCCTTATTCGATGGTTTTACGCACAAAAAAATGTGATATTTTATTCATTCCCTGCATTTTTGCTTGTCCCTGCGAGGTTCGGAAAATACTACGCAAATCGTCAAATAATTGGATAGGTAGGATAGGGTAGGATAATATATTTAATGTCAAGAACACAGGGAGTGGTTTCCCAATCTCCCGAGCCAGGGGCTCATGATACAAGTTTCTGACAGGGGACCGTTCATTTTTTATGGGGTAGGGGGGGCTGGTGGGATTTGATGGGTAGTATCTGTAAAATATAATGCCCCCCCCCCTCTACGTTAGAATTTTTTTACCTGGCCCCCCTTATAGTCCTAAATATTTGAGATGACCCCCCCCCCCCAAAAAAAAAGATAAAGTAAATCTACAATTTATCAAGCTTAAATTAAATAGTCAATTTTAACACTCAAGTCCTGCAGAAGTAAATGTCTTTGTTGACAAGCACTAAAGGTAATTTTCTGGTAGAGGTTCCAGGGGTATCTTCCTCTGGAAAAAATTGAAAATCTAGAGATGGTCTAATGCAATTTGCTGCATTCTGAAGTACATAAACAGAAAATTAATGCCAGTTTAAAGCATTATTTTGGACACTGTTATCAGTTGTTCAGTTGTTTAAGAATCAGACAAGCAGATGCCAAAAGAGTTGACATTCCCCTGGCTGTATTTTGTAATGAGACAGTTGGTGGGGTAAGGTTGCCGTTGGGTGTATAATAAAGTAGGGGGGTCCGGGGGCATTCTCCCCCGGGAAAATTTGAATTTTCAGAACCTTAAAAACGCTATTTTTGACCTTCTGGCATTGATGTTTACTACTAAACTTAAAGGCAATTTTTTGGTGACCCCCCCTTTACACACCGTATTTTTTTGGCTGCCCCCCCCCCTTTGAAGCCATATTTTTTTGCATGGCACCCCCTCAAATCCCACCAGCCCCCCCTACCTCATAAAAAATGAACGATCCCCAGGTTAAAAAAAACTGTAAACTAAGCTATGAGCCGCGCGCATTATCAGTAGAACTACAGAATAAAGTGTCTCTTATGAAGCTTAATCATGTAGCCAATACAACTGTATTTAGTTTGTCACCTACATAAGAACTTAAGACAAAAATCTAAGCTCCCGATAGAAGACAAACCATGACATTCCGCAAATAGTTCGGATTTTTTTATCATCACACTAAGACAAAAAGAGATTTATGGCAAGCTGAGTTATTTACTGGGTTCAGGATATTGTTTTAAGGGATATTGTTTTTTAATCTTTAGGATATTGTTTAGGGTATTTAGGATATCTTAAGGATGTTTAGGATATTGATCAGGATATTGGTTTTTTATCTTTATTCGCTGTATGAAGGATCGAAGTTATCAGTTACATATTATATGATAACTGAAAAATGCACCCTTACCTGCGCAAAATACTTTCAATTTCTTGAATTTAAAGCATGTTCGATGAAAACACTTACCCTTATTTCGCTTTTTATTGTTTATTATTCTCTGTCTTTAGGGAGTGCAATATGCTCACTGGGCACCAGCTCTCCGCCGCTTTTGGAAAAAAGGTTTAAATCGGGTTTACGCATTTTGGTTCGTGTTCGTTTCCATGACAATAGTGGTCAGCACAGCCGTCTCTACGGACTACGTAAACTGGGACAAGCTGAACAGAGACTTTGTGGCGTCAAATGAGATATCGAGGGCATTTCTGGCATCTTTTATTCTCGTTATGGACTTGATGATAGTTATGCAGGTAACAATAATGATCGCATAAAAAGAGTGAAGATAGTTACAGTGCCTGTTTCTCTACATATTCCACAAGTACTCAACAACAAGATCCGACACTACTTTTTACGTAAATCTTGTACAAGGACTTCATCGACTTCTCGTAACGTCAGTAATAATCAATCAACATTCGATGTTTCAAATGGCTCTACTATTTAATGATTACATTGGAATTTTAAAATGAATAATGCAATCCCATTGGGAATAAATTAGTTATTCTCAAATAAAAAGCAGAAGGCGCTGTAGTGAGTATTTCGACTGATTATTTCCCTTAAAAAATTGCGCTAGTAGCGGTTAACTTTGCACTGGCTTTTGTTCTCTTCACTTCTATCTTGAAAAGAAGCCCACATATTTCTAATCCGTTTTTAATTTAATAACTTTAATTAGAGCGGTTTTCAAATGAGTGTCGTAAAACCAAAACCAAAGTAATTACCCCAGCCAATCACAACAAACACAAATTACCCAATGAACCAATCAGAACTCGAAGCAAATACATGTAACCGGCGTCAAGCGCGGGAAAACGCGTGCAAGCGCGAGCAAGTCGCGACTGATTGGTTTGAGTTTTACTCCTGATTGGTCGAGAAAGTGGCGCGAAAGGTTTTAACCAATCACAGAGCGAAGTAAAGCAAAACCAAAGCAAAACACGAATTACTTTTGACACTCAATTGAAAACCGCTCTAATTATGTCTGTTATGTTTGTTGTACTTCAAGGACTGGGATTTTCCCCACTTCGCTGGCTCACTGGACATTAAGCTGCCAGGAGTCAACTCAGACGCGTTCGATGTTCGAATCCCTGCGTGCTGCGGAGGAAAACCGATGGATATCTACATCACAGGCAAATGGTTCAACTACGGAATCATCTTCATTGTCATGATTCTCGACCTGAACATGTGGAAAAACCAAATCTTCTACGAACCCTTTACATATGGCCAATATACTGACTCAGAGGGATATATCTACACAGTATCAGACCGACAATTTCTGAGGTGGGGAAACAAGACACTTATGACTTACGAGTGGCGTTGGAGTCACGTTAATCCAAAGACCAACAGAACCTACGGACTAGAGGATGTAAGGATGAATTCAAAGTACAAAGGATACTCCTTGACGCTAAAAGGTATCGCATTTGTGCCTTCAATCTTTGCGTTTTGCGTGTTCGGTTATTTGGTGTGGCTTTTCGGATCGGAAGAGAACCCCGATGAAGTGTTGGTGCGGAGGTATCGTCGGGATATCAGATATCACAGACAAATGAAGAGACTTAGAAAGAAGAAGAGATTAGAAGAGAGCAAACAGAGGGAGATGTCAAAACAACAGGAGGACACAGGTAGCTGGGTAAGTAAAAGGTTTACTGTTATATATAAACACCTTACTCGATAGTTTCACTGGTAATAAGTCCGGACATTTTACGAATTTAGCAGTATTTCACTAAATAGACCTTCATATTTTACGCATTGCAAGATATTCTAATTTCCTCTTGTGCCCTTAATATTGCAACTTTGATAGAATACACACTGCGTATGACTAACAATTTTAATAGTCGAAGAAATATTAAAACTTTTCATATCGATTAGTTCTCCACATTCATTCATATCGATTAGTTCTCCACAGTCAGTTATCCGGACGCAATCACGCAAGTGCACATAACAACATCTTTTTGTGATTGGATGGCACCTGTGCATCTGGCGTGTCAATCAAACAGCAGATCTGGATATGATCTTCTTAGAAAGTTTCACATAGACGTTCTACATTCAAATTTATTTTGGACACTATTAACTGGTAACTGGCCTGGTAGAAGTTTAATTCAAGAAACAAACACTTGTCCAATTTTCCTACTGAATTGTAATTTAGTCACTCAAACTACTACAATAAACTCCTCGTACTTAACTGACTTGATGTTACTTTTCTTGTCTCTAGCCCAGGCCTTTTACAATAACAGACGACCAAAACAATGCTGCCCTACCCTTGTCTCCCGCTGTTCAAAGAAGGACACAGGAAGCCGACACAATAGACATGAGCATATTCGATGGCAACGAAGCTGCTAACGACAAGGAGGAGGAGACGAACCAATCAGAAGAAAAGAAACCGGAAATGAGGAAAAATTTCACTTATTATTTCCGGCATCCTTACTTCCGCATAGCAACGTCATACTTAGTCGTCTTCTGTAATTTCTTGATCTTCGCTGAGGATCCTGTCTCCCACAGTTATACAGACTGTATTATTGACATCATTGGAAATATGTATGGGTTCGTATTTTCCAGGTAAGTAGTTGTACGCTTACCTACATACCAGAATCTTAGCCAAAAAATTAGATCAAAGTGCCTTTTTCCAGATCTAGTTTTGGTGGGTTTTTCACAAAGACTTACAAGATCGCTGAATATCGTTTCAGAGCATGTGCATCTTAGGTACCGGATACCGCAAAGCCAATTTCGTACCAAGAGTCACTGAACGTTTTAGAAACGAGTAAGGACAAGCAAAGTGTAGCACTTTTGGAATGTGGAAAAATGCCAATCAGTTTGCTGACAAATCGGGGAAACTGCGATTTTTTTCCAGAACGTTTTTGTTGTCGAGTTATGTTTCAAAAACTTTCATTTTCAGCAAGTGGCTACGAATCTTTTTTTTTTTTCCTCTCCGCTTTGTCTTGGGCTTTGGCAGCCATATTAGTTTTATGGAGGCACCGGCTAAACGTTCACCCTTTTCCCTGTCTGACCGAGTTTGCCTGCAATGACAAATAAACATTAAATAGGTGTGAAATCATGATTAAAGAGCATTCTTAATGCATATACCAATCCATTCAGGATAACGACATTAAAAAAATGCACTTACAGAATATGAAAGACTCCCAATAAAGCAAACCCTTAAAAACCACGACAAAAGAGGAGAAGATGAAGTTCTGGGACCGTGAATTTTCGACATCAGAGTGAGACCAATGCCTTTTCTCTTTTTTGCGGACTGTGCTTGTACGTCATGGTGTTAGTTGTTATGTCCCCTGAAGAAATCTGGCTTGTCAGTGATGGGCTGAGTTTCTGAAAAAAAAAGTAATATGACTACTGTAAACAAAAAATGTCATGTTTCCAACTACAATTGGTGTATGGCAGCTAAAAAGCCAAGACAATACAGCACAATTTGACATCTGAAATAACCAGTTCTGTTTCTGTTTAAAAACGGGACATATTTTACAAAGCAAGGTGACGCCCACCAAGTAGGCAACAAAGCGCGCGCTGCTGAAGTAGAATGGAATACGCGCGGGTAACACCCGTGGAAGCTACCATGGCAACCAAAACTTGTTCAATTTTGCGAAAACAATAAAAAGAGTTTGCAAGAAGTGCCAACCGAGACAAAAAAGGAATAATTATTTCCCTCGACGAAGATGTTTTTTGTTTTGTTCATTTTTCCTTGAATCGAATGATGAAAAACTACAGTGAAGAAAAAAATAAACAAGGTATATGTGATTCTGAAAATGTCTGAGAAGGGGAAACGAACTTTTGTTTAGAAAAAGCGTGAAATTCTTACCTTGACATGTGTAATGAAGCGTTACCGATACCAAAGCGAGAACTGCAAGTGCAGTAAACACAAATGCAAATGCAGTTCACATGATTGCTGCGCAACTTTTTTCTTTCCTCGCGAATGGCGCGCCTGTTTGTTCCGCGAAAAAGAGGAAAGTGAATGTTTGAAGTCACAAATGGACTTTATGACGCAGTGCGCTCGCGTCGAACCAATAAGACTCTTTCCCAGATCACGGCTTTCTTCTAAACTAGCATTTTCATTATTTCACCGATTGTCTACCACAGAATTGTTGCCCGCAACTTTTCAAAAGTGGAATGATGGCTCGCCTAACCTTTGTGTTCTGAAATTTGATGAATATTTAGTGCATACATGAATGAAAATAAACATGGCAGAAAGACCAGAGGACGAAGTGTTTTCAAGAAATCTACAAGAATCTTTGCGGGAGCTTGAAAAGCTTGGATTTCCATCCACCAAGCGAATAGTGCGAAGGCAATTTGAAATTATGAGCCCAATTTAACCCTGAATTGAACAAGAGAAATTTCAATAATTATCATCAAGTTAAATGTATCGAGAACAAAAATTCAGGATTAACAAGTCTATGTGAGCCTTTATTTTATTCAAAACATCACTGTACTTGACTTAAATGTGTGCAGCATAGGTGTACATCTATCTGATTGCATTTGTGTTCCAACACAGAATTGAGTTCCATTAAGCTGTGGCAAACTAATCAGAGGCAAGCATTTTTTGTGGATATGACGATGTCAGTAATGGGTCCAGGATCTATTTTTTCAAAACATAAAGAAATATGCCCCAAACGGCAAAAAGTAAAGCCCAGAAAAAAATCATGCCTGTCATAAGGTAGTGTAGAACGCAAATTTTTCATTAAGTTTGACTTGTGAAATGAGAAGACGCACTTTCCCTTCTCTTCCATCACAAGGTAAGGCCAATAAATAGCTTTCGTGAAATCTTACGTGGAACACAGCCTTGACTATATTCATGTACTACAGACAATCTACTAATCTCTGGACTATCTACTAAGTAACCCAATAACAACTTTAAAAGACTGCTCTATTCCAAGTAGGAGTAAACCTTTCTGAAATTGCTCCGGCACTTTATATAAGAATTTGAGCCTTAAAGGTGAAAATTGTAAGAGCATACTAAGAACGTACAAAAGGCTGACATTTTCTTCACAAATTCCAGAACATTCGATCTTAGTTCAAAAAATTGAAGTTCTTGCCAAAATGACCAAGAGCGGCAAACAGAGTTCTCAAACCTAACTTCGAACGTACAAAGTACTGAATCGTTCCAGATGAACGTGCAGGTGGGATGTCTTCTTTAAACAAAGCTTTGACATTGTCGAGGGATCCGTTGTTCGGACGAGGGTTTATTTCAAGTAGCTTGCACATCAGAGGGTAAAGATCCACGGTGTTAAAGGGCTCTACGGCTACCCCCTCAAGTAGCTCTTTGACTCAACAGGAGGTCATCCATGCTCGCCTTGCCCGAAAGGAGGATCGCTTCTCGAGCGGACCACCACCCAACCAACCTCAGGATCGATAAAGATCGGAGGAATTCGTCGGTTTTCTTTCCAGTGATACTCTGCGGGAATTTCCTCGTTTTTAAACACTTTTCTGATGTGCGGTATTGGATTTCTTGTAAGGTTTTCATAGATCGCATCTTTCATTCCTGGGTGTGGTCAGAGGTGAACCAGGGGTCCCGAATCAGTTAAGAAGTAACTCGAAGAGTCGATGTACTTTTCCAAGTAAACTTGACGGCTCGATGAAGTCAGTTGTCCATACCGTGATCACTTACGAATATCAAGTCTACCTGCAAAAACAGTTTTCAGACATATATTAAGGTTCGGACAGGTTTAGACACTAGCCTAATTTGGCTGCTTGTAGAAGTGAGCATTATGCCAGCATTGCAAGCAATTCTGGGGCAGAATTTAAGCCAATAAGGGGGAAAATAGGTATAGTGAAATATAACCAAATATAAAATGCTGGTAACAAGGAAAAATACTAATTTACAAATAGTATATTAACAAGGAGAAATAACTAATAAAATACTAATTTACATAACATGAAATATAATAATGATGCTAAATACTTAATAATAGTAATCTACTGATAATCTAACTATAGCAGACAAACGCCTTTCTAAAAACATATGTCTTTACTGTGCTTTTCAAAAGATTAAAATCACTTATAGCTCTAATGTTTAAAGGCAGTTTGTTCCAAAGTCCAGGGGCTGCCATCTGAAATGACCTATCTCCAAGAGTTTTCTTCGTTATAGTTCTAAGTGACTGTAATAAGATGTTCTTTTGACGATCGCAGATTATAGTGTGGCTGTTCCTTTGTCTTAACTAAATTACAAATATAAGATGGTTCAATACCATAGATTGCTTTGAAAGTTAAAACTAGTATTTTAAATTCTATTTTTTATAGCGCTTCTCAATTAATTAAGGACCCTTTACAAGTACAGACTGCCTATGCGTGAAATAGTATTGTGTCTAAAAAAGTGTTAAAATACAAAGAATGTATGGCGATTTCTTTCCAAATTTAAGCTCAATTATATTATCTCTGAAAAATGCGTGGTTACCCCCAATTTTCTTTTTGCACTCTGACAGCCCTTGCTAAGATCTACTTTTTCCACATAGTCATAAACCGCGCAAAATGTTGTTGTATTAGTAGGCAAATTCCTTAAGAACCCGAATGTGCCGAGATGCGCAGAACGTACGCGCAGTAACAAAAGGAGGCACCGTCCTTAACGCTTGTAAATCGATTTGTAAATTAAATTAAAACAGTAGGCTCAAATTGAGCCTTAGTTTTGGTTTTAACTTGTTTTGTGTACTTTTATTTTACCACCTGGCGGTAAAATATGCAGGGATTTCTTGTATGACAGAACATGACGACTTTCCGATCGTTTTCTTAAGTCGGGCAGTCCTATCAACTGCGATAGTGGGTATCCACTACTGGAGCAGGACACCTGTTCCGTCCCCATTGCAGAATCGGTAAGAGATCTATTAAGAACACTTACTCTCAGTCAATTTTCAACGAGCTAGCCACTAGCGGTTTCTTCACAGGTAAGTTGTAAAAACTAACTCCTCTCACTCTATCTTTCTCGGACCTGTTCTTGCAACCCGGAACTGAACACGAAACACAGCACAAAAACGAAACACATGCAGGGAATTTGTAACGGTAACAACCACCTATAAGCAGATAAGCTGTGTTATACCAGCTGGGTTTTAAATTTCCCGCCAGTTTCGAGTTGTCTATGTTGACGGGGCCGAGAAGACACCCTCCGCCCCCCCTGCAATCTCGCTCCCAGAGCCCACGTTACCCGACCTCTGGTCTCGTTGGACTATATTACGTCATGGATAAGTGGCCAGGCTGCTAAGTATGATTCAAAATGGTGGCGCGCAGTGTTGAATTTTGGCCCTTTTTGGAGAGGAAGTTCAGTGGGATCGGATGCACTCTAGAAGCTAAAACCACGGTCAGTAACTCAACTTAGTGTTATTTTTTTATTGGTGATCTCAAAAATACACCATTTCTGGAGTGACCTTCTCCTTTAAGCAAGAATCCAAGCAAGCACTCTGCAGCCCGGGGGGGGGGTTCTCCCTAGAGTAAGCTATACGGGGAGGCTCCGCCAGAAAGGGGTGCCTTTTCTTAAGCTCGCAGTATATTAAAAGGTAGGGAAAATTGCCATTTTAGTATTCGAAAGGGTCACATAATCGGCGGCAAGTAGAACAAATGATGGCTTAAGTGACGTATATCAAAGGGTGCTACATTTTGGCGGAAACGACTACGCAACTGAATCAGAACGACGGGAAAAACGTGGTGACTATAGGAAATTCTATTGTTTTGCCTTATCTTTGAGGCATTAGAAATGGGTGCAATTTTGCTCTGGGTATATGAAAGGGCTACCATTTTGGTAAAAATTAGTATGCTGAAGGGTAAGGGTTCGAACCTCCTGGCGGAGTCTCCCCGTATAAAACTTTATTGATTATCCCCCCGGGCTCTGCAGCCTCGAGCAAAATTCATTCATCACGCACTGCTGTACGACTTGATGGCGACCTTCCCCTTAAGCAGAGATTTATGTTGTTCGAAAATGAGTTGATTTTTTAGCCCTCATGTTAAGAGTTACGTTAATGTGCTTTAAAAGCCTGTGCAGTGATGACGCCTTTTTAGGAAGATAAATGCTATTTATATGCGTAAAGTAGGTGCCTTTCACCTGTTTAGTCTACCAAGAATAAAAGAGTCAAAAAAGAATGTTAAATGAAATTAGGGTCTATTCCTTGTGAAAATTTTTTTCAAAACTGAAAATTGGTTAAGGTCCGAATTTCCATAGAGAAAGTTCTAGCCCTGCAGCTTAAAAACACCTTTCTAGAACGTAATGAGTATTGCAGTAAATGAACTTTGATGATTAGTTACCAAAAAGCTTTAAGAAAAATGTTTCACTTAATTTTACAAGTATTCATAAAGAACCGATATAAGCTAGAACTTTGAAATTCAGCTGTTTTTTGAGCTGAAACACCTTATAATTTTATGGCACAATATAACCCCAATAAAGAAGTATTTTAAAAAAATGCAAGCCAGGAATCGAAAGAGAGAGAGACAAGATTGTTTTAACTCAGTTTTCTTTTACCATGATATCGGTGGCACTCGTCCGCCTTTTGTTCTACAAGTGTACAGTGATCAATTATAGTTTTAAAAGAACATCCAAAACAAACTTGGAACGCTTCCCAGATTCAAAGTCCAGAGTGCTAACTTTCTCGTCAGTTTTCGCACAGTGAAAAGCTCAATATAAATCCATTGAAGTAAATAACTTTGAAAACGAGCAAATTGCCCGAAAACAGTTAAAAGCAAATAATATAACAACGTGAGGCGTCGGTACAAGGAGGCCGACCGTGAACTACTTGGTAGATGCTATTATTTTTCTTTGCTATTATCTTTCTCTTTACGAAAAGCCTTGCATTGTACATGAATAAGTGAGTAAATATCGTAAAACCCAATTATACCTTAAACAATTTTCTTAATTAGTCAATTTAAATTTGGGAAAGTAGTGATTTCAAAAGGGATAAATATATGTGGGCCGATACGTAAAAATATATGCCCACAAAAATCATAAGGTGCGCCCATTTAGTCGTACTTTAGAAATTCACTTTAAGTGGCGCTTTTATATTTGAATATTCAAACGAACGCTGTTAAGCAGTACTTTCCTGTGGTACAATTTGCGTATTTCTGGAGATTTTTCTTATTATCGGGTGGGAGTAAAAGGCTTAGGTTAGCGTACAAAGCAATGCAGAACAAGGTAAAGAAGCTTACCTTTTCTAGGAGGTCCGTTTCATTCAATCGCTTAGCAAGAACCCTACAGCATCTCTATCAACGCGTTCCACTACATTCTTGTATTGTTGCGAGAAAGGACCATGTTCGTGGCCTGTCAGAGCTGGTTCTTCGAAGTACAGAGAGATAAACTGTGGCGGCTTGTCCGACATTAGCCATTGAATTGTCTTATTAACACGGTCGGACCACGGACTTCTTATATCCGGGGCGCAATGAACATAAGGTGGCCAACCTTGGAGTGTTCTGTTCCTGTGCTTTGGAAGATCCTTGGAGTTTATTTCACTGCAATTAATAAAGCAAGTTTCTTTCACGTAATACGTGGGCTTCTCGACATAGCTGGTAGTTGCAGGCCAGAAATATGATGCGCTTCTTCCTCCTTGTTTCTGAAGACTTAGCCATATTGGCTCCGCGTCACTGCAGAACTTTGGATCAAAGTTTGAGCAGTCGTGGCCAAAAATGAACATTTCTTCGTAGACCGGATTCCAAAATGTGTTCGATACAATCCCGTGGCTCTCGGAATAGAGACCTGTTAAAAAGCTGTGGTGAATCGGCCAAGTTAAAGATGGGACAACATTTTGAGGTATTCAGCTTCAACCCCCGTTTGTGCGATGAAGTTGAAATTGGGGGTATTAAATGCGCGACTTTTCAGAACTCACCAATCCATTCCATCTACAGAAACTATTATTACGGGAGCTTTTCCTTCCTTGATCTCTGCTTCTGCATATGCTAACTGCAAAGAAAAACTCACGAGAAAAATCGAAAACATTGCTTGCACGACACGACTCCGAAACTTGTTCAACTGTTGAAACGCATTTGAGGAACCCCTTAAATGTCTTATATCCAAGTGATAATACATGTAGGCCTGTTATCAAGATGATAATTGGTAATGAGAACGTCACACGCACGTCCCGTAGCAATCATGTCGCTAACGTCCCTTATTAACGTGCCAACCAAAGATCCATTGGCTGTTGAAACAGAGTTCTTTTGTTTTTGTAGATCGCACATCAGAATAATAGAATAAAGTCAAGTTACCTTCCTGCGTGTTATGACGTTAGCTAATTTCCACTTTTTTTAAATTGCATATTATTTACGTTTTAACTTACATGACATTAGTATTTACATAGTACTTACATACCATTCTTACATACTACACTTCACCTACTTATATTGCTTATTTACATACTAACTTACATGACATAACACTTGCATAATACTGACATACCATACCTACATACTACGTTTTACTTACTAACAGCGCTTTTTAAAATGCCTACTTACATGAAATGACTTACATAAACTATTTCCATACTAACTTACATCAGAACTTACATAATCCTTATATAATACTTACATACGTACACACACACAAATGCACGTATAGATTACACGTCCTGCAAGTTTCCAACGGTTTATTGTAATTGTAATTGCTGTTCTCCGTACATATCGACAACGGAGAAGAAGACTTAAGGTTATTTTCCCGGATGAAGGCTCCCCATTTCGCATTGAATTTTCTTAAAGATCCAGTTTTAACAGCCTAACGTCTTTCATAGTCAAGGCGATGCCACGTGGAAGCGTAGCCTCCAACGCAGACATTCTTTGAGCTCATCATGCTCTCCTACCCCTAAGAACGTCAGCGTTGGAGGCTAGCAGAGGCATGGAGGAAAAATTTCCTGTTGCGTGACGTCAACTTTCCGTGACGTCACTGTTTGTTGTGTAACAGCCCTGCGGTCACGTAGATGACATCATCCACTAGAGTTCGTAAATCTATGTATTCTTCAAACGTTACTCGTGCATGAAAGCCTTGTACTTTGATACAATTCTCTAATGCCTTTAACTTTAGAAGCGATTAGAATTCCTGAAAATCGAGCAGACACTGGCAGACGATTTGGTAGATTATATTTTTTGCTATATTCGATAAGTCACAACACCAGAGGCCGAACTGAACACAATGAGCCAATCAGAACACGAGGAAATACAATAGGATAGCTAATTTTCCTCCCACAAATTTCGCCTGTTAGTGTAATTTTTATTACCAACAACGTCCTAACTTTTTAAATCCAAAAGTCATCTATTATTCTCAATTATTCCTCCTTCGGGGACGCCGACAAATAGCAGTAAAAGAAAAAGAAGGAAGACATATTAATAGCCTCTTGTGCCTTTTTAACGATGAGCGAACACTTGAAACTAATCACATTTTCACCTTTTTTTGGTGTAATACTACCACTCCGTTCTCAATACTCGAAATAAGCTCTAGAAAGTGATTGCTAAGCTCAATTTCCTCACTGATGGTGATAATCATTTCTCCTTTTCAAATTCTCAACCTGTAATTTCTAGAATATACAAATTGGATTCTATTATTGCTTAATTCTTTTCGAAAAATTTTGCTTTTATCATTCGCAAATAATGCTGGCATAATTTCCGTAAGCCTAAAATGCAAGCACTGAAAAATGCGTGCGACAGTCACAGTCGATTTTGCTGTCAATTCTTATTGGCTGGAAGGGTGCGTGGGGTTAGCTTTTTTAACAGTCACAAAAAGTTGACAAAAAACAAACAAACAAAGCTTACATGAATTACTTTCATCGCTCAAAAGAGAACCCCTTTAACCGACTAATTTGTGTCAACAGGCCATTTTCACAATAACCTGTTCCTAGCCTGCGTAGGAGGCTGTAAGCTGTTTGGTGTGTTTTTCGTAAAGTATTATTGACTAAAAAGTTTTGCAATTATCTTGTATATTTTTTAGCCATGTAAATAGTTTTATAATGATTCTTTTATTTTATTTTAGGTAATTTTATATGGTCTTTTTATTTTATTTATTTTATTTTATTTTTCCAAAACTCGACGCATTAGCTAATTAAACTAGGGGCCTAGCAAGCTCCAGGTTTCGAGCATAAATAAAGTATGATGATGTGACGATGATGATGCTGATGATAATGATGATGAGCTAAAAATGTTAAAACGACGTTGCACTTTTTTTGTTTATCTGCATTTTTCGTGGTTGATTCCATTTACACAGAAGTATAAAGCCAAAATTTAAGTTTGACTGTAAAATCACTCTGGCGAGACTAGTTAATCTTTGCTTAGATAAGTAAAATATTTTGGGAGAAAATGTACCTAAAACAACGTTTCCTAGTTTGCGCAGGCTTAGAAACGTGCTCTGGCCATTTTGATCCACAACAATAGATTATTTATAAAGAATACCTGCATTCAAAAACTGCATTACCTGCATTCAAAAACTGCCTCTTACCTGCATTCAAAAACTTCTCTACAGCATAGATTGTGTCTTCGTCCTGTACAGAACTGTTCATCCAAATGAAACTTTTCATTTTGCCAACATTTGTCCGTTGGCAAAACCACTTCTTTAGCGCCGACCTCTTGCTTTTTTTCTTTGGCCAACAACCTCAAGCTTGCAGCTTGAAAATTCTTGGAAAAATCCCTCCTGTCCTCCGCTGCCATTAGCCAGGGAATGCAGCAATATGACTCTGGAGCTAGTCGGTGTGCTTGGAAACCCGTGCGAGCTTTTCAAACCTTATAGTTGATGATAGTTGACCTCGCTCTTTTCATTCATTGTCAGTGGCTGTGAAAAATTCACGCGCTTTTTACATTTTTGAAAATCCTTCTTTTTTTCCTCTAGCATTCTTAGCCGTCTTAGGGAGCCAAGTGTAGATGGATAATTTGTCCGAAAATGTTTGATGCGGAAGCCATAGTTTCATGGTAAATGATTCAGCTACTTCCAACAGCTTACTCGTTTGCAGACACCGCAAATCGCGTTTTTCTATGGCATCACTTAGCGCGCGCGGTGAATGGCTTTCGAAAAACTTGCGTGTAGGTGACGTCGTCTCCGCAAATTTCCCTTTGGTGTACGGTCGTTGCCATTTTTAAGACACTTAGATCATTTTTGAACTGCCATTGAAAGCTTTTTTACTAAAAAGAAAGACATTCACAACTCAGAATCGAACCCGTTCCTTTCGTCTGCTAATCTCTCTCCCTTACCACTACACTACCCCGCCAATCCGCCACAATTCCGACAAATTAAAGTATATATTTTAACTAACTATCTTTCATACAGATACATCTATAATAGGTGACAATAGCCCTTTTCCTAACTTTTAACAAAAAATTCAACCTGGGCATCGACCGTCAAAAATGGCAACGACAGTTTACGAAAGGGAAATAGGCGTCGGCTCCTAGGCTGGCCACAAGCCTTCGCTTTCGAGCTCATACGATGGTCATCTAAACATTGATCATTGTTACTTATCTTCAGGTATCCTCCAGATGCCGGCTTTTTGGCTCTTAAAGTCTTCATGTACGTATTCTTCGCCGGCCTGGGCATGTTTGTAGGCAAGTTTTTCATTCATAAATTTCTGCTATGCCGTATCCTTAAGCTGCGTATGTTCTCTGAAGAGGGCCAAGGTTCCTGGATGGTGATGTTTCTCACTGTACTAATGTTCCTTTTCATTGGAAGCTTCATATACAACGAATTCTTGCTTCTCGGTGGAGTGCACTTTACGCCGTATGTAACAAGTCATAACATGGGAATCCAGAATCAGACGTTCATGAAAATGGCAGCTATCGGGACGTGGCTGGGTGACTTTATTACGGCATGGATGGTAACAGACATGATGCTTCAGGTAATAACCTTGGTGAGCGCTAGGAGAAGCATTCGCGCCGTAGAAATAACTCACCCTTTTAATCCCAACACTAGATACAAACCTTGAGTCGTGTGCCGCAGCAGCTGATTTTTAGATCTGTGGAAGAAATCCTAGAGCGCGTCCATTCATAAGCAAATGAAAGATTCTGAGCAGGGCCTCCCTGTAGTCCTGTTTATTTGACAATTATCCCACAGGTGCGTGTTTCAGTTGATACGGGGTGACAATTTACAGAATTCTAAAATGCGACCATCCGAATGAAAGCTATTCGGTAATAGTTTCCTTAGGTTCTGGTTGTGTTACTGTATTTTGCAATTTAAATTTGAGATTTCTCTTGAATTGGATTTTGGACACTATTAGGAGTAAGAGGGTTTAACCTCACTTTTTTGAGCGATGAAAGCACAAGAGAGCGCTTGAGAGATATCAATCAAGGCAATACAAACCGTGAATTGAACAGATTCACTAGTTGTCACAAGTGTAAGCCCAATCTTACCTTGCTTCCTTTTGCAACAGTGGTGGCATTTCTTGTCTCTATCCTATTTCTTTGTGAACTGAGGTCTCAACGGCCAATGCCTACAATGTGTGTTTTGCTTTGTTTTGTTTTGTTTTGTTTTGTTTTGTTTTTTTTAATTGGCGCTCCTAGCATGTAGTCCTTCCGTCGTTCATAAAAACCAGGATTTTCTTTCTCCAGGAGAGATATAAGGCCGAGTACTGAAAACAATGATAACGCTAACGATAAGAGCCCTGTCGATCACAAATAACCAAGTGATTGTAAACTAAGATAAACATTACAAGGATGGTATAAACCTTTCAAGAACAATTTGTTATTCTTACACACGGTTTATCTCTTCACCCTAAATATGGTACTACTGCTACAGGAAATAAGTGACTTTCAAGCTCAGGATAAAAAAGTAAGTATTTTCTTCTTTAACAGGAATACCAGTACCCTCATTGGAGCCCAGGCCTTAGGAGATTTTGGAGACATGGGCGTAACCGGGTGTATGCCTTCTGGCTCATTTCGTTCGGCATGAGTGCTGTTGTTGCAACTGCTATCACCACGGACTACGTCAACTGGGACGAAATTAGCAAAGATTTCATGCCAACAAATGAATTATCCAGAGCCTACCTGGCGTCTTTTATCCTAGTGATGGATCTTTTTATTGTAATGCAGGTACAGTTGAAGTGCTATCAAGAGAGGATGAAGGAAGAGAGCGAATCCCCCATTCATGGGCCTCTTGCGATGAAAATTTGTTGAAATCAATTTTTGGTTCTGTCATACTGCGTGGTTATTTTAAGGGCGACAACTCATTGGTCAGTTAGAATGACGTCATGTAATTTTAGATTGTTGCCATTGGAACAACAGATATAAATAACGTTTGCAGCATAGGTGCGAGCTAATAATAAATTTCAAATAATTATCATGGTGCACGGGGATTCACTCTCTTAGTTCATCCTCTTGGTTCTATACAATAGTAATTACGCTCTCTCCTGTGCAAATGCTGGGGCAGTTTTGGGGCAGAAGAGAATCCGCTGAGTGCAAGTACAAGAGAATGTAGGAGGCAAGCTTTGATCGATAGATCTTCTAACGTTTGAGACCGCACTTTCACACTTCAGGAGATTCCCCTTGTACTATATTGCTCCTTTATGAACAAAGAATAAAAAAACAGCCGTTGTCAAAAGCACTTTACATCACACCTTAATACTTTTTTGCAATACTGAATACGAAACAAGTTTAAGCTATAAAGTAGAAACAATTCAACAAGAGTGAGGGAAAGCCTGTCTAGAGGAAGGCCTGCCTAAGGGTAAAACTGACATTCTAGGGAAGGCAAGGAAGATAGGAGGGTGAGTTGTTGTGAGAAGCTACTCTCCCGGTTGGATAGCCAGAAAAATAACGACGAAAATTAAAGATCAATAATGGTTTGTCGCTTTTAAAATGTTACAAATTGTAGTATTCGCGCGTAGTTTGAATCGGTGACTTGTTTTCGGGGCTCTCTCCTTATATAATGTGCAAATGTCGGTCAGATGGAAGTAGGATTGAGATACAGTGCCTCCTCATGAAAGGCCCTTCCTTATTTGGACATCACAGATTGTGGGAAGCTAACCTGACTATGACTTGGTGTCTCCCTAGGGTCAAAAAAGAAGTTCCACTGTGCTACTCTCTGATCACATAACTTATTCAATACCTTTTGTTCTTGTCCCAGGACTGGGACTTCCCATACTTTGACGGAGGTATGGACATCAAACTCCCGGGTCTGAACACAGGAAACTTTCACGTCCGATTACCCGGGGGAGAAATTCATATCACAGGGAAGTGGTTCAACTACGGGATCATCTTCATCGTCATGATTCTCGACCTGAACATGTGGAAAAACCAAATCTTCTACGAACCCTTTGTGTACGGCCAGTACACGGACGACCAACACTACATTTACACGGTCGCCGATAGAGATTTCCTAGCCAATGCGACCCGTACAACCTTGAGTTACGCATGGCGATGGACGCACGTGAATCCCAATACCAATATGACTTACGGTTTAGAAGATCACAAAATGAACTCGAGATACTATGGCCTCCCCTTGAGCACCAAAGGCACGGCTTTTATACCGTCACTGTTTGCATTTGCTATGTTTGGTATATTGGTGAAATACTTTTCCAAAGGTGGTCCGCCCGCGAAAGTTGCTCCACTGGAAGAAAATGAGGTCACAAGTAACGCTGCTGAAACGCGCAATTCAAGCAATGGCGTGACAGAAGACGTCGAAGATGGTCCGTCTTCGCCACGTGTCGCGATGAGCCTGCAGTCGATGTCAAGTTATAAAAGTGAATTTGCCCTGAACAAAACCAGAAATATTGGTTCATTTTTGAGCGTGGAAAGCTCACACAATGATCTCAACGTATCTCGTGATAACTTTGACAGTTCACGAGGTAACTTGAACAGTTCACGCGACAACTTAGACAGTTCACGTGACTACTTAGACAGTTCACATGATAACGTGAACAGTTCACGCGAAGAGCTTCGTAGTTCCCGTGATGATCTGAGGAGTTCTGTTGAAAGTGTCGGAGTTCAGCCCAAAGATGTGGAGCAATCCACTGCTTCTCGCCCAGCCTGGTCCGCAAACTCACCTATGATAGTCCTTTCACAGAAGACACGAACCAGACGAAGCAGCTCTGCGACTGAGAAATCCACCAAGTGCCGTCGAACATCTGAGGGTGATGAACGAGACAACGAAAACATGGTGCAAGAGCTTGTACAAGAACTGTCCTTTTTGAGCCTCGATGACGGGGAAAGTCAAACTAAAGCGAACAAACCATCCAAGGAAAATGCCATTTCTGTGGGTGATGGCGGGGAAGGAGCCCTCTCGTTTGGAGATCTCTTTCGTCGGGACTCACCCGCCTCGTCAAGAGCTCAGTCTCAGGAATCAGTTACGGCATCTGATGAAGAAGACAGAGTCAAACCAGAGGCTAAACCAAGAAACAATTTCCTTCAAGTGCCGAAGGCAAAGTAGAAAAACTAAAAATTATAGTAATATGTTATAAATGCATCAATGGTCTTCGGTTACGTAGCTCTTCGTCTGCATAAAATGGAGTAAAACCTGAAATTAGGAGTCACAACCTAAAAATCTAAATGTTTCTAATTAAAACAGTGTAACACTCAGGAGTGGTTTCACGTGCTGTAAGAAATGTGTTAGAGAACATTAAAACAGCGGTTATATAGAGGCCCCCTTGGGGAATAAAAAAGGAATTGGTATTTCAAGGTCGACTTAAGGAGGCTCGAAAGGGGTTTAGCCGTACGCGCGTAGCCTAAACACGACATAGCTAGAATGCACGCGTCAGCCAAGTAAATCCAAATTTCTAGTGAAAATACCGGAAGTGAAAATGAGGCGTAAAATCCCCGAGCCTGAAATAAAACGTGCACGAAACATTTCTTTTTATCTCGAAATTTTGCTAGGGGACCCATCCTGATTATTTGCATGCATGTAACATTAAGAGCTCCTGACAAGAAATATCAAGAATCTGATGACAGAAGCGAAATTTCAAAGTTCATTTTATTTTACCGAAAATACCCCTTTGGCAAAGTATTTTCAAAAATCGTATTTAAAAGTTGCTCCGCTTTTTGGTTTGTTCCAAAAATTAGAAAAGTTCGAAATACGGCTAGAAGCCCGCTTGCGCCCCCCCCCCCCCCCCGGAAACAACGTCTTTAGCAAGCTCGTACGCAACAATGGAAATCGTTCCTGTTTTTACCATTTGGCCCATAGGCACATTATTCTTTCCTCTATCTAAAAATGTAAAAATCAGTAAGAAATTTGAATTTTTATTGTGCTTGACCTGTTGAAGACACTAACCTTAAAGGGTTGAAAGTCAAAGTGATATTTAGGTCACCTTCAGAGGTCTCTAACTGACCTAGCATATATTTTTCATACCAAAAATATACATAAAATCTAAGTTCAAAAATTTGTTTTTACTGTCTGAAAGTGTCCTTTTTGGCCCGCAAAAAGCGACGCGTCGAGAATAAAAAGTGTGCAGGGTATTTTGCACGTTTCGGTAGAACGGCCGCTGTCACGCGAGCCACAGCGGTTCCACTAAAGCAGTCATAAAACAAGAAAACCTGTGGTTTATCAAAGACAGCCCTTACAGTTTAAACAGCTCTTCCATTGCATTGCATCAAAAACGTTTTTACCTGAATATAACTTCTTTACTTGTGAAACATTCGGTGTAACATTTATTATATTATCTGTCCTGCAAATCAAACCGGCCAGGGAAAGTATAAAAAAATGTCCTTTCATTTGCAGTCGAGTCCTCTTTAGGGATTTCCCATTTCGTTTTCAGCTTTTAAATGGCGTATTGTAATACGATATAAAGGGGCCCGGTCGCCGGTTTTAAAAGCACGTAGTTTTTGATCTCGTAACAAACTCTCTTGGTGGTCCCCTAAAACCTTTTCCTAACCTTATCTCTAAGATCAAAGGCTCCTCGTGAATGTAAATGAATACACAGTTGTATGCTCCGGAAAGAGCTACTTGACTGGTGATCCTCTCTGGACTAGTGCTTCTATCTTACGACATTTCGAAGTATGGAACGAGAAGAAAGCCGTTCGAATTGGATGCACAAAGGTTGAAAATGACGAGGTTATGTATTTTACAAGGTAAGATGTACGAAGGATAATTCTTGCGTACAAATGTAACTCCTCTGGACCCTGTGGACAGAAGTGTTAACCTTCGGAATCATCCTGTTTCGACGTGTTAAGAGCTGCATGGTATCTGGGGCTGATTTCGACTTCCTTAAAGTTGTAGAGACAAAAAATCCTTACTGGCCCTGTGCTGGCCCAAAAGTAAACTTTATGAAGGTATGTCAGGAAGCGGCAAGTTAAGCGAGTAATAAAATTTGCTGCTGTCAAGCCGGGAAGCGCATGAATTCAAAGATTGGATTCACCGAGTTCGAAGACTTGAAGACCGTGACAGTTGGAGCTTCGTAGGAAGTCTCAGATACAGATACAAACGCGTAAAATTGTCCCCAATGTTAAGCAATGTTCACGAATTGCTCTGTAAACGTAAATCTGATGTGAACTGTAAATGAACCATTTTACGAGTAGTGGATACTACTGACTAATAAAGATTTACTAATTTTATGGAAGTTGTGAAATGTGCATAGTTAAGTGGTATATACCACTCTTACTGGAGAGTGGTATACCGTTTTTCACTGGGTATCCAAACGCATGCACGTGATGTGGTATACATCTGGTGATTGGTAGTTAAAGAAATGAATTATTAATGTATTTTCAGAAGCAAAGTTCGAACATGGTAGGGGCACCCTCCCTAGCAGGGACATTTTACACGAGCTGAATCGTCCCTACCTAGGAGGGGCTAAACCAAAGGCAATTACAAAAAATAACGACAAAAACAATATATATATTTTTTTAATTGCAAAACAATGCCTGAAACTGTGTAAGGACCAGGGAAATTGTGGGGTAAAAATAGTCAGGTTGATCGTACACGGTTTTTGCAGTGGTTTTATACCTTAACTAAAAATAGTGTTCACAGTGAGTATAATCATTAGTACGCCCAACATAGGGCTTTTTTTTGGTAAGTTCGTTGTTGTTTTCTTTCACATTTTTTTAAGTTTTTCTTTTCTGCGTGTTAACTATATTCATTATACAATCTCTCTGCAAGTACTTATCACTTAAAGTTTATGGCGATCGTGCTTTTTGTGTTTGCCCCCCTAAACTGTGGAATAATCTCCCAAAGCACATAAAATGTAGTTTTAAGTCTTCGTTCTTTTAAGAGCAGTCTTAAAACTTATCTTTTTAAGCCATAGTTTTGTTTTATTATTTTACTACTTGGTATTAATGTAATAATTTGGTTCATGATTTGGTCACTCTCTCTTTTAAACCTTTATTGGGAAGCACCTTAGAGCTTTAGGAAAGGGTGCTATAGAAATTATTATTATTATTATTATTATTATTATTATTATTATTATTATTATTATTATTATTATACAAATTCGATCAAATCTATAGTGTTTAACTCTAGACAGTTTTTACTCATGCAGTATTGTAAACCAAACAACAGATTAAACTTGTTCTACGTCGAGAGAAAACAGTTATTTTTCCTGGAACCGCTTGAATATTTTATTTATACTGCCCGACCTTCGCCTGGCCTGGGGGCCAGCTCAAACCACTGACATCCCTAGTTGTCTAACTATACCTCTCACCAAGAGCGTACCTTACTTACACATTGTGATTTGCACATCATGCAGTCAGACAAGGTGGAAGTTGTGGAAGTGATGAAGGGGTTCCTGTCGATTAGAGCCAAAGAAGCGATCTCAGCAGGCTCATTTATATCTGATGTTTGGGGTGCAGTGTTACATTCAGCCACACCCTACACCATTCAAGTTGGAGGTAACGAACACCTGGATCCATTTGGGCCATTAAAACGTACTAACCACTCCTGCCAACCCAATTCAAAGTTCATTTTTGAACGATGCTACAGGAATTCCTCAGTGCCTGATCTTGATGCTGTCTGCCAAGTCTTTTGGTATCTTGTTGCCACGCGTGATATCAAGAAAGACGAAGATGTTACTTTCGACTACGCCACGACAGAGTACGATATGTCGCGAAGTTTCAAATGCCGATGTGGTGAGGTAGATTGTTTGAGGGAAGTTAAAGGCTTCAAGTTTTTGACACCAGAGCAGAAGATCCAGAGAAAAAATAAATTATCCCCAGAAGTAGCGAAATTGTACAACAATGAGTCACGTGAGTAAGATTTGCCTGAGAGAATAAATGGAAAAATTGGAAGAAACTTAATAAATTGAATAAATGGGAAAATAGGTTGTGTCAAGTCTTGAGTTTGTTTGTTTGTTTGTTTGTTTTTTTTTTAACTATTACCCCAAATCCCTGCCACAAATCCCTGCGGCCTTCCCGGCTCGAGTATGTCGACCTTTAGGGGGCTGGTTGGAATTTGTGGTTCAGGTTGCAGCAATAAAATGAAAAAAATCTTCATCACTGTTCATTGTAACCCCGTGCGCACCGCTTGTGTGAACTGCCCTAAAGACAAAATAAAAATCAATGGGAAAGCGTAGTTTATTCTAGTTCTCAGATTCCTTCGTCATAATGCTGTTTAAATACCTTCGTGTGCACTAAGCAAGAGTCTTGCCTCCATAGCAGGCGTAAACGGGAAAGGGGTAAGGGAGCGAGAGAGTGGGAGAAAAAATGGGGGACTGGGGGCTAGTCCCGTCTCACACGTCTCCTAAGCAGTGCACACGAGGCGGCGTATTGCAGAGACCTGTCCCCGCGAACCAGAACGCCATCTTTTGGACTGACTTTGTAAAGCCACTCAGTTGGGCCTTATCATACAAGAAAAGGCACGAACTTTCAACAGAGCTTCTGTCTAAGAACGATTTATTTCTCGGTTGGTGTTTAAGTTAATCATGACCTGGCTAGTAATTCTGTAATATCTTCCAGCAGCTGAAGCTTTATTTGCCAATTAACAAAACAACCACCTAACTTGTTTAGCTGAGGTTTAAAAAACAACGGATGACACCTATACTGTCTCCAGTGTATAATAGGCCTCTTTCTATGAAGCAAGCAATCGTGCACACGAGGCGGCGTATTGCAGAGACCTGTCCCCGTGAACCAGAACGCCATCTTTTGAACTGACTTTGTAAAGCCACTCAGTTGGGCCTTATCATACAAGAAAAGGCACGAACTTTCAACAAAGTTTCTGTCTAAGAACGATTTATTTCTCGTTTGGTGTTAATCATGGCCTGGCTAGTAATTCTGTAATATCCTCCAGCAGCTGAAGCTTTTTTTGCCAATTGGGGTGATTAACAAAACAACCACCTAACTTGTTTAGCTGAGGTTTAAAAACAACGGTTGACACCTATACTGTCTCCATGCATAATAGGCCTCTTTCTATGAAGCAAGCAATCGCCTTGGCTTGTTTCTAGTCTGCCTTGTAGCCGCAAGACGAGCTTTGAGGTGAGAAAAGATGAAAAAAAAGCTATGCAAATTAGCTGGCTGCACATTCAATGTATATGTGCAGCCAGCTAATTTGCATAAGTAATTCAAAGCCAAGGTTTGACACCTCTCGGTTTCTTGAGGCGTTAGCTGAACACACCAGGGAATCAGCAATCGCCCACAAAAAAGTAATTCAAGCTCCTCTAAACTTAAATGAGAGTAACCGCACAGAGGCGGAGGAGCAGGGGGGCCAAAATAAAAATTTGGGGGGCTCAGTCCCCCCCCCCCCCCCCCCAACGTTTCGGTGCTGAAAATATTGCTAGCGCGGCATAAAACTGCTTTGGCAAAATATTCAGTCCCATGATCTTTTCAGAGATCGTTTCATCAGAATCGTCCTTGGCGAAATAATATGTCGTAGGACTATTTTTGAACAATACCGGCCTGTGTTCGAGAGAAATATACGGGACGACTGATCCTTATGGCAGTTAAAGAAACGAAGACACAGAAGACGAAATACGTAAAGCAAAAAAATGTATGAAACAAAAAATTGCCCGATATTTCGGTTTGCAAAACAAACCTTCTTCAGGGGCTACAAAAGTAGAACATTATACATTTTTTTTTTTTTTTGCTTTACGTATTTCGCCTTCTGTGTCTTCGTTTCTTTAACTGCCGTAAGGATCAGTCGTCCCGTATATATGAAGCAGGATCATCTGAACAACTGCTTTATTATGCATTCTCACAAATCGATTACGGACACACTGGACACTGTTTAGATTGCAAAGAGGTTCGCTTGTGCCAAAGAACTAAGCAAAGGACATTTTGGGAATTTGAGTAAGGGTATGCGCTTGGCTTGGTGTACGATGAGCAACCCCCCCCCCTGCCTCCCCCCCCCCCCCACGTTTCAAAACGCTCCACCGCCTCTGCCGCAATGTTATGTTATGTTATGTTATGTTATGTTATGTTATGTTATGTTATGTTATGTTATGTTATGTTATGTTATGTTATGTTATGTTATGTTATGTTATGTTATGTTATGTTATGTTATGTTATGTTATGTTATGTTATGTTATGTTATGTTATGTTATGTTATGTTATGTTATGTTATGTTATGTTATGTTATGTTATGTTATGTTATGTTATGTTATGTTATGTTATGTTATGTTATGTTATGTTATGTTATGTTGTTATGTTATGTAGAGACCTGAAGTTTTTTAAATGACCGTCCTGACAGGCAAAATTTGAAGGCAATAAATTCCTGGCTAGCTTTGCTATCAACTATGGCGCCGGCTGGGATAACAGAAAATATCGAGCAATCCTTGCTTTAACTTATAATCGTTAACTTCCTAGCTCTGAAAAGCAGATACATTTTTCGCAGCAAGGTTATTTATGAACCAAAAATGACTCGGATTACTAAATATTATTATATGGCAAGCAATTCTCCAGGCTAAATCGAGTGTTCTGATTGGTTAGTTGTCGGTCGGGATTTTACAGTACGGACCATTACCATGGAAACGGTCCTTTTTGGATATTTTCCGCGCTCCCGCTCTTGCAAAATTCAAACTGCGAAAACGCAAGAAGATAAAAAAAGGGAAGGTTTGGAGCTGGTACAAAACAAATGAACGAGGTAAACACGTCTGTTTAGAAAAAGCGCTCTTCGATTAACTTTACCGACTTTTTGATATAAGCAAAAGACTCGCCAGCAGTGAATCAAAAAGCATGGCCAACGTTCTTTAGTGACTGTGTGTTTATTGTGTTTTTTTTGTACGGCTATAGATTGTAAGCTGTAAAGAGACGACTAAATCGGCCAAGACTTAAACAATAATTATTTAAATTCAGCATTTAACAAAAGAGTACGTTTCTCACAAGAAAACCTCTCGGCGAAAACAAATAAAAACTGCAAAACAACTAGCAAACGGCTTTCATCGGCAACTGTAAATCGAAAGGAAACGATCACGTTCTTGTCTAGTTTAATATTGGCCATTGCTTCAGTCAGCGCTTTCCACGTGAACAAATTAAAGCTAAAAACTAACAGTGTACCTTGATTCCTCAGCGAGATTTTTGCTCTTGTAGTGGACATCCTTTAAAATAATTTCAGTTTGTTCACAAGTCCGCTATTGCTGTAGCTCGCGCTAAAAACAACTTTGTTAGGGGCGACGAAAATTTGCTCTCAGCATCCATAAAGTTCTCCATAAAGCCACTGAGACAAACAACTCGCAGTATTTGATGGAGAGATAATTTCCAGCGCCTTTTTTTTTATGTTCGGGTGTTCTTTTGTTCACATTACAGACTTACACGCTGCCACAATTTCCAGTTTGAGAAGCACGTTTGTGAGATTTTATCGCGGCCTTTTCATTATTCTTCTTTTTCCCGAATTGTCTCCGCCCAAAACGAAGAAGTGTTTTCAAATAAAACTATCTTGTGTTGTAGAGAACGACGAAAAACTGACACATATAATAAGAAGCAGAGCAGTTTTCATTCAAGAGCCACGCAAGTTTTTCCCGATCGACAGCAACGATCATCAAACTGATTCGAAAGCCAGTTAAAATCGTTGGCTTCTTTCCTTGACATCGCGCCGGAAATGGACTTGAATGAAATACCGGAAGTGTTGTTTCGCACGAAAAATGATGCCATATAACATCCTTTTAGGAGGGAAAAGAACATCCCTTCTCCTCTTGAAATCCAAATTCTTGACGAATAATATTCGGTACCACATACTTTTTTTAGGGGTTAAACGTGATATACTTTTTATCTAGTCAAAAGTATGTCGGATAAATTTAATTAGAGCTCGTAAATAAACGAGCAGAAATTGCTGAAATTGCTTTTGACTTATATTTAAACATCGTTCTACAAGTTTGGTTACTTTTTATTGCTCTGGAATGCTTCATTTTGTCACGCGAAGCTTCGAGATTTGCCTTAAATTTTGAGCTTCAGAAGCGGTATTTTGAGCGAATTCCGTTAATATCGATTTTTGAGCTGTTGCCACCAAATGTTTGACCGTTGGTAACATTCCCTCTTAATATTTTAGAGCAACACTGACAATCAGCTGACAATCAATTTTAGAAACAAATTTCGCTGGGTAATCCTATTAAACACAGCGTGATATTGAACGTTCGTCTAAAGAAACCTCGATCACCCTCCCCTCCCCTCCCTTCCCCTCCCCTCCCTTCCCCTCCCTTCCCCACTTTCTTGTAAGAGTAGCTAAACAGTCACGCATGCGTTGTTCCTGTCAACTTAAAAAATTCAAGATGGCGATTTTACCTGACTGACTTGTGTTTCAAGACCCTGTTGTCGCGTTTACAAAGGTCTGTTCTCCCTCACGGGTTGAAACATGCAGAATAGAACAACTTTGTACCATACAGTACAACAGAGAGCTTTCGGTGTCCTTCCACCGGGCTTTCTGTTGAAGAAGGCTCGAGGTATGTTGAGTTTTCAAAATTATGCTGCATGTAGGGTCGTGTATGCATGCTGTACTTGTTTTTTTGTTTTAACATACTGTAGCATTAACGGGATTAAACTATACATTGTAGAACATTAGAGCTATTTTGCGTTTTGCTGTTTGTACAATGCGTGAAGATTTAGCTGTAAACAATGAAAAGGATTGTTTCATTTAACCTTGATGTTCTGCCATATTTTTTTGCTTGGATATAAAGGAAGTAAATATCTGGTGCAGTGCTTACAGAAAGAGACCACTCTAACTGGACATGAAGGATGCGTAAGTTACTTTTGACTTTTTTTGTGTGTTTTTGGAAGACCCATCTGGATATCCAATTTTATAATATTGCTAACCTTATTACCGTGATTAGCTGATGTAAGGTTTTCTAAGAAGTATTTATTAATACAACAATTTGGATTTATCGACTGAATTGGCCACCGTAGCGACCTTACGATGGCCAATTTACCTTATCAACTCAGTTGGTAAATTAAAATTGTCGTGTTTCACTTCCCCACAGACACAACACCACAGTTTCTTATAATAAAGGTCCTAGAAGTATTCGATGACAATGCCATGCTGAAGAAATACTTAAGTCTTCTAAGAAATATTACACCAAAAACTGAAACCCATGCCAAAGATCTTCTGCTTGTCCTCCTAAAATGCAGTCTGGATAAAGGTGTAGGTACCTTCTAATGACAATATCGGCACCTTACTCAATACCCTGCGAGCAGAGGCCCTTCGATCTTCCTAGATAACTCGGGAAGAGGAAGGGACCTCTGCCAGCCGCCGCGACTTTCCCTGTTGAGCATGCGCTAAATTCAAATGTAGCCGAGCCTTGTCGGCCTCGCTTCAATTGACATGTTTGCTGAATGACAGCCGCGTCCACAACAAACTATTCTGACTTCGGTCGTATTAAACACGAGAGATTTGAGGAAAGCTTTAATTAAACCATAAGGCTGAGAATAATTCTGTTCGAATTTATGTCACAGTTTGAAAACTTGTCAGCCTCGAAATATTTTTGCTGATCAAGAAACTACGATTTGTCGACTGTCAACATGTTGTTACAGTCCAGTGATTTCCAATTAGCGAGTCACGGAAAGCTCGCATAGAAATCTTGGTCTTCGAGGTATTTATTTTGTTTTGTCCCTCTTTTTGTCCCTGTCATTCAGAAGTATTTTCGTGTTGAGACTCTTTCGTCCTCAACATTCTCGGCTTTCATTCAACAAAACGCATTTGTGTCGAGTTTGTTTCGTATTTAAACTTCTCGGCCGTCATGCGGTAAATTATATTTTGTACTGAGACCGTTTCGTCTTCAAAATTACCGGCCGCCAGTCAGCAAATAATTGTTTCCCTTGCCGTTTGCTTGTCTCGCCGTTGACCAAGATAAATGTCATTTCGCCATAAAAATAAGCATTAAAGTGCTCATTCGCGTAGCCCTTAGCATCAATTCCCGCCTCAATCCAAAAGTAAAATTTTTTGGTGCAAAAGCAACCACAACCCAGATTCTTTTGTTCCAGTTAGTAAATTAGCGATTTGCCATGGCCGGTTGGCAAACAGACAAAAGAATCTTTACCACACAGAAAATAAAGCAAGGCCTTCGACTGGTGTTGTGTGAGATTGCTTATTCCATGAGTATTCACTCTTCCCAGTGCACTTTTCACAGCTTTATCGAAGACATCTTTCGAAAGAGAAACGTCCGCTGCTGTGAACTTCATGAGCGCACCGAACGTACCGTGGGCGCGTATTTAGTCAGCAATTTCTAACAAGGCACATGCGCACTGAGCAAAAACGGGAAAAACAGGTTTCAAACCGGACTGACTCATCCGTTTCGTTGGATGAGCGGCAAATCAAAGAAAGTCGCGGCGGCTGGCAGAGGTCCCTTCCTCTTCCCGACTTATCTAGGAAGATCGAAGGGCCTCTGCTCGCAGGGTACTTACGCAATGATGAATAGCCAGGAAGTTTGAGCTAAATATTTAGGCAGAAAGCAACCAAATAGGCCCACAACACTCTTTGGGGATTCTTTTCTAGCCTTGTTATAGCACAATACGAAAACACAATCAAACCCTGGTATCGAAAACACTGTGGATGGGAACAGAAAATGAGGGTCTGTATTCTTAGGGTGTCTGTACAAGCTCTGTAGGGGGGAGGGGTATTCATGTCCTCCATCTAAATATCAAAACTTGTCACATTTTCAGAAAGTTAGAATGTCCCTGTCAGAATTTTGTCAAGTGGTCTTGTTCCATTGCTGTTGCAACCTTGCAGCAGGAGCCTTGTTATTCACTGTCATTTCAATATGTACATAAACTCAACAGTGTTAAAATAGTCGCCCTGTTTGTTCTGGTTTTAGATACCTTTGTCATGGTTTTAGATATCGTTTTGTGGGGTCACCAAACATCAGAAATTACACTTTACATTTTCTTATACAGGAAACCAATGTCAAATTGTTTTTGTTAAGACTCTAAATTCTTAATCTAAATTAATGCACTTGTTCCTTTTATCACTCTTATAGCTGGTTACTGGAGTATTTGCACTTGAGTTTAAAGCAGTTTTTCCTCTTTTCCTGTCCAAGTGAAATACAGTACCAATAGTTCCCAACTAAATTTAGAAAGAATAAAACACTCCACCTAAAAATGCAACGTTTAGAAATAAAATAAGCAGGACCCTTAGCTCTGTTTTTCTAATTGAAAAAAAAAATTCATTACTAATTTGAAAGGCCTGCATTTTACACTGCTGACCAGTTTGAGTGTTTTTCAGCACTGATCATTCTAGCTTAAACACAAACTTGCTTCCTCCTAGATACAAGGATACCACATCTCCCCATAGGCATTATTACACTAAATCTGCACAAATAATGGTTCCTTGGCACAATATTTGTACCTACCAACCAGAACACCCTTACAAAATTGTATAAGCTCAAGACTTATAACCAGGATTTTTATGATGCATGATTTAAATTTTCTAGGCCTGGGGAAGCAAAGATTTTAACCCTTCAATCCCAAACAGTGACAAAAATAATATTTCTCTTTACATTATCACTACTTGTTCAAACATTCAAGTTATGCAATTAAAGAAAGTGATCACCTAGGATAAGATGTCTTGATATTTAGACAAATTCTCCTTACTAGTTCCATAAGAAATGTATGGAGAACAGTTAGAAGAATATGCATTTTTATATCAGGGCTTAAAGGTTTAATCTGATATCAACTGAGTTGATTGTAAGGGAAAATGGCCACTCTAAAGAATCACTTCACAGTAGCCAATTTACCTGATTTTACTCAGCCGACATCAAATTAAACTGTTTCACTCTCCTGTCAACACAGAACCACAATTCCTAGGGAAACTAATCCCTTGATTCCCTTGCTGCCAGCTGTACAGTACCAACTCTCAAAGGTTGTGAGGTTGACTTTGTCAATGTACGTACTATTTTTAGGTTAACAGTATAGCGTGGAATGAAACTGGAGAGTATCTTCTTTCTGGAGCTGATGATTGCCATCTAAATATTTACAGGCCAGTCAATAGAAAGGTTTGTTTATCATTTAAGTCCCATTATTTGTGTCTTGCTATGTTACTGACCAGGACCAGTTTTTCAAAGCAGTTTTAAGTTAACCCAAGGTTAGCAGCTGTAATTCATTTCTAGTGAACTGCAACAAGTGTAGATACACAACAAAGCTGAAGAATTCAGTCTTTAATTTTAACATACTGTAAGATGTGTTTCCCATGAAGTGTTTGTTTTTCAGTTGGTGCACTCAATCAGATCTGGACACCGAGCCAACATTTTCAGTGCAAAGTTTCTGCCTTGTTCAGGAGACAGATGGGTTAGTGATCCTCTTGAAGAATTGTAAAAGTAAATGTAAATTGCTGGTGTACACGTACTTCCTGTCAATCCCACTTTTAATCAGAAGGCCAGTTGTGGGCGACTGGTCTTTTCATATACATGTTGTTGTTTTCTTGCAAGGTAAGAATCTTTGCTCTACTGACAACCATCACAGGAAACAAATTGCTGGGGTAACATGTATCTCTGTGATGAACTTACATCTAATCTGGGGAGGAGAAATTAAATTAATTAACTCAAAGTGAATACTTCAATGACTATTCTCATGAGGGGCTTTTCAGAAAGAGTGTAATGAAGGGAACCTCAGAAACAAAATAATACTGAAAATGAACATTAAAAACTTAAGATCCCCAACTGGCAGGAGACAGACCAGTTGGCTATTTACATGTATGGTCAAGGAGTTGGGGCTACTAACAAACAGCTCCAGCTCCAGCTGACCAGCTTCCTGGTCATTTCATGTCTAAAAAACTGGACCTACATGTACACTCTTAGCGATGGCTGTGATGAGACACCACCTGGATCATTCAAACTGTTGCATTGCACACACACTAATTAACTAATGGGCACACACTATTTCATTCTAATTTACCTAATTTAGTTTGGCCTTGTCTTTTACTTGACTGGTCAATGAAGTCGTGGTCGTATTGGCTATAGGAATCATAAGCAATTGGGTAAACTACAGAATCCAACCAATTTTTAATCTGACAACAAAAAAGGAATGTCTTTGGGGATTTTGGTGGTAAAGGGATTATTTTCTTTTGAAAATGTGGTGCCACGTCAGTGGTGGAGTAATAATAATAATAATAATAACAATAATAATAATAATAATAATAATAATAATAATGATGATAATGTTAAACCTTTATTTATCCATGGGTCCTGTAATGAAGCATAAGAATTGCGTTGATGGTGGCAAATTTACATATAACATACGTAAACTTAGTTGAAATAAATCAACTTAACGTTCACAGCTGTTGGGCACTTTTGTTGTACTGGTAGTTATTGCAGTTTAACGAGGCACTAATCCAGTCAAGTTTGTCCCTTCAGTGTCCTTCAGTGTTTTTTAGGTACCTAATGTTGCATATTCTAAGATTTTATTCTGAATGCACTGACTGGAGATCAAACAAATTGACTGTCAGTTGCTTCTCTATATACAACAACAGATAGTGTCCTGTGCGGGAGATGGAATGATTCACTTTACAGATCTTGATAGGGAGTCAACACATGGACAATTTCAGTTTGACTGTCATGCAGGAACTACCTATGAGGTACAGTTTTTGAAAGCATACAGTGTATGTACATGTACAGTGTTGTTAAAAAAAAAAGAGATAGAGAGAGAAAAAAAGAAACTGCTTGCTTTGTGGTTTCAGTTTACTTGCACTGACTTGGAATTACCTTTTTCCACTCCTGATTGAGCTGAAGTTTACTCACTGGTGCAAACACAAATTTCACGGGTAGCACCCCAAGTTCACATATACAGCTTGGTCTCACTGTTTGTTTAGCATAGCCATGCACTACCATAACTACTGTAATCATGTGGTGATTTGTGTGTAGCTGTAAACTGACTTCGGGTCACTCTGTATGAAAGATTTTTACTTGTAATGCCATTAACAATTCCCAGGGCAAAGACAAAGGAAATCATGTGCCATGAAGGTTTTTAATAAGATGTAAATGCTCTTTACATCAAAATTTTATATATCTCAAATTTCCTTTAGCAGTCCTCTGCCTTTGATCATTTTCAACATTTGATCATTTTCAATTCTCTTCTGGGTGTTTGTTGTCTTGAGAACAGGACAACAAATGCCTAGAAGCTTCTTACGGTAAATACCGGCACATAAGCCACGCTAGCTGATAAGCTGCCCCCACGTTTAGAACCTCAGGTGTTGGAGGGTAGTTTGTTGTAAATGTTTGTGTAATCTACCCTCAAGAATTTACAGGGTAAAATTTTTCTGAGGGAGAGCTTCTTGTACCATGCGTATACATGTGTGATGTAAAATGGTAAACAAACATTTTATCACCAGCCATGTTGTTGTGTTGTAGGTCATTACCACCCCAGGAGATCCTAACACATTCTTAAGTTGTGGAGAGGATGGTACTGTGAGGCAGTTTGACCTCAGAACAAAAACAAAGTGCTTGTGTCGAGAGTGCAAAGAGGTACAGGCCATGTCATGTATCTAATATTAAGAAAACAAAGTAGGACTATTTAAGGTGTTTCGATAGTTTTCTTGGGACCATACCTAACTTTTCAATTGGCTCTTAGACAGTCTTCTCCTTGTCAGATCAACATGAAATTTTCAATACTTGTGGGTTATGGATTGAACTTTAGCGTGGTTTACATTTTTTGAAAATTGATATTTCCATGACAACAATAAACAAAAATCCTCAAAAACAGTAAAATTGAAATTTTGCACGATCCAGCCTTCACTTTGAAAAGCAAATACCAACATCTTAAACTGTGGTGTATAGCAAACAAAATATACAAGAACAAAAAAATTCTGTATGTTTGTTTTGAAGTAAATCGCAAAAACATTTTCAACCTTAGTTTTTGCATAGTAATAGTAAATGCACCGAAAAATAATCAATGCTTTGATCAAATGGCTGGAAAATACTGTTAAAATGTGTCTTTCATTTACTATTTCATGCATAGAAAGTTTTGTTGAAACTGGTGTTCCCGATCTCGAAAAAGAAGTGTTTTTCTTAGATCATTCGCGTAATAATTTTGTAGTAATTTTTTAATTTGAGCGCTTTTGCGAAAAACTTAAGAACGGCTCGATAGATTTTTTTTAAACATTAAACACGTGTGCTTAACGACGTGAACAATTTTATTATTGAGTCTTATTAACATTGATTCACTGGAACATTTTTAGATTTAACGTTAAAGAGGACGTATGAACCGAGAGAAAAGCTTGCGTTACAAATCCACAGTTATATTCAAAGTAATGCGTAATTCATTGATTCATGATTTTTATGTGGTTTCTTTGTTCTTTATGGCATTGTAGATTACAACAAAAAGTAAAAATCACAGAGGAATGCATTGCCCATTACTTTGAATATATTAACATTTATTTGCCAACTGTCAATATGTAACGCAAGCTTTCCGACGGTTTATACGTCCTCTTTAACGTTAAATCTGAAAGTGTTCCAGTGAATCAATGTTAGTAAGACTCAATAATAAAACATCTCACATCGTCAAGCCCACGTGTTTAATGTTTTGAAAAAATCTATCAAGCAGTTCTTAAGTTTTGCGCAAAAGCCCTTAAAATTCAAAAATTACCACAAACTTATTATGCCAATGATCTAAGAAAAACAATTCGTTCTTGAGATCGGGAACACCAGTTTCAACTAAACTTTCTACGCGTGAAATAGTAAATAAAAGACACATTTTAACAGTAATTTGCAGCCATTTGATCATAGCATTGATTATTTTTCGGTGCATTTACTATTACTATGCAAAAACTAATGTTAAAAATGTGTTTGCGATTTACTTCAAAACAAACATAGAGAATTTTTTTATTCTTGTATATTTTGTTTGTTATACACCACAGTTTAAGATGTTGGTATTTGCTTTTCAAAGTGAAGGCTGGATCGCGCAAAATTTCAATTTTACTGTTTTCGAGGATTTTTGTTTATCGTTGTCATGGAAATATCGATTTTCACAAAAAGTAAACCACGCCAAAGTTCAATCCGAAACCAACAAGTATTGAAAATTTCATGTTGATCTGACAAGGAGAAGACTGTCTAAGAGCCGATTCTAAAAGTTAGGTATGGTCCCAAAAAAGCTGTACCGAGACACCTTAATTGTTGATTGTCAGGGGTCAACAGTAACACCTTACATGCTCCTCTTCAAATCTTATCTTACCCCAGTGTCAGCATATCAATTCTCCTTACTGGTTGCCATATATTTGTTGTAGTGCTAGTTTGAAGGAGTTGTTCAAATATCAAAACAGTTTATCCCTGGTGATCATTTTCTTAATTCTCAATGCACTTAATTGTCCATTGATATTACAAGGAGAAATTTGATGCCAATTACTATTGTGGCTTAAAGGGTTAACCATGGTGAATGTTGGTCAGGAGTCCCTTTTTTTATGTATTCAGTGGTACATTGTATATTGAACTAAGGACCAAACAGCCTACAGGCAATTTCAACAGAAATTTTAGAAATAAAACTAAGGGAATATGAATTCCATCATGTGGGTGGAGAAAAGATTAGCATTTATTACAAATTTTTCTTCCAAGAGTACTCATGTCAAAACAAGACAGAACATCTTAAGTAGTGAGGGTCAAGGAAGTATCAAATTACAATAATACTATGAATTTTCCAACTTTTTTGTGTATACATAAAATAATTGGCTTGCCAGAATATTTCTTGGCCTCAAGCACTACTTTTCGTAGAATCAGACCTAACTTGTCTTTTTCTTTAACACAGGATATCCTTATAGACTGTGGTAAAGCTGTGACCTCTATAAACCTCAATCCCATCACACCATATCACCTGGGTGTCGGCTGTGAAGACAGCACAGTGCGAGTGTTTGACAGGCGGGCGCTGAGTAGTGGCAGTTCTAATAAGATGAATGGCATGTTTTGCCAGTTTAGACCTGATTCACTCAATGACAGAACATGTAGAGTAACATCACTCCATTACAGGTACAATAACAATGTTATTCAGCAGACAAATGGTTGGAATTTTAAACCAAAAATCAATATCTAACATATGTATGAGGCATTGTCGTGATGAGCAACCAAACAGTTGATTAATTCATGACATTAACTAAGTTTAGAGAATTCACTGTTTCCCTCTCAAACCTAAACTTTGATTAATTTTTTTTTTTTTTGCTGGAACTTTTGTTCGTAGATAAAGTCCTAAATTGTGACACTTTTTAGCAGTGCTGCAGTCCTGTGTTGTTAATTGTGACGTACAGAGTAGCTCTAACTTTAACTCTGGATGAATTCTTAACTAAAGGTGCATGAAATATTGTACCTTGCAAAACTGGTTATACTACTGAGAAATCAAGGAATTAACTCTGCAAGAAACTCATCAATTTTCCTAGTAAGGAAATGTTGTCCACTCGAGTTAAGGAAGATTTCTTTGACCTCTTTGGGATTCGAACCCACAAGCCCAACTTTTTCGTCAGCGATGCTGTACCGACTGGACAACATGCACGATGCCAAATGGGAGCAGGTCGTAGGTTATTAGATGGTAACTAGTGGCAATGATTGAAAATCGACACCACTCAGACTAGGCGATTAAACATACGTGGAATGGGTTTTCGTTTTTCGTTTTTCCCACCCTCGAGCCACTCCTGTATTTCTGTGTTCATTCTGATGCATCTGGTGCAACTGGTTATGGGGCATTTATGGAGCAATTTCAGACAAACTGTTCAAAATCTATACCTGTTTTCAGTCCAAAACAGCTTTAAAAAATCATACCCTTTGGGGATGGCACATAACTAAGTAGTTTATATGGGGGAGTACCCCCTCCTTTCAGGAGTGCTGTTTATTTTTAAAAAACTGCTATCTCAACGTAAAATTTCCTCGGACTTAAATCTGGTGTTGTTTTCTTGCAGCCCTGATGGTAGTGAGCTACTCGTCAGTTATTGTGCAGATTACGTTTACCTCTTTACTTTACGAGGCACTAAACAGCTGCGCAGTTTCGAGGACAGCGGTTCAGAAAACGGCTACTCAAACGGCAGTAATGGCCACAGAAATGTACCGCCACTGAAACGTCTGCGCCTACGAGGCGACTGGTCAGACACTGGCCCCAATGCCAGACCTGAAAGTGAACACCCCTCCCCTGAAAATTCCCTCATGCAACGCATGTCTGATATGTTTACACGCTGGCTCGAGGAATCATTCCGCGCTGGTCTGCGGCACAGAGCGCGGACGTCGTCTTCGCGGTCAGTATCGGTCTCGTCCACTACTTCCTCTTCGTCCGTTTCATCGTCGCCGTCGTATTTTTCCGGTAGCTCTTCGGAATCAAGTGGTACTTCGGGTGTATTCGCAGAGGAACCGAGGAGGCGCCAAACTCACGAACATAATTCGGAGACATCCCGAAGCCGTAGAGGATTAAGGTTTACTTCGTCAGGTGGTGATGTGTCTATTGAAATAGACACTGGGCCGAATCAAGATAATGATGATAGAACTGCACAGGAGACCCATTCCGTTGTAGGTAATGTTTCCAGTACCACATCTGTGGAGCTTATTCCGCATTCTGAAGAAGGAAATGAAAACGTTTCTAGAAGTGGTTCAACAGAGACACACTTGAGTGAAACATCCTCCAGCTGTGTTACTTTAACATCAATAGGGAGTAGTACGATGTCAGGGGAACACAGTCCCGAAGCTTCAACTTCAACGCCATCACTTACGAGAGAACACGATAACACAGCCGATACTGATCGGCTGACTCGAGGTGGTGCAAATCTTGCGTCGGCGAGGGATCAGTCTGTTAGGCAAGCGGACTCGCCTAACGCAAAGAGTTCTTTTTCAACGCAAAACAGGTCACAAAAGAGAACCAAAAATGCTAGAAAATCGGACAGTTTATTGGACAATTCGGCAACTGCCAGCTGTAGTCATTCAGAACACCCCAGCGGAGAAAGGAGCTCTTTGGAGGTCACACAAGAAACCACGCGAGCGAGTTGCACACGCGCGGAACCCACTCCGCGCGATGAACCGGGCAGTTCAAGGAATGTAAGCGTGGGTGTCAACAACAACTCGGAAGTTTCAGATCAGACTGCAGCCGCCACTCGAATTCAACGTGTTTATAGACTACATAAAAAGATCCACTCATCTTCGCAATACGAAGAGCAGGACATATGGATACCAGAAATGACTCGAGTTTACAAGGGCCACCGCAATGCACGAACCATGGTGGGTTTTCGTTTATAGTTTTCAAATTTCCTTTATTATAAATCTCCAAAATATATCATGGTTTGTATAATCATCAAACAAGTTCTTGAATTTCACCAGGGAGTTCTGAGTGTCAGATGGTATTTGTTATAACAGTGTCACACGGCAGGTACAGCTTTGGCCGAACAAAATTCAAGGATTTTTCAAGAAGAGAGATTAAATTTGAAGCATCATAACATGTTTTGTTAGAAGTAGTAAAGCATAAGCGGGATATGACAAACGTATTCAGTTACAAGTAACTGGTTCGTTGTACTTACGTTATTGAGTAATCTTATGTTGTTTATCATCCTTTCAGTTTTTTACCTTTTTTTCACGCTAGTTTTCATTCCACGTCAATTTTTCAGACGCCTCAAGGTTGTACATGGAGTTAGTGTTTTTCTTATCAAATTTAAACAATTTTTATTAGCACGGCTACATCGGATTTTTTCAGCTGTTTTACATTGTGCTCTTTACCGTGGTGTGGCCTAGTTAGATCCTTGTTGTTGTTGATCTTGCTTGAGGTGCCATTACATGTTAGTTATAATTTGCATCGACTCGTTAACAGAATTTCCAAGAAGCGTCGTAGACTTGGAAACTGCTCAGCTCAGTTTAACGTTAGAATGGTCCGTTTTGCAGATCAAAGAGGCGAACTTCTGGGGTGAAGACTTTGTTCTCAGCGGCAGTGACTGTGGGCGCATCTTTATATGGGACAAGTACAGTGCTGAACTGGTGATGATTCTTCAGGGGGACAAACACGTGGTGAACTGTGTCCAGCCACACCCATATGACCCAAGTAAGTCCCCCGTCACTTTTATAGGGGAGTCCACTCCACCCCCCCTCCCTTCCTTCACCCCTCTACCCCCGGGCTCTGATCCTTTATGTCAAAAAGGTCGCACACGCTCCACACAAGTCCACACGGTCGGAGCGTGAACCGGTTCTGTACCATGAGGCAACTGACAGTATTGCTACTCCCCCCAGGATGAGTTGCTAGTCCATCGCAGGGTTACCCCCAGCAGTATGTTCCCGGTGCTCATTTATACACCTGAGTAGAGAGAGACAATCACAGCACTGACGAAGCCTCAAGCCAGGGACCTTCAGATCTGAAAATTCAACGTGCTAGCCACTACACCTTTTAACTGACGAAGCCTCAAGCCAGGGACCTTCAGATCTGAAAATTCAACGCGCTAGCCACTACACCTTTTAACTGACGAAGCCTCAAGCCAGGGACCTTCAGATCTGAAAATTCAACGCGCTAGCCACTACACCTTTTAACTGACGAAGCCTCCAGCCAGGGACCTTCAGATCTGAAAATTCAACGCGCTAGCCACTACACCTTTTAACTGACGAAGCCTCAAGCCAGGGACCTTCAGATCTGAAAATTCAACGCGCTAGCCACTACACCTTTTAACTGACGAAGCCTCAAGCCAGGGACCTTCAGATCTGAAAATTCAACGCGCTAGCCACTACACCTTTTAACTGACGAAGCCTCAAGCCAGGGACCTTCAGATCTGAAAATTCAACGCGCTAGCCACTACACCACTGTGCCCGCGTGCTAATTTTCCATATAAATTCATATACTCAACGAAATTAACGAACCAGGTATTGCGTATTGCTTAGAGCTCGTTTGAACAAAACGCCTGTAAGACATATTCAATAGACATCGAACTGACAGAATCAAACACGTTTTCGAGTCACTTAACAGCAAAACGTTAAAGAAGAAACACCATCAACTGACGTTTAACATTTTACTAGAATCTGACGATGACTTGGGATCACGTTTCTGATTCGTCAGTCATAACGGACCGCCCTCAATCAAACTTTCTTCTCTTTTCATCCCACTGATTTACTGAAGTTGATTCGAAATTTTAATTTTTACTGTGCTTGTAACTTCTGTATATATTCAAGTACCATTTTTATTTATTTTGTACCCTTTTTTATCTTTGTAAGGCGTATTTGATCATGTTCATCTAATTTGCGCTATATAAATTATTATTATTATTATTATTATTATTATTATTATTATTATTATTATTATTATTATTATTATTATTATTATTATTATTGTACAGCCGTATTTTGAATTGAATTACAATGAAAGTGAATTTTAAATGAAGTGTTTTTTGCAAGCGTACATCGTGACTATAGTTGCCGGTTCTATTTGCAGTTCTAGCGTCAAGTGGGATAGATTATGATATAAAACTCTGGATGCCAACTGCAAGGGAACCCATGGAACCATTAGATAAAGAAGAGGTATGTAGGTCAAGTTATATTCTTAAGAAAAATTAATAGTTAATTAATTAAAAATTAATAATTAATAAGAACATTGCTTCTGTTGTTACTTTGAAGATAATTCGCCGCAATGAGAAGATGTTAGAGGAGAGTAGAGACACCATTACAGTTCCTGCTTCATTCATGATACGCATGCTTGCCTCCTTAAATCAGGCGAGATTTGGTACGTACAAAGGTCCTTTATCCAAGAGCATCCAACTCAAAACAGTAAAGAATTTTTACAAATCAATTACTTAAACATTGTAAAGCGACCAGCACCACAGGACGGTACTGCTCCATAGCACTCATTCGAATGGTCACAGCCTGCGTAGCGGGCGTAAACGGGGAAGGGAAAAATGGGTGTCTGTGGGCTAGCTCCCAGACCCCCATTTGTCTCCTGCGTTCTCGCTTCCTTTCCCGTTCCCCGTTTACGCCTGCTACGCAGGCTAGAATGGTCACACTTGAGGAAACCAACCACAGAGTTACCGCTTTTCCACAGCCTTACCACGTTGTATAACATAATAAACAGTACCACAAGAGTACTGCTCTATAGCTTTCATCTGAATGGTCACACTTGAGGATCTTTTCCACAGACTCAAAAGTTTTCAACCATCTTGTACATCGTAATAAACAACAGTACAATGGAACCCCGATATAACAAACCCCTATATAACGAAGAACCGTATAACGAACGACATTTTTAAGCCCAGTGATAGTAAAATGTATGAAAAAGACCCCGATATAACGAACCCCCGTTATAACGAACACATTTTCCCAGTCCCTTGCACTTCGTGTTATTGGGTTTCCACTGTACAGGAAAGTACAGTTCAAAAACTTTGATTTGAATGTCACCATTTAGAGTTTCATCCATAGACTCAAAAATACTGTTCAGTAGCTTTCATATGAATGGTTATACCTAAGGATTTTATCCACAGACACAATATTTAGAACCACGTTGTACAGCGGCAAGCTTTGTTGTTACCATGGTAGAAAAAAGCTTACCTCATAGAACATCCCACTTCCTCCATACAAATTCGGAGAGCGGGTCAAAAGTTTTCATTTTTCACTTTGTTTGATTATTGTGTACAGAGAACTGTCACATTATACTTGCAGTAGTCATCTGAGTTTGTTTAGAAATTAGCTTACGGTCTCTCCTTTTTCACAGGTCAACAAAACCGAGACGAAGATACAGATTCTAACTCCAGTGACGACTAAAAAGCGTCACGTAAATGTCACGTAGTGATCACGCAAGTTACTTCTGGTCACTCGGCTATCTGGATATTTCTGATTCTCTTGACGAACACTCGAATGTACATACGATTTTTAAGTGGGCCGGCCTTGTTCGATCTTTGCTTGTTCTCTTGGCTAACCTGACAGAACAAACTGTAGTTTTCGTTGTATATATAGGCATTGTTTCAAGAGACCTCCGTTATAATTTTTGAAGTATAACCGAAGCTATCTTACGAAATACTAGCCTGTTCCAGGCTCCGAGATAGTGGGGAAAGGGGCGAAGAGAAAACGAGGGCGAAAAAACGTGCGGGGGCTGGGGAGAGACAAGTCCTTTTCCCGCCACCGCCCCCTTTTTTCCCCAGGCTCCCGCGCGCGTATTATTTTCGCGTTCCCCTTGTGTTCGCGCCGACCCTACTATCTGAGAGCCTGGAACAGGCTAACGAAATACTTGTCTCAGTTCCTGGAATCTCAGTTATGATGTGGTGGAATTTTAAAGTCCTAGAAACGTTGCATTTTGAAATACAGTAGAACCCCGCTAACTCGAACTAAGTCCCATTTTCCTTGGATTTGACCCGACTGTCAGTCATTTTTACTCGGTTAACTCGAAATCCCCGCTAACTCGAACTAAATTTCGTTTCCTTTGATCAAAATTTACCCCGATAACTCGAATTCTGCTTCTTGCAACTCACCACGGATGCCCATTGAAATATCCCATTAGCTCTTCTTGTAGTGTAATCGGATTAGCTCGGATTTGAACACAAAGCTAACACTACAGGAATTGGATTTTTACTAGTGCAACGAACAGATCACGTATTTGACAGTCATTTCCCGATCTTATGATCTTGAGTGTAACTGAGTTACATTCACAGTACTGTATCAAGAAAAGAATGCATAATCGTGTTTCAGTTTCTGACGGGAAAAGTTTAATTTGCACTGTACTGTATACTGAAGTGCTGAAAAATCAGTAAACTATCAATTATTAACCTGGCAAATTGAATATTCAACCGACCCTGATAACTCGAACCCCCGCTAACTCGAACTGTTTTTCGTTTCCCTTCAGAGTTCGAGTTACCGGGGTTCTACTGTATAAATAGGGGATGAAATTGGCGTGGTCAATTTGGAGTGAAGTTGAACTGTTATGTGAATGTGGTTTGAGTCTCAGTGGAATTTGGTAGACAAAAAAATTCGTCCATTTTGACCTGTTAATGACAAAGCAAAAACGTGGTTCTTCGTTAAACGTTGAACATGAGTCCACTGATAGTGCCACACTTAAATTAAGCGTAAATTAGATGTTGGTATTTTCCTTGGAAACAGCCGGTAAAGGTTTATGCTGCAGTTGGATCGTTGATGGGCTACCCGCAAATAAATTGAGTTTATCTTAGAAACTGTGGCCAAACTGGTATTGGCTGGAATTTTATGAATTTACTAAGAATGTTTATATACGAATAGAAAATTGTATAAATTACTCAAAATATGTAGATAGGAAAGAAGAAATCTTAAGGGGGGAGACCCTTGACTACAGATCCGGCGTGGTTGCTAAGGAATTTTTGTGTTGTGTATTTTGTCATGCAGGGTTTTGCAGCGTTTTGTCCCGCTAGATTGGTGAAATGTATGAGGATGAACAGATTAATTTCAAAAATCGACAATGCGCGTGCGTAGCTAGTGTCAATCGCACATTAAAAAGAAAAATCCCTAAAACTCGGAGGAAAGGAGATAGAAGTCCGATTTTTTTCACGAATCGGAAATGATCCAGCCTTCTTTATAATCGGACGTAAGCAATTAGTGTTACTGCAATGAATAGCAAAACTACAGTACAAAACGTATAAATATACGTACTTATGGCGTCATATCTTCTCTAAAAATGCGAATTTCAATAAATCGATACGTCACGTTTTACATCTTCATGATCGTTAAATATTGTTATCGCGATCCAGTGGTCTCTTTTGATTGCGTGTAAGACGGCGTTATTTTGTGATAATGTCGTCTCAAAATGCTGGCTTGTGATTGGTTAAAAACTGTCATGACAACGTGGCCAAGGTCAAACTTCAAAACTTTTTTTTGACAAAAAAGCTGGCAAAATCTTACTTTTGCTCAGTAATATAGCTGGAAAAACCTTTATTGCAATGTGACTCGTCCCTACAAGCAACTTACCTTGACAGATTGCCGAAAATGTGAGTGCTTAAGTGTGAGTGCTTCGTCGCCGCGCGACTCCGCCCAATACGGAATATATTTTCTTCCAACTAGCCGTTATTATAAAGCCGTAATGTCGTCTCAAAATCGAATTTAGTTTATAGCACTGTTTACAGTAACAAAAACTGTATGCCGTTTGAGTTTTAAGCTTTTTTCTGTTCAAGTCACGTGGCCTGCCAAATATGGTTGTGACTCGAAAATCTTGAAAACCTTTCCCATAGAACAAACGTAGCCAAGCAGCTTATCCATGGAAGTTAGGGTTTCCAAGATATGACGATTAGGAGCTTCCCATAGCAACAAAATGGTAGTCAAGAGCCTCTTCCCTTTACAAACAACAGAGATGTGCAATATAATCCTGTGACAATGTTTTCTCTGCCTTACTGCAACTGTGCATGGCATGTTACTTTACAATCAGCCTCACACAGATTATGGTTTGTTTGTGGGGGGGGGGGGGAGGTACTCTAGCAATTTTTGGATGGGGGTGTGCCGCTGGAACTCTGAAACCCTCACCCTAAACCAGACCAAGTTCAGCTGCATTTTGCAACCCTATGCTAGACTAAACAGCAAAAATCCCGACCCTTTTTGAGTGTCAATTCCTGGGAAACCTAGTCTAGACTAAGTTCTTCAAGCAGCTGATCAGTTCCGTGGAAAATGACACCCTATTGGTAAGATGAACGTTTATTCGTTTGTCTCACGATGGAATCGCTTTGAGTTGTTGATCGCGACGTTTCGACTGCAATACTGCTAGTCTTCATCAGGCGATGTGGTCGAATGTTTACGTGTCGCTATTTGTAGCATGATGGTTCGCTGCTACTGGTGCATTTCGATCCTCATTATTATTCCGACTATTAGATGTTGTTCCCTCACAGGTCCGCTTTGTGGTTGGTCGGCTGTTGTGCTTTCTGATCGTAGGTATCCAAGCTTCTGGAATTTCGATTCCACCATCTCTATTGATGTTATTAGGATGAAGTCTTATATGGATAGCCTCTTTGACCCTACGTGTGTACCAGTGAGGGTCACGAGCAATAAACTTAACTTATTTCCAAATAAGAAGATGCCCGGTTTCGTTAGCGTGTTCCGAAACTGCGGAGGTTTGCGTACGAGCAAGCCGTATATCGCTGTCGTGTTCTTTTATCCTGTCTTGCATCGCTCTCCCTGTTTCCCCGATGTATACTTTGCCGCACTCACATGGAATTTTATAGACGACACCGTCTTGTTTAGTTGGTTAAAGGGTGTCTTTCGGTCGCACTAAGTGAGACCTAAGAGTTTTATCTGATTTGAAGACGGTGCGTACGCCTTGTTGTTGTAGGCGTCGGCGAAGAACCTCTGAGACACCTTTTATGTAGGGTAGAACCGTAGGAGATTTAAATTCCTGCGTAGGTCCTTTGTTGGCTGTTGGTCTTGCTGTCTCTGTGAGTTTTCGTACGAATGAAGAAGGATATCCGTTCGAAACAAGTACCGATGATAAATGTTTCTTTTCCGCTTCAGAGATCGCTGATGGTTTTGATGTGAGGTGTTTGGCTCGGTCGTATAGACACTTAACAATGCCACGTTTCACTGACTGAGGATGGTGTGAATCATAGGCTAGGTATTGGTCAGTGTGGGTGGGCTTTCTGTAAACAGTGGTGGTGAGAAGACCGTTTGAATCCCTTGAAACTGACGTGTCGAGAAAGGGGATAGTGGTAAAACGAATAGTAGGCTGTTGATTGTTTAGATGTTGTAAAAAGCCGTCTACATAGTCTTTACCTAAGACTGTAAAAGTGTCGTCTACATATCGCTTCCAGATCTTAGGTTTATAGGTCGCTGTCGCTATCGCCTGTTCCTCAAATTCTTCCATGTAAAGGTTAGCAATAACCGCGGAGACAGGGCTCCCCATGGCTGCTCCGTCTTTCTGTTCGTAAATCGACCCGTTGTATTGGAAATACGTGGGTCTTAAGACAAAGTTTAAAAGGTCGGCAATTTGTGTAGGTGTAAGGTTTGTACCGTCGGCAAGACCGGGATCGTTCTCTAGTTTGCATAATGTGGCCTTTACGGCACCCTCGATCGGCACGTTTGTAAATAACGATTCTACGTCGAAAGATACCATGACTTCATTTTCTTGTATTCGCTCATGGCTGATGGTAGACACAAAATGAGAGGAGTTGGTAACTGTGTAGTCTGATTTGCCTGTCAACGTGGACAGGATGTCAGCTAAGTGAGTCGACAAATCGTAAGCGAAGGTGTTTACACACGATACAATAGGTCTTAATGGTATCTCGGGCTTGTGTATCCTAGGTAGACCATATATGCTAGGTGGCTGTTTGTGCCTTAGGTTTGATTTTGTTGTAGACAGTTTCTGAAAGATGTCCACTTCGTTTTAAGCTAAGACGGCTTTTCAGTAAGTTTTCGGCTAAGTCGGTCCGTTGGATCGTTATTAAGGAGTTGATATGGACCTGTTTCAATGAGTGTTTTCATTTTATCATGGTATGTGTCGGTGTTCAAGACAACACTGGCGCGACCTTTGTCCGCTGGTAGAATCATGATAATAGAGTCGTCTTGTTTCAAGTTATAGTCGGAATAATAATGAGGATCGAAATGCACCAATAGCAGCGAACCATCATGCTACAAACAGCGACACGTAAACATTCGACCTCATCGCCTGATGAAGACTAGCAGTATTGCAGTCGAAACGTCGCGATCAACAACTCAAAGCGATTCCATCGTGAGACAAACGAATAAACGTTCATCTTACCTATCTTACATCACGATGAACAATAAACACATCTTTAATGACATTGATACCCTATTCTTGATCAAAACTCTGATTCTATACCCTATCCGAGATTAAACTGCTTGAAAACCATGCCCTTCACAGCGGCACATACCCATATAGCTTATATATTGGAGTAACCCCCCCCCCCCCAGGTATGTGGTAGTCTAATGGCTTATGCGCCAGGCGCAAGGCTTCATAAAAGTTAACCCTTTAAGGACGTTCGCAGTAATTGTTTCTGCGCATCCTTACCGCGCATGCAATTCACTTCGCGAAGTCATTCCACGTCATGCATTGAGCGCGCGCGCTGTTGAAGAAATGTGGAGATGTATAGCACTAGTGGGCACTTTAATATCTATGCACGGGTTCAACTCTTTTAAATGTTTAGTGACTCCATATTTTCTTTTGATAGATCACTTTCTTTGTCGATTATCTCCGTTTTGCGAAAAAGTAAAGAAAATCTGTGTTGTGGAAGTTTGATTTTTTTTCAACTTTTCTGCCCTCGTATCGTCGAACTCTGCTATTATCGTAGCTGCACGGTGTTCGCAAAAGTCTATCTTAGAAGTTGAGTTTAACTAAAAGGATCACACCAGTTCAAATTATTTACTTGACAGACCCACTTAAATAAAATTTGACTACGAAAGTGGGTCTGCAGCGAATCATTCTTAATATTTTTCAACTAACAAGCGCTGAGGCCATGTCGAGTTACGAGGACCGATGTTTAAAAATTGGGGTAGTTTTCCACGCACTTTATTTCGAGATAGGTAACTCATTATCTGACTGGTAGCCAAAGTATGAAAAAAATCTGTGTTGTAGAAGTTTTTAGCGCGAACGTCCTTAAGTCCCAGCATCATTATACAAATTCTCCGCACTGGTAAACATCAATGCAATTCATATTTGTGATCATTTCCTCGATTCTCATAACTTGTGTGTGTTATAATGCACTTATTTGATTAGGGGAAATTTGATGCTTATCACCGTTGAGCCAAAAGAGTAAAGTGCGATGCAAATCCAAACTTTAACGCAAGTGCAAGTAGGTAATTTTCTAGAAGCAAGCGCAAATGCAAGAAAAAGAAAAATTTTTGTGTTTTCGTATTTTGACTCTCTTCTGAAAATCGCTGGCTCAAACGCTAGCAAGTGATAGCGTCACTTTTCCGCCATCCTGTTAAACTGCTGCAAATTCGGATGGTTTTCCTTTGTGTTTGTGTTTGGATTTGCGTCACATGTGAACATCGATTGCATTTGCGCTTGCGTTTGAACCATTTTGTCACTTAATTTAGATTTATCAAGTGAGTTTTTAGGCCAATTTGGCCGCCGTAAAGAAAGTCCAAACAAGACGTTTCTGGCGCTTAGAGCGAGTCGATTCGCCTGACGACGGGCTAACGCTCGCAACGTCAGCTACTGTGCCAAATTTACGTCATCAGCTCGGTTGATAAATCCACGTTTTCGTGTTTCACTTGGCTACCGACTCAGGACCACAGTTTCCTTAGAAACTAACCCCCTTTAAACGAGAAGAAAAACTACTCAAAGTCCTGTTTTACACTCTGAATGTCCTTCCCCACCTCATTGTTCTATTGTTTTGTAAAAAGGTATTGGGGTGTAGCTGTGTACCTAAGAAGAGAAGATTGTTTTCTGTAATAAAAAGAGGTTTTGATTTTCTGTTTGATTGAAACTGCCTAGTTCCTGTACGGCTTCTTTGCCAGGCCCTCACGGTCATTTCGTTCGGACCGCGTGACCCCCCAAGAAAGATAGACCGCGGTGAAATTTAGAGGCCTAGGAACTAGGTAAATTAAGACTTAAACAACTCATTTGTAAACGCGTTTGTTAGGCTTTTTCGTTGTTGTTGTTTTTGCTGTTGATATTGTCGTCGTTGTCCTCTGCTGTTGTTGTCGTCGTCTTCGTTGTTGCCGTCGTTGTTTTTGTTGCTGCCAGTGAAGGTGCTCGTATAGGTCGCATATCACATAAGTCTCATGGCCCTTTATAGACAGTCATGGTAATGTAAAAGGCGCATCATACAGCCACCATCAATCAATAGTCTGTACAATCCTCACGGGCAAACTATTATTGAGGAGCTTCAGTTAAACCTCTTTTTCAAAAGGCTAGTCTTGTGGCTTCATATTCGAATTTTTCGTTAGGCCAATTTCGAACTGGTGATAGTATTTTTTTTTTAACTTTATTCGCACTAAATTTCGCGAGTACTTCATTTTAGTATTTTTTTTTTAACTTTATTCGCACTAAATTTCGCGAGTACTTCATTTCGTGATTTTTGGCAATGAATCATCAACATACACCGTACAAAGATTTTGCAGATCTAAACACCAGATCAGTTTCTCGGCGTCATCTGTGGGTTGAGTTTGTTTTTTTGTTGTTATCGTTGTTGTTGTTGTTTTTTTTTTTTGTTTTTTTTTCATGATTTATTTGTTTGAATATGTAACCCTCTAATGAGGTTATTAAATTTCGCGAGGATTTTCTTTTCCACGTGTCCTTAATTTCCCGATTTTTTTCAATTCGCGATAATTAAGTCTCGAAAATAAGTACCAATGAGGTATTATTATTTATTTTTTAATTTATTTTGTTATTATATTATTATGGTGCACAGCCTTTCGTAATCGAGTTCCATTCACGCGAAGAATAAAACTCGCTTTCGTACGGACAGGCTTTGCACCAGACTCAGTGAACTCGAGAAAGCCCTGTTGTACTTGAAGCAAAGAGTCTGGAACGAGATTATCTCGAAGACAACGCCAATATTCTGTCTGTGAAGGCCCTGGGACGGGTTGCGCTAGTGGCTTGCCAAAATCTCGAGCATCTTGCGTTACAAAGGTTACAAGTTGCAAGCTTCCTTTCTTGTCTTGATTGTAAATTCATTTCCCTTGCTAGAAGAAATGTGATTTTCTTGGCTGAGTTAAGCTGTGCATTGCTAATACAAAGCTGAAAAGGTACGTATAGCTACTATAGTTTTGTCTAACTGGCAACGTTCGACAAATTAACGGACAACAAACAAATGCAGTTTACGACAACCGTCAGGGAGGGAAGCGGTACTGCAATCGAATATTACGTTACGAACAGTGTTGATTTGGCTCATGCAAAAAATTGTCTTTGTTATCTAAGCTCATCAACGTTAATTGTGATGTAATGGCTTATCTTCAGTTAAGCTTGGCAATATTTATTTTCTCTAACGAAGCTTGTCTCTTTAGCGAAAATAAGCGTAGGTCTATTTTGTATTGTTAAGTCACCAATCGAGAAAGGAGTCTGAAAGTTGAATTCAGTGGATTAAGTGGCATAAGGCTCGCTTGAAGGGAAGGGGAAATGGCTTTTTTTTTTAAATTGTTTTTTCATGAAAATAGCGCTGATGAATTATCCCCCGTTTAGTTTATAAAACATCCCATGACATGTTCATAAAGCGTTTTCTTGATTGGTTATTTTTACTGGTACATGTCACCCGCAGGTTAACACACTTCGTTTCTTGTAGAGCGTGCTTTTGAAAAATATTTTGTGATTGGTTGCTCTTAACCTTTTCCAATAAAAGCAATAAAAGTGAAAAATCAGGATGCGTTTCATTCGATCGAAACCTTGAAAGTTTCGGAGGGAAGTACGATGCAATTAAACATGTAAAATCATCAGTGTTGTTGTTTTTAGAAATCCCGAGAACACTCAAGCCACGGTCGAAATGTTACCATTCAAGCGAAAAACCCGGGGTAGTGAAATGGAACAAGGAAACTTTCTTGTACGGTGATTTCGAAAACTTTAAACGTTGATTCCAGTAGGGAAACTTCCATATTTGATATGGAGTGTTTTAGGAAAATGGAAAGTACCCTTGGATTCTAACGGAAATGACGGTTTATAAACTTAGGCCTTTCGCCATCATGAGAGTATACATTTAGCATTCTAAATTCCAGAAAAATACCTGTGGTATGCCTGTGGTCGTTAGTTGGTCAAATTTTTGTAGTCAGTTACTGTTATTTAGTTAAATGACACCTATGCAAAATTATAAGTCTGTAAAAGTTGTCAAATTAGACCAGTACATACAGCGATACAGACCCGCGGACCGAACAATACTATTCAGACGGGGCTTTTTCTATTACTTTTTTTTGTGGTCTTCTGGGACCGGGGGAGGGGGTGGATTCCACCCCCCCCCCCCCCCGCCCCCATCTCTTAACCTCGAGAATATTAAAGCTATGACAACGAAACTTTATCGACAAATAACACGTCTAAAAACGTTTCCATTGAGGCCCGCAACATTAGTTGATGACGTCATATGATGTCACAATAACGTTTTCTTCTCAAACGGCGGCCACCTAGGGTTTCTTGATTTTTCAAAACCTTCAAAAACCAAATTAACATAGAAATGATTTAAAAATGTAAAATTTACTTCAAAAAAGTAATGATTTTTGATTAAAAAGAGGGAAATTCAAAATTCTGAAAACACCGCTTGGTAACGTCAAAACTTAATAGACAAGGATGTGCTGTACTAAGTGGGCTCTTTGCATAACCGTGTCACTTGACCTTTACAATCATAACAAATGATCGTGGCTCAAAATAAATAGCTGAAATGGAAAGGGCGTCACGAAATTAGTAGGATTTCCAATTTTGAGGCCACTAACGTTTAAGTGCAAGATTTTAGGACAATTTGAAAGTTTGCCATCCAGCAGCATTTTTCCCTAAAAGTCTTTGTGATTTTTTGAACATTAAAATAACCGTAAAATGTCGCACTTTAACGTCAGTAACCTCAAAATTGAAAATCTTACTAATTTCATCATGCTCTTTCCATTTCTGATATCTATTTCGTACTGTTACCATTTTTTATGATTGACAAGGTCACGTGACACAGTTATGCAAAGGGCCTATTGTTCCCAGATAAATTTTAGGAAAAGTCACCAAGTTATTAAAAAAGTCATAAACGTCCAGTCCGTTAAAAGAAGAAATGTTCAAGTCGTTTTTACTCCGAAAAAATCTGAGTTCTCCCAACGGGAGTCGAACCCATGACCTTCATGGGTCCTTGCAGGCTCATAATGTCAAATGCGAGAAATGTAAACATGATAAACCTGCTGTAAAGCAGGCCTGTGTCACATAAGCATCCAACCGGCACCTGGAAGGTCTCTAAATACAACCTGATAGAGGATACATAAGAAACATTTTCATTTTTTGGAATCCCGCCCACAACTTAAAGAGCTTTTTCCATCTAGTTCTGCTATTCTATCATATCGCAGGCCCAAAAACCTCAAGGAAATCTTGGCACCTTCAAAGTACAAAGTAGAAAACCCTTGCCTGTTTCAAAAGTGTAAGTGACAGCAAAATAAATGGCAAAATGAATGGCAACACGGAGCCAAGTGCAAGTTCAGTGAGTAGAGGACGGTTGACATAAATGCGAGTGTTTCCACAACTGTATCGAACCTAATATAACCTAGCTCACCACGGGTCTTCCTGAAGTTCAGTGGTTAGAACGTCCGACCGGTGTACGGCCGTATATGGAAGATCATGGGTTCGATTCCCGCCGGGGACTCAGATTTGTTCTTTTTCTCACGCTCGCGACATTCTGAATATAGTGCGTTTTCACTCACATTACCAGCAGCTATGTAAATTCATTGGAACAAAAGAGAGTCTTTTCATTAAGGAAAGGTTTCAACTCCCACAGCACTGGATTGGTAGACCAATATGCCGGCCGTTTCATTGTTTTTGGTACCCCAATATGGCCGCCGTGGCGTCATATGAAAACGTTCTGTTCCATTTCATCTTGAATCGAGTTCTCCCGGACTGTCACTGGTACGTGGGTCACTGGACTTACTACATAACTTATAGACTAAAAAAGAAAGAAAGTTAACTTAACCGTTTATTTTTTTTATTATTATTATTATTGTTTTTATGTCTCCACAGAGTCTTAGTTAACAGTTTTCAACCAACCGCAGTGACTGGAAGAACCGATCCGATTATCATAAAAAATTACCAAAGATGAGCTTGTAAAAAGTCGGATCTTGTCGGCTGCTCAAACCAAGAAAAAAGGAAGAAGAAAGGTACGATTAATTTGTTAATATAACCTCATTTCCTAACAATATCCTTTCCCCAGAAAACTTTGCTTCTTTGATCAGTCTGCGTTTGATGCGCTCTGTGATCACTCCCGTGAAAACAGAAACGCTTACCGATAAATCTTTTTCTCCCTAGAGTGAAAGTGTTCGAAACCTTATTAAAAAATTTGCAAATATCAGTAAAATTTGCAAAAATAAAATGGCGAATTGTAAGCTTTGAGACCAGTTCAGTACCAAGAGCAGTTTAAAAGATCCTACTGGCTTCTCTTTTCTCAATTTTTGCTTGTTTTTGTCAGCCACCAGGCATTCTGAGTGTAGTTTAGTTTGAAGCAGATCTAGATAAACAAGAGCTTCTTATTTACATCACAAACCAATTACCAAAATATAAATACTTAAATGAAGCCGTTTACACATAGAAAGAAGCCTAGCTATTTTGCATTTCAATAAGCCAGGTTCACCCGTCACCTTTGAAAGCAGTGTAAGGTAAACATGAAACAATTTTTTCCACAGCAGATTGCACAATATGCACTACTCAGTTTCGGGGTTGAACATCCGTTTGTTCTGTTGAGCGCAGAAGTACCGTTAGCAAGCGGGAGGGAGTTTTAAGTGGTGAAAGGAATTAATCGATGTTGAAAAAGCGATTTCGCTGTATGTCTGAAGAAGTGTGAAAAGTTTGTGTCTCCTGCTCGGAGCAGGTGCAAATAGGTGGATGTACGCCAATTTCACCGGAATATTTTTAGTTATGACTGACTAACTGAGCGGTCAATACGGCTAACATGTGCTTTTGACCAAAACGTTTCATCGCGACATTAAGAAGAGTCTTAAAGCTCCTAATCGTTGGGTGGTGTAAACTAAGCTTCGATTAAAGACACTTGGAAAAAGTCGACCACATTGTGGAAGGTAAACTGAAAATTTGCTGTATGTACACATCCAGCTACATTTCCATTCTATTCTGTGTTATTGCAAGCTTCGATATTTCAACAATGTTGTCTGACGGACTTCTAGATTACAAAATGTGCTTGCCTTAAACTCGAAGACATTTTAGCTTGAGCAAACTAGAAGACATTTTTAACAGAAATAGCAAAGAAATCGTTTCAAAGAGACAATTTTGAGATTAGGGCAAAAGGCTTTTATACAGGCAATTGTAATGAACATCAGAGCCATTTGAATGGAGTACTTAAAAACTTCGCATTTTTATATTTCTCACCGATTGTCCAGCATGGACGCCAGTTTTGAAAAACTATAAAATAACAAAAACTAAAGATTCAATCAACAAAATACACTTTTACTTGTGTTAATTATTATGCGCGTGTCTTCCTTACAATTTACAGGTAACCTTTTTTCTAGTTGTACGCTCAATCGGCAAAGAAATGACAAAAAAAGGAATCTAAATTTTGATGGAAGCTCACAGACTATGTAAAGTGTACGTATAATGTCATACAATTTACAATTAATAGGCGCTCTGCTGTCTCGGCAAACTTTACCTGCAATCCTAGAAAGTACAGCTGTTACAAAGAGCTCCAATGATAAAATTTAATTCCTAAAACAGGACTTACATCATAAGCTGTTTATCACACACATTTCATCTTAAGAGTCGAGTACATAACACCTTTAAATTTACAATACTTGATAATCACTGGACGATATCTTACCTCCAGACAGAATTAACTCCCGTACCTATATTAAAAACAATCTTAACGTAATTGCCTTTTTCACCCGACGTACTTTATTGAACACGGTTACACAGACAGCTGGTCGTTAAACTGAACGATGCATGCATAATTAATCCATTCTGCGCTGTCTTCCACTTTTCCCTGGGATAATCGCATGAGATAGGCTAGATATACAAAACAAAATCGGACAAAACAGGTTATATATTTAACAAGGTTTTTTTTTTGTTTTTTTTTGCATTTCCAACCCCTTTTAATTCCAACGACGTAGCCTGTCTCTCTGACGACAGTAATAACATAATGAATGACGTAAAAAATTAATACAAGAACACCAGCCCCTCGTGGTGCTTAATACTTCTTTGTGGGCACAATGATATTGTTGATTTTACGGTCTAGTGCAAATGAAAAACGTAAATAATAAGATTTTATCACTGTAGTGATAGCACGTGGTCTCAGACGAAGATAATTTTCGAAATTCATGCATTGTGTATGAAGAAATGAATTCAGTTTTCCATGAGAAAAGCTGCGATGTCTCGTAACATTTTACAGCCGCCATATTGAAGACGGAGCAGACCCTGAGAACGAGGTTGTTCGGATACCATTTGACAAAGCAGAAAAGCACTCGAAATGGTCAGCGGTGCTAGCAACAGCCTTTTCAAAATAACTGCCATTCCCAGCGTTTTTCCAGTTGCAAATACAAAGCTGTTAGGTAGCTAAAAATTTTCTTCGCGTTTTAAAAAGCTACGTTAATACTCTCTCCATATTTAGTTAAACTCCTTTCGGCCGAATGCGGTCGAGTGCGACCTCTCAGGTGTCATGCGCCATCAGCTTTTTTCCTTATGCAATCACTTCAATAACTAACGGATTCAAAACTAACAGATCTTTGCATGTACTTGCATGCTTTCATTTTAGAAAATTTGGACCAATTCTGCCAGAGTTAAATACAAAAGAATCATTAACGTTTGCTTGCCAAATCGCTGGCAAATTTGGCCGCTATCCGCCTGTTTCCAGGTAAAATTTTCCATTTTCCTAAAAAGTTATCCAGACACCGATTCGCAGAAAAGAAAGTAATAAGAGGCTAACAAACCAATAAGAGAAAAGAAAAGAAAAAAAGAGGTGCAAAAACAAGGATTGATTTGGGGTTTTGAGTTTTGTGCATGCGCCAAAAATAAAAATCGCCGGAAATTTCCTAGAGTAAGATTTTAAAATGTGCAATCATTTGATAGAAATTGGCACCTCTAGCCATTTAAATGCAAATTAACAGCATAACGGCTAAAATGAACATGCACAGTGCGTTATTTATCTCTAACGTCCAAAGTTAGTTGAAAAGGCTGATGAACCGCACCACCTGAAAACGGTTCTCTTTTTCAAAAAGAACACAAAAACAACCAACCAAAAGAAGAGGACTGCCTATAAAAGATTTCGCTTAAACTGTGCTGACGCTAAAAGCCTAACAATTTTTAAAATACTCTAACCTAGATTCCACTCATTTGATAGGCCCTTTAATAAAATAGGCGTCTCGTTTTTGTGGGAAAAAAAACAATGAATTGTTTTCATACAAATCGAAATGGCAGAACTTGCGTCTGAAAATGTTAAAACGAGGTTGCTCACATTTTAAGAAAGTATATTTCTCCATTATGTGATTTTGTAACTTGTTTTTCACTAAATTCTGCATTATGGTATATCAAACCAAAAAGTGGAAAAAAAAGCTGCAAAATTCAACCAAGCTTCGTTAGCAGGACTTCATCTTGGCACTAGCTTGTGTTGTTGTACGAATTAGAAAAGTTTTCCGATTTTACTTTGACAAGTTGATTGGGCAGCGTATGGTTAAAAGGGAACCAGCCTTCCCTTTATTCATCTTTGTTTTTATCTCAGGTAGACTTCAGGTTTGCTTCGCTGACGACACATTACCATTTTAGAAATAATTCATGTGATCATACTTTTCTTGCTCACACAATTGAGAAAAATTTTGATATTTGTTGTTGTTATTTCGGCTGAATACTACCCGTTAACTTTATGCCAGTTGATGACCAAAAGTGAGGGATGGCAAATTTTTATTTTGGAGCGACTATTCTACACTCAGTTGAAGCAGTGACACCATGGTGAGACACCCTACGACATCTTGTACCATCTAAGAAAGGTTGAAGCTGATTTATTCTAAAGATGAGGCTTTTCAAATTTGCGACTGTTCGACATGGCACATGTCTGTGATGTTAAGTGAGAAGACACTGCAAACACTTCCGTAAATGCACTAGGGGCCTTTCACGTATGCGCACAACCTATTACCCGTGCATATTCTTGGGCAGCCATGGACAGCTTTTTCGCCCTTCACCATGGCACAGCCAAGCCAATGCAAAGGCGCGCTCAGAGAGCGGCTTTAAACCCAATCTCCACAAACCAGCATGAGTCTGTTCCGTTAGTAGTACTGGTTATTATTAATAATATTGACGCTTCCTGTAATGACGCTTCCTCTTGACTCTGATAATGACTTCCGCTCAGGTTGTCGAAACGTCAGTCAAATGTCACCACAAAAAGTCCTTCTCAGGAGTACACTCAACCGGACGATTACACTTTACCGAATTATGATATGTCTCCTGGGTTCAAACCATTTACAGTATAACTTCCCTTATACTGTTGTTATTTTATTTCATTTCATTTTCATTACTTTATGTTACATTTTACTGTTGTGGCCTTCATGTTTGAGTCCCAAAGTGGACATTCCGAAAGAGATAGTCTAAAAACGCAGGTATAATAGAGGAAGTTCCCTAATAAAGGTAGACTAATACAGGTACTGGTGGTACATCAAGACAATATTCTCCATCCGTGGAAGATTTTTCCAATTCTCTGTAACTGATTGCTTTACGCACACTGAATTGAAATATCATAGGGAGAAAATAGACGTTGGTCCCTCTTGAATGAGTTAGTAAACGTCTCCAGCGCAAATGTTCAAATCATTGACTAAACAAAATCGAAAAGGAATTGAAGTTTGGGCTTCCTTACCCACCTTTTTTTTTTAAAGCGTGAGGTATCAAATATCATGAATATGTTTTCAGTACAAATGTTCAAACGATTTTAGCAAATGAATTATTTAAAAGGTACTCGGCTTTGGACTTCCTGATCTCAGCTTTTCAAACATGAGGTATCAAATATTTTCTCGGCTCACTCAGTAATTGGCAAAACTCGCAAAACAAATACAGCTTATTTGCAGTTTTTGTAAACGTTGCTGGCTGGGCTGACCTTGCATTTTAATATATACCATCTTTGCCTTTGAGCTGGGTGACGGGTAGGTTTTCTCCTTTGTTAATCTTCGGCTCGCTCCTATTGAGTGCCGTATTTACCGGAAGGTCTTGATAACCGTACCGTATTCGGTCTGCGGCCTTGCCGTGAGCAAACAAAACATAATCAAACATCATCAAAAGATGCGTTGTCTGAAACAAGAAATTGTAGGTGGGAAGTTCTAAAGAGCAGGAAGTTTCTAATTAGATCGAAATGATTAAGATACCAGCAAAAATACAATAGTTTTCGAAATGAATTTTGTTGTGTTCGGAAAAAATCATAACTTGCATAGCAGTGTTTAATGCATAACATCATTTTGTTGTGTGCTGAAACAGTGCTATAGCGAAAATTTTACGGCCAATTATATATTTTTTTTCTCTTGGCGACAAGCGTTTTAGTCCTGGTCCCTAACCAGTAGCCGAGTTATCACCAGCTCCCTTTCATACCAGTCTAAAATATTAATATATCCTAAAGTGTTTTAAAATATTCTGCTCACGTACTTGCGGCCCTTTGCTTTTCAAATAATCTATTGTGACTTACACTTCCTTTATTTTACATCTGCCAATCTCCTCCTACCCGTCTGTCGTAAAAATAAGTGCCATATCGTGGAAGCGACCCAGTTTTATCGCAGCGGCTTCCAGTAGCGGTTTACACGCTATTTTAAAAAATAGTGGTTCGATCTCATCTGAAGCAGTTCTTGAGACACCTGTTACGCTTAACCGGTAAAACACTGAAGTATAAATTTACAAAGAGCAACATATTCGGTTCAGGTATGCCGTGAAATTATTCTTATTATTTTATTTTATGTTTTTTTTATATATTATCTAGCTTTAGCTCGTATCATTCATAATTCCTTCTTTTTTTTTTTTTGTCGTTTTGCTTAAGAGTTCCGCTTTTGCCTGTCTGTCAGTCGGGAAGTCAGAAGATCTGCATGTGCTTCAGTTGTCTTTCACCTTCGATCGATCAGTTGTTTCTAAAAGACAAAGACATTACAGATTAAAATATCCGGCGGACATTTAACGGATTGTATTCAGATTTAACGGATTTTATTTAGCTCAATAATTATTTAACAGCTTCCCAACCGCGAAAAAAAACAAAACTCGAGTTGACGAAAGCTGCCAACAACTGACAAATCAACCAAGTAACAAAGTTCTTGATTCAGGAAGACGTTGTCGAAAAACATAATTATTATATAACATTTTGCACACAGTGTCAAATAAATTCTCGTTGGTTTAATAATCTTTGTTTTATCAGCGGTTCTGCCGGACAAATGTCCGTTTAGCTAGGTTGTATATTATTTAACTATGTTCTATCTTCCATCCATAGCTCTGTCTGTCTGTATGCAATGGGTTAATATTGCCTGGAGAAATTAAACATTGATTGAAACCATCAACAGTTATTGTTTCCGAGTAACTAGTCAATGAACTACAAGAGTTTTGGTGCTAAAATACTTAGTAACGCGGTCAAAATATCTATCCACATGATACGATATTTCTGTTGAAATTCAGTTGTCTCAAAGTGTTGAAGAATTTACCACTCTATGAAACAGTAAATGCGACACGAACTTGCCGACAAGGCATCGCATAATTGCAATGTGGTGTTGTGGTGTAATTATATAAGCGTAAGAGGGTTTTTTTCATTGTATAAGCGGTTCGACGTCCTCTTCACAACTTTTGAATATAAATGACAAAATGTTGAATGGTTCTTGAGAATGTTTTTGTTTTAGTGGGCCGATGTTTTCTTGAAAATTTTTTAATATAAATGCTAAAACGATGAAAGATAAGTTTTTCTATTCGCCTCCGTACACCTACACAGAAGAAAAAGAAAGGCTCACTATTGAGAAAGTAGAATCAGTTTCCATGGACGGGCATTTAAACTGATTGGCGCAACAAATTGTTTGTTTGTTTGTTTTTTAATAGCTGATTTATTTCTTTTTCAGTGCCACTTGATTTGTTAATTTGCCGGACAGCGGTCAAAAGCACCAAGCATGCGTAGTTCAAACCACAATTTTTGCGAAGAAAAGTACAAACAATTGACCGTAAAAATAAGGGCCGTTTCTGAAAACTTACGCCTTTTGCGTCGCGCGTGCGTTTAAAATAAAGTAAATGTCAGCCACAAGTTTTACCGGCGCGAAATTCGGTTTGTCGGGCCATTTCCCAACCGTTTTTTACACGAACTTCACGCTGGGAAACGTTTCAACTGAATCAGATTTTCAAGGCTCTGGAAACATAAATTGGCATAACTTTTTGCGTTTGACCGATGTGAAGTCACGACAAGTTTTAGTTTTACCACAGGTAACCAAAGCGTAAGATGAGAGTTTGTATGGAGCTGAAATTCGATCAAAAATAATCGGCGGTTTTCCGCCGAAAATGCATTAAAATCGAAATAAAGTTTAAAAATCCTTACCTGTTGTGTGTTTGCTGTGTTTTTGTCGCTTTTCCGAGCTTCCGGAGGCCGTTTGGGCGATTTTCTGCTTAACGGTCGATGCGATGGCATGTCACGTACTAAAGAGAGCTAAAGGTAGGAAAACGGGAATTCAAAATTGCCAACCGACACTCGAGGTCCCGATCAAAATACCCGCTAAAAATCGATTCAATCTAAAGTCAGCGCTTTAAAACCACAACATATTTCAAAAAGGATAAATCTCCTACCTTTCTATGTGATTCAGTCGTCAATTAGTTTATCTCTCGAAGTACAGCCCTGCATTAAAAACGAACTAACTTTTCGAAATCGCCGCCATCACAGGCTTGTAAGGAAAAGAGGGTCAAAACTAACGGTCAAGCCTGGGACAAAGCGCCAAATTTCGCTCCACCGGGGGACGACTTGAGTGACTTCTATGTCGCCAAATGCCAAACTCACCCTCTCTCCGGTAAATCAAGTGTTGTACCGCTCAAATTTCGGCGGGAAATCGCGCGCAGGTCGCATTCAGGTATAAAACTTGACTTACCGGAGAGAGGGTGAGTTTGGCATTTGGCGACATAGAAGTCACTCAAGTCGTCCCCCGGTGGAGCGAAATTTGGCGCTTTGTCCCAGGCTTGACCGTTAGTTTTGACCCTCTTTTCCTTACAAGCCTGTGATGGCGGCGATTTCGAAAAGTTAGTTCGTTTTTAATGCAGGGCTGTACTTCGAGCGATAAACTAATTGACGATTGAATCACATAGAAAGGTAGGAGATTTATCCTTTTTGAAATGTGTTGTGGTTTTAAAGCGCTGACTTTAGATTGAGTCGATTTTTAGCGGGTATTTTGATCGGGACCTCGAGTGTCGGTTGGCAGTTTTGAATTCCCGTTTTCCTACCTTTAGCTCTCTTTAGTACGTGACATGCCATCGCATCGACCGTTAAGCAGAAAATCGCCCAAAACGGCCTCCGGAAGCTCGGAAAAGCGATAAAAACACAGCAAACACACAACAGGTAAGGTTTTTTAAACTTTATTTCGATTTTAATGTATTTTCGGCGGAAAACCGCCGATTATTTTCGATCGACTTTTAGCTCCATACAAACTGTCATATTACGCTTTGGTTACCTGTGGTTTTACCTCTTGTCAGCGGTGACTAGCAATAGCCGTAGACTGAATGGTTGAAGAAGTTTCTCAAGCCAACGAAAATACAGTTCCTGTCGAAAGATTATAATAGCGCCACCCTATAACGACTGCTATGATAAGTTTGATAGAAAACGTACTTTCAATCGTAATTTTTGATCGTAATTTCTTAATTATTGATAAAGTGAAAACATCACAACTTCGAGTAAAATATCAAGAGATTCTAAATAGTGTTTGGCTGATTCACGCGAGATTTCATGACCGTGCATGGTCGCTAAAACAAGAAGATTGCTTGAGAGGTTGTAGCTCTGTGAGTTTCAGTTGTATCTGTTATAGGAGGAGGTTCGTTATTGGTCAGAGTTCGTGTCATGTTAGCTGTGCAATTAATTGTCCTGAAAGGTTCTTATTTTAAGTTACCGAGGCACGATGGGAGTTAAGTAGTCTAAGAGAGAGCCAGAGCTAACCGGAAGTGTGCGCCCGATCTGCAAACTTTTAATAAGAATTTTAATATCACTTCTCAGGCAAATAAACGCTTAATAAAGAAAAGGTAATGAAAAATCGAAAGATGGCGCCTTTCTTTTTTGTCCTGGCTTAACTTTTGATAACTGTGTGAAATCTTCCGTCTAGCTTACAGACCAGGTGCTTCACAAGTTTGCGTGGTTTTCTTACAAAGAACGTAAAAAAACAACCAAACAGCAGTAATCACATTTAGACAAACAAACGACGGGAAAAATTGCGTGAGGAAAATCGCGAAGCCATAAGCTATATTCACAGACAACTTTCAATATTTAAACAATAGAATTCTTCTGTCGAACGCGCTATTGTGTGATAGGTTGCCCGAGGAAATTTGATGTTCACAACAAATATTAGCCCGAGAAGTTCGAACATCAAATTTGGCGGGAACCTATCACACCTATGGCATGAGACAGAAGGACTCTATTGTTTTCATTGTACAACGCAAAACTTTGATGGAAAATTGCCAAAAACGGGCACTATGCGCTGATAAGCGCCCACTGAGGAGAGACACGAGAGACACTATCGCGTCATGTGATCGATTTCGACCAATGGGGGCACGCCAAAATTTAGCGTTGTACTATAAAATTTAGAGGAATAATCGTACATGGTTTATGGGTTAAATTATGCAAAGCAAACTGTGTTCTTTGCGACGAGCATTAGGGTGGGGAAAGTAAACTGACTACATGATGGGAGACAAACCCACGACCTGCACACCCATCCGATACTGTGATCACTGAGCCACAGGGACTCCAAGGAGAGTTCCAGTTGCTCAGAGGTTAGCGTAATATCAGTGGCATCGAATCGAATCAAAACACGGCTCTGTGAACGGCCTTTGGTCAAAGGTAAGAACCGTGCGGGCCTCTCCCGAGGAAGCCGTTTATTTTACATGATTAGCTGAGAAGAGCCCGTCCATCATGCTCATTGACATTTGTTTATCGTTTTTTTATCATTTTGTCACGAAGCTTGCCTTTTGACACGTTGCATTTTCACGATATGTAAAAAATACATTGCTCTATTGTAAAAAAAAAAATATGAAAGAGTGTTCTCGCCCTGCGTCTTTACCGCGCGAGAGGAACTAGAGAAGCTTCAATGTACTTAGAGGTCAAAATGTTATTTCCGTTAATTTGTAAAATGGAATATTAACCCTCTGATGGCACACGTGTAATACCAATCCACGCTTTTGCCATGAAAAAAAATTATTGCTTCAATCGAAAAGTAATTTTAAATGCCATGTTCAGTACAATTAATCCATATCTGGCTTGTGCTAAAAAACTGTATAAAATACAAAAATCTGGAATAAACGTGGATCACTTGCCATACAGAATATCTGAACAGAAGTCTGAACAAACAAATTAGTTTCGCTTGGTAGACATACAGACGACAGGAAAAATTCCGTGATAAAAATCACGAATGAATAGGAGAGGAATAATCGTGCATATGAAATAAATGTTCAGTGAATTCCAAATTATACATAGCAAACTGTATTCCGTCTCACCACGTGGGGGTAAAAAAATCTGGTCAGCGACACGCCTATTTTTAAGCCCAGCCCGGTTCTTCAACTGACAGGATTAAGCTAACCCAGGATCAGCGTCAATTTTTAATTCTTTTTTATAGCCAAACGATACGGATTCCTGTAAATCGCTTTTGCCCTACACTTTGACTTTCATTGCTTTTAAACAATCACTTGGAATTTGCTGTGAAAGCTCTTTTGAAATAAGAGAAACGAGAAACCTCGGTTAAATTTTAATCCCAGGTTAGCGTTAACGGGCTTTCAAACAGATTACCCTGCGGCGAATCACAAGAGAAAATAACGAAATTCTAAACAATGAAATTTATAGCCTTCTCTCTTCAGGCAACGTTGCTAGTTCAGTGCTGATAACCAAGCAAAACTTTGAATTCAGTAGATAGCGCTATCGCGAGCAGCAGCTATCTCGAATACCTCGCTATATCGAACTGAAATTCGTTTCCCTTAGTTAATTTTCTCTCTTATGTACTACTGACTATCTAGAATCTAGAATCTAAAATTTTAGTTTCCTTGCGTGTTCGAGATTGCATTTATCGACCCATCGAGTCGTTCATGAGCTCTTCATGTGCAAAGAAATTAAAAGGAATGACTTTTTATTGTATTGATTACTCCTGGACTAAAAAAACAGTTATTTTCTCCTTCTATATCAGGCAAGTTCTCCACTCACGAATATGAGCTGATAGCTGATAAATAAGGAGCCAATCATAGCGCGCCTTTGCTCTTATCCAGCCGTATAATAACAATCCGTAGCCTTAGATACACTACTTCACTTAAGGATGGGAAATATATTACGCAAGGTGTAATCTATGATATAATTAGGATATTTTAAACAGAAATACACTATCTAGGCTTCATGGAGATTGCAGGTTCTCTAATCATTGGGATTTATCATATGAAATTCAAAATTTAGTGAGTTAACTGAAATGATGGTCACGGCAAATCGCCTTAATTCATGTTAATTGCTATACCAAAACTGAATTGCTCTTACTCGAAACATATGTGTTCGGTGTCGAATTTAAGTGATCTTAGCAAATGCAGCTAATCTAATAAATCTTCTTTTTTCATATAAAGCGTGGCTCTTCCTCGAAAAGTAAAATCAAGGCGACGAATGAAGTATTTTTGTTAGTCTTTATCTATATTCTATAAGGCAGGGCACCTACGCTTTCAATATACTCATAGAAACATCCTGTCATTTGTACGCCGCGCTGAATTCATCAAAAAACCGTGACAAAAAGAGACAGCTGTCTACGCATTTGAAAAAAGGAAGGCTTTTATGACTTTTTATTGAATAGAATTACGGCATTTATTACATTGACTGAGCAGCGCTGTGTCAAACAAGTGCGGCATAAGGCATTGTTTGCTGTCAGTTAAAACTGAGCTAAAATCCTCAAGTCAAATCTGCTCTAAGGTAAGGCTTCCTTTTGAACTTGTTACTTTCCAGTAAGATTGTCTTTCAAGAGCCAGCTGCCAACAGGGGCGCTACCTGCTCAAAAAACTTTTTTCAAGGGTCATTTGAAAATGGAGACAAAGGACGCAGCTAAGCGACAAATTACCAGTGCCTTGTACAAGTTGCGTCGGGAAACGGGTGATTTTGCGGGTGTTATTACGCACTCTGCTCTTCTAGAACCAAGATTTAAGTTCATTGCGCGAGAGAAGTCGAAACAGATCGATAGAAACGCACGCATTGTTATAGGTAGTTTTTTTCAATGTCGATCAAAGGTTCGCGAACAAAAGATCGGAGAGGTGGCCGATTCCACGCATCAGCGGCAAGTGTTAACTTGTTGAATAAAGATTATTGAGGTTTACTTCTGGTGATTTAAAAGGCGATAGTTGACAGTCTTTTCGTAAACAAATGCTGATCCTTTACAATAGCAAACTTTGGTATATTTATCTATTTATTTAAATCCCTCTCTTTAAAGAGAAATTTCCACTCTCTGTCGTGGTGAACCGCGATTGCACCTTGTAAGGTATACCCAGTTTAATGCGTCTAGTTACTCTCTCTTTAAAAGTCCATTCGATTGAAGAGGAGAATAATTACAAGCGAAACTGCTAAATTATTGATAATGTCCATTATTATGACCTAATTCACATTAGTTCATGCCGGTAAGACCGGAAATACATGAAAACTCCAATCCAAGCGTAAGCTTCTTGAGACAGGAATAAGCTGAACGTGTTTTAAACTTCCCTTTGCGCTCATTATAATCGTATCATAAATTAAGAGAAAAAGTCGGGCGAGTTTGCACGCGCTGAAAGCGTGTAATAAAAGGCCTGCCTCGCTGTCACGCCTCCTGACGGGTAACAAAAGATAAACATTTCTAAGGCGCCCTGTGATTGGCCAGCGCTTTAAATGTCAGCTTTTCTGACCAGCTGTTTGCTTGTTTTACAACAGCTCAATAGAACAGTGGCTTGCATTTCCATCGAAGTTGCTGGCGACTTCATCTGGAGGCCTCTTTCGGAGTCGAGAAGCTGGACTTCATTTAGAAGACTCAAGCGCGAAGCTGGCCTTCCCCGACTTGCGCCAACCATCTCAACCTTAATCTTACAACGAAGCTCTTGGATCGAGGCGAATTTTCCCTTACCAAATGCTGGCGAGCGGCAGGCTTTCGCTTATTCGCAGTCGGTCCAAAGAAAGCGTAGAGACAATGGCCCCTCAATGCAAAGCCTTTGTCCAAGACATTGAGATCCTTTCTGACGACGAAACAGCCCTCGTACAAATGTCCAAGCTCTTGGGAAGTGGCGGGTTTGGCTCGGTGTACGAGGGCAAATTTCGAGGAAGAAAAGTTGCCGTTAAGAAAATGAACACAAACTCCAAAAACCCACGAGCTGTTCTCCAGAGCTTTCAAGCGGAGACCTCGATAGCTTCCTTTTGCCATCCTCACATTGTTCGAACGTTAGCCGCTTCCAGTCTAGACCGTCCTCTTTCAGAGAGAGTGATCATAATGGAGTTTGCTGGGTCAAGAACATTGCAGAATATTCTGGACAATGAGAAAGAAATTATTGACGAGGAAAGAAGGATAAAATTCGCCTGTCATATTACCATGGCACTGGAGTTTATTCACGGCCAGGATATCGCACATTTGGACGTGAAACCGGCCAATATTTTGGTGGACTCCAGGGACATTTGCAAACTGGGAGATTTCGGTTGCAGTCAAATTGTGGACGATGGTGATGAAAATTTACCTGCTAGTCCAACCTATTCATATCTGACAGGCACGTTCGCCTATAGGGCACCTGAACTTCTTAAAGGAGAGACACCGTCTCCGAAAGCGGACATTTATTCATTGGGCATTTGTCTATGGCAGTTGTTGACTCGAGAACAGCCATACGGCTCCGAAAATTTGTACGTTGTTGTGTTTGGCGTCGTTGCGTACAATTTACGACCACGTGTGCCAAGTGTAGATAAGACTTCGTGCCATTATCAGAAATTAGTGGAATCACTTTGGCAGTCAAGTCCATGTTTGAGGCCTACGGCCAGTGAAACTATAGAGGTTTTACGATCCTTGCAGAGAAGTTAGTAAGTTAGACTATTTTTAGGCTACTTTAAGTCCTGCAATCTTGGGGAATTCCTCGTCGTTGAAGTCAAAAAGAAAGAGATTAAATTTTAATGTGTGCGCGAATCACGTCCCGAAATGAGTCACTTTCGCTTGCTTTCAAACGACAACGCGGCAAAATTAAGCTTATTTAACGCGATCTCGATGGGAAAATATACATATTTTTCTTCAATTACGCTTAAATTATCCAACTTCAGGAAAGAGCAGATACGTCTAAATGGACGTTTGTGAAAACATTAATGCCCTCTAATCACAATTGGTTTAAAATTCACAATACAGTTACGGATGAATACACAGCATTCTGAAAGCGTCGTCGATGTTAGAATGCTGGCCGCAAATTTCCCAAAAATCACGGCTTCTTTGCTTGATAAGCCAAACAAAAATTGAGTTCAAACGATATTGGACTGTTTTACGCAACATTCAAGTAGCTTATAACTTGCATGTTGCGAAAGCGATAGATTGATTTGCTATTCTAAATTGACAAAGGTGAGAACTGAAGCTCTCTTTGTTTGAACAGTTTTGTAGAATATTTTGTTATTCTTCTTTTGTAGGGAATATTATTTCTTCGCCGTAATAATGAAACAAAAGCTTTGAAAGTCGACGAAAAAGGCTAATAGATATTCCTCCCGTTTGGTACGGTACCAAGAAGTGTCCTTCACATACTGTTGTCAATTTTACACAAAGACATAAAATAACGGGTGGTTTGAAGGGAAAGTTTTAGTCTTTCCGACCTTCTAGTTTGTATCTGCATTTAAAGTGCGCTTTAGTTTGAATATTCAACTTAAAAATATTTCATCTGCGTGCTTTCAGGTCTTCATTCAACTTAAAAGATGTCATTTTTATCTTTTTATCACTTAACTGTAAATGCAAATTTTATATGTAAAGCGCTTTTAAGATTTAATACTCTAGTAACCCACGGATTCTATTCAATAAATACATTACTTACTAAATGTTTCAAAAACAACCAAAGGAAATTCTATTTATTAGCTAACTACGGATATTTTTTGAAACGTAAAGAACGAATTTCAAATATTCAGAAAAGAACCATTTAAAACCAATCAGTTTTAAATTTGACAAACAAGATACATATTAAAAGAGACTATAAAAATCTCCAAATATTGCAAGAAGAAGCATTTTATTCGCCCGATTATATTCCTATGAAAGAGTATCTTACCTCATATTGATATTTTTATGTCACTATTTACTGGGAGAAAATTTTGTCTTTCAAAGCCTTCTCTTATTCTATTCACTCGCCTTGACGCTATCCAAACACTGAATCAATACCGGAGTAAAAATAGTCCAAGCTTTGTCGATGTTTAGCATTAACAAAACAATGGACGCAAAATTTAATATAATAGTCGAACACGTGTTACTAGGAGTGACTGCTGCTAACACACACAAGGTCTTATTTTAGCCATTTCTTGAAGACACTACGCATTATAGCTACTTCTTCCTTAAATTTTCAGTTCCTAGATATTTCATACCGATAGAAAAATATCTTTTACTGCCTTAACAACACGTATTCTTGATACCCAAACATAAATTTGCATTTGTCCGGTTAAAATATAAATTTTGTATTTTCTTCCCTTGAATTGTTGTAGGTATTTCTATAAAAGTTGTTTTGTCTATATCTAGTTTTGAGTAAAACTTTGTAGAAAATAATCTTTTACATTTGTGAGGTATCTATTGATTTGGCGCCTCATGAAATTGCATTTGTTAAAGAGCCCATATGCACTTATGAATGGAAAACTTGCTGACAAATATTGCCCATATTTTAAATGGATTTTAACTCAATAAAGTACATTTAAACTTTATCAGACTGTTGTTTGCAATTTCTTTTTTCATTTTTCAACTAGTGAAAGACTTAGCTAGTTACATTTTCTTGTCCGTTACTTTTGGTTTACTTAAATATTTTTAATGAATTTCTGTCAATTGAATCAAAAAGTGTGTTATGAATATTTATATTTAAGAATTACTTTAAAGCCCGTTCTATGAAGATCTGCGTTAAATGCTCCTTCATGATGCGAATCTAAGGAACTAGCAATAGGACTCTAGATCTGCAACTTACAAAACGTTGTAATGTAACTGAAGCGATGTCAATTTTCATAATATTTTTTACTCAGCTACCCGCGAAAGGTTCTGAAATGTTTCTGAAATCATTTATAAATATTTTTCTGCTTTCTAGGAAGATTTGAACTTTCATCCCAATACGAAATGACTCCGAAGTGTAAACACGGTGTTAAAGTTAAAATCCAATGCGCGTTTTAAAAATTTATTTCTTCTTCTATTAGGCACTGAACTCTAAATCTGTCTGAGAGCTCAATAAAATTCCCTCCAGATAAAAAATGTCGCATTTTAATTCATCATGAAATGCGCGCAAAGTCGAAAACTCCAACTAGCTAGTAAAAAAGGTTCTGTCAGTTTGGACAACAGTTATAAAACAAAGAAATGAGGCTTTGGAAATTTTACACCAAATAAGGTGTTAGAAACACTTCGTGCAAAGCGAATAAGCTCGCCGGCCGGCCGTATTTTTCTCTTTATCTGGTTGCCTGACTACCTTCAAACCAGTCCTTATGTATCAAGGAATAATCTTCAGCCACAGGGTTTTTATTGTGGAGTGGTGTAGTCAACTGGTCCGTTTTGCCGGTAAATAACAGGTGACTGACTACACAGAAAACAAAATTGCGAAATATCACAGAACCGTTTGGAGTTAGCTTGAGAAGAGAAGCGTTTAAGCCATCAAGGTGCTTGACAATGACACTGATCAGAAAAAAAATCATATTGTGGGCAGGTTTTCACAAAAAAACTCCCAAAATTTCAAAGAGTTTACGAATTTGTGGCTTGTTTAAGGTGGAAGAGGGGGTAGAGATGAAAAGGCTAGAGAGACATGGAAAGACATTGTGCAATTCAATGGGCTGGGATAACTATTAATAATTATTTTGATCAATTCCGTGGGAAACAAATGCGACTGTCATATCCGGATAGGACATTTTCTTTTATCTGGTGATTTTTCCTACAGGCAGAAGGGACAGAAATATGGAAATATAAGTATAGAGAACGGTGGGCTGGCAAATGCACCCGGATAGACTCCACATATGTTTAGCATTTGTATGACTCAGATAGCAACCACTCAGTAACTAAAGCAACAGGGTGCGAAAATTTTACTTTTGTGTGTGAACGTTTATGGTAAATTTGCCTTCTACAATCTAAATCGGTGTTTATAAGGCCCGAGAATCGATCCCTTGAAGTCAAAAAGCTTAGTGATCTTCCAAAATCTCCAAAGCGTGCTAGGGTATGGATTACACCATTCCTCTCGCAAATGTGGGAAACTTGGTTACGAAAGAAAATTAGCTACACCGCTGGGTAGTATTGCTCAATAGCGTTCAAGGTCGCACTTTGACTCATCCCCAGGGCAGTAATTTGGAACCATGCTTCTTGACTAACGATCTGACACAAGCGGGGAATTTTCCAACTAAAATTTCGCCTTAGCGAGGTTGGTCGCTTTACGGCGTTTTCGAATGCTTGAGTGATCCAACTTCCAACAGACTCGTATTTAAGGTGTTTTCAGGTAAATAAGATAATTTTATGCAATTCATTTGGGTACCAAGGGCAGTTTTATTGTGTTAGTCTATCACCCCTCTCACTTGGAAACGTTAAAGTATCTCTTTGTAAAGCTCCTGTAATTTCTTAAAGAAAATCAAATGGTTGTTAAAGGTGACACTGAATTCATTACGACGCATGGAGACAATCGTTTCCCACAAACCTTCAAACAAGACACCGGCCTGCGAAACGCCTCCTCCACATGAAAACCATTGTCTTTTCAGTCTGGCAAATATTAAAAGGCGATCCGGATCGCTGAAGCGTCCAAAAATACGGCAGATCGCAGCTTGATATCGACCGGTGACGCGCGAAAATATCGCCATTTAATGATCAAACAAAAGAATTGATGCGACGATTCTCATGAGAAAATGATCCGCGCCTGATAGAAACACTGCACCTGTTTTTGTTACTAACGGATCATTTTCAGTTCGACTTAAAAAGACTTTTTGAGAGAGGAGTTAAGACTGGCTTAAACCTTTAAGCCCTTAGGCAAACGCCATTTTTTACAGATCAGGAATAACAAACTCAATGTCCATGTATGCAGACCATTTTAAAGCTATTGGTGACTGTATTTCATAGCAAATCATATAACCATAAAAGAGGGATGTTATGGCTTTGAGATGATCTTGTGACAAGCAGATCGTCATAAGACCATCTTGGTGGCAAAAATTTAAGTTATGGCATTATGTGCCAATTGGCACTCATAGGCATAAAAGGTTTTAAAGGAGAACAAGAAGAGCGTTCTAGCTCTTCGAGGCCAAATGAGAGCGAGGGTTTGGAGTTCCATCAATTCTACGTAAATAGATTCGAGACTAGAGCCAGTAGAGGAGGAATGAGAATTTCAAGCGATTTTTCTTTATGGAAATTTGAGTAGACCACTTGGAACCCATTAGATCACAAAAATGTGGCGAGGACTGGTGGCAAGTTTCAACCAAACGAGTACGGTGGTTTGAACCCTTATTGATTTAAATGTGAACTGAATTTAAGATTGGCATGTTCGAACTTCTTCTTCCGGCATGACGCACGAGAGTCGCTGAGAGTACAGATGCAAACGAGAGTGAGATTGTGGCCTTACTTGGATTCTATGAAAACTTGAGCATATTCAAACTTTCTTGGACCACATGAGAGTCGCCGAGAGCTGTGATTTGACTTTTAACGCGTACAAGAGTAGCCGAGAATGTGTTAGAGTCCCAGGCCAAACGAAAGCAAGAATTTTAACCTCGGGCTTCGTTTTTATGAAAATTCCAACTCTTTTATACCACACTGGGGTGGCCTAAAGTGCAGAAGAAATACATACTGAACGAGTACGAGAGATTGTACTTCCACCGATTTTAATAAAACATTTGAGCAGATTCAAACTCTATAGGGATAAAACAGTCACCTGGAGTGTAAAAGAACACTCAAAACATTCCTTTAATAAGCTTATGAAAGGCGTATTTTGCCAAGGCCAAGTCTAATTTAATTCAATGATGGATAGTCATTGTCACATGCGGATGCCGTAAAAACCGAAAGAGGAGAAAGAAAAGCGCAAAATGCACAATGAAGTGAATGGAGAAGCCTCGCTCTTTCCATTTTCTCACACGCGTATTTTCTTTTTATTCTCCGTTTCTGTGCCTACAAAGTAGTTTAATCCGTGAAGAAATGGCCGGTCCAGTTTAACAGAAATCTCCTGCTATGCATTTGATTCTCTCACAGGTGACCACTGCCGGCAATAAAGACAGAGGGATGGCGGAATGGAGGGATGGCGGAATGGAGGGATGGCAGGATGGAGGCGGGATGGCGGGATGGCGGAATGGAGGGATGGCGGAATGAGCATGCAGGTGGAAAGAAGTAAGAGAGAGGGATTCTAAAGATCTTTTTTGGAAGCTCGAACTTAGCCAACCATTAAACCTACTTTGTTTAATCCTTCTTTATTTAACTACAGTACATTTTTAGCTGATTGACAAAGGTGGGCCATCCGTCAGAAGTGTTACAACATTCACCACTACGCCATACCGTTTTAATGTCAAAGGTAAAAAATACTACTCTTCGGTATATCTGCCAAAAAAATTACGATTTTTAGTACAACTACAAAGGTAAATTGAAAACCCTATATTTTAGTGACCAACAACAACAGTGCACGTGAATCATATTTAAAGTCAAAATAGCTCCCTTTAACTTCATTCTTTATATCACTACTCTTGATCGTCATTTGAATGCAAAATACTTCAAAATGAAACTTCTAAATAGATAAACGGATAGCCAGTGATCATCAACAAACGATCCACATAAGTTCTATCGGAAAATTCCAAGCCTAATGCCGTTTATTTGCCACAGATATTTAATGTCCATGAGTTGGCTTTCACCAACCAATTTTGAAATTAAAAGGACCAATGCCAAGCTCCAAGCCATCTTTAGCCACCACAGCGCCTCCAAGACCAGGGACGATGGCACCCACACCACCGTAACCAGCTCGCAGGGTGCCTTTAAGCCCAACACCTGCACCAACCTTGACGGGGCCAACGTCTACTTTTCCTTCTGCAAGTTTGGCTCCACTGTTGAGGTTTAACCCTCTTTTGCCAGCCTCCACTGTGCCGAGAACGCCAGGGCCACTCACGCCTACTCCGACTGGACCCGCATGGCATTCAGCCTCTCCGACACTGCCTGCGCCACCGGCAAAGATGCCATCTTCATCCTCTCCACTGCCCACGAATCCATGGGGTCCTGCTGCCTCAGCAGAAAAGCCATCCTTATCCACTGCTCTTGCGCGACCAACGCTTCCGCTTGCAAAGCCGCCTTCGAAGTCACCACAGCGAGAGCCAGCATATCCCTTGGGACCTTCAGCGTACCCGGGCTTCCTGAACTCGTCATCCACATCATACTTGAAATCGACTTCGAAACTGTATCCAAGTCTAAGTCCCTCCTCGCCGCCCTCTCCTGGCACAGCGACTTCATTACCTGAACTGCTTGAACTGCTTGAATATGACATGTCAGTGAACGGAAACACTAAAAAGAGAGCAAAGACAATGATTAAACTAGATGAAAAGTCTAAAGTTTGGATATCAGTTTCCTGACTCATAACTGACGTACCTAATAACTCTGCGTACTTTTTCGAAGCGAGAAAGTGTATATGAGAAAATACTTGCCAGGTTTCTCCCACTCTAATTTCCTGTCACTTCGTTGAATGTTAACCTCTCCTTTTATTTCAAAACTGAAATTGTTCCGAGCTAGCTCTGCAGAGACGCGTTTTTTTTTTGTTTTGTTTTGTTTTTGTTTTTTCAGTTTCGACTGTCCACACAGAGATAAATTAGCCGTAGTACTGAAAGGAAGATTGCAAAGACGTTCGGCTTTTTACCTGTGAAAGGTGGAGTCGGGTTACTTGGTGGTAAAACTCTGTTTTATTATTCCACTCTTGCGCCATTTTACCATGTAGGGTCAAGAGAACGCGAAAAATATGCCACGGTATTACACAGTAAAATTATGTATTGCCCTACAAAATCGAGGCTTCACAGGTTTTCTGGCCGAAGGACTGGAAAAGCCAAATTTTAACGTGATTTTTTTCAAGTGGAATAATAAATCTCTTGATTATTCGATGGCTTAACATATAATGCGGGCGGACATTTTGCTTATTGCTCGTATTTTTCCTCGCCCCTTCGGAGCTCGGAAAAATACTACGCAACTCGCAAAATATCCGCGCGTATTGTATGTTAAACCATCGAATAAGATGTGTTTAATACATATATCTAAATGTTGAGTTCAAAGAGGCTCTACCGCTGAAGTAAAATCTGATATTGTAATTTTAATAGAGATATTAGTTTTCATATACAAAACAACAACCCACAACCCTTCTACGGTGGCCAATTTGCCTTAACAACTCATTTGATAAATCCAAATTTTTAAGATCAATGCTCTTCGCTTCTGGGACTTTACGTTTTACAATCGATAAAAATATTGCTGCACTTCTCTTGAGATGTTAAATTCGGCCACCTTCCTTCGTTGTTCAACTTCTTTAGCGATTTAAAGGTCGAGATGTGCTTCAAAAGTGCAAGCTTGTAAGGAAGAAACGTTCTTTAAAATAACCCGAAAGATCGTAATACAAAGCTGTATTCCATTGCATGTTGAAAACGACCACTAAACGGGAAAAACTCCTGCTAAGAAGGACATCTTATTATGTGGCAGAAAAACAGGGTCATGTTTCTAAATAATATGTTACAAACAGCAACTTATTAGAGTGATATTGACAATTATCTTTCAGTTGACATACAGTGGAATTCCGATTTTTCGAACCTCCAAGGGAAATGGAAATTTGTTGGAAAAATCGGGAGTTCGAAAAATCGAAGGTGGCATCAAATCAGACCTGTTTTACCGTGGAATGGTTTTATAAGATCCAAGAAGGCAGACAACAACGGTATATCACTCTCGTTAATGTGTGAGCCGTCTTTATTTACCAACAAAACGTGTATTTCAAACAAAACGAAAATTTAAGGATTTAAGCCAATTTCGGCAGAACAAAAACCACTACTGTACTGATACACGTGTCTGTAATTTTGCGCGGACTCTTGACTGCATTTCCTTCCCCTTACTGTATAAGAAAAAAAGTACCCTGTACTCCATGGTTTAAAGGAACAGTAAAATTTATTACTGTGCTACGGCAAGAGCTTGGAAAATGCAACTAAACGAGGGAACTTTGATCATGTACAGTAATTCACGGACCCTCGATTGTGTAACAACGACGCTGTAGTTTCCTCAAGATGACTTCAATGACAGATTTGTCACTTGCTTTGTGATAAAAAATGCATGACAACCCCTTCTCCGGAACTTGTTTTAAGGTGGCTCCATATAGTTTTTCAGTGCGCGAGGAATGGGAACTAAATTGGCACAAGCGCGCGCGTGAGGAGCGCGACAGTCCAAGTCAGATGACATGTGCCAATCAACCTCCCAGGCGAACTTTTCCAAAGTCTGATTGACGCATCTTTATGGCTTATCTTTTCAAAACCTGTCGAGCACATAGCAGTGAAATTATGAAAAGCCTTTAGTTTAATCGCTTTTGTAGCTGACAGTTGCAGTCCTACGATTGTTCTACGATTGTAGGACTGGATTGATTGCGATCTTTAAGTTCAAGCAACACAGAGAGGACTGAAAACGTTGCACGAATTATTACGCGCCTTCAAGAATTATGTGTGAAGAACTTCTTTCCGTCCTCAACTTGAAATATCAATGCTGTCCAGGTCAGCTGTCGAGAATCTCTGGGATGAGAAGCTTAAGTTTGTTTGGATCAAGCCTAAGTGTAAGTAATTTTTTCGAAAAGTGCTTTAGTTTTTGCCTTTCTAACAAGCCGTCTACTTTTTGTCGGGTAAGTTGTCTCTACGGCCGTTCTCATACGGTTTCAGCAAAATACAGCTAACTTGTGAATTTTACTGAGTGATGAATAGATTACACACTTGTAACGAGGTAACAGTTGTCATTGAATTTTGATAGAAGTTGAAACTCAAAAGGACACTTATATTTCAGTGTCTATTTATCAGTCACCAGTAGCTTTTGATCTAAGTTTTACTTGTGTTGACAATGTGCGACTTCAAAAACTTCGGTGGTCTAAAATAAAACCGAAAATTGAAAAAAGTTCAATTGTACCTAAGCTCAAATACAATTTTTATTTTTACGAAAAATTATGCCTAGAATGACGGCATTCAGTGAACGAATAAAGGATGAATATCGAGTTGACGGCCGGTTCTAAAACAGTCGGCGTTTCGCAGGCGTTCTGTTGACTTGTTGAACCTTGCAGAAAAATAATGTAGTCTTTTTCAAAACGTATAATTTCTTGTGCACATTTTTGTTCCCTTTCTCCAACGTCTGCCTTTAAATATAAATTGAAAGCTTATTTATATACTATTTGCTATTCCATGCAGTTATCAAACACGCAAGTCGCCGGTAAGAAACAACGCGGGTCTCGGCAGACAAAATATTGAGCTACATAAAAAGAACGAGCTTCCCTGCTTTTCTCGGATAGCATACCAAAAGGTGTTCTAAGAGCAAACATGACCGCTTTAGTTTTTTTCTTGAAGAACGGTTGTAATCAGTTAATGGTAAAAATGAAACTGAAAGTGGTTTATGATTCCGCGTTCTGGAAACTTTAAAGGAAATATTTTGCTGCTGGCAATAAAGTGGCGGCTTCCTTCGAGTTTTTATATCGCGAATCGGTATAAATTTGCTTCTTTTTTGTTTGTTTGTTCGTTTCTTTCTCTATTTTTGCCAATTTTTTGGTCACATGGATCCTTTACAGTAAAGGAAAGCAGTTGTCCAGAAAAACGTTGTTCTTTGGAAAGAAAAGCTTTAGAAAAGCTTTTCTACCGCTTACCCGCGTGCTGTCCACGCTCGTCCACGCAAAAGGAATCATGAGCATGCGCAACCCCGTAACTTGAAGAATTTTTATTTTGGTAACGTGAAGAAAAAAGGTGGGTTTTGAGGCATTTTCAAACGCTAATTGCGCGAGTTCCACTTGGTGAAATTTTTTTTAAATTGGAACATTAGTAGGATTTTTGTGTTTTTCAGTCATACTAAAGTAAGAGTAATTTTTGTACATGCACTTCTGCATTAATCGTCGAAAACGGAAATTTACTATTCTGACAAAACTTATGTACAAAATTTCTCACAGCTTTGCCAGCTGAGACTTCTCAAACGACAACATCTTTACAACAAAAATAGCCAAAATTCACCGTGTAAAAACCAAGAAATGACGTGAAGAAACTGGGTAAGCTTAAAAAATGAGCCAAACAACTATATCAGTGGTTTTCATGGAAACGGGCCAGGCCCAGAAATTGTGACTTTTTTGTAAAGTATAAAGGCTAGGCTAGTTGATTTTGTAGTTTTTCCCTAGTGAAATGTAAATCAATGTCCTGAAAATCATCAAAAAAGTTATGTATATTTGTCTGTTGAAACTGATGAGAAACTGTATGGAGCCACCTTAAATTGCATTCAGGTGTGTATGTGGCTAAAACCGGTTTTTGTTGGTTCCTGAGTTTACAAATTTCGAGAAATCGAATGTAAATTTTGAAAGGCAGAAAGAATTAGTTCGAAATATCGGGAGTTTCGAAAAATCGAGCATTCGAAAAATCGGGGTAAAATTATAGTGTTTGACTGAAGCAAATCCAAGGGAAACAACTTTTGGTTCGAAGAATCGGGAGTTTCGAATAATCGAGCTTTCGAAAAATCGGGATTTCACTGTATCAACGACATCCAGTCGAGTGTTCACTGAATGCAGAATAGGGTAAACAAGGTTAAGTAGAACTTAAATCAGCCATTTCATGGGATCAAATTAGGTTCCCTTTGAAGAGCTCGGTGGTGTCCCCTGTAGTTTCATTTTCATTATTTGACTTTCGTTTTCGCTGCATAACGAAAGCCGCCTGCTGCAGTCTAATTTCCCCTCAGTTTCAACTAATAAGTGAGCAATGAATCGCTGGGCTTTCACAGAATACAGACTACCTCAGCAAAACTGCATAGGCTTACAACATCCATGCAACATTGCCCGCAAATTTCACTTGACTTTGACCTGACTCCTTGCATTTTTGTGATCAGTCGTTAAAGGTCCTACCAGTAAGAGTCTCAAAAATAATCATAACTGTTTCAAAAAGTACTTTATATAACCATCTATCAGCCCGTTTTAAGTCTGCTTCAAAGTAATTTGAAAAAGGCTCGCTTTTTCATATGAATACAGTTATTTGAAACGAGATCAAACCACAGGAAAAGTAGCAGAAACGATAGTAAAAGAAAAATAGTGTTTTTCTAATCTGATACTTTGAATAATGTTGAAATAAATACCTGAACTTCTCAGTTATATTTTCTGTTCGGTCACTTGCCTTCTCGGTTCAATTTCTTCAGCGATTTGAAGTTCAATGCTGAATATGCTGCAAAAGCGTGAGCTAGACAGGAAGAAACCTTGTTTGAAATACCCCGAAAGAAGTTCCTGAATAATTTTATTCGACGCTGTAAAACACTAATGGAGGCTCTCGGGACAGGGAAAAACCCCAGTTAAAAACCCATACCTTATGGCCCATTTGCAGGGAAATATGGCCCATTTGCAGGGTCAAATGGGCCATATTTCCTAGAATCACGTGTGGTTCTATATATAGCGCAACTTATTAAAGTCACACATAAACAACTCTTTTCAGTTTACATTTCAACAACATCCACCGAATGTTGACTGGTCAAGTATTTTCTTTCAATATGAAGGCATGAATGTTGCTTAGGGAAATATGGTATTGATGGAAATTCAAATCAGCCATGTGTCAAATAGCTGTTCCTTTTAAAAGCTTGATGGCATTCCCCATAGTTTCATTTTCATTATTGACTGTCGTTGTTAATGAATGACGAAAGCTCCATATATCAGTCTATTGGCCCCTCAGTCTCAGTTCAACTAGTAAGCGAGCAATGAATCCTTGGGCCTTAACAAAATATAGTCTACCTCAGGTAACCCTGCAATAGGCCTGCAAAATGCTTGCCAAACTAGCCACCAATTGCACTTGGAACTACGCCCTTGCTTTCACTATTGTGATCCGTTTCTTAATCCTAGAAAGGATCGAATTGTTTGACATACCGAAAACACTAGTTGAGTTTGGACTGATCATGTATTTTTGGTTCACATCAATGCAGAATTGTTTAGGGGAAAAATGTTGACCGGGACTTGGCTCAGCCACAGGTCCGACTGACACTACTTTCCTGAAACTAATTTCCGTTTTAAAAGCTTTCTAGTTCCCCGTAGTTTCATTTTCATTATTTAACTTTCGTTTCCAATGGAAGCTGTGTATTTCAGTGTTAAATTGCCCCTCAGTTTCAACTAATAAGTGAGCAACGAATCCCTGGGCTTGAACAGAATTTAGGCGTACAACAAGCTTGCGTAACTGGCTGCAAATTTCACTTAGCTATAATTTACTCCTTGCTTTCACTTTTGTGATCAGTGCTCAAAGGTCCTAGTAAGGGTCCCTAAAACAATCGTAATATTGTTTCACAAACACCTTTATAACCAACCCTTATTAGTTCGTTTAATGTCTGATCCAAACCAATTTTAAAAATACTAGCTTTCTGGTATGAATAGAAAACATTTTCAACGAGATCAAGCCATCGGAAAGGTAGCAAAAACGACTGTGAAAGTAAATAGTTTTCCCCTATGGTATACTTTAAATCTTCAAACAAAAATGTCGCCGGACTTCTCTTGGCACTTACCTTCGTGGTTCAATTTCTTCAGCGATTTCAAGATCAATAACTGAATATGCTGCAAAAGCGCTACACTACCAGTCGAAATTGTTGGGACACTTTCCTGTCTGCTTGCCCCCTCAATGTTGGCGTACAAGATATGGTGACTAAACTGCGGTTAACAACATTGAGAGGGAGAAGGGGAGCACGAAAAGGAAAAAAATAGTGTTCAGTTGAAGTGTCCCAACTATTTTTGTCTGGTAGTGTAGCTAGTCAAGAAGAACACTTCGTCGATTTGAATTATCTCGGAAAAAGGCACCGAAATTTATATCATTTGACGCTAAAAATGGGAACGAAGGCTCTCTGGTCAGGGGCAAAACCCAGCTAAAAATGATACCTTATATACGGTACTAGCCAAATTAGAGTGCGTGTTTCCTGGAATCATGTCTGAGGGGTCAATTTATCAGTCTTCCCTAAACAATGCCTCCGTTGAAAGACAAGTTATCGCTCCTAACCCGAACCTGAGCTTTGTGTAGTCAAACTGTACACTTAAATGAAAACTGTTTTTAAACAGCTTTTACTCATGGTGATTTCGATTTATTTTGAATGTTATAGCTTAGTTTATTTAGTAAACGTCTAGCAGTAGAAAAAAGCCATATGTCAACGTGAACAATAATCCCAGTTAGTTTTCTCAGAAATACTGTATCTGGAAAACATGTCTTCATTTAATCTGCAATCTTTTTGAATTACTTGTGCAAAAAGAAAATCAATATTGTGTCTGATAGTGTCTGGTGGACGCTACAAAAATTAAAGCAAAAGCATCAAACTTTTAACCAACTGAACACCAAGCCAATAAAATTCTTATTTTCTCCAATTTTCAGATATAAATCGGATATGTCCATGTTATAACAAAATAGCCGAGTGTTGTCTTTCATTTTGACAAATGATACGACATCACTTTCTGAGATTCGCCCTGAAGGCAGTATTACTTGGAGAACAGAACAATAATCGGCCCTCCTTCAGTAATCTCTGCAGGTTACTCAGTTCTCTTCAATAACTTGATTTCGTCAAGCAGAAAGCTGCATGTTGCAGTTAGCCCTTTATAACTAATACAGTAAACAATTTAATAGACTTAGTAGGGAAACCGTAGAATCGAGCCCCGGTTGCTAATCTACCCAATCTGGATCTTTTTTTGCTCGGAAAAGCAGTTCTATTGTCTTTGAGAGTAACAATACTGATCGGAATTTAAAAGAAATAAATCGGCGATCTCAAGTTACTTTCTTTCGTTGCTTGACTTTCATTTTAAACTGATTGCGTGCAACTAAAGCTGTTTTATAGTGCAACTGATATTCATCCCCTTTTCAAGTAAGCATAGCAGGAGTTATTTAGCTTTACAGATTCAGTGATCAACAGTTGCAAACGTTCCAGCAGAATTGAAATTGGTCTAATATCCAAAACATTGAAAAGATCTCGCTTTCGATTGTGTGTTAGCAGAAACCGTTGCTTTCACTTCGCCTTAAATGACCAACACTTGGTTATAATTGTGTCAGAAACAATTCCTAATCCATATTCATTTTTGGGAAATCGAGGCCGACTGTGTCTAAACCGTTTCAAATCAGTTAACGGATGTTTAGCATGCCGTATGATGCCTCTACTAACTATGGTATGATTAAAACAAATGTTCTAAGCAAATGCAATCACGGTCAGATTAAACTGGAAGGGCAGAATAATTAACAAGAATTGAATTTTAATTTGCAGTCTTTGACACTAGGAGATATGAAGAAATCCCACCTCTGAATAGAATCAATTTTATTGTTTTACTTTCCTTTGTGGTGAATGGCGGAAGCTTCATGTCACAACGTATTTCGGCCGCGGCCCTGTTTTACTTAGAAATATATATATATATTTTTTTTTTTTCTTTTTTTTACAGAATATAGTCCACTTCAAGAAGCTGCCAAACGGGCTCGGTTAAACATGCTTGCAAAACAGCATATTTCACTTGGGTTTCATCAAAAACATTCAGTGAACTCCGTTCCTTGAAGGTCCAAGGAGGGACCATTAAGAGAATAATAATTAGGTTAGCGATTATTATCCACACAAACAATGAACTCGCTAATCAGACTACTGTGTGGTAAATTACAAATATTTTAAGTATGATCAGACCATCACACGAGCTTCAGCAACTAGATTAAAGAATAATGCCTCTCGCTACTCGGATACCTTTGGTCTGGCAGTCACGTGCAACTTGGTGAGATCAATGGTGGGCTTCCCCGCGAGCCCTTGGTCCGACATTCACAAAATTGGACACGAAAACTAGCCACGAATGTCCATCTTTTCAAATTCTCTTATGATTCATGATATACTTGATGTAAAATCTTTCAAAAAGGCGATGGGAAAATACCGTAGTGTCATCATGTTGAGTCCACGTGTCTACCTTTAGTGTTCATTTTTCGATCGGCCGAGATCAAACTCCAGTTAAAAATAAAATAAGATTTCGGATATATTTGTCACAAAAGAGACTGATTTTGTTCATGTCTACGCTTCATTTAACTGGTTTGACAAATGTCCATGTTCTGAGTGCACCGCCGAGGGCGAAGTCCTACGGGAAAATTCTTGCCATTTACCAGAAGCATAGTTACGCGAGGGACTGGTTATGAAAAATTGCAAGTTTCAAAGGCCAAAACAAAGGTGCTGCAATTAATGTTGAAAGTTCTACGACCGTGCACAATCTTTTGTTTTACGTTCGCAGACTATGGCTGAATAACTTAACAGTGACATTTTTATTGGTTCGTTGCTCATGCAAAATTCAAACCTATTGTTGTTTGTGCACGGTCAAGGCTAAAAACGGTAGCAAAAACATAAAACAAAAGACTTTGCTGAGCTTCATAACCAGATTCTTTTATTAACTATGCCAGAAGTAAAAAAAAACGACAGGAAAATAAGAACATCAAACGGTAAATTTAACCATATTAACAACAATTTTGTTTTTTCAAAAAGTATATTCTACAGTAAACCATCTTTCACTGTTGCGATTTATCTATTTACGAGCGAAATAAATATAGCCCTGTAGTTTACGAAGCCGTGAAACGGAAAGCTTCAAGGAAAAACAAATTTACCTATCTACCGAAAAACTTTAATTTGGGACCTTCGTCAAAAAGCATGAAAGCCAAAAATAAGTCATGGGTGGGGTGACTGGTCAGTAAATCACAGGATTCACTCATTTTTGAACTGATGAATTGTGTTTACAGAAGAAAAATTCATCCTGTTCGTGAATGCGCCCGTCATGGGCCAGTCTGACTAAGGCCCGCATGTACTCAGTTTTTGACAATCGATAAAAATGACGGCGAACTTCTCTTGATATTTTAAGTTCGACCACTTACCTTTGTTGTTCAATTTCTTCAGTGATTTGAAGTTCAATTACTGAATATGCTGCAAAAGCGCAAGCCAGGCGAGAGTAACTTGACCAGAGACCGTCTTTTGAGCCTGGGTGTGATATTCCGGAACAAAGGACTATAAACGTGTATTATACCAGAGTGGAGGATCTCGGGATAGGGAAAAAAACCTAGTCAAAACTCCATACCGTACAAGGAAGCAGAATATTTCGGAATTAAGGGAGAAGGAGAATGTTCATGCGGAGAAAACTATGTACTGAGGTGAAACAATGCGAAATTTTGAAGTGCGAATAACTGAACATTCAAATAACTGCCACACCTCGGAACCAGCACGTCACCTTTTGGAAAACCAAAGGCACTCATTCCAGTGGAGAGTCCTTTGCTCAGCAAGATCTTATTTTAAGAGAAAGATCATCGAGGGCTTAATTATCCAACAAAGGAGCCCAACTTTGAACAAACAAGTTAATTGCTATGTTGCGCAGTTGTTCCCTTCGGGAATAATCTGAGTATAAAAACCATGCAAATCACGAACGGCCTTTTAACCCTGATGATGACATACTTGTCGAAAACGTTTGGTTCCTTTTAATTGTTTATACCCCACCCCCCCCCCCTTGTTTTCTCTTTTTTTAGCCTTGTATATACATCAATAATAGTCTTTATTGCCAAAAAATTAAACGTACATATCTTTTGTTACATTCTAGTCGCCTATACGCTCAATAAAAATCTATCCTAAAAATTAAACTAGTTAAACTACAAATGGATGATAAAATACCACGTAGAAACTACATTATCTTGTGTTTAAAAATCAGTCTATTTACATAAGATGTCATAAATCGTTCGGTATTAACCTTGGGGAGGGCACACTGTTTTTTACGCAATTATATTCATTCTCCTTTGTTGGTGGTAAATACAAGCCTAGCGGATGGTTATCTACAGAAGTAATAGCCTTAAAATCTTGCAGTCCTGTCTATATAAAAGGTCCTTAATAGAAACGGAGAAGAAACAAAGCGGCGCTTGTGGCAGCGATCCAAAAAAGGTTGTATAATATTCAAATCTGATTCTGACGCTCCAAATACAGAAAGGCAATACGTAAAATGTGTAGATGTTACAATGTTAAGCGAGCTAAAAATGAAAGCTGTTTTCACGAGAAAAAATAAGGGATTATCTCGCCTTTATGACCGGAAATTCACGCCAAGTTATACTACTTCGCGAGATGGTATAAGGGGCCGACCATTTAACTCTTGAGGGTGGGGGGGTGGATGATTTCGAAAAAAAATTTCCTGCAAGCCCTTGTCGGAAGAAAAAAATTGCATGCAGCACAAATGAAATAGAAAAAAAATTCTTGCACTGCTGCAAGCAAGAAAAAAAAATGTTGCAAAGCTATTTCATCATTCCAGGGGGACTTTACAAAATCCCAGCAAAACTGCAACCATTCTTCCCTTGCTCCCTTTAAACTCTGGAGTTGGTTATGCTTCAGAATGTGCAATGCATTCTTAGCTTTATAGGGTCCGACAATCTGTGAGCCAGCGAGCCACTCCAGTTAGCCTAAATCACACTCTGGTTTAGCCAAAACAACATTTCCGGTTAGCCTACAGTTATTAGCTTTAATAGGTAGCTTGCGGTTAGCCCTATATAATGGGATATAAAGGGATTTCTGGCTTGCACGGTTCACAAGGCTCGCGAGTCATGCAAGCCATTATGGTTAGCCTAAATTACACATTGGCTAACCTAGTTAGCACTGCAGTTAGCCTACAGTTCCTTTATAGGTAGCTTGCGGTTAGCCTTTTTATTGGGATTAGGGATTTCTGGCTCGCTGGCTCGTACTGTATCCAAACTCGTTAGCTTTATAATATCACAAGCAGTAATGGCGGTAAATTTTTCTATTTAAAGAATCAAGTTTTATTAGACAAAGAAAAATAATTTGTTCATTTTTAATCTTTTTAACTGAAGCATTTTCATGTAACATAACATTTATAACATATAGCATTTTTGCCATTTTTGATTTTTGCGATGTTTTAGTAATGCACCTATCAGTGTCTAGCCCCAATGGGGGGAGTGCAGGCATACCCAAGGGCTATAATGATTGACATTTTCAAATATTTTGGGTCACTAAAATTTTTAAATTCCCCACCCTCTGCCATTTCAAACCTTGGTTAAATCCTTAATTCTTGTTATGAAACTATTCTATGATTCTTGTTGTCAACCATAAGTAACATGTATTTATATTTTTCTATGTTTAAATATTTGTAAATAAGATATATCTCTATTATAACATATTCAGTATAAAAAGAAACAGATCCAAACCTTTCTTGTTGTCAACCGTAAATAAATAACAGTAACATGTATCTATATTTTTCTATGTTTTTATATTTTTAAATAAGATATATCTTTATTATAATATATATTCAGTATAAAAAGAAACAGATCCAAACCTTTCTTGTTGTCAACTATAAATAAATAAATAAATAAATAAGTAAACAGTAACATGTATCTATATTTTCAATGTTTTTATATTTTAAAATGAGATATATAATTATGCCATAAAAAATTTTTTCCGGACCCCCCTGAAGCGCGAAAATAAAAACCAGGAACGCCTTTATAGAAGCCTGGCATAATGAGAGTAACCAGGCCTAAAGATCCAACCCACTTGAGGATACACTGGGAACAAGCCTACAGTGCTCGGTAGTAATGGGAACCATGAAGAACATTAAAATAGCTTGAAATTTTGTAGTTTTAAGGGATGGTACGTTTTTTCTTGGGGGGGGGGGGGGAGGGCTGGGGAATTTTGGGATTTTTTTCCCAAAAAAGTGTTGGCCCTCCCTTGCGTTTTAATGAAAACACTCCTGACCCCCCACCTTTAGGTGACTGACAAAAGTGCGACCCTCCCCTCACTACTACATGGTATGTTCCATGCTGTAGAAACCTCAGAACGTTTCACTTGTGAACGCAAAGTGTTTGAATATGAATATATCTCGATATTGAATGTGTGCACGCTGAAACAAAGAAAATGCGAACAATCAGTGTGGGATATTTACGTTTTATAGCTGAAGTTTGAATATGGAAGTATTTGAGTATTATAAAAGTTTTGAACATAAAATATCTAAGGGAAAATACACGCGCTTCTTTCTCCGACTAGCCGGCATTGCTGTTGGTTATTTTAACAGAAAGGTTTATTTGTTTAGCATGCGAAATCTGCCTCTCAAAAACAAATATTTCCTACATTTCCGACAGGGTAGAGCGCATTGTTGAATCTACTAGTAACTCTTCAGAACTAAACGACTCAGGAGATCAGGCAGCGGATAGCCAACAGCAAGAAGCTGAAGAAACGATACCTGAGTCAAGTACTTCTCGATACGGACGCAAAAGGACACGAGTCCTCCGAGAAAAACTATGTGCCATGGCATAATATACATGTACAAATGCAACCTAGTACCTTTTATAAAACACCAAATTAAATTAAAGTAGGTGAAAAGAAAAACTTAATCTGTAAGAAAAATGGAAAGCAACATCACAAAACATCCCCTTTTGGTGCTCACTTTCACTGATGACCCTCCCCTCTGAGGTCCCAGCCCTCCCCCCCCCCAAGAAAAAACGTACCTTCCCTAACTTAATAAATGGACAGTTGTAGCTCTAAAAAAATAAATAACTGTTATGTCACAAAATGGCACTATTATGTCGGCAAATAGCACTATTATGCCGGCATTATGCTCGATGCTCCACCTATAGTATTATGCTCGAAATTATGCCGGCATATATGTCAAACCCTAATTAGTAAGCTCATACAAAAAAAATAGTGTAAGTGATTTTCACAATCCCATGAAACAAACTCAAGCCCATGCATTTCACTTATGATTTATCTATTTGTTGTCTTGTCTGTGAACAAAGCTCCAGCTGGAATTGAAAACTAATGTAAGAACTCTTGTTTTTTTTTTGAGAAAAAAAAAAATCCTGCAGAGAAATGAAGAGGAAAAAAAATATATCCTGCAGAGCATTTAGAAGGAAAAAAAATATCCTGCCCACCAGGTTGCTAGAAAAAAAAAAGCTTGCTGACCAGAAATCATCCACCCCCCCCCCCCCTCAAAAGTTAAATGGTCGGCCCCTTACATGACAGCCTAGAACATCAGTCGAGTAATTCTTTATCTGTACAGAATGGAGCGCATGCGCTACTGTATGTATGTATGGCGTGGCGGCCGTGTTGCTGTATCGTAAAAAGAACTGAATGCGCAACCTTTTGTTCATGTTGGTAAACCAACATGACAGAGATAAAGTCACGTGCATACACAATGTAGCTGAAACTACAAATAAAAAAAACTACCGGAAAATGTTCACTGCATGTTGCCGTTTGCTTCGAGTCTGTTTGATTTGTGTTTTACTTTTGGGCTCTCAGTTACATGTTGCAAGAAACACTTAATCATCATCATCATCATCATTCGGCTGCAGAGCAGTCGACCACAAGTTTCCTCCAGCGATGGCGGTCTTGGGCCATTTCCAACAGCTGATTATCATTTAGCAGGCTATCAGGGTCCCCCAGAAGACAGTGAATATAATTGGTGAACAAGGTTTGCTGTCTTCCGGGTTTCCTCCTCCCATGAGTGGGAACATACAAGGCATTGCAAATTTTCTGACAGGCTCATTTTCAGGCAAGCAGAGCACGTGACCAAGGAACCTCAATTGCCGGAGCCTGAGTGTTTCAATAAAGGGAGCTGTTTCTGTGAGGCTGTAGATGGTAGCATTTGGTAACCTGTCGATTCGCCTGATATCCAACATGATTTGATAACAGGACGTGCCAAAGGAATTGATTTTGTTCTCCATGTCCTTAGAGATGACCCATGACTCGCAGCCATACAGTAATATGGTAGTACAGTAACATTTAATGCTTAGACCCATGTTTTATATCCTGATTTATCCAGAGCAGTTTAAAGCTTTTTTGTATAATGAACATTTTTCAATGACGGCTTCTCCTGATACACTTTAAGTTACGCCACTGACAATAGTGAATCAATTTCTTTGTATCTTTTAGTGATTTTAAATTCAATAATGTGTTGCAAAACTACAAGCAAGTCAAATGAAACCTTCTTTCTATTGACCTTTGATGTTGAACATTGAACAATGCATTTTTGGAAGCTCAAACACATTAACATTGGGTCTGCAGATAAGACCATCATCTGAAGCTAAAATAATATGGTAACAAAATAAGAGTGGCTATATATTACTTCTTGGATTGTTCCTCCATTCACTGGAGCCATTCCATTTTTCATTAAGCCTCCCTTTGAAGAAGCCACTAGTTGGAGCTGTTTCTCGGTAGTCACGAGTTCAACTCCTCGGCTGTGTTTGTAGATAGCCAACTGATCTGCCTCCGACCAGTTGGGGTTCTTACTTGTTATTCTCCGTTTATTATTTCTTTCTAACGTAATGTTTCATTTAAGCCTGGTTCGATATGATCGCTACGATCGCTACCAAAAAAGTTGAACGGTCGTGGCGACTTTGATCGCTGAGCAGTTTTCATATAGACTGGTTTCCATATCATTGCTGTGATCGTTAGGATCGCTAAAAAGTGGTTTCCACATAATCGCAATGATTGCTGGACGTTTTGCCAGCGATCGCTGCGATCGTAGCGATCATATGGAAACCAGCCTTTACACGGCCTCACAAGCCTATGGCTTTAAAACACATACCGTGTATAAACAAAGGTTTTTTTTCTTTTTTTTAAACTGAATTTGTCCAGAAGCTGGTATAAATGTCCTTTCTCTCCTGAGTCTTGCAGTGTCTTGCGCGTAATCAGGAGGATAGGGGGCAGAAAAGTCAACTGCGTAAGGAGAGTGAAAAGGGAGTGCAGGCACAAGTAAACAGACAGTAGGATAACGAGCTCAGAAGACTGATTCTTGACAAAGTCAGGACAAAACCTTCAGAAAACTATCAACAAACAAACTCAATGTTTAATGAGAATATCTTAAGTAATTAAATTAAGTAACATATAAATTAAATATTTTGCAATTAAGATTTTAAGAATTATGTAATAACCAATGTGTCACCTGGACACCTTAAAATCACTTCACTATCATACACTCTTTTTTATTTTTTCCAAAATTTGTTCGTTGCAAAACAAGGTTTAAACGGTTGCAAAAACACAAGTATTCTATTGTTTTTATACCTGAAAAAAAAACACAATTTTACTTTTTGAACTACATAAAAATCCACCAAAATGCATTAACACAATTATGCAAAGTACACAGGTAGACAATAGTTGTAAAATCAAAAGGATTGCTGTCGTGTTTTTATACCTGATAAAGCACGACCCCCCTTCCCACCCCTTTTTAACTATCACCAAAATGCATAACACAACTACGTACAGTATATGTTGAACACATGTCCAAGAAATGTCCAAGTACGAAAGTTGAAAATGCTCAAATATGTACAAAGGTACTCTTGCACTACTGACTGTACAATGCAAGGTTAACAAGAGAAATAAAAGCTCCTTGTCTTATCGAAAACTTTTATATCGCCATTACAGAGTTTATTCTAGAGCGCAACATCAACACAACAACAAATATACTGGTCTAATAAAATTTGCACTAGTACAACACTTGTGCGTTAAACGTGGTGCAAAAACCTTCGCCAAAGAAAGTCACGTTTCTGTTAGTCTCCCTTGCAGCCGTTTTCTGTGTCGAGAAGCGTTGCGTGACGACACTAAAAACGGCTGCGACGGAGATTACGTTCCTGTGGATAAAGTCCTGAAATATGTCCACTTAGATGAAAGCCCTGTGGTAATTTATACATATTACGCCCCATTAGCTGGTTTTATCCTCTGCGTCTGTGAAAAAAATGTAGAAGTGTGACGAAATGAAAGCAAACGAGCACATTTCTGTTAGTGCCACTAGTTTTACAATATTTTGACAAAATGGAATATGGGAATTTCTTGCAATTTTCATCTTTGAAATAACACTTTTGGGAATGGCAAGTTTAAGCTAAAAACTGCCCTTCTGGTCTACTGTGAGAGTGAGAAGTTGTTCCACTAGGCTACCCTGGAAGCCAGAGACTTTTCACACGCTTAAAGCATCTCAAGGCCTTGTTACATGTTACAAAATTTCGTGCAACTTGTACCGCTAAAAATTGTTGCATGCACAAATGAAACACGTTACCAATGCCATGCAACTTGTCCTGCAAAGAAAACTGGTTAAGTTGCAAACTGTTACAACATGGCTTAAAGTGCACCTGACCCCAAAATATTTTTTACGCTAATATAATACCTTACACCTATTTTAAAAACATTTCACCATTATTTGCAGTTTTTGACTTTTTTTACGGGCTTCAAAACTTACGAAAAACTAAGCTCCATTTGTCGCACGACCGAGTCAGAACGGGCATGGACCTATTCTTGATTTGACGTCACGAACTGCTTTGCATGCATGTCAACAAAGACTTAAGGAGATGCAAATCAGTTTGTGATGTCAAATCAAGAATGGTCCCATGCCCCTCACTTAAGCTCAGTCGTGTAACAGATGATGGCTAGATTTCGTAACTTTTACAGCCTGTAAAAAGTCAAGACTGAGGGGGATTTCATAAAAAAAAAAAGGCGCAATGCTTTTCGAACAGGTGCAAAGAGTTATTTTAGCGAAAAAAAAATTGGGGTTAGGTGCACTTTAAAACAAGGGAGAAAGCACGTAATGCATATTTTGTTCGGAACTTGAGGAAATTTGTTGCAGAGAGTTGAATTGATTAACACAAAAAAATAAACAAAATTCAGTTGCAGTTATGTTGTGCCCATCTTAAGCTGACATCTGGGACAAAAATGCAAGAAAAAAGCCTCAGGTACCCAGGATACTGTCAGACTGCTTGAGACTCAACACACTGACTCAATCAAACCCACAGGTGTATGAGACAAGAGTCTGGTTGAAACTCTAAAATGGCTGGATTATAGCGTTGTACAAACAGAACTCTTTTTGGCCCCGGGAGAGCCAGGGTCTGCTTGAGAGGTATTCGCTGGAGTGACACCAGTCTGTTGTTGTTGCTGTAGCTTGTTTATGACTATCTGTTGTTCCTCTTGACCTGTGTATTCCTACAGATGTGATAAAAACCACTAATCAACATTAAATAACTGCGTAGAATAGTCTTTTGGGCAAGAAGAAAAACAAAATTCCATTCTTATGGCAAAGTTCTCCCAGATCTGGTAACACCTTGTACTGGTCAGAGATGTGGATAAATGTAAGCTTGGCTAGCTAAAAAAGAGCTTACCACCACCTTAAACAAACAAAGAGTTTAGGTATTTTGAGGTGCACAGTCCAACAAAACTGGACAAACTTTATGAGCATGAGAAAACATTCCCAAGGACCAACCAGTTTAAGTAGTGGTACCTGCATACCATGACTGTATAATTTTCCAGCAAGTTGGTTAAGATATACATTTTTTTCTTGGAAGTGGGGGGGGGGGGGAGGGTGGGGGGGATAAATACAGTTTGGGGACATTTTATTAAAGAAAACCATTTTGTTTGTTTGTTTGTTTGTTTGTTTGTTTTTCTCTCAATACCAGACTAACTGCTTGTTCAAGTAATTACGGAGCAGTAACTCAGGAGAAAAAGGGGTGTAGGAATGAGGATAAAAACAAATGAACATGAGAAAGATTTACAGCAGCATTTGATAACATGACAAAGGTAGAAAACCAGGGAAGCTACCACAAAAGGAGAAATGATGTGCAGGTATTTCAAAACCCCTTGACTTGCCCAGCTAATTAAAGTAAAAAAGTGACCTGTTTGCTCATTGTTTACCTCAAATTCTGGCCATTTTGTAGGCATTTCAGTACCACAATTGACAGACCACCATGAAATATCAGCTGAGACATCTGCTGCCTCAAAAGCGGCTTTGAGATCACTGTAGATTCTGGATATCCTGAAATTAAAGCAAAACAAAATGAAAAACTGTTACAAATTGAAATTGAATCCTGAGTTTGCCAATTATCCAATTTGCCAATTGTCTTCGGAGGACCTCCCTGAAAACCACTCAATGTGACAGGAGCTTCCTCCATAAAGATTATTATTAGTAGTATTATTATTATCCACAGATCTTTGCATCATGGTGTGTTAAAAGCCCAAGTGCCACAAAAGTTTCTGAAGTGTATGCTAAATTAAATGAATACAGAATTACAATGTAGACATGTAGGGGACACATGCCATTACCATCCAAAGTGACTTAAGTAGGGTTATGCATTTCATAAGGCTTGGTATGGCAGCATTTCATAAGGCTTGGTATGGCAGCATTTCAATCCTTCAGCCTGTTCAGGAGCTCCACCATAGCCACTAAGACCACCACATATCCATGCACCATTTTTGATAAAATTACAACGAACCTGTTAAAGTGTGGTGACAGTGTTATCTGTTGGCAGTAGTTAAGCAGCGTCCCCTTGAAGAAATTTTTGCGTTCTTCTTCAGATTGCTGGCACTTGTTGAATACATAACGCATATCCTCCACATACTTTGGGTTATAATTCCCAATATCTCTCAAACTCTCCTGGTATTTCACTCTTGTGTTCTGAACATCATTCGCAGCTTTGTCAGATTTATCTTTAAGTTTCTTTACTTGTTCCTCATTAACAGTACTTCCTTCAACGCTTGCTTCTTTGTAAAGACGCTCTGTCTGATCTCTAACCTTGCAGGCTTGGTAGTAAGCTCGTTTGCATTTTAACACTGCAATACAAATCACCATATACATGAACATTGACCATTTAAGGTGGCTCGATCGAGTTTTTGAGTGATGATACCTCTCAACTTTAAGCAACTAGTGTACCACAGTGAACAACCCAGTAGAAAATCAATTGTTACTGCTGACCTAGAAAAAGATGAAAGTTTTACATGAGGTACGTTTCATCAAAATCGGAGTTACCATAGCAACGTAATGATGTCATCCCCCATTTTATATGAGAGCTAATTACTTGTCACCAAGAGACAATTCTGGGAAGCGCTCGACTGGATCTTCGACCTGACAAATTTGTCTTCACGTCTACAAAATTTGAAGAATTTCTATGAGAGAGTTTTCGAGAAATTTTCGGGCGAAGTTTTAAGGTGTTAAAAAACAACAAAAACAAAATAATTTTGAACTGTTATTGAAAAGTATGTCCACAGCGACTTGATGAAACAACATTTTGGTTTTAAATGAATGTTATGTCATCTAATTATGTTATGTGAAAATTTCGGGGAAATCGTTCCATTTGATTTTTAGAAACGTTGGCTTTAATATGAACTGGTTTAGTGTGTTATGCGGCTTTTTTTTACAAAAATCGACCCTTCACTTATTAAAATGATTCTGAATTAAAAAGCGGTAGATGAATTTTTTTAAAACTTTGCTTTCAAGGAGAATAATCAATATTCAATACAATCCCCGAGTCTCAAACTCATTGAAACGTTGTAAGGCTATCAATTGAAAGCCTAAACTCAGGAAATTATTGGACTGAATTTTACGCCAGTGGCTTGTTGCTCTTATTATGCATCTCCATTGTTTAGAATAGGCGTGCAATTGTAAATTTCAGTACATCATGAATTCATCTAACGCTTGATTGCTTTCCAAAGATGTTCCGAAAAACGTGCTAATGTACCAGGTCAGCATTACAATAACAATGGACAGGCTGACAGCAGTGAGTACAAACCTCAAGGTTAGCAGTAAGCGCAAACGGAAAGCTGCTGTGCTCAGTCAGTGTTCCAGATAAATTTTTATGGCAAGGAGTCAACGAAAAATTTAAACAGGTCAGTAGACGTGGGTCTCCCCCAATCTTATCCCAGTCTCAGCATGTTTTCGGAACATCTTCGGAAAGCAATCAAGCGTTATATGAATTCACGATGTAGTGAATTTACAATTGCACACCGATTCAAAACAATGGAGATGCATAATGAGAGCAACAAGCCACTGGCGTGAAAATCAGTCTAATATTTTCCTGAGTTTTGGCTCAAAATTGACAGCTTTATAACGTTTCAATGAATTTGAAACGCTGGGATTGTATTGAATATTGATTATTCTCCTTGAGGACAAAGATATAAAAAAATTCATCTACCGCTTTTTAATTCATAACCATTTTAATAACTGTAGTGTCAATTTTTGATAAAAAAAAAGCCCAGTAACACACTAAACAAGTTCATATTCAAGCCGTTTCTAAAAATCAAATGGAACGATTTCCCAGAAATTTTCACACAAAGTAATTAGACGATATAACATTCATTTAAAACCAAAATGTTATTTCATCAAACCTTTGTGGGCATACTTTTCAATAACAGATCAAAATTGTTTTGTTTTTGTTGTTTTTTTAACACCCTAAAACTTCACCGAAAATTTCTCGAAAACGCTCTCATAGAAATTCTTCAAATTTTGCAGACGTGAATACAAATATGTCAGTTCGAATATCCAGTCGAGCGCTTTCCAGAATTATCTCTTGGTGAAAAGTAATTGGCTCTCATGTAAAATGGGGGATGACGTCATTACGTTGCTATGGTAACTCGGATTTCGATTAAACTTACCTCATTTAAAACTTTCATCGTTTTCTAGGTCAGCAGTAACGATCGATTTTCTATTGGGTTGTTCACTGTGGTACGCTAGTTGCTCAAAGTTAAGAGGTACCGTCACTCAAAAGCCCGATCAAGCCACCTTAAGGTAAAGTCGCAAACAAAACCCAAGCTACCCACACAGCCAGCATTTAAGGGGGGAGACTCTTAACTACCACATTGTTGCTATGGGAACTTTCTAATCATCATATCTTGGAAACCCTAACTTCCACAGAGAGCTGCTTCGCCATGTTTGTTCCACGGGAAAGGTGTTCAAGATTTTCGAGTCACAACCATGTTTGACAGGTCACATGACGTTGACATGAAGTTTTGATCTTCTGTGTTTGTGTATTTAGCATTCTGACTGTCTAAGTTAAGCACAACCCAGCTACAGCCAACTGTCTCTTCCACACAAGCTCCCTCAGCAGAAAAACTGAGAGATAATGAAAACAACAAGAAGAACAAAAGCCGAGAGAGAAATGGAAAAAACAGGGGAGAAAAAATCAGAAATTGAGAAATGGGTCTGCAGGGGATGACAAAGAGGGAAATTTTCCCCTCCACCCTTATTGTCTCCCCAGCCTCTGCTTGCATCATTTGTCTCCTTCACCCCAGCTTTCATTTGATTATTGACTGCACATACATGCACATATTAGTATGTCCTAGAAACCTCCAATTATTGCACGTAACTAGAGGAAAACTATTTGTAATGGTAATTGGACTTAGTGGAGTACAATTCAGGAAGTAATTGGGGGAATAATTTTAAATCGACCAAGCGCGTAGCATGAGGATGATTTGATATTACGAACACGATTACCCCTGAATTGTACAACACTAAGTCCAGTTACCAATTACTCATATCTATAACAAAATGTGAGATTAGAAAATCTATGTGCCCTTCAGGGATATATTTTTAATTATCAGTTTTGCAAGCATTGGAGAAACAGCTATAAAAAGAACCCATTTCAGTACACCTGATTGATACACGCCCAGCGTAGTTGTCCGATTACAGCTATCCAATTACAAAAAGTTCAAATTAGGCAGCTGTAATTGGACACCCAAGTGATCACCCTCCAATTACGTATCAAATAGGCACATGAAGAACCAATGACAATCAAGCATTTTGTTATAGATATGATTAAGAATTTCACAGAAGCCACACAAGAGAAGAAAGCTTCCCCAGGAGAGACTCCTCACAAAGAAACCAAAGACCTACAGTACCTTCCTCATGCCTTTTAGCCCAGGGTTTCTGAGCTTTGCTGAATCCCTCCTCAGCTGTTTTGGTTTCTTTCCAGCTGAGTAATGACTTGTGATAATTTGTTGATTTCCACTTTTGCAAATTTCCATGAACCTGGTTAACAAGCCTTACTTGAAGTTCATTGTGAATCTCAGCAAGCTGGTCGGCTTCATTAGTAATGTTAAGCCAGGCATATTTTACTGCTCCATACTCAGGACCCTTTGACACAAGGTCATTCCACTTTTTACTCCAGCCTGTGAATTGACAAAGAAATGTTTGACTAAAGTTCTTTAATGTTCTCAGTCATGAAGCTCTATATCAAGATAGTTCTAGATTCTGAGTTTGTGGACTGAATCCTAAAATGTGACTATTCACTGTCCTGCTGTTACAAGGTGATTCCAACTACATGCAACTATCAAGTTGGTTCTTACTTCTTAGTTTGTTTTCGCCCTGAATGGTTTACACTAATCACAAGAGAAAAACTTGAATCTTAAGGTGTGATTATTAAAAAGAAAGATATTTAGTAAACTCTACTTGGTGCTGATTTTCCCGATTGGACTGAAAATGAAAGCTCTAAAGCAGTAATTTCCTTCTAACTTTTTTAATTATTTTAATTGGTTTGTTTGTTTGTTTGTTTGTTTGTATGTTTGTTTTTTCAGTTTTGAATTTGGTAAGTAAGTTATTATCTCAAGTTTAACATGTAGGAAGATTACTGAGGCCCTACATCCAAGCAGGAAGAGGGGAAGTCATGTGAGGTAACGATGTTTAACACATCAATAATTAACTTTTTCCACTGACAGGTGAGATCTATGATAATTACTTCAACTTCACCCAGATGATTAAACCAGCCTATTCTTTTCCTTTCAGCCAAAGTTCTAACAACATGTACATGTATATAAAGAAACACCTGCTGTAAGCTCACCTACTTATTGAAACCAACAGTTTCTATATTGGTTGCTATAACATCACTTGGTTTGTAACAATAACAAACTTAGGGGAATTAAGATGAATAATAACCACTCTGGTGAATTTAAAAGCTGACATTTCACGTATCATGTCTTCATAAAATTTCTGTCACCTACATTGTATTTACCAGTCTCTTTCACTCTTACATCCGCATTTATAGTATGCACCTTTGTTTAAAATAATTTTGCTTCATTTTGTTTGGAACAAATTATAAAAGACAAATAAATTTTCAAAAGCTTTCTGGATAGGCATAAGGCACAACCCCCACAAGACAAGCTAAAGACATGTTCACAAAACAAGCTATTGTGTGGCAACACCTTGTCAAACTTTTTTGGGTGGGAAGCAGAGGCACCTTGAACAGGCTTTAAAAATTTTCAAGGCTTTGACTTTCATGTCTAGTTATTATTTCATGATAATGTGATCTGGGGTAATACATACAAGACTTATCTAGACAAGATTTTTAAGCAGCAGAAAAAACATGTATGGATCATGCTGTTTAAAGAGTATAATCATGAATCCAAGCCATTATTTCAACAATTGAATATTTTCAATATTTATCAAACAAATAAATTTGTTATTGGATGTTTAACATATCAGTTCTTACAAAATCAACTTCATGGAGCGCTAACAGATATTTTCAAGAAAAATGATCAAATCCATGATCATAATACTCCTGTACTATCAAAGAAAAATTGTAAACTTACATACAGTATTGGGCAATAAAAAAATAGTATATATATATATATACAAAATAGCCAACACCAAATGCTGTACTGTATTTGCACACTTGATCCCCAGATCCTGACCATACAGTAAGTGCATTTACTTTCAGGAGATTGTCAGCCTGCATGCACACTCCACACGTCTCCTATCTCCTTTCTTTCACGCGGAAAAGGTTTCCTTGTAAGCTGAAGGAAATAGGAGACCTCTGCACGCAAGCTAGAGATTGCAGGCTTATGCAGTTCATACAGAACTGTGGATATCAAAGTCAAACATTGTTGAATATCGATGATGACAAGACTCCAAATTAAAGATTACGCAGCAAATGAACTAAAAGCAGTTAAAGATACTTCCTCTTTACATATATAAGCATATAAATAACGCACATCTCTAGGAAGGTGTTAACACCAGAATTTGCCCTAAATTTGACCATTATTTCATTTTCTACACATACATACAATATGAGCTGCTTCTAAATCTTACAAGTACCTTGTAGCTTTGTAGCGTACAGTCCCTCAATTTCTGCTCTTTCCGCCAACAGTTTTAAAAGATCATCACACAATCTCGCGCCGTCGTCAATTCGCTTGACAGTTCTCTTGTAGCCATTCACATCCCAAAAACTAAACCACGGTGACGAAACTGTCGTCGGATCTGGAGTGCTTGCTCTGACCGAGCTTTCATCCGTGTGGACTTTGAGATTATCGTTTCGATCTTCTATGTCTTGAATATTAGGGTACTGTACCGTTTTATCTGGCTCGTCATAATTTACGGCTCCCGGCAAAGTGGCGTCTTCTCCTTGCATTGCAGAAAACGGCGGCTGAAATACTTAGGTGACGTTTGGTCTTCTTGTTAGTTGACAAAACGACGTTTCTAAGTTTCTAATAAACATAAAAAGAACAATCATAAATTTATGTAAATGTTATGCTCCTTGCTTTCTCAGCTGTCACCCGATTCGCTCGCTGGATACTGGGTATCACCCGTCAAAATGATACCCAAATTACCGGTCAGCGCCCGCTGTATTACGTACTAGGGAGTCTACTAGGGAGGACACTAGGGAGATCAACCTCGTCCCCAGGGTCTTCTCGGCTTCCAATATGGCGGCGGCTCGGGAGAAGACCCTGGCACACAGCAGATCACGTGTCTCCAACGAGGATGGAGATGTATTCAAAATGGCGGCTACGGCGAAAAGGGTGAGAAGAATGGGTACGAGATGCTAAGGTGAAGATAAACAAAATGGCAGAAAAAGCTGAAGTTCAGTTCAAGAAAAAATAGGAAAAACAGACACGTTTTGCATGTAAGAGTCTTAGGAATACGGCAAAGTGTTAGAGGTCTTGTTTTTGCTGTTCATTGTTTCTTTTTTGTTATTTTAAAGTTAAGAATAATGGGTTTGAGCGTACTCGACTGCCGAACTCCGTACCGCTGGGCCATTCCATTTTATATCCACACCCCCCCTATGGAAGAGGTCGATCAAAATTTACCCCCTAAGAATCAAAGATCAAAAGTGCCGACACGTGCCCCCCATCAGAAATTGCCTAAATTTTCTTTTCCCCTCAGAAAAAAGACAATTTTTTTCGAAACCCCCCGGAAATATTTAAAAGATCAAAGGCGCCGACGCAGAAACGACGTTCAAGGACCCCCTCAGAAAATCTCTCCCATCGGGGGGGTGTGGATATTAAATGGAATGGCCCGCTAGTTGATTCAATGTTGCTCAAGTGAACATATTATATTTTTGTTTCATGAGGCTTCAGGCAATAAATTGTTTTATCGTTACATTGTTACAAATCTGGCCTTCTTAAATATTGTTATAAATCCGTCCTTCTTAACATTATATGCTTCAGCTTAAGACTTTTCGAATATATCAGGCTCAGATTAAGCTTGAAATATAAATATTATGCAGTGAGCTTAGGCCTTTAATAGAAAATGACTCATTTATTTATTTATTTACATACTTATTTATTTAAGCTTATTTACAGTGCAACCTCGATTTAACAAAGTGCAAGGGAATGGGAAAAGAGCAGTGTTGTATGGACTGGTTAAACTAAGTTTTGATCTGGCATATTCCAGGTGCTGCTTTGGAGGCAGTGATAATCATTTTGGCTTTCTTGAATTTATTTGTGCCCATTCCTTGTGCGACAGTTTTGCTTGTACAGTTGCAGATCTCCAGGCTTTGTCCCTTTCAATATTGTTTTCTACACTTTAGTTTCAGTAAGTCTCATTAAATACTAGAACTGAGGAGATTGTGAGACTGTAAATAATGGAGAAATAAAGCATTTTAACAGTGGATAGATAAAGTCCTCTTTGCATGTTAGACCAGTTCTAGGGATAATATTCCCAGGTTTGAAAAATTTTCTGCTAAACAACTTCAATCAATTGAGTTATCTGGGTGTAGTTTGAAAGTGTTTGAAAAATTTAAATCAATGGGAAAGAGAGGATTTCAGGAAAAAAAAGGAGAGAAAAAGATTTCATGAAGTTTTGAAATTGGACTTTGTAGTTACAGGGTCTGGAAGGGGGGGTCCTGATCCCGCATTCCCACTCCTTTACCACGAGAATCCCGCATCCCGCACTTTTTCATCGCTATCCCGAATTTCGTTTCTTCTTTCCCAAAAATACATTAAAAAAGACTAATTTCTGCAAAAGCTAATAAATTTAAGATGTAGATTAGCCCTTTCGATTGATATTTGGCGCTTGTCTGGTTGATTCGCTTTTGCCGCTGTAAGGGTTTTTTGGGTCGTGACGATTTCCCGAATTCCCGACAGACAGGCAACAAAATCCCGCATCCCGTACCCAAATTTGGTGAATCCCGCCTCCCTCTTAGCAGTCAAATCCCGAATCCCGTTAAGATGTTTTACGTTTTCCCGAATCCCGTACCGTATTTTGGTCAAATCCCGGATCCCGAGAATACCCTTCCAGACCCTGTAGTTAGGCCTTTAAGCCCCAGTAGTGACAAACAAACATCTAATTTCTCCTTACAATATCACTACTTCTTCAAACATACAGGCCCTGAGAATAAAGGAAATGATCACCAAAAATAAAATGTCTGGATGTTTATGTGAATTCTCTCAAGTAGTACCATAAGACATTTACAGAGAATAGTGAGGAGAACATGTTTGTTGATATCGGGGCTTAAAGTTAAGAACAAGGAAAGGAATATCATAATTGACTACTATCAACCTGGGGTCCTCTTATGTGGATATCAGTTTTTGATGGTCTCTTAAAATGATTTTCCATCTCATGTCTCTACTTGAAAACTATTCACATGTCAATCTAAGCCAAATAAAAAGGGTTTGCAGATCCAATTAGAACACCACAAAAATCTACTAAAAGTTACAACAGAGGTTCAAAGAAATAACGAGTCATCCTAAAGAGTGGGATTCGTAACTTAAGGTTATGTGCTGATCAATTCGAATCTTCAACATCCCCCCCTCCCCTCCGGGCATACCTCAGGCATTTGGCTACATGTATTTTCCTTGCCCGAGGAGTAAGGAATTTGATGCAAAGGTCCTGTGTGTATCACTCGGTCAGTTGTACGATAATTCTATCAGTTGTGTATTACCCCGTCAGTTGTGCATTACTTGGTCACTCGTGTAACCTTTCTGTCAGTTGCATGTTGCAAGTTGCAGTTGGAAGTTACGCATCACTTGGCCAGTTGTGCATTTTTCTGCTAGTTCTGTGTCATTCAGTGGGTTGCATGATAAAGCTGTCAGTTATGTATTATTCAGTCAGTTGTGTACTTCCCCATCAGTTGTGCATAATCGGTCAGTTGTGTACTTCTCTGTCAGTTGTGCATTACTCGATCAGTTGTGTATTACCCAGTCAGTTGTCTCAGACTCGGTCAGTTGTGTTACACTCAGTCAGTTGGATGATAATTCCGTCAGTTGTTTTTTACTCTGTCAGTTGTGTACTATTCCATCACTTGTTTATTACTCCCTCAGGTGAGTTCAATCCTCTCTTTCCCATTTCTATTTTTGAAACACTTTCAAACTTCACCCAGCTGCAGGTTACTCAATTGATTGAAGTTGTTAAGCAGAAAATTTTTTCAAAGCTGGGAATATTATCCCCAGAACTGTTAAAATGCTTTATTTTTTCATTGTTTACAGTCTCACAATCTCCTCAGTTCTAGTGTTTAATGTGACTCACTGAAGCTAAAGTGTAGAAAACAATATTGAAAGTGACAAAGCCCTGGAGATCTACAACTGTACAAGCAAAACTGTAGGGCAAAGAAGGGGCACAAATAAATTCAACAAAGTCAAAATGATTATCACTGCCTCCAAAGCAGCACCTGGAATATGCCAGATCAAAAACTAATGAGCTCACTGAACTCACAGAGATGTAAGCCATGTAGAATAAGTATTTTGTAGCACTAGTTTTATTTAAGCCTAAGCTTATATTTTAAGCTTAATCTGAGCCTGATATATTTTAAAAGTCTAAAGCTGAACCATATAATTTTAAGAAGGACGGATTTATAACAATATTTAAGAAGTAAGGATTTGTAACAATGTAACGATAAGACAATTTATTGCCTAAAGTCTCATGAATCAAAAATATAATACCGTATGTTCATTTGAGCAACATTGAATCAACTAGCGGTACGGAGTTCGGCAGTCGAGTACGTTCAAACCCATTATTCTTAACTTTAAAATAACAAAAAAGAAACAATGAACAGCAAAAACAAGACCTCTAACACTTTGCCGTATTCCTAAGACTCTTACATGCAAAACGTGTCTGTTTTTCCTATTTCTTCTTGAACTGAACTTCAGCTTTTTCTGCCATTTTGTTTATCTTCGTTTATCTTCACCTTAGCATCTCGTACCCATTCTTCTCACCCTTTTCGCCGTAGCCGCCATTTTGAATACATCTCCATCCTCGTTGGAGACACGTGATCTGCTGTGTGCCAGGGTCTTCTCCCGAGCCGCCGCCATATTGGAAGCCGAGAAGACCCTGGGGACGAGGTTGCTAGGGAGATATTAGAGATAAATATGGCGGCCGATCAGCTGTTTTACTGAGCCCACGTTTTATAAGCCAGCTGGTGCACAAACAAAACAAACGCTTGGTAACCTTCCCTGCATATTTCCGAACAACATGGCGGAGGCACGGAGATGTGAAACAAGGAACAAAACAATGAAAGAAAACACGATTGCCGATAGCTTCTATGTCCACAAGTGACAGCTTTTGGTTGAAAAATTTTAGCAGAGAAGATACGTCTTTGTTGAACAGTCATCTACTGGAACATCCATCAAGGCATAATTCGAATCATACATCACTACATGACGTCACCTGGTGTATTAATTTTGTGGATATTTCCTTCTTCCTATGGTCACTATGCCTGAATATTTCACACACAGTGCTCTAAAAGATAACTATTTTGCAATGTTTTAATGACCTACCAAGACTGAATGTTCGTGTAAATTTTGAAAACTCCACTTAAGGAACTGTTTTGAAATTTGATCAGTTGCACTTGGAGACAAGCTTGGAGAAAGGCGTCTCGGCCGTTTTGCCCGCAATCAATTATTTTTAATTTGATGTTTTAATGCTGATAAAACTATGAATGCCGAGGAACTGGAGCTGTTATCAAACTCGAAGTACCGACAGTTTATCAACGCCGTCGAAAAAGCACTGAAGAGTTTTGAGTACTCCACGGAATGGGCTGACCTGATTTCTGCTCTCGGAAAACTAAACAAGGTAGAATAGTATACGAGATGGATAAAAATAAATATTACATTGTATTTTCTGGAGGTTAGTAAACGAGGACGTGCAGTATAAACAGTGCCATAGTCTGCAATATATTTTATGTGGTCACTTTTCAATCAACAACGGTGACATTCTGTAAAGATAGGAATGTAAGTTGCCACTTGAGAAAGTAATGACTCGCTGGACCTGAACTCTGTTTGTAGTAGAACAGTTATTTATGCAGTTATTTTCATCAAGGGATAAACTAATGGAACGTTTTACCTGTTGACATTAGAAAGACAGCCATCCTTGCTATTTTTAAGAGAAAGGTTATTTTTAGACAATCGGTAATTATTGAATAGTACTTATTGTGTGGTATAGTTTGTATGTTTGTTTGTTTGTTTGCTTGTTTTCACGTCGCTTTAGTTAACTAGATAAGGGAATAAACATAGATCAATTAGCAATTGACCTTTAGAAATTGATAAATTGGAAGTTATATTTGTAAAGATCAAATTATAAATATGCATTACCATAGTATTACACCAATCTGAATGCTTCCAATGCTTCTCTGTACAATACAATGTACATGTCTCTTTTAGATTGCAAACTTGGATTCAGGCTAATCCTAAATGGATGTATTGATTAGCTAAAAGGAGTGCAGGCAGAATTATATGGTGACTGGGATTAGACCAAAAATCTTCATTTCTCTATTCAACGACAACACATTACGTGAATTTTTTTTTTTTTTTTACAAAAAGTCTCATTTTGCTAGAAAGTTTTGACAATATTTCAAGTGGTTACAGAAATGTTTGACCAAGGCTGGATTTTTAACCATTCCACAAGAAGTGAGCCCATACTCCTGAGTGGCGGATATCAAGTCTTTGTTTCGTCTGCCTCACATACTGTAAGAGCAACCCCTGCATGTAATGCAATGCTTTTTTTTTGGTTCTCTTGTCTACTTGTTGCTTAATGATGAAATTACTCCCTTGATTTGTAGGTCTTACAAAATCACACCAAATTCAAAGTACTTCCAAGAAAACTAACCATTGGCAAAAGACTGGCACAATGCATGCACCCAACCTTGCCAAGTGGTGTTCATCTCAAGGCGCTAGAAACCTACGAACTCATCTTCACACGCATCGGCCACAAAGGCCTTGCACAGGATTTGTTTATCTACAGTGCTGGGCTCTTCCCGTTACTTGGAAATGCTGCCATGTCAACGAGGCCTTTGTTGATGAATATGTATGAGAACTATTTTCTTCCACTTGGTAAAGCTTTACTTCCTGGATTATCAGGTCTGCTGTTAGGACTCTTACCAGGAATTGAGGAAGGATCTGAATATACTGACAGGTTTGTAGAAAAAACTACATGTTTAGGGGTTTTTACCAATTGATTAAGAACTAGAATTATATGAAGATCATCGCAGTGAAGGTATTTCAACTTAAGCAGTTGAAAAGAAGCCGTTCAAGCCTGAATTTTTTCAGGTTCCTTCTTTTCAACTGCTTACGTTGAAATACCTTCACTGCGATGATCTTCATATAATTCTATCTTTATCCGCAGTTCAAATATATGATTCCTACCATTTTCGTTCAACCCTGAAGCGTGACGATTTTTTCGCATATGTTTACTTTTCAAACTTAACGGTTTTGTCTGGTTACGTGTCACGTTTGACCAATGAAACCTTGGCGGTTATTTTGCGAAACTGACAAGGTTCTTGGCGCCATTCGAACATGTTTTGTTCACGTGCTCTGAGACTTTTCAGGTTTTGCCGCACGAAAGTCTTTTAGTTTTTGCAGAGAAGATGAGAAAAAATTTAATTAAAACAAGTTAACAAGTTTGGAAGGAGTTACCATCCAGGAGTCGCTTTAAATCAAGATTTAAAATGCTCCATCATTGACAGAATTATCAGTGAAGTAGGTGACCAATTTACGGGTTATATTCTGCGGAGTTTTACACAATTTGCGAACGAGTTGCGTGACCGTAAACCGCGGGGTACAGATACTGGGACGAAATGCAAACATTAGCGAAGCCTTAAGAGGCCTGTCATCTGAACAATTACGGGAAGATGACCTTGAACTCATCGAAGTATTGAAAGTCCGCTCCCCATCTATCTCCCTTTCCCAAATCATCAAGGAGTTAGGGCAGTTTGGAGCACAACAAATTTCAAAATCGGTCATTTCACAGACCATAAAGTTTCAAAACACGTGAACAAAACATGCTCCCCAGCACGGAAAACCTGAAAAGTTTCAGAGCACGTGAACAAAACATGTTCGAATAGCGCCAAGAACCCTGTCAATTTTGCGACATAACTGCCAACATTTCATTGGTGAAAAGTGACACGTAACCAGACAAAACCGTTAAGTTTAAAAAGTAAACATACGCGAAAAAATCGTCACACTTCAGAGTTGAACGAAAATGGTATTATTTCATATATTCATATTGACTAAGAACTGTATAGAACATTATTTTTTGTGTTTCTAGAGAAACTGTAGTTTCAGAGAGCAAAACTGACCTGGAAACACAGGATTACAATGTACTAATGTTTAGTAGCACAATGAAACCTTGATTACATGTATCTTAACTTGGAGGGACCACCAAAAATGGTCTGGATAAGCAAGCATCCAGATCATCAGGAAGAATGGATATTTCCTTGAAAAAAAAGTCAAAAATGAAAACAACATCAAAGAAAAGAAGTTTTTTAAATCAGTTTTTATGGAGAACTTAGAGTAAATAAGGTCAGTTGTAAGGAAGTATCATACTTACACTTTTTCCACTGAAAGTTGTTTTAAATGTGACTGTAAATTTTAATGAAAATGTGTAGATCAGGTGGACTAAGAAAAGCTTATGAGCGGTTAAGGTTAGTTTAGTTTCGCTCTCAAGTCAAATACTCAGGGAAAAGTCCTCAGTTCTGCCAACGGGAGTCGAACCCATGACCTTCCAGGTGCCAGCTGAATGCTCTAACCACTGAGCTATAGGGGACTCATGGTGAGCAAGGTCATACAACTAGGTTCAAATGGGCGATTCCAGAAAATATCCATACCATACCACGGACGGCTTTTCGGAATTCTGAGGGCTAGGGGGGCTTCTTTAAACTGGAAATCTGAGGGCATGGGGGGATACTTATGATTGGAATTCCTAAGGTATGGGGGGGGGGGGTTTAGATCTGGGATTTCCACAGGAGACAGACAAGAGTGTATTCCTTAAAAACACTAATTGTATGGACTTTTAAAATCAGTTTGCAAATAAAGCCCGAACTGACGACACTGCTGACTACCGCGGAAGCAGGATACAAGACAAGCATCGATCGATCAGACATGTGTTCATGTTCATTTGCAGAAGAAAACCGACAAAACATAGGTGGTACATCAAGCTCCAAGGGCTTAACGTTGATGAATTTCTTATCAGTTTAATAAAATATGAAAAATCTATGTTTCTTACCGCTTGTACATTTCTTGTACTCCCGTCGCATGAACGGCGAAAACTCGTGCCAGTCCCTCGTTTCTAAGGAGCACCTGCTGGATTTTGCACTTCACGCAAATTCGGGAAATGGCCCGTTGAGTAAATTTAATTATCATACCATTTCCGTTTCGGCTAAAGTATGAAAAATTTATTTTTTTGTGTAATGCCTCAAATAACACCATAAAGTGGTGTCTGGAATACGAGTACAAAGTAACATTTGACAGGTTTTAAGAACCTTTTACATGTAGACTCTCTGTTCTTCAATTCTCACACGCGCTACAAAACATCGTTCTTTTTTTTCTCTCGTCAAAGCGGCCTCATAAATTATTTTGTCCATTCAGTGCGAAACATGGTCTTTTTGGCCGAGGACGCCATTTTTGAAGATTGTGGGATTGGGAGCGACTGCTGACCCCGATGGCTCAAATTCAAGATGGCGGAAACGAAAATACACTCGATCGTAATATCTTCCAAGTGTTCACACGTACATCACACCATATTTTATTTTAATGTTCTGTACCAGTTTGGGGCAATGGTAAGGAGAAAACTTTTAATTTTTTTAAAATTTTAATTCCAGAATGACTCCCTCTATAACTAGCTGTACTGAACAGAAGCAGAGTCACTTGAAATAATTTTCCATAAAATAAGCCAAATTGGGCATGTTAGCGAATCCTGCAGGTAATTCTGAAGGGTTTGACAAAAAAATGGGAAATCCGAATGGGAGGGGGGGTTTATGATTATGGAAATCCGAGGGCATGGGGGGATAACACATTTTGGAAATCCTGAAGGCAGGGGGGGGTTAAAATATGGAAGCCGTCTGTGGTATGGTATGGATATTTTCTGGAATCACCCAATGTGACACATGTCCTGCCATTCTGCAGGCTCAAATATGTCCACAATAAAGTGAGAAGTGAATATATTTAATTTGGTTTGGATTGGTTTGGTTTCTTACAGTGCATGGTACCACCTGCATCAACTGTAATTTAATTGTACAAATCCTCCATTTCATAGGTCTCATATAGTACAAGAATAAACTTGTCATCCATTATTTTTGGACAGGACAATTTCACTCTTGGGATCCTTTAGTGAAAACACAGACAAGAAGATTTTCTACACTACCCTGTGGGGGTGCATTTATTCATCACCCAGCGTCCGTCTCCCAGCCATCACCTTTATACTTACAAGACTGAGCAAAAAAGGAGTTGGAAAACAAGAGTATCTCTTAGGAAATGACATTCCACTCTTGGTAAGTGCTGTCCTTGTACCACATCTCAATTCTAGTGTAAGACTTCAGTAAAGGAAAAGCTGTGATTAATTTAGAGATCACAGAGTAATCAATGGGTAATCAATGAGTGTTCCACTTCTTAGTCATTGTTCATTAATGATGATCAGTGAGTGATCAATTACTAATTAAAGGCGAACAAATTGCGGCCTATACCATTTGCTTTCTATTGTCATCAGTCATCAGTGTTATTGTTTTGTATCTGCAAGATGGTTGACAAGCACTTCTGGAATTCAGTGCTGTGGAAAAGAAAAGCATCAATAGGCCTGATGATCTAAGCCACAGCTAAGAAATTAACTTAATTTTATTCTCTAATTTGTGTTAATCTGCCTACTTCTCACTACAGGTGCAAGCAGTTAGTGTTGCTCTTGGAGACAGCAGTGTTCTTGTTCAGCGGAATATGCTTGATTTCCTTCTGGCCTTCCTCCCGGTAGACACATGCTACCTCACCCCCAAAGAAAAGGTGACACTAGTGGCGGCTGCTTTAGAAGTCTTGTTACGAAGAGACATGTCCCTAAACAGACGTCTATATACCTGGATACTGGGAGCAAATTCAGTGAAGAATGAATCTTTGTCAAGGACTGATAGTGTCTGCAGTAGCGATGCAGATCACGAGGGTCCAATGGAGACCTTCTTTACCTTGCATTCAAGGCCACTTGTGATTGAAGCTGTGAGAAAAGTATTTCAAAATCAAGGAAATTTTGAAAAAGGGGATTCAAATGGATCTAAGAAAGCACAGCGACTGGAGATGTTGAAGCCATTTCGATTGCTGATCAGCCTTCTGGACAAGCCTGAAATTGGTGCATCTATCCTGGAAGATGTTTTACTTGATGTTTTTAGAGCACTGTATAACCAGTGTAGAATTCTGAAGGAAAATGGTGCAGTTTTTGATGAAAATGACCGGAGAGATTCAATTGAGAGCACCCACCATGACAGCAGTATCACTGACTCCACAAAAACCAAGCTGATAGATGAACTGATTAAAACTGCAAATTTGCTCTTCAATGCTTTTGAACCTTATTTCATGTGGGAGTACATAGCGAAGCTACTTTCTGATTGCGACAAACCCTCATCAGCTGAGGGAGTTAATGGTGTTGACAGAGACCACTGTGACAGTAATGGATTTTGTGCTAAACCTGCTGTGACAAGCTGCTCAGAAGTGTTTCGCTTGACAGATTTTATCCTTGATGTTGTTACTCTGGTAAGTTGAATTTTTTTTATAGAACATTTAATATATCTATCACTTGTACTTAACACCTACAATGTACATGTTTTCTGTAAGCACTTAACCTTGAGTAGCTTTTCCTGAAAAGTGTTTTTATAGTCGCTTTCTGTCCAAATGGGATTAAGCTGCTTTTATATCACAGATTTTTATATCAGCATCTTCTCTACACTGCTCATGGCACAGTAACTTGAATTTTCGAACTCAAAATCCATATTTAGATTGTCTAAATGGTGTGTTACCAGTGCTTGTGCTGTCATGACCAGGAGGTAATAAGGAATCTGGATTCTCTTTTTCGTGTTTAACCTTTTGAGCCCCAAGAGTGACAGGTGTCTAACTTCTCCTTACAATATCACTTGTTGTTCAAACATACAAGTCATGACAATAAAGTAAATGATCACCAGACATGAAATGGGTTGATGTTTAATCAAATTCTCTCAACTAGTAACATAAGAAATATGTGGAGAACAGTGAGGAGAATATGCATGTGGATATTGGGGTTTAAAGGCTTAACTTTGACATTGCCAACATCCATTTCTTTAACTTCTTTGTTATTAATTAATATGTCAACATTTGTGTTTTAATGGTACAATGACACTCTTTATTTCATCGTTTTCTTTGATCCTGCCAAAATTCCGTAAAATCAGTAAACATGATAATGCTTCAGGGAAAAAATATATGACAGGTTTAAAGAAATGTTTCAGATGAAAGATGTCCATTTAGAACTTTTACTTATATATTTGTATTGATACATGTATGTCAACATTTATGTTTTTAACCATACAATTAATTAAAAATTATGTTATTTATTTGATGTTGTGCTTTGTTCAGCTAAAATTCCATAGAAGTAGCAAACAAAATAATGTTTTGGAAAAAAAAACACCGCATATTTGGAAGAAATGTTTCAAATGACAACATCCATTTCTGCAACCTTAGTTCTTTATGATTAATCAATACCAACAGTACATCAGTACAGTTAGAATATAATAAACTATTCTGTATTACGCCACATAGACTTTCCTTTACTATTATTCTAGGCTAGTTAACTAATTAACTACTTTATGACTTTATATATATGTATATGCGTGTGTCTATTAATCTTAGAAACTTTGGTCTTTGTAAATTTGCTACACCTCCTGCCTCGAGTAGGTGCTGCTAAATGCATGTTTGGTTTAATTTTTGAATAAATATTGCTTTTGAAATAAACTTGCACTTGACCTTAACCTCAAACTTTTTCTTCCTCATTTAGGAAGCTGATGTGGAGATTCAGACAGAACATTGGCCCGACCTTTTACGAAGGATAACTATTGAAATGACAAAACGCTGCGAGATAATGTCACTGGAGGATATCAAGGAAGGGATTTATCTCTGTTCCAAACTTCTCTCCAAGGTGATGCCTTCGATGAAGCCCGTCGATAAAGACAGAGCTGCTTCAGAACAAAGAAAAGACTTGGAAGGTTCCTCAGAGCATGAGTTGAATGGATGGAGTATTATTGAGTTCAAAAGAAACGGGCAAGATGAAAGCAAAGGTGAGAAATCACTGGAGAGTTCACAAGAGGTGTTCATGGAAGAACCGGGTCAAAGTGAAGGTACTAAAGGAGAAGAAACCATAAAGGAAGAGAAACCTGTAGCATTAAGTGAGAAGGGGGTGGATGATGAAGCAGAGGATGGTGATGGCGAAGGTGACTCTGAAGATAAATACGAAGACACGCAGGAAGAACTCGATGAGTGGAGCGACTTTCAAGAGGTCGAGCAAGGGAATGAAAAGTTAAGAACAAGTGGATTTGAATCTGAATCTTCCACCGTGGACAGAGAAGCGAGAATCAGTGAAAAAGACGAAGGCCAGAAAGGACAAACTCTTGGCAAAGATGCCAGAGAAGGAACGCGCACCCAACAGCCTTTTCAGTCCTCTCTCATTCAAGCTTGTGTGAAATATTTCCAGGATTTCTTTGCCAGGTTTGTTGTGGAGAGGGTGTTGAGACACCTCAACTCGCTCTGCAGGGGCAGAGTAAATGCTCTTGGAATGACAAATAAAGAATGCTATACGGCACTAAGGGAAAGTGGGCTTATTAGCGATGGCATGTGGAGATTAGTGGATCAAGGAGACAGGCCTGCGAGTGAGAAAATTACAGAGGACGCTTGTAAAAAACAAGGAACGCTAAGGGAGAGAAGAAATGTTGTGGGGCCAACCATGCTTGTGTCGTCCTTCAGATCTATGCAGTCATGCAGAAATTGTGCCGAGGCGTTTGTAGCAGCGTGTAAACTGTTGTTAGAGTTGTCCTGCTTTCCAGTTTGCGCTGAGAAGGATTCCGAATCGTGCAAAACCTCAAGTGATGAAAACAAAGGTATGTGACATCCCATCTTTGCAACTTTTCCTGAAAAATTGATTGCAATCCGAGTTACGCGGGAGGAGAAAGAGTACAGTATGTGGTCCTTGGTCCGCGTGTAAAAATTATAATCTTGAATATCTCACCTGAATCAAAACGTAACGAACTGAGGTTTTCCCTGAAGATAGCTTTTATGTTTCTCGCGATAATTTGCATGGGGCATGTTCCAAACTTAAATATTTTTCTTGTAATTCGAAAAAAGGTGACCGTGCTCGCGGGCCCTTGATCCGCGAATGTGGTCCTTGGTCCGCGATTCATGTAAACGGCACGGAAAATACCTGTGAATCCCAATAATTTCCGTACGAGAATGAAAATTTTAACAATATTTTATTTATTCTTTCTTATCCTTGATATATCTAAGCTACAGTCTTGTTGGAAAGTCGCTGTGAGTATAAAATAATATGTTTTACTTTTCATACAACAGTCTCTCACACAAGCCCCACACGCAGTCGAAAATATTTACAAGCTTATATGTATTCTAGGTATACAAGAGAAGTTAACCCCATTCATAAACATGTGTAAAGAAGAATTTGAAAATATCCAGCAAAAACAAAGGCCGTTTCCATTTATCTAAGGTTTTCTTCACCTGCTTTGCGAAATGTAAGTTCTTTAGGATCAAAGGTCGCGGAGCAAGGACCGATATGCGAAAGGTGTTGATATTTTTCAGGAGACGATAAAACAAAACTTTCAAACTCTGCAGCAAATTCGTTCACAACCGCAGAAATAAGTTTGTCTGTAATCTTGTTTTTCAGAAAGACACGTCCTCCCGTTGCGTTTCATCGATGCACAAGCCAAGTAAACATGACCATGTAATTTACGGAGCCGCAAAAGTAAACACTTCAAAAAAGACAAATTGGCCTACCTGTCAATAAACTTGAATTCCCAGGCCCGTAGCAAGGTTGTAATAACTGGGGTGGGTGGGGGGGGGGGGACGGGCAGCCTAGTCAAAGCCCTCCCCCCCCTTTGTCAAAATACGGACGTTAACAAATAGATCGTAAGGCATAGAAAAATTCACGTCAGATAGATACTACTGTTACCGTTCACAATGCCACACTTTGTGTCGATTTCGCCCGCAAGAAGGACACTTTTATGGGGACAAATTTGCCAAAAACTCTGCGTCCTGTTTGCTTTATCGCCGACAAAGTTTTTCGGCAACATGCACCAGATTTATAGCGTCAGTTTTAAAAACGTATCATGTACAAAAAATTCAAACATTTCGACATCTAGGCTACGAATTTCGGACCTGTTTTACCTAACTCTCGTAAACGTGTACGTGAAGTTTGTCACTCGATTGGTGAGATAAATATAAGCTTGTTCCTTAGACTTGTTTTACAACAATGGGCTTAATTAAAGCTTTTAAACTAAACTGCCAGGGTCAAGGTGATATGGATGAAGAAAGACAGTGGTAAGGAACCTGGGCGACAGAAATGTGCGGTGGGCTAGTAGATTTTTGAAGCCCACTTGCCCGGTGGCTAGTGACTCGACAGAAGTCGAACCCTGTTAAAGGTTGTGAAATTATAAAAGGCACTTTTAGTATCAGCATTCAAGACTGATTGTTGTCCATTTATTTTTTTTCAGTTATGTATTTTTTGGCACATAAATTGTAATGTTTTTTTAACTTTCAAAAATTCTGGGAGGGCTCGAGCCCCCCCTACCCCTCCCCCTGCTACGGGCCTGATTCCGCGCCTTCACCGAAAGCAGGAAAGCCGAAACTTCGTCATATGGAAGAAGACTAAACAATAAATCACCGGACTCATTCGTTTTTGTCGTATTCTACTTAACGAGCAAATATTACATCACATTCGGAAAAGTCGCGGACCAAGGACCACACACTGCATTGTTATTTTGGTTTACTTTTTACAAAGTTGCGGGTGATAAGTTGCAGGGTGCGACATAATTTGCAATTTGTATTCCAAATGCGTTTAGGTGCAAGCTAACGAACAGAATTGTAAAACTCCATAAAGCTGAAGCGAAATATCAGAAACATGTCCAAATGAAATCAAACGACATTCTGTAGCCACATGAGCGAAAATCCAAAGAGATGTAAAAGAAACTATAGCTAGACAGCAAAATAACCTTTTCCTTAACGATCGTCGTATTGCCAAAAAAACCGAGTGTAGACTGGGGAGGAGAAGGCCGAAGCCTCGCATCGTTCGCATAGTTCACTGATTTTTCCCTTTTTTGTCCCCCACTAAGTAACCTTGTCACAGGCTAGGATTAGATTAAGGCTATGTTTTTTTTTTCATTGTTAAGATTCCAAGGTGTCAACACTTCCTGAGTGGCTGCAGTCGTTAATCATGTGTTGTTTTGAGGTCAGCGAGTTTGACATTCAGAGTTCAGCCGTGGGTACATTGTTGGACCTTGTTAACTTGACGCTGTCAGTCGGCCCCGCCCATGGACCCAGACCCTCTGCGCCAGTGGTGGTCATTCCTATGATTTCCCAGCAGTCTTTAGGGGTGATAGAGAAGTCTGATCTGTACGAGGTACTGTATAGTTTGAAAATGTTCATTTTTGAGAATGCCATATGTTTATGCGTAGCTTTTCAAATTCAAAGCATATACATTCATTTGCTTTTTTTGCTACTCGCACTTTTTTTTAACTTACATAATGTAAACAAGAGCTTCCGATACAAAAGCATCTTAAGTCTTTTAAGGAATTTCCGGCTTCACCTCGATGTAAGAACTTATGAAACTCACGGATGATGTAAAACAAAGGAAACAAAAACATTTTAAACAATACTGCACAGCAAAGCAAAAGCTAACAAACAAAGAAAATCTTGTCAGGTTCTTACACCGAGGTAAACCCGAATTTTACTTGATAAATGGGCTATGTTTTATTTTTGGTGTAACAGGTTATAGCAGAGAGTCTGTGGGATTTTATTCAGGAGGACACGTCCCAGTTTCACCAGAGAATAGTTGAACTGTTTCTTCAGCTTCACAACTTGACTCCATCTCCTTCACTCTGTGCAAATGTCATTGGTAACTCACTGGTAGATGTTAGCAAGGTAAGTTATAAACAGGTTGAATTCCATGGTCCGTTACCCGGATTTTTATCTCTTTTCCTTTATGAACCAAGCCTAGTGTTGTGTAAAGCGGTTTGTAAGTCTGTAATTGAAACCTTTAAGGACGATGCCTCCTTTTGTTAATGCGCAGACGTTCTGCGCATCTCGGGTCTTTTGCCTACTAATACAAAGATGTTTTTGCTTGGTATATGACTGTGCGGAAAAAGCAGATCTTTGCAAGGGTTATCAGAATCCGAAAAGAAAATTGGCGGTAACCACGCATTTTTCAGAGATAGTTGAACTTAAATTTGGAAAGAAATTGCCATACATTCTTGGTATTTTAAACCTTTTTTAGAATTATGGCTGTCTAATTATTCTGAAAAATGTGTGGTTGCCCACATTTTCCTTTTTAGATTCCAGTAACCCTTTCTAAGATCTGCCTTTTCCCCATAGTCTTAACATCTTCAAAAATACCTCTGTATTAGGAGGCACCGTCCTTAAATGTCACCATTTGTCAGTGTTAGAACTAAGGAGCAGTACTTTAAAACGCAAGGTAACGTGGTTTAATTTAGGAATCTGTGGAATGCCACGAACGAACATCATCGAGCGGTATTTTCCTTCGGCTGCTTATTGTGCTCATAAACTAGTTCTAAAACGCAGATCTCTACATGTGGATGAAATCCTAACTGTGACCATTCAAATGAAAGTAGCCTGAGAAAACAGCCGACGTTTCGCGAGGTCGCCACTTGAGCCCTCCCATTCGACGTCTGAGTACCGAGCGCAGAAATTCCATACTGATGATTCCATTCTGATTGGTTGTGCCGCGAGGGAATTTTCTCTCAACCAATCAAAAGCACTGCTAAGATCTAGGTAGTGCACGTCATCAGTACGGAATTTCTGGGCTCGTTACTCAGACGTCGTTTTGCGAAGGCTCAAGTGGCGACCTCGCGAAACATCGGCTGTTTTCTCAGGCTAAAATGAAAGCTATTGAGCTGTACTTTTACTGTGTAACTGCTAATGTTTAACAACTTGGTTGAGTATTCATCTAATGTGGTTCTGTTAGCTTTTAAAGTTTTATCAATCGAAAGTTCGTAAGTTTGACGCGGATAGAAAATACAGAGCCAGCAGACCTCAACGGTATAATTAATGCTTAGTTTCTTGTCGGGTTAGGAGATTTCCTTGCTAGGCCATTGGAAGTTTGCTGTGTTCTGGCATGTTGCTAGGAATGTTGTCATCCAAGATTCTGGAAGATCATCGAGACTTGGGGAATTCCGCACCCTTGACAGGTAAACATCTAACAGAGTGATGTTATATTTTTGCGTTTATTCTGTTGTCGTAGAACACAAGACAAACGTTATCAAAGGAGTTCTATTTGTTTATCTCAACAGACGCCGAGATCATAAAAAACGTTGCTTTCGATATCGAATATGATCTTAAAAATTGTTAAGTCCAGTTGAAACGTGCATCATTTTATGCAAGGATATGTTGTTGGTGATGGTAGTGGTGGTGGTGGTAGTGGTTGTTTTAGTTTCCATCGTCTCATATTTTTCATTATAAATACAATAACCTGGAAACAAAGCAAAGGAAGATACAAATGACCATTAACCAAATTGAAACATTAAACATCAGCATCTTCATTGTATCGCAGTTCTTGTTAAATTGTGGGATTTCATTTTGATTTTGTTTCAGGGCGCTGTTTATCATGCTTGACAGCCTGCAAAATGAAGAACCGGAGTTAAGGTTTGTCAACTTTTTTATGAGAGCTTAGACACAACCATGGCTGCAATTAAGCAGAGGGAGGAGGTCGGGCTTTCCGCTTCCCCTACACTCTACGACCTCAACCGTCAATACTCATGCGCTACAAATACGTTAGTGATAAACTACGATGCATTTTTCATTTGAGGTCAATCAATCAGTCAATCAATCAATCAAAACCTCTATTTATACACGATGACATTTAAAGCGTAGTAGCTTGAGGGGTCGTGTAGGTGAAACTAAGGGAGCTTTAGGTTCTGAATAAGTGTTCTGAGACATTTTCTCGTCCTCTCCCCAGGGTCCTCACACAGCACTGGCTCGCTCATGCTCTGCAGCACGGGGATCTGGGACGAATCATCGATCCACTTCTTCTCTTGCTACTTCATCCAATCACAGCACGAGTTTCAATTCACCATTTATACGCCTTATTTGACACCAAAATATCCAGTAAAATGGCCAGTGCACAAGAAGCCGAGAGGAAATCTTCTAACGATAGTAAAATAAATTCGACGAAAGAGAACGGAACTACAGCGGCTGTGAAACAGTTTAACAAAGCAGTGAAGCGAAGAACGGAGTATCCTCCGGCAAACGCTCGGGACTCGGATGACAGCAAAACAACCACTCCAAGCGGACTAAGTGAAGCCGAGCATTCGACAGATACTGACGGAGCCGAGGCCGACGACGAAAATGAAGAAAACGAGCCGAAGAAAGGTAGTTTAATACTCGTGTGGCGTTTTGTTCTGTTCTGTTCTGTTCTGTTCTGTATGTGTTTGTTTGTTTGTTTGTTTGTTTGTTTGTTTTTTCGTTTTTGCTGTTCTTGTTAGGTGAACTATTCACATCTCTGTCTATTGTTTTATTTTAGAATTCAGTACTTTCTTACCGGTATTTGTGCATATTTCAAATCAGATTGAGACTAACCTTGTAAAAAAATGCTTCTTCGATATTTTTAACTCGGCAGCCTTGCTGAAACTGGAGTATTGGCTGTGTAGTCAACTCTTGTTATAACGGACGCCATCGGGACCAAGATTGGGTGTCCGTGGTAGAGAGAGTCCGTTATAGAGGGAGTTTTTTCAGTAATTTCTTATTCTTGGGGACTTCAGCTCCTGTCCGTAATAACGGGGTGTCTGTAATAGCGAGGTGTCCGCAAGGCGAGAGTTGACTGTATTCGCCATCATCATCTTATCTCTCTTTTACAGGAAAGGAAAAAGACCCGTCGCCAAGCAAAGCTCCTCAGTCCCCTCCCCCACGGAGGTCACTTGTCCACCCACTGGACCAGCACAAACTGTTGTACATCTTGCATTATGACTCTCAGCTGACACTGTACGCCTTCAGCACTCTGCAGACCATCCTGTCACGTGCTCCGCACCAGTTCGTGTGCGCGTCGTCAGCAACTAGCATCAGTTCATCCAACACTCCGCATCAGGAGAAGATTAAAGAGCTGCTCATAAGGCACCGACGGTCCCTACTAGGGAAGGGCTTTTATGGTGCGCTATACGAGAGCCCAGTTTCGCCTTCAGGTGTGTTAGTTACAAAACCTGTAATTTATCGCTAGTGTCGTTGTTCTTTCCTTGAAAGGGGAGATGTTGTTTCTGCGAATCGTGCGTTTGTACACAGCTTAACCTTCACTTGATGAGGACTTTGCATTCTAGAAACTTCATGCCGTGGGTTGCATAAAAGATGTCAACTGCAATATACTTGTGTTATGTGTTTGTAAACAGGTTAACCTTCATTTGGGGAAGACTTTGCATTCTAGAAATTTGCGTGGGTTGCATAAAAGGTGTCAACTGCAATATACGTGTGTTATGTCACATTAATCTAGCAAAAATGATTTACCTCGCCACGAGTCTTCCTGTAACATCATTTTGACCATCAAATCCGTGTGCGTAAAGGTCTGAGATTGTGTCTTTGTATTAGTCTTCGTAGTAGTCTTCGTATTCCCAAAACTAAAAACAAAAACTAAAAACAGCTTACATATGAAAATAAAATGTCCACGGACATTGTGACTGAAAGCATAAAACAAGTTACGCGGTCGTCAAATGACCAAAAAAAAACAGATCGGCAAATCAGATAGGCGCAAAATGAACACACCCAAGTGTGCTCAGTTGTAATGTTTGGTCCATTTTCAGGCACCGCTCACAGTGCGCGACTGTTTGGTGGCCCCTTAATCTACCTCAAGCCCAGCACCAGTAAGTACCTGGAGGTGCTGATCTCCGTGTGTCTGTACTTCATCAGAAGCGAGTATTCCAGCCACCTACAGATTCAACCTGAGGACATTAATGGCAATGTGCAGGTACAGATGGCAAGCACTGAGTTCCTGCTTGGCGTCATGTGGCAGCTGGTTGAAGTAGTCAAAGAAAGCGGCGCTGGATTTGGAACGTACATAAGTGACATGTTCTCGCGTTGTAAAGTCCAAAAAGCATTGCTTCATTGTCTATTGTCATTGCTATATGAGCGAACTGGAGTTAGAGGTTCTAGTTCCGCTAAATCACCCTCGCCAACCTTGAAGACTTCTCATGTTCACGCGAGCTCGGAAATCAGTCAATCACAAGCGCGAGCCTTTCAGGTGAAGCTCCTCAAGCTTGTTCAATCGGTTCTCATTCTGGAGTCCAACATTCGCACCGCTGTAGTTATTTCCCATGATAATCCCGCGGGTCACGGGTCGCCGCCATCAAGCAAACGCGAAAGCCCGGCGAAGGTCTCCGATGAAACGAAAATTACGCAGTCTTCTCATCGATACATCCCCGGGAAGTCTTTAGCGGAGCAAGGCATGCTGCTGTCGGCGGTTCTTCACGGGTTCAAGCATGACGAGCACGATATGCATTATGAATGGCTGCAGTTCGTGATCACGTGCTTGTCACACATGGGAATGCAGCTGCGCGCGTGGGTCGTGCCTGTTGCTGAGCACTTGTGTCGGATTCTTGAGCGACTGACAACTGTTTACTCGAAGGACAGGGATGTAAGGGTCGCAAGAAAAGACACTGGTGATAAGTTGGGGAAAAGGTCCGCAATATCCCTTCACTATTTACTGCTTATGGACATGCTCGATTGTCAAATGTTTCAGCTGACAGTTAACAAATTCGTCCAGTGTCGGTTAACAGTTAATCAGGGGCTGGATTCATGAAGCCCTCTTAAGATAAGATGTGTCCTATGTATTGTTGGAAAACAAAAGCCTACAGGCCTATTGTTAAGAAACAATACTTAGGATTCAACTTGACTTAGGACAGTTTTGTGAATCCTGTCCCAGTATCTCGTCTATCAGTTGAAATTCCCCTTGTTTCTCACCGTACTCTTTAGTCGGCCTTCAGTTGATGGTAAGAGATGTTGGTAAGTTTTGTTGAAGCTCATAGTCCAGTTTAAAAGACCGCTGGATAAAAAGACAAAAGACGCAGTTATACAAGGTAAGTCTCAATCTGAAGTAAAATATTCACAAATACTAATAGGAAAGTGCCGAATTTTAAAATAAAACAATACACAGAGTTGTAAATAGTTCGTCTTCTCACTGGTGTTTGTGCATATTTTACTACAGAGTGAGAGTAACCCTGTCTTTTGTCTTTGTATCCAGCTCGAAATTGAACTGCTGTATTGTTTTCAGAGCTGCTTTTCGCTGTTTGTTAATATTTTCTTCTAAAAGTGAAAGTTTCGCTGTTCATTGTAAAGAGTTACATGTAACTTTCTTTTACAGTCAACCTGAGGCGGACAGTTTCAGCGTGCCGCCAGACTACGTGGTTACATTGTTGGAAGGCCTTCAATCCATTTGCCACTATTGTCTCCGTGACGACACAGGGCCCATGTCCCCAGTCCTCTCGCTGAGACCCCGGGCCGCTCGATCCAACTCCAGCCCAGCCTTAAATTCTGAAGGTATCCAGTCCAGTGCTAGCTCGGTTCAAATCTTCACCAATCTGCTGCACGCGTTTTCAGTGCAGTCCGCACCGGCCTGTGATGTGCCTAGTGTGGAATTACCAAAGCACATCTTGGACGCGCGAGAAGGCTTGTTGAGTGTTCTACCCAAGATATTGTCCTCTCTTTTTACGGTCTGGAGCACTTGGAGCCCGCAGAGAGCTGATTCGACTGGTCAGCGGCTACCCTCTGAGTGTCCGCTGAACTTGATGGGCTCTCCAAAGGTTGGAATTTGTTTATATTTATGCCTCCGCTTTTTTAATGAAGAGTTCATTGTCTTAGAACTACGAAGGTCGAAGGTGCTGTCATCGAAACGATGAAACAAGGCTCCCTTCTGGCTGCTTCAAAGATGACATGTTTCAGTTCGTACGCAATCGCCATTTTCAGGAACTGGATGTTCATTTTTGTTTGTTTGTTTTTAACCCTTTTTCGGAGAGTATCCTTCATAAACAAAACAAATAGTGTTAGCTGCCAAACAAACATATTTTTCTTTTCACGCCTTTCTTTTCAACTGCTGATTTTGCTAACAACTCAGGGACGGTCTTTCTCTCAAACAATGCTTCACCTGTAGTTCACATTTCATTTATGTTCTTTCATTTATCCAACATCCACGAATATAAGTTAAACCAGTTCCCAGTGGTATTGATAGCTCGGTTGGTAAGAGCATTGTGCAGGTATCGCAAGGGAGTTCGGGTCCTGACAAGTCTTTTCGCTCTTAACAATCACTTTGTTAGTTTGTGATGTAAAAGAGTATTTCCCCTGTGTTGATTTTCAGGCGGTGCGTCAACAGATTCTTCAGTTACTCACCCCAGTCACCATGAATCACACTATTGTATTCCTAGCCTCGCTTGCAGACGTGTGGTACCAACGGCGGAGGCGAGAGGGATCTGGATCCAAGGTGACCAGAGGTATCCCGGTGGCCTCCGAGGAACAGATCATTGTAGTTGACATTGTGTACGCTATCAAGGTAGAACATGCTTTGATGTAATTTTTTAACAGTGTCACACTGACGGAGGGACAGCTGTCCCAAACCGTCTGTTGTTCTGAAGACCTTTTTAAGCGCAAAACAGTACCTTTTCCGCGAGAAGCGCAGCAACAAGCGGTAACAAACATCAGTGGTCGTAAGTGGCCCTGGCATTGTATGACAGCAATCGAACTATTGACTTTCTTGTATCAACTGCGACACACTACGTCATTCTCTCGTGAGAATTTGTACAGACTTAACACTACCATTCCTTTGCAGGCACTGTCAGTGGAAGACATGATTGATAATGTCAAACAGATCCTACGCCAAGTTGTCACAAGCAAAGACAAGTCCACGCCAACACAGTCGGGTCTGGAGGTCAACATTCTGCAGTTCCTATACGAGTATTTACAGAAAGCTTCTGAGAGTCAGTTGATTGTCGTGCGTTCTTCGCTGTTGTCTCTCATGAAGGAAGGACTGCAACTCAACTTTCCTCCAGCTCTATTTCTTTTGTTGGTTATCCTGCGATCTTATGTGCAAAATATTCCCTTACAAGAAGACAAGAAGATCCGCAAGGAGCTGCAGGTGAAAAATGTTGTTCTGTTGAGTTCTATCGCCTGTTTACATGTAGCTTTTAAAAGTTATTCGTTTGCATCTAAAAATATCGCGACCTAAATTAACGCTGAAGAGAAGGTAAAATTTCCAAGTGAATAAAACGAGGAATCTTCAATTTGTGATGAAAGCAAGACCACATTTTAATTCCAAAGGAAATGTTGAGAATGTCATTTGTGGGAGCGGAAATGAACGTAAAAGTACTAAAAGAGTATATTACACGACGGCGCGAGACATGAATTTTATTTACGAGTGGTAAAAACAATATTTTACGAAGAAGCGCAGCGCGTAAATAAAATATTCATTTTTACCACGAGAAAATAAAATTCATATCCTCAAGCCGCCGTGTAATTACCTTTTATTATAAAGACAAGAGTATTTTTGCACAAACAACAGTGTAAAAATGTCAAATAATGTCATCGATAGTGAGGATATGGAAAATGCGCCAGTCGAGTCCCGGATGTAGTTTCGTATGAACTTCACGAGTGGTCTAAGTGTGGCCAAAATATGTAGTATGTTAAACACAGAAAGCTTTTGCAGTTTTCATTCCTCGTATTCATTCTAATTTCTAGGACATAACTCAGCGTTTAGTAGAGGCGTGTAACGCCGTGGCGGGTTCATCGCTGGAAAATGCTGCCTGGTTCAGACGGAGTCTAGCTGTCATCCCTCAACCGGACGTCACCTCTGACCAATCAAGTAACGTTGAATCTGAAGTCTCTGAAATCTCGGAAGCTGAGCCCCCGGTAACACCTCCTACCGTGTCCAGCGGTAACGGAAGTAGCAATACAAGTAGTTATAGTACCCAGGCTCTTTGCGTGTTGGCGGAGGTGCTCGCCCCAGTGCTGGACATGGTTTTTGGAAGTGATGAGAAGGAAAGAATGACCAGTTTTCTGACGACTGTGATGTACAATGTCACGCCTTTCCTAAAGAACCACAGGTTTGTTATCTCCAAGAATACTTTAGTCTCTACGGTTAATCTTGGAAGTTACTTCTACGATCGAGGTCGAACTTAAACATTTTATCCACAGATTCAAGGGTTTTATTGCACAACAGACCAAACAACGACACAGGAAAACTCGATAGCTTTTATTGGATTTGTCACATTTTTACTTTTATTATAGACTGTAAATGGTAGAACCGCGTGACATGACTCATATTTTCAATTAGGAAGGAAGAGTTTTAACTTTTTGGCAGTGGCCAGCGTTTTGAAGAGTTTCAGCAATTACGCAACTTCCATGAAATCCACAATGTTTAGAGATACTTTTGGTTTGTGTGAGTAAATGTAAGATTTCATTTTGAAGATTTCTATCAAAGAAGACATATAATTGCTTCTCATACCCCCATTTTAAATAACTTTCCTTTTTTGTTGTTGCTGTTTTAGTCCGCACAATGTGCCGAGCTTCCGCGCCTGCTGTAGCCTGCTAGCCTCCTTGAGTGGGTACCAGTACACTCGGCGCGCGTGGAAGAAAGACGTCATGGAGCTGTTACTGGACCCGAATTTCTTTCAAATGGACATCACGTGCATCGGGAGCTGGCGAACGATTATTGACAATTTGATGACGCAAGACAACACGTCATTCAAAGAGCTCATGACACGCGTTGCTGGACTCAGTCAGAGTGCCTCTATTAACATCTTTGCTAACAGAGAACAGGTGAGCTTCTAACTTCACTAATATGTAATTTTATTTTTATTTATTTATTTATTTATTTATTTATTTATTTATTTTAAATCAATATTTATACAGGAGTATCCAGTTTAGCATAGCTAGTTATGTAAATTAAGGAGGCGAGCCAAATATCGCTTCCAGCTGCCACGATGAAAAGTGGCAACACAGTGACAAACGTGAATTTTATTTAAGCAATGTCATGGTGAGCCTCTGCACAGAAGTACTGTCACGCGCGTATTTCAAAAAGAAATACGTGATCTACTCGAAGAAAATCCTGCGCAGGAGGAACCAATAACCCATTACCTGACAGTGTGTGACTAGACAAACTAACTCTTGAAAGTTATATAGGAGAGTTAACTAACGTTGCACATATTTCGCAGGAAATGGAGCAGCGAGCTCAACTTCTAAAGAAGCTGTCGTTTACAATCTTCTGTAGCGAAATGGACCAGTACCAGTATTTGCTGCCGGAAATTCAAGAGCGTCTCGCGGAGAGCCTGAGGCTACCCCAGTCCCCAGTCGTCCACGAACAAATCTTCCTCTTCTTTCGTGTGCTGATACTGCGCGTGTCCGCACAACACCTGACGCCGCTGTGGCCGACGATCTTCTCTGAAGTGGTGCACGTGTTGCTACAGATGGAAAGTGACCTGAGTTCCGATGGCAAATCACAGAAGCAGCGAATGGTCATATCCGAAATGCTGCTTGGCTCAAACGGTTATTTAAACTACAGTCAGGAAAAGTGGTTGGGTTTGTACCTCGCGGTGTGTAAGCTCCTCGATTTGTGCCAAGCGTTACCGAGTGATTATTTATCGCAGTTTCAGTTGTATCGCTGGGCGTTCGAAGGTGAAGCTTACAACATGACCGCAGGGGAAGAGAAAGTCCCAGTTTTCAAGCCTCACATAGCTCGCTTGGAAAAGCTGCTTAGAAGAAAGAGAAGAGATCAGAGCGAGATCGAGGAGCTCCAGCGTGTTCCGGGACATCCATTACTGACTATGTACCAGGTTAAGTCCCTGGACCAACTGCTTCCCTTTTTTCAGTGCTTGTCAAGAAACTGGTTCTCTAACTGCGCCGAATCTCAAGACAGGAGCAGCAAGTCTAAGAGCACGCTGGGTAGGAGCTTGTTGGAGAGAGTTGTGGAGAGAGATTTTCTTGAACCTCTCGTCGTTGATTAAGTTTGTGAGTGAACAGCTGAACGTAGATTTCTTTTCTTTTTTTTTTCAAGATCCAGAGTACATATCTGCTCCTGAACTGAAGCTTGCAAAGGTTCAGAAGCATTTGAATATTGAAATTTTATTTTGTACAATAATTGAAAAGCAAACAACACACCGCATGAAAGTCCTGTTTAAGGTTTAGAGTGGAAAATTTAAAATTAAAGATAAGATCCTAATCTTATCATTAAAGTAAAATCATATTTAAAATAGATTTTCTAGTTGCGTTAGATTTCCCAGAATTTCGGAAAAACGTGTTACAATTTGGAAGAATTTTTCTTGCTAAGAATATTTTTTAAGCTGTTTACAATGTTATGTAAAAGAAACTATCATTAGTCGTAGCTCATACAAAAGGATGTATAACTATTATTCATTCGCGTCTTTGCTGTTACAAATTATTAGCGACTCAAACATTTGCGGGAAATGACCTTTTGTTGCAAGTTCCATTCTGTCCTTACTTAATTTGTTAAATTAGTTAATAGTTAGAATCTCTGTCTTAACCAGTTGCAAAAAATTTTTAAGCACTTGATGTTCGTGCAGAGCAGAAACTGTTGATGCCTTGTCAAAGATCGAGAGGGCTAATACCAATTGATTGATTAATTAATTAATTAATTAATTCCCTTTTATTCCGATTGAATTGGTATTTGGAAACCTTAAGGTGATGTTACACGGGACGATTCGCAACGACGATTTTTAGGGCAAGTCAGTGTCGATCGTCTTCTAAGGTATGTTGCACGGGCCGATTTTTAGCGCAATGTGCACGCGAAATCCGTTGGCAGAAGACGTGTTACATGGGACGTTTTTAGTGCAGCGGGGGCAGCGAATAGGGTTTGGGGGTAGGTGTTGCGCAAAAAATTAACGACAGGTACTGTATGTTACACGAAGCAACATGAGGAAAAATCGTGATTTGGCGTTGCAAGTTTTTATGTTGGTTCAAAACTGACTTGCAACGCAAAAGCTGCGCAGAAAATCGTCGGCGGACCCATCAATATCATTATTCGGCATCAACTATTAAGCTAGACAGCTAGACTCCGTCTACAAAAGTCGTCGTTGCAAATGGTCCCTTGTAACATCACCTTTAGGTTTTATTGAGAGAGGGAAACCAGAACACCCTCGAACGGAGGCGAGAACCAACAACAACTGAACCCACTTATGACGCCAAGCCCTTTTCGAACTCAGGCCACTTTGATGGGAGAAAAGTCCTTCTTTGACGGTGCTACTACTGCATCAACTGTAGTTAGTTCCAAGCTTTTGAGCTAATTCTAAATACACAGCATGATGATTTGTAACGATTAAGGCAATTCCTCAGTATTACATTGCGCATCACTACTGCGCATTATTTATTGCTTCATCAGCACGTACACGAGCGCGCGCGTATTCTGAGCCATGTAGGTTTCCTCTGGGACAAAGTTTTCCAAATAAATAGCTTGCTATTTCGTCCATAACGAGCACTATGACCTATCATTTTAATTGCACAATTTTGGTGGAAACATTTCCTCTTTGAGTTAAGAGTTAAAAAATTTCCTTCGTCAGAAAAAAGTTATCGCTAAAATGCTTACATACCCATTACTCAAGAGCATTAAATTATAGCCTTGAGATCATGCATTGCGTTCGTTATGTAACCATAGAAACTGTTTTTGTAGAGATTTCGTTAAATTAGGTTTCAAGCTGTTTGGCATTCGCACTTCGTCTTGTGAAAAAAAGTTTTTTTGGTAAACTCGTTGTTTAAAGAATTTGGCATGTTTTGCTTAGGCAATTTATTCGTCGGGAAGGCGACCCTATTTTGAGATAAACTTTATAAGTTCAGGTAACATTTCTAATTTTGACGGTTCGTTTTAAGCATAACGATTAAGAAGTCCAAAAATTGTAATATAATCAAATGCAAGGTAAAGAATGCAATTTCAAAGTGAAGAATTTGGATTATTACGAGGAAAAATCGTACGAGCAGGGAATCTTATTTTAGCAAACAACAGTCAATTTTAAGTACCTTTGGTCAGGTATCACATTTGGTATAGATAACTCCAAACATGTTTTTAAATAACTACTTTATTTAAAGAATAAAGAACTTCTCGACTAGGACATACCGGGTGTTCACTGTTTCCACTGATGTTGTTTCTTGTCACGTAACTTAAGTAACCCATGCTTGATACGTCAAACCAATTTGGAATAGAAGATAAGCAACTCGTCTCACACGGAAATCCGTTCGACAGAAGGAGGTAAGGACGGTAAAAGTGTCTACTAATTTAAAAACAAGTTGAGCTTATTTGAAAGGCCTTGTAAAATAAGGAATGTGGGTGTTTTCGCTGTAGTCATACCTTATCTCGTTACAGAGATATTGAAGCTTTTTTGCATTATGCAAATTAGCAAATTGATGATTAAGAATATCTCTAAGAAGAATGGGTGAAGTTGATTGAAACTTGGCACCAGTATTTTGCCTTAAGATCCGTATGGCGATGTGGCCATGGGAACTCCTCGGTTCCACCCTTTTTCTATATTGAACCGAACATTACCATTTGTGACTCTACAATGAACAAGAGGTGATCCTGTTTGAATCACACACAATGCCCATATTCTGCCAAGTCTTCTCATTAACCATTAAAGAGGGGATTTAATATGTTTATGAAACCCCAAAAAGGGGTATGTTGTTGACTAAAACTACAAGCACTGGTAAACATCCCAAAAGTCCGTCCTCATTTACTCGTTTAATGCGAATTAACCCTTTAAAACCCAATAGTGACAAGAATCGTATTTCTCTTCACAATATCACAACTTGATCAAACGTAAAGGTCATGAGAATAAACGAAATGGTCATTAAAGATAAAAGTCTTGAAGTTTGAGGAAATTCTCCCGACTGGTGTCATAAGATGTATATGGAGAACAATGAGAACAACATGCATGTTGATATTGAGGTTAAGAACGTAAGGAAAAGCAGTCCTTCGCGGGACTCATATTGGACGAATTTTTCGTCTCCGTTTTCGGTATGCGTGTTTTCTGGACAAAATTGTTGGTCATTAAGATTCCTCGGTCTGTTAATTACTGGCACAGACTCGAACGCAAAGAAAGCGAAATGAAAAAAGGTTCTCTAGCAAACCTCGGAGTCAAGAAAGATCCTTGATACATCGAAAGTGGCCTATTCGGCTGCCTGTCCGTCCTTTGTTGTCCCACCTCTATTAATACGTTTGTACGTCACTTCGGGCGCTATTGTGAGCGTGGGACGTTTATAGTATTCGCGCTTTGTCGCAAGCTAGGTTTACCACTCGAGATCCATAACCTCCAAAATAGCTCCAGCACGCTATACGTGCCTATGCCTTATTTGGTTTCTTTGTTTGTTTGTTTGTTTGATCGTTGGTTCGTTTGTTTCTTCGTTGTTGTTGTTTTGTTTGCAATGTTGAAGAAACGTGAAGTAAGAAGCGAGGATAGGGACAGCGTACGCGTAGAGATAAGTAAAGCCCGGATTAGAAAAGTGTTGGACGCAAACAGCAACGTCGAAGACTCTGATGTGGACGGCCCGCAACACATCCACGAAGTAAATGAAATCTAATCACGTTAATGCTTAAGTTTCCAAGCGTTATTTACCTTACAGGGTAAGTTAGAAAAACATCTATGTATGGCATTTACGGAGAGGTTAGAATTCCCAACACATATTTTCTACGTTCGTTTAATTTGAACGCAAAAACCGGCAGAAGATTTTGTGCGCAGATGCAACGCAGGTGTGCGAACGAGGCCTTGGAACAAAAGGACTCCAGTGAGTATGAGGGAAAGCTAAAAGCCAACTCCCTTTCCTCTTTAAGGCGTTGCTATTTTACTGATAATACACAGGTTTTTAAATTACATGAGTTACTCTACTCTCAAATAGGTTACAAATATCAATTTTTACAGAAGCAAACTGTATGCACGAACGTTTACTGCCTAAGATAAAAACTTTCAATCTGTAGTTCCATGCCACATAGTTCTCCAGCATTTCAGCAAATTTTCAGCTTTGAGTTCACAACAACTTGCTAAAAATTGACTTTTTCCTATCCTTTTTTAACTCCCGGTACTTATCTCCACCCTCGTTCCCAAGGTCTCTCTTCTTCCTGCCCCCTGAATTTGGAAAAAGAGAACCTTGGGAATAAGGCTGAGTCAACATTGGAATCCTTAGAACTCAATGCGACGCGTTACCCTTGTTTATATATCAGTGATTTGAAATTCCCCAAGATTGCTCCTTAATTCCAACGTTGAAGACGGTATAAGGTATGAGTGTAGCTGCTCCAAGTTAATAACTCGGTTATCTTCGGGAATCTTTAGAGTTCTAGATCTGAGAACAGATGTTCTCATAATTCCGTGGATTTCTCTTTCAGATTTGGGCTTTACTGCTTTGTACTGTCACCAAACGGAACCTTAACTCTGAGAATGATTGCTCTTATAAGTTTCTATTCTTATGTCAGAATTCCCGTATGTTGATGCGCCTGCGGTGTCAAATTCACTTCGGCTGGGTTCTGTGACAAAGTTCACTTGGTTATTTTTCCTTAGATGGAGAATCTATGAAGTACAAACATACTCAATCATTAAAAATGAAGATTATGTCCAAAGCTCACCATAAGTCAGACAATTTAACAAAATTCACTGAATATTACATATCAACAATTATTGTTAAGTGACATAATTTGGCTTCAGATTTTATCAAGGCTGCTTCTTCGTTCGCAAAACAAGACGAGGCAACCTAATTTCACGTGAAGCCTGGAGAGACCGGGTAGGGTGTGGGGACGAGGCTCATATGAGTTGGATTCCCTCTCTTTTCCGACGGTTCTTTTACCAATTAAGCATGAAAGAACTCATCCACGGGGCGAAGGGGCTTAAATTTTCCCAGTCTTTCTTGGTTGCCCTAACATACATGATGGAATCGAACGGTTCTTTATATAGAGGTTGAGATCGACGAAGAAACCTCTGTTCTTCGAGTATAAATTTCGCTTTCCCCAGGCCCCCCCTGGATCAACTTTTAACATACTTAATTAACCTTAAAGAGGGAGGAGAGAAAATACAGAAAAGAGGGAGATCAAAACCTGTTCTCACCTTTGGTACAAAGAGAAGACAGATGGTAGACGTAGTTCCCACGAACACGATTGATCTTCCGACCAGCATCTCAAGAGGGGGGTATGTTACCACAAACTCGACCACAAGCGCCAGACAAGAGAACATAAACACGTTGTACACCGCTAAGCCAATGTTCTTGGAATCGTTAAGGGCCGGATAGTGAACGTTTCTCGTTTCCCAGGCCAGAAACACGCCGAATATTAACAGAATCCCTTTGAAGCCGCAGATTGACATCACCCAAGTCATGTGATAACTGGAGGTACATCGATAGATCCAGAGCTCTTCCAGAACATCGTTGTCATTACTGTCAGCCTGAAAAAAGAGTACAAAATGAACGGTAGAAGAAACCAATCCGGATATCGTCCAACAGCAGATAACTGATTTCTCTCTAAAGAATAACGTGTTGATGAGCAGTCGTCTCCTCTTTCTTGTGAGCTAACACTTGTGGGTTATGCGGCCTCCAGACCGTCATGAATCTCGATTTATGCAAATTATGAGCTTTTTGACTGATTCGTGTTATTTTTAGCAAGTTTCAAACATAACATCGCAGCAACCTAAGAAGCTCAATATAAATTAAGAATGTTTTGCTATCATAAGGGAACTTTAAACGGAAAAGAGAAGGTGTTAAATGATATGTTTCTTAATATATTGAAGGAAAACGCGGGAATGACCAAAATCAGCTGGTAATTTTTATTTTGATTTATTTGAAGACGGTGTTACCGGGTTTTATTTTCTAAATTTGCCTCAAGTTGTGCAGGATAAGTAAGTTCAAATCCTTACAGTCTTGCTTTTAAGCCGTGGCTTATTGGGTTTAAAATCAAGGGCTATGCGTTACCTTTTCCAAGGTAACAGCTGTTGCTAGGAAACCCAAAGAAATTTTTGGTCATATACTACACCATCATAAAAGATGGTGTAGTATGAAAGAAGTAGAAGCTTGTCTCCTAGGCGAAGTTTTGATTTAAAAAGATTCATTTCAAGGCCAGAAAACTCCTCGAAGTTCCCTGTAAAGAATTTTTCGCTGTTCTCCTCCATTTTGAAATATTGACAACCACGGCGTAAGAGACTTAATCAAATTTGGGCGATTTTCCTGCACGAGGTAGCTTTCCATTATATTTTCAGTTTCAGTTTGGTTATATTTTAGCGTAATCTTTAACAAAAACCACATCCCACAAGTGTCTCATAAAGTAGTTTTTAGCCAAGATACTGCGTCAGGTAAAGCAGGTGCCATTTTGATTTACCTCCTCGTCAATCATCTGAAGTTCTATAGTCATTGGATCAACTGCCACCCAAGTTGACAAGATAATAACGTCAATGAACCAACCGGCACACAGCCTAAGAAATAGACTCGTGTTACTCAATTTGCCAATCTGAAAAAGGTCCAAAATATCATTTGTTATTGTTATGACCACGATGATGATGATGATGATGATGATGATGATGATGATGATGATGATGACGATGATGATGATGCCGGATGATAATGATGATGATAGTGGTGGTGGTGGTGGTGGTGATGATGATGATGATGACGATGATGATGATAATGAGTAGTGATGGTGGCAATTGGTTAGAAAGAAAAATGATGATTTTTATTCATTTCTCACCTCTCTTTTCATTTGGTTGTTTGTAAAGATTTTGTAAACCCTCCAGGTTTTGACGAAAATGCCACCAAATGCCAACGTGAAACCAGTGGACAATAGAACCGCGCTCATCTAAAGATTATAAAAGCTAAGTATCATTTGCATGAGCGTTCATTATCAGAAGAAACAAGATTAACCCTAGAATGGCCCACAATACTAAACCCTTCCACTCTGTGATTTTCACTTATTTCACTCACGTCAGTTATAAATTTTGCCTTAATATCATATGGATTTAGAGAAAAATGCTGAGCAGAAAGTACTGCTGGTAAACAATCGCTCCTCCGGCCTCGATGAGCTATACGGCCAGCTTCCGCTGCATGAAGGAAATAGGGTATTACTTCCACTGGTCCACTGCAGGGTTTTCTCTAGCATTTTTCCGCCGGTACCTAATTTTGCACCAGTGTGAACTAAGGTTTCAAGTCTAAGGCAATGTGGATTAAGATTTCACGTTTGGCCCTTTAAACGAATATAAAATGTATATTCTCCTAACCGTTCTCCATACATTTTTTTATGGAACTAGTAAGGAGAATTTGTCTAAATATCAAGGCATCGTATCCTTGGTGAGCACTTTCTTTATTCTCATCACTTGAATGTTTGAAGAAGCATTGACAATGTATAGAAACATTTCATTTTCTTCACTGTTGGGGCTTAAAAGGTTAAGGAAAACAGCACAATGACCAACGGTCGAACCACCGACGCACCAACCACTAAAACACCATGCCTGACTTACAACTTCAAAAAAGTCTTACATAACAGGGCAAAGGATCATGTGTTGCAGAGGTAGAGTTGCTGTACGCTGACAAAAATACTTCCACGTAACATAACAGACATCCCACCACTGTTACATTGTTGAAATTCGGAGATGACATCCTTATAAACCTGCAGAAAAAAATTAATTTTTGTCAAAACAAAATGATAATTAGATAGTTTAGCAAAAAGAGAAACATTCGTGTCATGAACTAAGCATTTTTATCAAAAACCATAAGGACGAACATCTAGCCTCGATGATTTGTCCCATAAAATAAATCTTGTGTACGTGGGAGGGAAAGACCAGAGGGCTCAAATGTGTTTGTGTGTAGTCTTGGTGGGACATCTTGCCGTGGGGAAACGAAAACCGACAAAAGGAAGCTGTTTACAGAGCAAATCAAGCTGGCTCTGCAACAATTCTCCCAGGTGTGAACTTGTCTCTGACTGAGGCGCGGCCTTCCATTGAGTCCCCACAGCAAGGCTGGGTACTTGGTTCCTGGATCAGCCCCGTGTTTGCGTGCGTACATCAATATTTTTCTCATAGTTACACTCTATTGAAGAAATCGTGTAAATTCCAAAAAAAAAACTATTTAAGAAAGAAGAAAACCAAACTACAAAAAAAACAAGAAACGTATTAATGAAATAAAGATGTGATCATCGCAGTTGTGATAGCAATTTTAAACAATTGCAAGGAATGAAAGGATTGAAACATAGAGTGAAATCTTCTTTTCCTTTTTTTCCGGGCTTAATTCCCAATTTATATTTCCGCAGTTCACATAAGTTCATGTTTCATTCCCTTAACGGGTTAAGATGAACTCAATAAATTGGCCTGCTCCCAATATATGGAACTTCATAGCTCAGTTGGTAGAGCACCGCAGCGCGAACGCAGAGGCCACGGTTTCGAATCCCGTTGAAGCCCAGAAAATCGTTTTTTCGGGCTTAATTCGCAACCGGTTAATTGCGATCACAGCCGCGATGATCACATCTTCATTTCATTTGTATTTCTGCAGTTCACATCATTTCATTCTATGAAGCGTATTAACTGTGTTGGTTTTTAGTAATGCGCTCTAATCATACGCACTCATACACCCACACCGCACCCACTCTCGAGTACAGACTTATAGAGAGGTGAAAAAAACTGTTAGAATAATCAGATCAATGTTATAAGAGCGTTTCAACCATTGAATAGTTTGTGTTTGAAAAAGACCTCGTTGCACCTAAATCCGACAATATTCTTAACTTTGACAAAATGCCTTCCTCTAGCTGTGTGTGGCTCTTTACCTATGTTTTCGGTAAATGAAGTTGAGCAGCAGACAACAGAAGCAAAACAACATTCCAAGACAGGCCAAGACGTAGAAAACAATGGTTGTGCTCGGAGCGTCCTGGAACAACTTCTGAATTATCGTAACACCGTCTACCGGTATTCGACCTCCTGCAAGAAACAAAACGGGTGTTATTAAAAGCTTAGATAACTTTCAAATTTGCTAACAAAAGTGTACCCGTGTTTATTTTAAAGTATTTACTAACCTTTATTGTTTAGATCGTTCCGTGTTTACGTTAGTGTACGGGTTGACCTCAATTAGCCAGTTGAGTTTCATGCCGAGTTCAGTTTTCACTGCACCTCAGTGGTATATTTTAGAGGAAGCAGTAACCCTAACTTTTGAGTTAATAAATTTGAAAGACAGTAGCCTAGCCTCAGCTAAGTCTGCTTTCCTGAGATGTAAAACTTTAGTCATTTTTCCTGCAGAAAAGCTTGAGTCTTCTTCTGGCTGTAGTTCCATGAAAACATGACTGTCAAAAGCATACTTTATTACTGATTACCTTCCCATACAAAACTGTCGTTATAGAGATTAAGCTTTCCATCACGAACATCAATCGTTGCCACTACTTTCCTTATGCCACCTATGAAATTAAAAACAAAAACATATACCTGACAGTTAACCGGTTAGTACGCTTATTGAACGTTAGAAGCGCTGAGGACATCAAATCACAACCTAACTCGTGGCTTTACTTACCAACTAAAAGAAGGATCGGTTGAATTGAGATAACCTTTAATGTTTATCACTTTTGTCCTAAGATACGAGCAAAACAAGATTTCCCTATATGCTACAGCTGAACGATTGCATCGAGCATCCCTTATTTCAGGGCTTATCGGTCCTGTCTCTTGTTCCACTGCTTAAGAATAAAACTTACATTGTTCAAGCCTTTACCAAAGCAAAACATACAACGCGTTGAATGCTCATGTTACTTACTTATGTGTTACGCTAAGGACATTAAATTTAATCTCCACTTACGTCTGTTTTGAGTGATCTGTACAAGCGTTTCCCTGTTTCCATTTTGATCAAATGTCACGTGACCCTGTGGACATGTTAGTATAGTGAATCACGTTTACTATTCAAGGCATTATCTTTCAACCGATACCAATCCCAGATGCCTGATATAGTTTATATATTATATTATATATATATAAGTAAACATTGGTCCGTTCATCGTACAATAGAACCTTTTTCAAAGCTTAAACTAAGTGCGCATGCTCTTGATTATAAGGCTTCACACCAATCTAGTTTCATGAGCCTGCATCTCCACCGGCCGCTACGTGGAAAAGCGAGAGTTCTGGGGCAATCATTGGTTTGAAAATCGAAAGTCGTTCTCGTACTTAATCGTGTGCTCGCATTTTGCTCTAAATGTTACTGATATTAAAAGGGACACATAGCATTTCTTATTCTATCGAAAAGCTAGTTTCCTTCCTGGCAAATCCTGGTCGATGAACATGTAACGAGGAGTTTCCGATTCACTTAGTTCAATGAGAAATAACCAGGACAGAAATATTGTTGCCTCGAAATTAAATCTACAAAATAGACTTAAAACCAGCCTCTCTATGAAAGCGCGCCATAATTGGAAACTAGTAAAGTCTGATCCTATTCTAGGTGTTCAGATAGTTGGGAGCGAAGCGAACTGGTGAGCAGCGATAATGGTGAGCGAAGAAAAGGCGATCAGGAGGAGCCCCTCTGGTTTTCTTCTGCTTGATTTGTCTTTGCACCGCTTTCTACAATCTGCATACCTGGAAGAGGCTATCAGTAGACCAAGTGAATTAGAAAATCAGAAAGAACAAAGTCAACCTTAGCGTTGCTTACCTTTTAAAGGCAGGTCACCCGAGGCACTCAAGTGAAGAATAGTTTTGTATTAAAAATACATACCGACATGCCCCAGAAGTCTGTACGAAACAGAATATCTCTCATGATCTTAGCTCCCTCTGCATCGCGGTAAGTCATGGTTTCCAAGGTTTTGTTCTTTTCTCCAAGCAGAGGAATGGATTTGTTCAACATCAAAGCTACGCTCCACGCGGCGTCGTAAGTGAAAGCAGCATAACTGTTGTAACTGAGGTTTTGTATTTGGAGACGCTCTTCGTACTCTGACTTTAGTTGTGAAGCCGTCTGAAAAGTCAAAGGTAAATTTGGAAAGACTTAGCATTAGTCATGCTTCTATACCATACCATACTATGTCATAATATGCTATGTTATGCTTTGCTAGCTATGCTATGCTGCCCTACGCTATGCTATGCTATGCTATGCTATGCTATGCTATGCTATGCTATGCTATGCTATGCTATGCTATGCTATGCTATGCTATGCTATGCTATGCTATGCTATGCTATGCTATGCTATGCTATGCCATGCCATACATCGGTGAACCGCACCCAAAAACCGGAAAAGAACGACCCCACAAGAACTTTTTATTTTCAATTTTAGTGCATGTTTTACTAGACTGAGAAAACAGCCGACGTTCCGCGAGGTCAGCACTTGAGCCCTTTTTTCCAGTCTTCGCTAAATACAGTGTACAGACCAGATTATTTGCGAAAAAAAATTCTTTCAATTGACAGCCTGCGAAGGTCAAATAACAATGCCGTGGATGCCCAACTTCGTTTCCAAAGAAAGAAGAGAAACGCTGGAAATGACTTTCGTTGTGGCCAAGTCACCTGGTGCAGTTAGCAGAACTGAGAAACCGGCGAATTTTTTTTCGGGCCACGAAAATGGCGGCTGAGATGCAACGTGTAAATCAAGTATACCTACCACGCTGGATATGGTTGGTTTATGTGATGTACTAAGCGGCAGTGGAAGAGTTTCTATCATGTTAGCAGCGGCTTCCAATAGCTGGTGTCCTTGACATGGTACGTCTTGTTTTGTCCACCAGTCGTCATTGTACCAGCCAACTATAATCCACACGTACTTGCTCCCATAAACGTTTTCTTTGAAAGCCTGTTGATGAGAAACCAATTTCCTTTGAATGCGGACAGCGTGTAATTTGGCCCCGCCAAAAATGAAAGTGTCATTTCCGAAACGTATGAATACCTGAGTTTATGATATTTTACCAATTTACCAGAAATCTAATTCAAAAGTAAATGTTTTTATTCATCCCGGAACCTTTTTTGCATGGAAATTGTTTCAGCAGACCCGCACTTACTCGAACTGAAGCTCGTTTTCATTGGTTGGTGATCTCATTTATTTATTATTGGCTAGCTAGAACTCCCGTTTTCTCATTCCTTAATTTGCTTTAAATTGTTAATAGTAGTTACACGTACGCTTTTGGTTCATTCTTCACAACTAAATAAGTCGTCTCACCTATCTGCCCTACAACAAACACAATCTATTTTACTGTGACATATCAACCCAAAGTGAACTTTATTGAGCAAGTTCCAGAAGCTTTAACCATTTGCCAGGTTTCGGAAGTTTGATAAAGTCGTCATATTTACCGTGCACATAGCTTTTCTGAACATGTCTTCGTACATCAAACCAATAATAATCCTTGCATCTCTTTCCTAAATTGGTGGAAATAAATCAACCAAGATGTAGTTAATTAGTTTCTCTTGTTAACTCTTTTCGTGGGCGTCCAATGGTGATCCAAACAAAAGACTGAGTAGGTCGAGCTTTTTCCAATCAATTTTTCCATCTTTACTGACTTTAACTTTACAAGAGAGGATGAAGGAAGAGAGCGAATCCCCCATACATGAGCCTCTTCCGATAACAATCATTTGAAATCTATTTTTGGTTCTGTGTCATACTGCGTGGTTATTTTATATTAAGGTCATTCCCCTGTATTGCATTACGCATCCTTACTGCGCACGATTTGTTGCGTCATTAGCGTGCGCTCACTGCGCGCGGACATCTAGGGAGTAATAGGTTTCCTATGAGGCTAAGCCCACCAGAGAAAAGAATAGTTATTTATTCTTAAACAAGCATGGGGACCTATCTTTTTTCCAAATATTTTTGACCTAATATACCATTCATCCCCTTTTTGTTCAAGAGTTAGAAAAAAACACATGTTCGAAAAAAAATTTATTACTAGAAACGCGTTGCTCACAGAGATGAACCCCACGATCTCGAGAACACGCACGTAAGAAAGATTTTAAGCCAATTTCGTTTGATGCTTCGAGCATCTGCCATAAAACTGCTAGTAAATTATTCCGACCTTGTTATCGATATTTTACATCTAGTACATTGTTTCAAGATTTGCTTTAATCATGTGCTTCCTCTTCCTATGGAAAGTAGCGTAAACTGATCAAATAAACATGTGTTCGTTAGCAAAATTGAATGAATTATGGGGTAACTTGAGACGATGATATCTCGTAAACGGGCATGGGGACCTATTCTTTTTATTTTATATGTCAAAACATTGCACGATAGATAACAACTTGTGAAAGTTTGACAAAAATCGTATTGTTAAATTTTATTTCAGGGAAATGACCTTAAGGACGACACCTCATTGGTCAGCTAGAATGACGTCATGTAATCTTAGATTGTTGTCATGGTAGCAAGAGATAAAAAAAATTTCGCAGCATTTGTGCGAACTAATAATAAATTTCAAGTAATTATCATGGGGGCACGGGGATTCACTCTCTTACTTCATCCTCTCTTGATCTTTCTAATTCAGTCTTTTTATGGCCTTACAAAGAGGTCTTGCACAAATCGCTTCAGTTTGATTTGTCTACATTTGGATTTTTTTTTTAAATATACAAGTGGAAGAGTCCTTTAGAGAATGGAATCTTTTGCGAGTTGCTTTTTTCTTACCGTAAATCATATCGGGCCTCAAATGTTTCGTGTACAAAACGACTTATTTTATAATACCGAAGACAATATTACGAGATTTCAAGTTTACATTCCATTAAAGAGAACGAGTTTTCATGCCCACTCTAAAAAGGCGCTGCTTGAGAGAGTTCAGTGTAGTGTGGATTTGTCAAAGGGACATTCATTTATGTCGTTTTACCTTCAGAAGATACTTGACTGATGAAGATGGGTCGTTTTTAAAGCTTTCTGTTGCAGTTATTGAGATATTTGATTCCTCCAGCATTGGAATGAGTTCTTCTTTTGTCTATTAACCAGAAAATCAGGATAAAATCACAATGGCCACCCTGCGTTACTTTATTCTATCGAGGTTTAAAACGTCATTCTAAAAGCCGATTTCGGGTCATTTTTTGATCTGCTCACTGACTTACGAACGCCTGAAGGTCATGGGTTCGATTCCCGTCGGGGACTCGGGATTTTCTCCTTGTCGAACGCTGGTGACAAACTGAATATTACATCTTTCTCAGTTTGGTTTGACTTAAGAGTTTGACTTTCTTTTGATAGTCTCTTGGAAATTTAATGTTGCACTACCTTAGTTCCGAGAGTAACGAACTTCTGAAAGTAGCGGTTATGAGTAACTCCGTAAACTGGTAGCCACCCTTTTAAAAGAGACTCCTCTTTGACGATGAGTTCAAAATTGAATAAGGGTCAGAGGCCTTACCAGAACATAAATATCCAGGTTTTGTACAAGCAGGGCGACCTTTTTCCATTTGAAATGCTTTAGTAAGGCCACTCTGGACGGGTTTTCCATTGTTTCTGAAGTGCTGGTTCTGAAGTACAGGGGAAATTTTTCTTTGTTTGAAAATAATGGCGACGACGTGCTGTATCCAATCTAAAAATGAGGACGAAAGCATAGGACGATTTGACTTTCCTTTCTTTCTCGAGTTCCAGTGTGCATTATCAAAAAACTATGTACAATTTTACAATGTAGTACAACAATGTAGTTATGTAAAAACTAACTTTTAAAGATAAAACTTCTTCTCTGGGATACTAATCATGCCTCATATTCTATGCCGTTCGGGCTAAACATATGTTGCAAGAATTTAACACCTTTGAAACAGAGACGAAACACATGGTACCCCAGAAAGCCTGCTCATGTTATCTTCTTAGGACAATCCATACAACTGGGACAGACACTTTAAGTATATTAAGAGAAATGCTAGAGAAAACTGTATAGGGGGTCTACGGAGCAGTCGAAGGTAGTTTGCATTTGCTTTGGTTTTATTTTACTTCACTCTATGGCCGGAGAAAATCGTGCCACTTTCTCGACCAATCAGAAGCTTGCACCAGTTGCATGTATTTGCTTCGAGTTCTGATTGGTTAATTCGGTCATTTGTGTTTGTTGTGATTGGCTGGGGTAATTGTAAACCGCTCTATACTTGACGATGGATAATTACACCGATCGAGGTTTTTGTGTAACTAGTGGGTCCATGACTTCGGGAGACAAACTTAACTTTTACCCCTTTTATAAAACTCACTTGCACTGCTTCCCAGTACGGCGCCGCTTCGGCGACTGGCGTGGTTGCTACCGAGCATCCAGGACCTAAGAAAACAATCTTATGCGGTGGAGTGTCAATCATGTCAAGCATTGCACGAATCCCTGCTCCACTTTCACACTAAAAGGGAAAGAAGATCATTCAAATTAATTGGAGCATGTCTTGTTTCCTAGACTAATCAGGATCCAAATTAGGTTTTTGGCTTATTTGGCTTAAAAGAGGGAATTTTTTTTTTTTTTTTTTTTGCAACGGTCTAAATGGGTTATGAAAAATGACATATTTTGGTCTGAGATGAGGCAAGTTTTCCGAGTACACCTAACGCAAAATCCCACCTCAGCGGCTGATATTTACAGTTATTATTTATATTTATTTGTTATTTACCGCTTATGTTACTTAGTTGCTTTAAACAGAGACATCGTTTACTTTATAAATAACAAACATTTGTGGCGACAAAAGTGAACGCGACATTTAAGCTCATGTTCAGTGTTTACCTTCGAGTCACGCCACACGTATTTGAGCTGGTAGTCCGTCAGGATGCTTGAATCATTGTTCACGTGATTAAGTGCCATTTCCAAAGCAGGAATAAGAGCAGCCGAGCTCCAGGCGCCATCTTTAATATTGACACCGAAGAATCCGCCAATGTAGAGATCAGTTTTAGAGCTCGAGTTGCCGCTTTTTGAGGTGAAGGTCAACAAAAAGCAGCAGATAATGAAAACTAGAAAATTGCTTTTTATCATGTCTTGTTCTCTTTCATTCGCTACGTCTGTGGACAAGAGAAAATATCATATAACGTTTTTCATGAATTTGGTCATTTAAATTTCTGTCATTTCATTAAATCTCATTTAATATAACGTCATTTTATTTTATTTTATTTTATTTTATTTCGTAGTGCATGCATGATATGAGATTCAACTTGACATATAAACGACATTCTTAGATTTACCAATCATTTCCCAGAGCACTCATACGCTTAGAGTAATTAGTGTGATCCATTCTGACGGATTAAACGAGCCAGTAGACCCATAGAAGCAGACGCTATCTGCGGTTTCTGTGACAGGAACCAAGTAGGAGTATTACATCTCCTCCCACCTCCTGGATGGGATGCTAGTCCCTGCCCGCCTGCATTTTGAGTTTTTTTAATGATTCACTGATGCCCATTTTAACGCCTGGGTGAATAGATAGGTAGGTCAAAGCGGTGCTCATGCCAACAACCATGGCCTAAAATATTTTCACGATTAATCTAGGAAATATGATTAGCCCTATGTGGTATCTTGAAAAAGGTAAATTCTGTTCTATTCGGATTCTAATATTTTCTTTTAACCTCATGAATGGTATCGTCAAGTCAGTCAGAGAAACTTACTCATGCATTTCCTACATTGTTCCAGCGGCAAAAGATCCAAACATCACGAGTTTATAAGGATTACCGATTGTTATTATAGCATCTTGAGTCACACCTCGTTGATATAAATGCAGTAAATTGTGACAGTTTTCTCCGCTTTGTTTCGTTTAGAAGTGACTGAATTTTAATTATATGTTCGGTGTAGAAATTTCCCTTGATTAAAGCGGAAAAGTATTATCCCTTTATTCAGGTTCTTCTCTTTGTTAAAATCTGCCTGGACTGTGACAATTTCTCAAAATTTAATATTTCTTTTTATGGATTTTTTTTTCTGGTAACAATAGAAAACTTATTTCTGGACGACAATAGAAAAGACAAGATACCAACAATTAGACTTAAGACTGAAATTATGAATATATGAAATTCATATATTTGAACTACGGAATGAAGAATGAAATGTAAAGAAGGTCCTCGCAGTTATTAACGCAACTTATGCAGGTGCGAAAAGAAAGCCTGAAAAAATCAGGCTTGCCGGGATTCGAACCCTGACCTCTGCGATACCGGTGCAGCGCTCTAACCAATTGAGCTAACAAGCCAACTGGGAGCTGGTCATTAAATTGGTTCGTAATATACCCGGGAAAGCTGAAGATGAAATTATGAATATATGAAATTCATATATTTGAACTGCGGAATGAAGAATTAAATGTAAAGAAGATCCTCGCAGTTATTAACGCAACTTATGCAGTTTCGAAGAGAAAGCGTGAAAAAAAGAGGTTTTAAGACTAGTGGGTTTTAAGACTAGTAGAGGTTTCATTAAGCCTGGCCACACTTATTAATAACAACGTTCAATTTAATATAAATCACAAAAGAACTGTTAAGTTGATATTATCTCAAAATATGAATTTACTTTAATTCATATGTCGCAAGAAAAAGTCAAATGCTTCACGAAAAATTCCAATTAACACGTTCAACGTTTCAAATTAACACGTTAAATGAATGGCGTTTTTCTCGTAGCGAATTTCACAAGTGATTGTAATTAGATACGCAAAAATTAAAAAGAAGTAGTTAGGTCCTGCTTTTCTGTCTACCGGAGCAAATTGAATGGATCTTTTTGGACCAAACCACTTAGGGTATTTGCAGCGTCTTAACGTAAGTTTCACTGGTAGATGGATCATCTCCCATACAAAAAAGAGCCAACAGAATTTAGACGAAAAGATGGAACCTTTGGATAACTTGTACTGACACTTAAAAAACTTGTTTACACATAACATTGATGTACGTTTCAGCTGCATGCATTTTCGTTTTGACAGGAACAAAGTTGACACTTTAGTTGTTTTTCTGTGAAACTTTAATAGTTTATTCGCTTAATTATGCTCCTTCGTCTAACTTACGCGAAGGTTTGACCGGAATATCTTCCACAATAACGTCTTTAATCATTTTTCCTTTTAGTATTCGATCTATCTCAAGGATAAGACGTTTAAAGTGCAGTTTCAGTTAACTAAGGTATAGTATAGTAAAAAGTAAGGAACGAGAACCTGGCCGCATTAACGGATTGACCGGATTAAAATGGTTTTCACATTTAGAACTGAAAGGTTTTTTTGTAAGAAAAGTGTCTGCATTAATGGAATGACGGTGAGGCAGCCAGGTTCCACTGTATTAACACGTCTTCTAAGCTTTTTGCATTGGAAGAGATCACCTAAATAAGGCTACATTACATAGTTAATTTTGTCTTTATCCTGATTCCCGCCACAAAATGGCAACATAAATAAACCCAAATTTCAATACAACCTTGCTGTAGTTTGGTTTTCTTCATGAAAAAAAAAGCACTTAACTGTGATAAGGCTTTCTTCTATAAGATATTCTTATTATCACGAATTTACGCTACCAATTTTCTACTTTAGCTGAAATAGCCAGAAAAGTTTAGGTTGTTAAAAATGATCAGTATTGACTATATCAAGCAAAAAAACATCCATCCTAAATTTCTGTCGCACATCAGTGTATTGCAGCTCTACTCGTATCCAAAATTCTGTGCTGCACATTGTGTTGAGTGGAGAAGAGAGAGTTTAATAAAAATACTCTCTCTAGTTAATAGCCAGTTTTTTGTTTTGAATTTTGAATTTCGCAAAGGTAAAAGGTATTTTAACCAAAAATATAAATTGTTTATATCTGAATCCACTAAAAGAAGTAAGTTATTACTTCATATTCACTATTATTACTTCGTGATTGAGAGGAGTGACATTTAGGTAGATTTCAACACGAGAAATTTCAGTATAAATTAATTGCTATCGGTGTAGCAACTGTCGAGCAGTGCGATAACTAGATGGGGTCGAGTCGAATATTGAGCAGTCACAGAATTTTCTCGAATAACAGTGATACTCTGATATACTTGTTGTTTAGTCTTGTTCCTTAGTCAAGAAAATTTCTGTGCTGTATTTGAGTTTTGGTCCTTAAAATCCAAACTGGTTTAGTGACAGCTCTTACATAAGTGTAGTCAAGTATTTTCAAACAATTTATGCCAAAAATGAAATCTGATTGGAAAGCACGCACGCTGTAGTAACAACAAATTCCCTCCGTTGGGATCCAACGCATGAAGTCAGATTGAATCGCGTGTTTTCTCATATTTATAATCTACACTGCTACATAATAAGGACTACAAAACTTTTCTTGAATACATAAATAAATAATTGAAAAGCAGGATCGTTTTTTCTTGCGGTAAAATACGCCACAAAACCTATTTCAAATAACATGAATGTAATCGCTATGTTCCTCAGAGGCACCCAACGGTTCGTACGCGGGGAATATCTGTTCGGAAGGCCTAAAATCGCCTGAGATATTCCAATTTATTTGCAGTGAAAGCTTGAGATTTCTTCGTCGAAACATTACCTCGGACTTTCGTAACAAGAGGACTTGTTAGCTCCTATTGTTTCTGGACGGACAAATATGTCGTTCAGTTTGAAATATGGTCAGCTAGCATTTTTGGAGAGCAACCAGTAGCTCGAAAAGTCGGCGGATACGATTGTTTCTTAAATTTTCAGCTAAAAACGCCGAACAGATCAACCTGTATTAGCTTGCACAAATATGCCTTTTAAAATTTCTGAAACAATCTAGGAAAGCAGAAATGATATTTCAAGTATTTTGCTAATTTTTCTTTTCGTTGAGTGCCCCTGTTTTCCTCAACCTTAAGGCTGCAATCTACACTGTTTATTTTTATCATTTCATATTATTGGCTTGGTTAACGGATAATTTAAGTATTCTAATGCTTAAAACACTTAAAAGCAAACATTCTCAACTAGTTTACACTTTATGTCACTTCTCGTAGAAGGGTACTAGAACGATGTGACTTGTCCATGCGCAACTTGAAACAAGCCTCAAATCAAAAGTGATGTGGTTGCAGTTTTTGTGTCCGTGGATGAAATCTTAAACTGTGACCATTCACAAGAAAACAAAGAAGTAGTTTCGCGTGTTTTTATTGCCACTCGATACTTTATAAACCGAAATGGGTTGTCTTCTGTTTTCTCAAAGTAAGAGGTTTAAATAACACCAAGAAAAGAAAAACAATTTCTAGTGCTTGCATGGATCTATCTATTTTGCCTCCACCAAAAATGGAATTTCTGTCCTTTTGCTTTAGGAACAAGCCCCTTGCCTTTTTTTCGTTACCAAGATCAAATGTCTCGTTACCAAATATAGACAGTATCACTTCGTCTTTGTCACTCTTTGAAAGAGCGTTCGGCTTCGCGCGTAAATAAAGTCATTAAAATTATGAGTACTACGACAGTCCTGCCAGCTGCTGGTTACAATTGGCCGCATTTGCTCTGTATTCCACTAAATCTTACCGTTCTTTAAGAATGTAGTCTAGGAAATTAGGTCTAACAAAAAATGCATTTACACATATATATATAAAGTAAAATACATGTTTAAGTCCTACACAATGACACGATATTCATTTTCTTCAAAGTGATTCATACTCACTTCAGGAGAGGTGGCTAGGGACCGCTATGGTCATCGTTGTAGTTTCTATCGCACTAAACGTTACCAAGATCTTGTGAAGACATTCTAAGAAGGAAATAATACAGGTAAATGTTTCGACAATTTACGTGTTACTGAAACTGATAAAACGTTTCAAGGCAAAACCAGAAGGTTCATTAATGCTCTTTTGCATAAGTCTCTACCGTGACAGATGCACTCGATTGATGTAGCAGAAACTGTGTCAATGATTTGTGGACTTCAATTAAACAAGGGCCCCACCGATAGGAAATAGAACTGTAAAAAGGCAATCATCGACAGATATATTTTTAAAACGTCATTTCCCAGGACGAGCTTAACGGTGAACAGGGGTGATGTATATTCTAATGGTCGAGGAAATTGATATTGAAAATTTTAACCTTTACCTTCAATGTTAATTTGAATTCGTTTCAACGCTGTGAAAATTAATCGAAGAGGCTTAAGTAGTAAATGTTGGAACAAAAATATCGTGAATAAACTTCTAAAACTGGTGATAATTCGAAGTCAGATCATGCTCTCAGAAAAAGTTCTGCATTCAGAATTAAATCTAAAAGCAATATTTACGCTAAGGAATATTTGTAATTCAAATGTTAAGTAGTAATGAACTCTTTAATCGCTTAATTTTGAAGTGTTATAATACTTAGCTATTGTTTTGACTTATCCTAATTCCCTTCCACTATTTTGTTGCCATTTTTATTAGAAATCCAATGCCAAAATATGTTTTTTTTATCAACACTTTTATGCTGAAAGAATTAGCCAAACCACTGGCTTCGCACGGCGAAACTGGTCTTTTCGCAGGTGCATTAAGCAGGTGCAAACGTTTAACGGCAGAAATTTCAAAGACGATTTATATCACTGCAGTTAACCAACGAAGGTGAACAGACCTCTTGTGCGAAAAAAGGTACAGAAAAAAGTCAGATCGAGTAAAACCTTTTTAAACTTGGCCATTATTTAAAGTTAAGCAAAAACCGGTGTTTTGAAAGTAGGTCTTTTTCCGCTCAACGTTCGAGCAATAAGTGCAAAAATTAAGTTACCAAAAAAATACTTGTAGCACTGTCACATTTTGAGAACAGATAAGAAGACCTAATCGTTACTTTTGCTCCCAAGCTGACCCCGCGAGAGAAAATTGGATTTGAAGTTATCCATATTTCAATTAAAAAGACGCTTCATGTCAGTTCAAAACAAAATGGCGCCCGTTTTTAGCATACTTTTACGAGATTTGAAATTAATTTTCTTGACAATGCTTGAGAATTTCATCGCGGGGTCACTTGGGCAAGTGAACTAGAGTGAGATGTTTCAAATAGCATTTAAAATGTTACCGTGCTAGGAGTAGTTTTTTGGTAAATATTTTTTGCACTTATTTCTCGAACGTTGAGCGGAATCCGTCTTAAACTGCTAGTAAGAAGGTCAGTCTAATTTCGCTAGTTTTCTTTTTTAAGCCTTTGTTACATGCCTTCTAAACGGTCTTTTTAACGCCTTACTCATTCGGGTTGACTAGTTTTATTTTGAATTAAGTAGAAGTCCTCGACTGACTGCGATATATATACAACATCTTTCTCTTAACATCGATCGATTAACTTTTTTTTTTTGATTATGCCAGGCAGAGGCAAATTAGTTGCAAGCACATAGCTTATAATAAGTTGCTTTGTTTTCCCTCGGTTGATTGACGTGTCTGCGTAAAATGATGCACAATTTATTAACATGGTCAAAGCAGATGTTCTTTTCCAATCTCTTTTGGAATTGAAGTGACGGTTGTCAATCTTCTATTTACGCAAAACACGCCACTTGTACACTCCGTGAAACTATTGTAGGGTAAACTGTATGAACCAAGCAAGATGCTACCTAATGGTTTTCACAGAAGCGATACGCTTTTCCATTTTCAGGGACCATGCAGTTTATAACACGGCATGTCTAAAACAAATTAACTCTGATGACTTCTTAAAAGAAAAACTGTTGAGCTTTGACTTCGTTTCCAATCGAGAGATGGAAAGCAAAACATTTTCACTTTATTAGGATGGCCCAAGTACCATGCGGATTGAAAATGTAAAATGAATTCTCAAGGGCCGATTACTTCAACGAAGTTTAGACTAGGTGTAACAAAACCGTAGCTTTACTTTAAATTAAATGCTCAATCTGGATGTGCTAGTAAACTACGTTTAGAAGGCGTACACCACGGACTAAAACGACAGATGGCAATTATAAATAAGACCTTCTTAAATTCTCTTAATCCAGGTTTTAATTAGACCTCCTCCACGGACTTTGACCTTTACTTGTCCACGACTCTCTTGAGTTTCTTAGTCTGACTCATTCAGAAATATAATTAATTGAAATCCATTCCACATCTGCTTCAGATCCAAAAGCTCTATTTCGTACAATGTATGTTCAACGTTTGTAAAGGCGATCGTGACCGTCAAACTTTCTATAGTTTGCTTTTAAAAGGAAGTGTGATAATTTTTTTGGCGTTGTACATTAAGACATAAAAAAGTAAGCCTTTCTGCTATGTCTACAGATGACTCCCCTCATCTCGTTTTATGAACGTCAGGTTAGCATGCATATTTTTGGAGATTTCAAAATAATTCTCAAATGAAATTTCGTCGAATATTCAAGGTCTGCAATCGACTGAAATCTTTAAATCTGGGATCTTTTCAAAATTGTTTCGTGAATATGCAAAGGTCAGTTTGATTTCGGTTTTAGAAACGTCATCTACATAATCCCACTTGAATTTTCATTAAAACTTCGAAATTTATTTTAATTTCCGATTCACAATTGTAGTTGACTAGCAATACATGATCTATTTATAATCACGATCGAGCCTCCTAGGCCGACCAGTTCTCCCAATTCTCTCATACACACAAATTGCTATAAGTCTGAACTATTATTACCGACATAGATCAACTTGCCTACAAAATTTTTTTTCCTTACAAAATAAGCCTTAAATGTTCCATTTATGTTGTCGTAGTTCTGGAAAAGGAGACTTCAAATTTTTCTTTGGTTTGAATAAATCCTTTTATGACAATAATACTAACTGCAGTAATGCCAGTTTATTTCATAGTTTATGGTTGAACTTACGCAACTTAGTGCCGACGGCAGCAAGTCTAGCAAGGTCAATGCTGTGTTTTGTATTCGAAATTCGACTTTTCATTCATTTATAATTAATGGCACATTAAATAAACCATGATCTGTTACTCTAAAGTTTGTGTTCTGGTTTTGTTCCCTCGCTACTGACAACAAAGTATTCTTAGGTTTTTTCATCTATCCTTAGTTTTGTGCTTCAAGTTATTGCAACGGTAAGCTTTTAGTTCCGTAACGGTCGTTCATTAACAGTTATTGACGCTACAAGGAAAGGAAATATATCGCAAATTATTTACCTAAAAGTTTGTCCTTCCCATTTTGTCCATTATCTTAATCTTGCAGTTCTACCAGTCATTCATAAACAGTAGTTATCACCGCTGAAAAGGAAAAATATCGCAAATTATTTACTTCAAAGTAAATCCTCCGTGTTGGGACAGGGTTAGGTGCATTATCAACTGAGTCTTCAATAACAATTGTTGCCACTTGAAGAAACGAACGCTGAGGAGTGCCACGATATATATAAAAAATAACAGCTGATACCGTTGTTACTAGAAGAAGTGTCCGTGTTAGCTGGCTGTCCTTAGCAGCTGGTTGATGTTAGGAATAATGTACGAGTTGTGGCTTAGAAACCTGTTCACATACGAGAGGCTTCCGACAAATGATTTTACTGCATTTACCTCAAGGTTTTTTCATAGAAGTGGCTTTTTGTGAAGTACTCCAATGAATTCGAGTTATATCTCGTAAAATCACACATTGCTAAGAGAACTATGTTGATTGCATATCATATAGATTGATATCTGTGAAAAACACTGACTTGTTTGTATGACCTACCTTAATTGTAGAGTGCCGTCGAACACTGAATAAATTACATAAAACAAATATCGGCGATTGATGAAAACGAGTATTGTTCTGTTGCTCTTATAAACATTTTAATGTTAAAGACGAAGTAATCTAATTAGGAAACATGGCAGAAACGCGGAAAGTTTCATGATCTTTGCTACTTTAACGAAACGTCATGACAAATAGAAAAGGTTTCTCTAATATCTCATATTCGTTTGCAGTCCGCTTAGTTTCTGGCGGTTCACTCTACTAAATTACATTTACGGTCGTTCATTAACTTTATAACTCTAAGTGTTTCCGTGCATCGGTCTTTTTTACTTTACTGTGTTTAGTTACCGCTTCTTAAAACAAATATATAGTACATCCATTGTATATCGCGTTTGCAAACCATGTCACCAACCTTCGAAGGACGAACAATCTTGTCAGAGATTGATATAAAATCAAATCCAGAGGTGAAATCGAAGAGTCTGATAATCAGCTCCTGCGACCGATTCTTGTAAAATATCCTTTGGTGATGATCTGTCAGTCTAAAGTCTCTGACAAAAATATTGCTTGGCGAGTAAGTGTCGCCCACTGTCAAAGAACTGCATCAGCGTCTAATACACATTGTCATAAACAAAGGGTTTTCTGTTCAACTTCCATTAGATTGTGTAGTTGTGAAACCACAATGGTAGTATCGCGGTATCTAATTTGAATTTCCCTTGAGAGCTCTACTGCCTTTTTATTTTATTTTAATCCATTTATTTCAGTTGGAAGAGATTTTAAATTAATTCATTTTTTTAATAAAGGTACTGCAATTTTTGTTTTGAGCTTGTTGAACATGTCACGAGATTTGATATCTGAATATCTGAACTATTGAGAAAACAGAAAACTAAAAGAGATTAATCAAAATGCATCTGAAATAATCTGTACAGCTGTGAAAAATATTATTGCCGTGGCTTGTTTCCACTGTAGTTTACTTTTAAAGGGAAAAATTAAAGTTTGGTAGCTAAAAAAAAAAATCATAAAGCTAAAAACAAAAAAAAAACTGGAATTAAAACGCTGCCTGGCTAAGTAAAAAAATACAAAAAATAGGAAGACGTAGAAAGGGCACTCGTTCGGCGTCTTAATTCATACAAATCCATCTATTTTGCAACACAAAAAGCTGTCTATTGATTGAGAGGTATCCCAATTTTTTTCTAAAATACTTCAATGTAGAAAAAACCTGACACGCATCAACAGAACATGACGAGAAATGATTTCTTAAGGTTAGTGAAGATTTTTGAAATAGTGAATGTAGTATCAAATTACGCAAACTTTATTTGAAATAATACCTACCTCGCAAATTCACTGATTGTGACTGAAATTCAAAACTGTATTTCTATAGTAAAAAGTGAAACAGTTCTTTGAAAAGCAAAAAAATGTGTACAGCAAAGAGAGATTAAAGCTGTGTGATAAATGGGTAATTTCCGATAGTTAAAATTAGAAAACCGTAGAGTAAACATCTTTGGGGATTTTGAAAGATTCTCTGCAATATTACATTAAATTATGCAACGCATGTTTAGCATAAAAGTGTTACCGATATTATTTATCCCCAGGAGGGTAAATAAGCCTTTAAGGAACAGAAATTGTGTTCAAACAGTATACAAAAATTTTGCAGTCTTGAAGATCTCTCGACTGAGCCGAATGCTTCAGAGGTTATACCTTATTGCGTGAGACGAAGGGGGGCGCAAGCCTAATATTGTGTTGCGTGTCTTATGTCAGTAAGACGAAGGAAATCGAGATTTTTCCAATTTTAACTTATTAATCATCATACATGAACGTTTTCGTGCCTTCCCGTTCCCTTTTTCAACGCTGAAGATTTAAAATATACTGTCCAGTTCCCTTTATGAAACGTGCTTATAGGGAATCATGGGAGTTGGATGCAAAATGACCCACATCTCGCCTTTTCTCCTCTTCAAATGAAGATTTTGTGAGAGTCCAGAAAATGAACGGTTATGAATTTGAATCAAAATATCGAATTCTCAATACCAATCGCACGTTAACGCAAAATGCAATCTCGTTCCCAGTCGTCCTCGGCGCGTAATCAAATGTGACGTCACCCAACGAGCTCGGCGGAAAAATTCGCCTCACTCAATAGCGCATAAAGGCGTAGGGACGAGGCTGCTCAAAATGTTGATGAAGAAACTTCCATAACGCACTGCAGACATGTTTCATAAAGGAACTGGGTATTGGCAAGTGACGGCTCATTTTCATTGTCTTTGTGCCAATCCAGAAACTTAACAGTTCCCAAATAAATGTGGATAATTACTTGGTGCCGGTGGACACCATTTCTGGTTTATACTTACTGTGTTAGTATTTTCTGTTACCTTTTAAATAATTTATTAAATGTATGTCGAAGCAAAAATAAGAATAGCTTCCTGGAAAAGACACAAATTTGTGAAACACATTCACCGACTGCTGTCTGTGCCAGTAGAATGGAGTTCTGTATCGACTGACAGGTAACAACTGTCTATGAATGCAGTCCCTTATCCGATTTCAAACACAACCTTCATAAACTAGCCTTCTCCTGCATTCTTAGAAGACAAGATAGTTTTTGTTTCAAAACAACCGTTAAACTCTTGGCTACGATTAGTTTGTTGTTGGTTCTCGTCCTTGCTCCGAGGGTTTTTCTCCGGGTTCTCCGGTTTTCCTCCCTCCCTAAAAACCAACATTTCCAAATTCTAATTCCACCTGCTTGTAAAGCGCATTTGATTATATTCACATAGAAAATGCGCTATATAAGTTCTAAATTATTATTATTATTATTATTATTATTATTATTATTATTATTTTATCAAGTTCTCCGTATACAAAGCAGCTGTAGAGGCAGGAGTAGTCCGTCCAAGTGACGAATTAGAAGCGCTGAACTACTCGCTCTAATTATTTGCTTTAATCAGATTTGCTTTAGTTCTGTCACATTAATTTTAAGGTCGGCACACACGAGGGGACTAGTCCCGGGGACCAAGTCCCTTCGTGTGCACTACCCATTTTAGTCAAAAAATGTAGTCGCAGGGACCAAAATTTGGTTCCTGGGACTAGTCCCACGAATTCGTGGGACCAGTCCCGGGGACTAGTCCCACAAACTATGCTTGGTCCCTTCGTGTGTACTGTTCGTGGGACAAGTCCCTGCGACCAAATGAAAATATTTCATCGGATCTTTTACTTTTTTTCCAGTTGACCTTGTCTGTATTGGGAGTCTTGGTAGAACAGTTGTCTTTTTACGCTTCTGTACCAGCAATATAGGACACTGGAGAAACAACTTTATCCAAATTGCAAATGACAAACACTGATACACCGCACGAGGTATGAACCGGTTTGCAGTTGGTTTTTTTTTTTAAGTTTTGTGGTTAATCTAGTAAATTCGGTTTCGCCGTTGAGGATCGCTTTATATTTCGTCTCCACATTTTGGCGAATTTCAGTTAAAGCGCCCTAAATTTATTTTTTTCAAGGGACTTGTCCCCGCAACTATTTCCTTCGTGTACACACTACAGGGGACCAGTCGCAGGGACTAGTCCCCTCGTGTGTGCCGACCTTTAAGAACCGGAGGGCACAACAGATTCGCAAAATCAGTTTATCCACGGCCCCAGACAGTATTGCGTTAATTACGGGCGCTTTCCATTCGACCAAAAATTCCGGTTTAAAATTTCGAACATTTCACGTGGCAAATGGAACCGTAAATCGGGAAATTTTCGGGATGGTTATACCAGCCCTGGTGGACCGAGCCGTTACATTCAGTTTCGGACAGAAATTTTCAGAAATTCAGGACAGAGAGGTACTGCAAACCGAAATTTTTTCGAATGGAACAGTAATTTCCGATCAGAACGGACCAACCGAAAAAGCGGTCCACCTCGAAAGGTGGACCTTTTTTTCCGGAAATTTTCCGGTTGGTCAGAACGGTTCCTTTCAGTTTTGGACCGGAAATTTCCGGAAATTTTGGTTGAATGGAAAGCGCCCTACATGTGACAATCAGCAAGAGCCAATCAGCAAGCGAGAATTCGAAAAATTGTCATAGAAACAGATGATTGACACCCATTAAAACACATTTGGCCGTTGGGAAAAATTCCTTGAAGGGCACGTGTTAGAGAAAACCGCTGTAATCCATCTTCTTTATTGTAGTCACGATATAACCGGAAAACAGGTCAAATTGACCTGTTAAAACAGGTCAATTTCCGGTTCTATCATGACTACAATAAAGAAGATGGATTACAGTGGTTTTCTCTAACACGTGCCCTTCAAGGAATTTTTCCCGACGGCCAAATGTGTTTTAATGGGTGTCAATCATCTGTTTGTATGACAATTTTTTCGAATTCTCGCGCGCTGATTGGCTCTTGCTGATTGTCACATGTAATTAACCCAATACTGTCTGGGGCCGTGGAGAAACTGATTTTGCGAGTCTGTTGTGCCCTCCGGTTCTTAAACTTAATGTGACAGAACTGAAGCAAATCTGGAAATATTCATTGAGGGCACAAACTGAACTTCTCAGAAACCAACTGCGAACCAAAAAGACGAGATTATTTGTGATGGTCTGACAACGGAAAGTTTTGAACGGCGAGAATCCGGCAGACGTTTGCTGATCGACCGCGAACTCAGAGCAGTAATTCAATGGATTTTAATAAGCACTTCTTCGAATAGAATAAAGGTCAGTTTTATACAAATTTGCTTCCGAAGTTTACTTTCCTTAAAACAAGTTTGCATTGTGTATTTTCAGGTGTTTTGAATGCATTTGTGAAGCCATTATTGATTCAATGAATAAACCTTTGCCTGGCGATTTGTTTTGGTACTTTTCAAGTAATAATTCAAAGTCTACCATTTTTTGCTGTCGGTTAGAAATATAATATATAGATTTAGCCAAGCCTAAAAGCGGAGCCCCCCTTTTTGTTTTGTTTGTTTGTTTGTTTTTTGCTGGCAGTTATTAATTTGTGAAAATACTCTCATTCAAGTCGTTAAATAAAAAAAAAAAAAAGAAAGAAAGGAAAAAAACAAAAAAAATTCCTACCCCTGCTGAGATCCGAACTCGAGTCGTCGGCGTTTGAAGCCGGATATTAGTCCACTTGGCCATGAATGCTTTTGATTTTTTCAACGGTAATTTTAATACTTATTTCTTTCTTCATGTATCAGCATGAAAATGCTGGTGTTTTTCCTGGCAAAATGTGTTCGGAACGCCGTAAACACCATTGGTTGTGGATAGAAAAAACCAAAAAGCACTGGCTCTTCTATATTTGGCGTCGAAACCGCTGCGAAAAGCTGCGAACTCAAGCAGTGTGCTGACCGAGTTCGAACAGAACCGACAAGGCAAATTTGAACTTTTCGCCTGAACTTCACCTAATTTTTTTCGCCTAAATTGAACTTTTCCCCTTCCACCAAAAAGACAACTGAGTATTCTTTTGAACTTTTTTTTCCATTAACAGATTTGTTTTTGACTTTTGTTGTCTTCGCTTGTTTTGCTACAACGCGGGTCAACATGCGATTTAGCGCGAAAAACACATGGCATTCAGCACAGGGTTATTATATCCAGTGTATGAAGCGTATTGGTAACCCTGTGGTGCAGACGGACAGACGGACGGACGGACGTACGTACGTACGGACGGAAGGTCACGTGACTATTACGTCACTACCAAAATTTCTTGGCTTCATAGGTTACCAAATTTCCTTAGCAATGGAGCTCCGCTGACGCGCTAGCGCGCTGGCTCCGCTACAAAATCGTCAAAGCAAGATTTTTTCATTGTTTCACTCAGCGCTTAATTTACTGCCAAATTGTTTTTCATTCAGCGCGCGTTCGTGAATTCTGAACGAAACATGATTGACATCCACTAAAAACACATTTGGCCGTTGGGAAAAAATCCTTGAAGTGCGTGTGTTAGAGAAAACCGCTGTAAAATAAAGAGTGTTGGCAATATTTTACTTAATAACGCTATTAAATACTGTTGTTCTTTATTCCTACATTTATGTTTATAGTGTTTCAAATGCATTTGTTGTAATCGAGTTTTGCACCGTGAATAATCAGTGTTCCTTTCATGATGGGGCGTTCGAGGTTTTTGTAAAAAACTAATTCATTCATTCATTGAATCCATACACCGAATGATATTTTAACACCTACAAAATAGTCGTACATTATTTATATTTAAGGTTACTATATTTAGCTGCAGTTTTAATTTAAAATGGCACATTTACATGTAAGAATGACTTATAAATCTGGTCCTGCAAGTACCGTATTTCTCACTTAAACGCCGAGTTCAAATAAACGCCGGGTCTACAGGGCTGGGGTCCCGGCGTTTATTCGAGATGGGTATATTTAATCAGGATTAAGCTTAAGAGTCGTAACTGCATACTAGTTCTCTTTCTTCTATTTTAGTTGAATTTATCACCTTATTCTAAATTACTTGCACAGTACGTTTGCTGTCGAGCAGTTGCTTTAATACTTTCTCCGTCTTACAAAGAAATGTGACGTTGAGAAGAGTTCAATCACTTTTCCTGTCAGTGTTGCTTTTTCAAATGACTCACCTGAACCAGTAAATGAACATGACGTAAAGTTCTGGTTATAGTTTGTGAAATTCATCTGACAAACAAAGTAACATACGTGCACTATCTAAAGTCTCATGCATGCTAAGTTAAATTTCTGCTTCAGACTAAATCCTTTCAGGGGAGAAGTAGCAATTTATACTGGTCAACAATTTCAACTGATCAAAATTTGTTTATTAGATTTCATTTTAGAGCTGAATTTGAAAAGAAAGCTATGTGATGAAGGCGAATACTTGACATGATCACATTGTCTAAACTGCGTGAGTGAAAGTTAATTGCAGTGTTGTTAGCAACTAGCTGACGTAGCTGTGACGATCTGTCATACCATCATAAAACGAAAATGGTTTTTTTTATTTGCAGCTTAGTTCACATATACTGATTTATTTCTTATGTTCAGTTTCTTTCTATTCCTTTTTTTTTTTCGCAATCTTTGGGTATAATCTTAACTCACTGTTGACCGGCTCACTCAAGTTACCGACGTCACTTTTAGAATCCTTCGGACATAAAAAGCTTCGTCATGTTGTTTGTTTCCACTAGCAGAGTCAAACAATAGAGTGCTATATTGCTTACGCGAGTGCAAAGCACTGTTCTAAGAAACAGTTACCTTTGAAAAGGCAAGAAGCTTAAGCTAAGACAATAATTATATTTTAACATATATCCCTGCTGTACAAAATTAATATAATTTATGGGTTACCGTTAGGGTCTCTCAACACTACCAGTGCCAGCAGGCTAGATTTTATTCTTTGCCAACTTCAGATGTTACGAGAAAACGTTTTTGTTAGTTTTTGAAATTTCACCATGATCACTTACCTTGTAATCGGTACAAGTTGTTTGTTTAGCAGAAGGATGTTCCACTGTGTCGTTATCCTCAATATATGTGCAGCAAGATTCTGTACTAGAAAGACAAAAGTTAAGTTGTCTTCCTAAGAAATAGAACTTGTATTTGCTCTTCTTCAAATACGCCTTCCGCATTTACGCCTTCCGCGACTTTCCTTCCCTTCTGAGACGACTTCCCGTGTAGCGATAGACAAACACCCTAAAAAGGTGCCCTGCTTTTTAAACAAATAATCGATGTTCTGAATGATCATACTAGGTAATATATTTACAATCGGCCTTATTGGTTCGAGGCATTAAAGTAAACACGGTGATTGGTTCTGATCACGAGCACTGATGGTTTTATTGTTAAGTTACTGACACACATTTAAAAATTCAACACAGACAATTTCCCCTTCATCTACATATATATAGCCACCACCTCAAGAACGTTAGCTTAAGGCCACCTGTCAAAATGCCAGCTGGCTTTCAGACAGAATACTAATTATGTGATTAACTTTTGTTTTCTTGAACTTTTTGTAACAAGAAGCCTAACAGTATGCTAGGCATTATGGTTTCTCTTTAGACTTCCTCTAAATCACTTTCTTTTATGCATCTTTAGTACTTTTCTACATTTCTACCGTTCTTGTCTTATGCTTTTGCATTTTTTTCTGTGTTATGAATTAAATTAAATTGAATTGATTAAGCCTAGACGATATCGCTCTTCCTGTGGAAACTACTACGAAGACACATCTAATTTAATGCAGGAAATTTCATTAATCCATAATGAAAATAAGTTCACAAATAGGTTGAACCCAGGAGCCTCAGAAGTGAGAGTCAGGTTCTGAAAAGGAATGTTGTTGTTTGACTTTACAGCCAATAACTGATCAATCAGATTAGAAACAAGAGTTAGAAATAAATACCAACAACAGACGTCATACAAACCTTCCAGGAGATGACTTCCGCTCAGGTCTTCTAATCATCGAACTTTAGTCAATGTACGTCAGTCACTGTCTCCAATAACATGATATTGTTGTTCCTAATTCTATCTAATTCATGAAAATATCACTAAATCCATTGTTTGGTTTGCTAAGAAAAATTAGTGATATACAGTCGACTCCCGATAGCTCGAACCTTCAAGGGAAATAAAAAAAGCTACGAGTTATCGCAATTTGGAGTTATCGGGGGATGGGATTCCTGCTGACACCACTTATCACATGACACATTTTGACACATTTTGTGTATCAAAACACCAGGAAACTAAAGAAAATGACACAAAGGACACAGCCGACACTCAACACTAATGCTGGTCAATTCTTCGAAAATTGAAAATTCAGCGTTATGAAGTATGCTTTGTCTCATTACACTTTGACAAACGAGGTTCGAGTTATCGAGGGTAAAATTATAAAGAAAATGACCTGAAGCCAAGGGATTAGGAATTCACTTCGAGTTAGCGGGAGGTTCGAGTTATCGAGTTATTGAGGGTAAAATTTCAGTAAATGTATGGAGCAAATACAGGGGAAATCAATTTTGGTTCAAGTTAGCGCGAGCTTCGAGTTACCGAGGGTGCGAGTTACCAGGAGTCAACTGTAGTTGTGAAAATAGTAAAAAATAATTAAATGGTTTGAGCCCGGGAGTTTCAGTAGTCTGGGTAGTGTGATCGTGCAGGTGAGACTGGTTCTGAGAAGGAATATTGTTAAGTGGACTCATTTGAGTCTTTACAGCCAATAATTTCTTAATCAATCAATTAGGTTAGTAACGAGAGTAAGGCGTACACCAACTGACGTCACACAAGAGATCATATTTTCTTGCGTCATTCAAACTGCTTCCTGGCGTGCGTTTCTCAAAAGCCCCGAAACCTTTCGGGTCGATTTCGGGCACGATAATTCATCCTGTATCTTGCAATCAAAGGAGTTTGTAAGGATCAAACTTTGCTATAAGTTTAACCTTTCTTAACTTAACGACATGCTAAAATCACAGCTTTGTAAAATGATTTTGCAATAAAAGTTAACGCGAGTAATGAACGACGTTTCGACCGTTCAACGGTCATTTTCTACCCTGCGAGCAGAGGCCCTTCGAAGATCGAAGGGCCTCTGCTCGCAGGGTAGTCATTTCCAAGTTCGGTGTTAGAATAAAATTACATGTGTAAATATAGTAAAAGCGCTAAAGATATGTACATACAAAAAATAGACAATAAGAATAAAAGGCTAAAAATGGCTAAAAAATAACTTTGTGCAAATGGCATACATAGCTGTAGCTTTCGCCCCGACAATTTGTCGAGGCGAGGGGAATGCGTGTCCTCAACAGCAGCAGGCCCCTAGTCAGCAGGAAGTTCCTATTAGAGTCGTTTTGCAGTTCAAGGACCAAAAAGCAGCCAACTCAGTACGCAGACAACTAAGTGATCTCAGCCGAAAGGTAAACACCGAGATCCGTCCTGTTTACACCAGCAGAAAGATCAAAGACACAATGAAAGTGAAGGAACAGAAGCCGCCCATCGTAAACCAACAAAGCGCTGTGTATTATTTTAAATGTGATCTGTGCGATGCAGATTATGTCGGCTATTCGTGTCGGCACTTACACCAACGCATCGAAGAACACAAAGGATCGGCTATCGGACGTCACATTAAAGAACAACATGGAAAGGAGCCAGATAACGTCGAGAAAAATTTTAAGATTTTAAGGAAGTGCCAGAGCAAGCTTGACTGTTTAATTTTTGAGATGCTTTTTATTAGACTTCTGAAGCCAAAGCTCAACAAACAGAGCGACTCGCTCCGCGCAAAATTATTTGTTTAGTTATTTTTAGGTATTTTTAGGTATTTTAATGTTCTTATTCCCGTCGCCTTATACGCTTTTAATTATATCTTTTACAGCTATGCATGCCATTTGCACAAAGTTATTTTTTATTCACTTTTAGCCTTTTATTCTTATTGTCTATTGTTTGTATGTACATATTTTTAGCGCTTTTACTATATTTACACATGTAATTTTATTCTAACACCGAACTTGAAAATGACCGTTGAACGGCCGAAACGTCGTTCATTACTCGCGTTAACTTTTATTGCAAAATCAACTTCAAAGAACTTGTTGATTCGAATTTTGTAAAATGAGTGGTTCATATTTTTACGAATGGCTTTTCGGGGCCGAAAACGTTTCGAGGCTATCGAGAAACACACGCCTGGGGATGATTCTTTCTGAATACGGAAGATGTTCAACCCACAAGAGCACGAATAAGAGTTATTTCAAGTACTCTTCCTTCGAAATAGCTCTAAAAATCATACCCTAATCTTGTTAATAATGGTCCTAGTTAAGAGACTAACTGGGCCATCCAAACCTCCGTTATGTCAGCGCTACTCACAAATGGTAGGTCGTGTTCTACTGGAACTGTTTTGAATTCATAAAAAAAATGGTTGGTAAAGAAGCTGTGGTGCTGCGTTGGCGCGGAAGTGAAACACAAATATTTGGATTTATCAGATGAGTTGATAAGGTAAGTTGGCCATGGCATCGTAGCGGAATTCAAAAGCTGACATTTCGAGCGTCAGCCCTTTGCTCCGGAATTCGCTTGGTTTGGCCGTTTCAAACTGTTTCAAATGGCATCGCACTCAATTAAAAGAGTAGAAATAGTAGCTACTGGGAGACCAGCTAAGTCACGAAACCGAAACGTATTGAATTTATCATGCACTCAGTTGATAAATCCAATATATTTTCGGAATTTTAAGTAGTTCTGAACTCCTGACAATTTTCTTTTTAAACTTTGCAAAAAGTTGTATTTAACAAGCTAATTACAATTCGATAATAAAAAATTGGGTCGCCGAGCTCGTTTTGGAGTCATAAGCACTTAAAGCTAGAACTAAAAGTGTTTTGAACAAGTCATGCTGTTACTATGGTAACATATTACTTCATGAAAATGACCATAACTTGTTCGCATTTGACTGGGCATTTGTTTGATACCATAGTTGTAGCTTTAACCGATAAAGAGTTGCAGTATTGATTCATTGAAGTACAAGTGCTGCAAATTACTGGAAAATATTGCGAGCCACCTTAACTCAAACCTTTAAATAAAAAGTAAATAACTTTAAGTGGCTGAATATTTAGCACGGCAGTGCTAATTAGGGACACTATAAACCTCTGAAAGTAACATGACAAATGAAACAGAAACATTTTAAAGACCCCAACTGGTCCCTTAAGGGCAAAAGTTCGAAAAGTGTTGTAAGGTGATATTTTGTTTTCAGACTAACATTATTCGTTTACAAGCATCAAAAGTGTAAGAACACAGTGCCAGACTTTTGGGGCAATTTTAAAGCGTTTTAAAATTCGAGCTTTGTTAATTTTAACAGTCGGTTTGATTCATTTGTTAGGTGGGGACATATAAAGGCTGGGAGTCCTAAGTAGTAAGTTGCGCTCACATGGACCACTTGGCCTCGTTTTGATGGAAGGATGACGTCATAACCGGAACCGGAAATCACGTGTTTTTTGGGAGGGGAAACCGCTGACCAGTAGAAAAAAGGATCGCGGGCTCATGCAACCGGAAGTCACGTGTTTTAGAATGGGAAACCGCTGAGCAATGTGAAAAAAGGATCGTGGGCCCAAGGTGGGTTAAAACCGCTAAGAAAACGCGGGCTCCAAGTCCAAAGTCCAATTTTTGCAGCGGGGGTAACCCTTGGAGTGAAAACAACACAAAATTAATAAATCACGTTTATTGTTATACTTTTGTTTACAATAACTGAGAAAATGGTTTTCCTGAGTGTTCCTTAATGTTTAATAGAGGGTCCCCACCATTGTTTTTGACATCGAGTTATTCTTCGCCATTGGTTGTTGTCACGGATCCATTGTTGTAATTGACGTCGATATGATTGATTTCTGTTCAAAGGTATGGCAAAGGAACTGTAGAATGGGGGTGGTGGTGGTGGCGCCCAATGTTCTCCATCACAGTGATCACAATCGACGATCTTGTTTGGGCAATGTCTTTCACTGGTAGCCATAGGGGTAGGTGTTGAAGGTGCGGGGATCGATGACTCTTTTGTTGCAGACTAACTGATAGAACTTGCTGCTTGGTCGGGTGTACAGTTGGTAGTTTGTTGGATTCCGTACAATTTGGTGGGAGTTGATCACCTGGTTTTGGCGAGGTTTTGGAAGGGGTCTTTCTATTTCATCTTGGACATTCTGACGCATGACGTCGTAATTCAACTGGGTGTGTCCTTCACTGTTGAGTCGGAAGCCTCTGACCTTGCATTCCACCTTTCCCTTATTAGTAGTATACCCGTAGTTCTTGGGTCCTCCGCTGACGAATTCTTGGATGTATTCATCGTCCTCTAATTCGGAGTCGAAGTCCCCTAGATAGGAACCCAAGGTAGGTTGGAATTGAGTGGGTGTTTCCTCCAGGTAGATGACGGAGTCGGTGTCAAAGTAGACGACTCTTTCCCCTAAGGCTTCCAGGGCGTCATATAATTTAAGGCGGGCGTGGCAGGTGGTGAAGCAGGCCACAAAAATGTTGAGGTTGGGTGAGACGCGGATGTCCTCTTTTTGGTTTTGGTAATGTACTTCGACCATGTTGTTATTGATAACGGACACGTGACGTACGTCTAAGGCATCTGTATCCAAGAAACGGTGGAAGGCATGAGGATCATCAAAGGTTTGGATTTGGGTCTTGTTGAGGCGTTGTCCAAACTTGCCCCACATGGAGTTCAACATCAGCTTAGCTAGGGTACGCAGGCCTGGGTTCTTTTTGATGTTGTTGTATTCTAACTGGATACCCTCCTTCTCGTTGAAATCCTGAATGTATTTCCTTTTTTCTTCTTCGGACATGTTTTGTTTAGGCCACCCACTAGCTTCTTGTTTGATTTTAAGCCAGGTGTTGACATAATCGGCGAAGAGGCCCTCACAGGTTTCTTCAAAATGCCAGACTTCATAGATGTATTGGACTTGGTACCCCAATTCGACGGCTTTGACTAATTCGGGACTGCACCAGGTACTGGTGAGGGCGCGTTGTTCGTCGGGGTGAGGGCAATGATAGGATCTGTCCAAAAGAGGTTTGGCCATTTCTTCTTCCACACAACGGGCACAGAGGGGAAAGAGCAGTTTGTCGTCATGACGGTAAGGCAGCACGGGATGGTACAATTCACGGGGAGGCAGGACTTTGCATTGGATTAGTCCAAAGTACTGGTGTATGTCAGTGTGACCCGGTTGAGAAAGGATGGTGGGATGTCCTTTGGGGTAGGTGGAGGTTTTGTTCACCCACGGGTACAAGGAGGTGACATCGATGTAGTGAATTTTTTGTCCGGGGGTGATATGATGGTAGAGTTTGATGGCATTGGTACGACCTCCACAGAAAGCGTCCCGAGGTTGAAGAGGTTGGATAAAGTTGAGTTCCCGGACGAAGGAGTCGATCTCTGGTTGGGTTTTTAGTAGGTGGTCCCATTCACATCCCCACATTTGAATGACGTTGTACCCTTGTTTGGTAAGCTTTTGGACTTTGTCTTGGGTGGTGTCATAGACGTCCTGCATGGTTCGATCATAGTTGCGGGGATGTTTTTCGTAGCGATGGGGATAACAGGTAGGGCATCCGTGGGTGAAACACCCTTGAAATTCGTAGACGGTGTGGGTGTCGGGGCAATAACCATCCACATGGATCTGGGTCCCGGGGATTTTATACTCGCCTTCATTTCGGACATGTTGGATGTACTGGTGATGAGGGTCTGGATTGGCACTGGCCAAGAGATCGGCGGGGGTAAGATCTTGGAGGGCGCGTTGACGTAGTTGGTGATCGCACCAGGTTAATCAGTGAAGGGCTGGGATGGACTGGTTGATGTTGTTTCTCCACCCCTTATGACCGGCGGTTCGCTGGCAATACTGTTAGGGATCATCCGGTTCATACGTAAATCTCGATTACAAGCGGAGGCAATGGTGACGTGATCGAAGGGATTGAAGCCTGTTAAGTCTTCAAACATGCGTTTGAAAGTCAGACATCCTTGTTTCAAGAGTCGTACATCGGAGCTGCAATAGTCAAACAACTCTTTTTGGAAATTAAACACCACACCCTGGTCGCGTTGTTCTTGATGCCAGGTTTCGAAGGCTTGTCTTCCTTCGAGTGACATGGTCTCAGGCATGTAGTAATCGCGTGAGGGGAGGATGCCCACGTAGTTTTGATGCTCATCACCGGGTACGTTGAACTTGTGTGGGAAATACCCTTTGCAGAGTTCTGTCAAACCAAAGGTTTTGGGAAACGCGGAGAGGGGCATCTGGAAGAAACTCATCGAATCGATGAAGCGGATGCGGTCATGTTTGATCTCTAAGAGTTTACACCCGTTGCGGAGTTGTTGGACGATCCGGTTGTCACTATAGTATTCTTGGATGATAAAGTACCCATCGTACCCTTGAAAATTATGAGCGATGACTTTGACTTGACGGGTATCGTGAAGAGTCAAGGTATCCAACCATTCCAGAAAGTCACGGATACAAGTGGGACCTGGGAAAGGCTTGGGTTCATGGTTGTCTTCGGTTTCGGCCACGACGAGATTCGCAATGTGTTTTTCGTGGGGTTGCATGGCTTCGATATCAAAGAAGACGTGTAAGGGAGGCAGGTCTTCCTCCTCGTCCTCGGAGGCATGGAGTTCCGCGGCGGCGGCACCTCGTTTGGCGCGAGGACCTTTTTGACGGGTCCTCTTTCTCTTCTTTTCGTCTTGAGGTTTGGGGGCTTTTTGTATGAAACAACGGTGTTTGTCGGCGTGGACGTACTGGTGACAAGAAGGGCAATCCACGTGGTAACAATGGTGACGTTGAATGCGGGACAAGCCCACATTTTGTTGATAACAGTCAGGGCATCGGTGTCGTTGAGAGCACACGGAGGACTGGAGGTCCGTGGCGGGTTTGCCAGCATGGGTCTTGCTGGAATGGGCTTCCAAACACGCGGGTCCGAAAAAGTCCCGATGACACGACTGGCAACGTTGAGTGGCTTTGAGGTGTCGGGGGTAAGCATGTTGAAAGTCTGGACAATCTTTCTGTCGACAGGCTCCGCACAACTTGGTCTTGGTGCATCGATGCAGTCCCTCATGGTCATAGGGTTTCCAACAATCCGCAGACACATAACTGGACCCGAAAAACCCCGGCAACTTGGTGATGACATCATAATGGTCTTGGTTGTGCAACAGGATCAGTTGTTTGTCAGAAAGGGGTCCAAACGTCGTGATGTGGAACGATCGCTGCGCATCCACCAGGATGATCTGGTAACCGGTGAGGGACGGAGCTTGACTGAATTGGGTCAAGGCGTCGTAGCCACAAGGACCGAAGGGTACCTTGGCGTCGTGATGAAGTAAGAGAGCCATTTCTTTTTGGATGTTGCGCCCCTGTCGAATACTGTTCCATTTCGGGTGCTGGTCCACGCGAGCTTTGGCGGTGACAAGGGCTCTGGCGCAACAGAGTTGATCGTTGTTGTTGGTAATCCGGATGATGGATTTGGAATTTTTGGTTAACAGGTCCATGGTGGGATGACCTGGTTTCCCACGACGGGGTCTGCCGGTGCCTTGAGGAGCATGATGGACTTGAGTGATGGAGACTTGAAAGGAGTCATCCATTTCAAATTGTTCGTTGCTGTTGAGGGCTTGGGCTAAACGTTGGAACAGAGCTTCCACACGCTCTGTGTCTCGACGCCATTCACCTGCACGTAATCCCCACCCCTGAAAATTATTGTGCAGGCGATCGGATGCTATTGTAAAGTAGAGTCGATCTTGATCGTGGAGGTCGGGGGTGGTGGTTAACACTTGATCGACGGCTCGACGTAATCCATCTTGGAGAGCTTGGGTAATGTTTTGACCCGGAATCAAGGTCCCCCTTTGACGTAACTGGGTCTTGAAATGACGTTCTTGTACCCCCATGCGATCACTCTTCCGATTCACAAAAGGTTCGAGTTCAAAGTCGAAGGCACCCCCTTCATTGGTATCCAATCCTCCGCCACTTTGTTCAAGGAGTTGGGTTTGAAAGGCACGTTGGCGTTCGAAGCGATCCAACGCCTCTTCACAAATGTCATCACTGTCCACCATCTCATCACAGGAATTCGCTGCCGTCTCTTCTTCTGGCTCTGAATCACTTATCTCCAAACCAAGCATTGACATGATCTCACGGCGTGTAGCGAGGTCGCTTGGCCCCGCCACATTGTCGTCGCCTTCGTGAGAGGACATGATCAGATGAACTCACTGGAGATCGGGGTTCTGTTTTTATGGAGAACCAAAATGTCACGTGGGAGGGGAAGGAGCCAATCACCTTACCCGGACACAGGGTGTCCTAGGGAGGGGTGGGACGGGGTGGGGGGACCCCCCTCCCCCCCTCTCTAGTGGGGGTCCCTGGTGCATCACGGGAAGGAATGAGAGACTATAAAACAGATCGAAGTTCGAGGTGAGTCATCTCAAGATGGCCTTTAGAAACCTTTAGATGGCTTTTATGAAACCTTTAGAACCTTTATGAAACCTTTATAAAACCTTTAGAACCTTTATAAAACCTTTATGAAACCTTTAGAAACCTTTTAGATGGCTTTTAGAAACCTTTGAGAAGTTCCAAGTCCAAGAAATTTTAAATGAGGTTAAGAAATGGAGTATCGACGACCAAGACATCAGGGAGTATGGGGAAGAGTTATTGGAAGAACGGAGGAAAAGGAGGCAGCTCGCCCAAGCAGCTCAGGCAGCACGGCACACCTACGTGCAACAGCACTGGAACCCGGGCTGCTACCCACAATTCACCACCGAGTGGTACATCCGGGGCCTCGACTTCTGCTGCCCCTATTGGCGCCATGAGTTTAAGCGGCCCCAGACACCCCCGCCAGCCCCACCGCCGCCCTCGCCCGAGCTCTGTCGTAAGCTGCTTCCCATGCGGTCGCCAAGGCCTGACGAGCTCCCAACAAAACGACAGCGACAGCGATGAGGACAACGACGAAGATAGCGACGACGACGAATACGACATCAACAATAAAGTCAAAGCGATCCTGGCGAAAGAAGCACGACGCCTGGCACTAAAACGAGCCTACAGAGCCAGGTACCGGGCCAGAGATCCGGAGCGATTCGCCGAGCTGAAACGACGGTCTCAAGCCAGGTACCGGGCCAAACATCGTGATAAAATTGCTGAGCAGAACCGACGATATCGGGCCAAAAACCGCGAGCGATTAATCGAGATTAGTCGACAATATCGGATCAAAAACCGCGAGCGAATAGCCGAGCAGAGGCGGGCCTACATTAAAGAGTACTATAAGGACCATGCAGAACAACTCCGGGCGCATAAAAGGGACTTTTACCGATCGGAAGCAGGTCAACGGTGGCAGAAACAATACTTAGCGAGAAAGCGTGAGAGCGCGGCCCTCTTACGTCGACAAAGAGGTCCCATGGTCCAAAAGACAACGGAGGAGAAACGCCAAGCCTTAGGGCCCCTCAAATTAACCGTGACGCTAGAAGATTTTATGAAGGACTTTCATGATTCCCTCTCGCCCAGCCCGGAGGATTCTGTGGACCAACCTAGTACCCTCATGGACATGGATTCAGGGGTCTTTCATCCTCTGGATTATTCCGTAGGCGACGAATCGTCCCTTTCTTCTTGTGACATGTGGGACGATGGGAAAGGATTTTTAGACAATTTAGTCGATGACTTGCCGTCATCATCATCGGACGACTCCTTGTTGAACAATTTACTGGAGGAGCTCGAGGACTTGTCGTCGTCGGACGACTGTTTATTTGACTTTTTAATTGACAGGATGGAGGAGAATTCTTCGTTTGATTTGGATGACTTTGTCACTTAAACCCTCGTTTTTCGTATTTTTGGCAGAACATTGAACTTGACAACTCATGAACCAAATGAGACAGTGACATTGTTTTTATTTTATCAGGATTAATGTTGTCTACACCACAATGGGTTCTGTCTCGCAAATCCTGTTTGAGACTCAACACGAACTACAGAAGACTATAGAATGCAGAATAACAATACCAATGAGACATTTTCATTTTTTATTTTTACTCAACATGTAACTGGGAGGTGTTAATTAAATGTTTACAATTTTAAACGTTTCTTGGCTTGCATAATTTTTTTGACCACCCGTTCCGTCTTGTTTTTCTTGCCGGGTAATCGATCAATGGCTTGGATCATCTTGGTATCGGCTTTCCATTTATCTTGCAAATTCTTGGCACGACTGTAATCAATGTCGTGTTGTTTAGCAATCTGGTCCAAGCGATTGATCCCTGGATCCCCACGTTTCAGACGTTTGGCCAAATGGGTGCCAGGCCCCATGTACTGATAGCCAGGCCAATGAAATTCTTTGCCGGTTTTCGCAATCCATTTTTGGACATCCAAGGCTCCTCCTCGTTGGGGGCGTCCCCTTCTCCTCCTCCTCTTAGCGGGCATGTTTTAGTCACTGTCGTAATCCAATCGACGTCGTAACTTTTTGCCTTGGGCCCAATCTTCCCAACCGGGTAAAGGTTTCAATCGTTCCACTTCTCGGGCGGGTGCTTTGCCTTTGCCTTTGCCTTTGCCTTTCGTGAAACCACTTTCGGCTAAATGCTTTTCCCAAGTCTTGCGACGTTCTCGCACGGCTTCTAAACGCGATTGTAGATCCCCTCGACTGGTGGATGGGCTCCCTTTCTTGACAATGGGAATCTTACTGGTAGTGGCTGCTCCTTTGCCTTTCTTGGTTGCAGGGGTAATGGGAGGTTTGGGAGTCGACGGGCTGCCTTTTATCATGCGCTTCAACCATTGTTCCACGGGTCCCATCACCAAATCCCCTGCTTCTTCCTCGCCTTCTTCACCTGGTGGACCACCCGGCGCTCCAACCCCCACACCTCCGGGAAATTGACGAATGCGTTTGGTTAACTTGGTTAATTCTTGACTCAATGGTTTGGTTTGAGCATTGACCAGGGCTGGGGGTAATTGGGGATTGGCTAACAAGACATGTTTTTGGGCGGCGAGCGTCGCGGCTTTGTTCAACAAGGCATTTTCGGTGAGTTCTCCTTTGTAATATTGAATGAGTTGTTCCAAGTCCTTATGGGGAATCATGTAGACCTCGTCCATGGTCGGGGCAAAGGTCTTCCAATGCACGACAGCTTTCACAACAGGTGATATTTATGCTTCCAATAAGAGTCTTTCCATGTCTTGACACGTTAACGAACACACTGACATAACACCTCGTGAAGTCCTTGAAACAACCCGCGTCCTTTTTGTTGGACTAACCACTGACGACGTTTTTTGACGGAATGTCGACGACGTCCCAAATCACGTAGTACCTTTTTATAGGGTTGAAGTTTGGCCAGCATGGGTGGGGTGACAGGAATCTTGTTTTTTAAGAAGTTCAAGACCAGTTCACTCACAGCATTGATTTGATCGGCATTGGCATGTTGTAACAACTCTTGACGTTTGGAACCATTGGCTTCTTGTAACATGGACCGTAAAAACGGTAATTGACGTCGAAGACGTTGCATCCTTTATCGGTGACGACGACGATACCGTTGATTGGCTTTTTGAATCGTGCGTTTTATACGTTTATCCGTTTCCAAGGCTACGGCTTTCCCCAATCCTGCCATAGCGGGGACCAATAGATTTAAAAAACCGCCTCGTTGACGACGACGACGTCGTCTTCTCCTCCTTACCATGGGCGGTTCGTCAACAGACGTTGAAGGGCTTTGTCTTGTTTGATGGCATCCCGCGTCTCTTTATAGCCTTGACGGGTATTGCGTTTGAAATCTTGCCACCAACCCCCACCTCGTTGTCGGTAATGTTGTACATTATCGGTGATGCCTTTCAAGGCTTGGCCGCCTAATTTGCCTAAAGCCAGTCCAAACCCAGGTGCTGGACCTGATAGAAACATACTCATACCATGGGCAATTTTATCCACCAAACGGGGTTTGCGACGCATTAAAGCCCCTCCTCTTTGTTTCCTTTTTCTGCGTCGTCGTCGTCGTCGTCGTTGGACGGCCATGGTTCTAAGAGTGTGGGACTAGGAGGGAGCGGCTTTTTATGGATCCAATAGTCTTTGGGTTTCAAGGGACGAGGACATCCATCTACATAGCATAGGCCTTCCAAAGGTTGGTACACAAAATGACCATGGTAATCTTGGAGACATCGTTTGGGTAATGGAGGGGTGAAATCCACAATGGTATCATCCAAGGTTTGCATCTTGATTAAAAATCGTTCCAGATCCTCCAAGGGAACACCCCGCACATGGGTTTTCAATTCGGTCAAGGCTTTGGCATAGGTGGTAAACGCAAACCGACTCATGGTCACTTTAAATCGGTATTGTTTAAAATCGTTCCATCCTTTGACCACGGTCCCCACGGCCGCCAAACAGGCTACCAACGTACTGTTTTCCAAAAGCGGTCCGGCAATCATGCCGGCAGCCATCAGGAGTAATGCCATGCCATTGAACAAGGCATTCATCCACTTGTAATGATTCAACATTTTTCGATAACCCCACCATTGTTGATGATAAAAAGCATACAAGGAATCCATCCGTTGTAATAATTCCGGGGGGAAGGGAAGACCATGCTGTTTCGATCCATTCAATAACGACACGACGGTTTTCATCCTCACGGCGAAACACGGGACGAAGACGTTTGTACGCTCGGTGCTCCTCCTTGTTTATAACTGGTCACAATGCTATTGGTCATGGTGACATTAGCAATTTCACGTCCTTGGGCCAACTGTTCTTGATCTTGTAACAGCATACGTAAACGTCGTTGTAAATCCGCTTGACGCAAGGTGCGAGGGGCTCGGCCAGAACTCCCAGACGTCCAAGATCCTCGAGGGGTAGCTGGATTGGAGGCAGGTGTCAAAGGGGAAGTGGGGGTATTTCGTCGTCGTCCTCGTATTCGTCTCGGTCGTCGTCCACGACGACCACCACCACCACCACCTCCACCACCACCACCACCTCCACCTCCACCACCACCTCCAGCACCACCAGCACCACCAGCACCAGCACCACCACCACCACCAGCAGCACCACCAGCACCACCACCAGCACCACGTCCACCACCACCACCACCACGACCGCTTCCACCACCGCGTCCACCACCACGTCCACCACCACGTCCACCACCACGTCCACCACCACCACCACCACCACGTCCATTACCATTACCCCCAGCACCCGCTGCTGTTCGAGCACCCGCTGCCAAAGGTACGCTAGGAGGACTCGCAGGGGTTCGAGCACCAGAAGACTCCGGGGTGGTGTGTATGCTACGGTAGGATTGATTTCCTGGACTTCCTACCCCAGCGGGGGAAGAGGCCTGTGCAGGGGCCCCGAGGTCAGGGAGCCTTTCCAGATATCTGGTGAGGGCATCATAATCACCCGCATCCTCTATTTGATCGAAGGCTTGGTCAATCAAGTTTTGGTCCCCTGTATCAAAAATTTCTTGGAGGGTCCCTGGAGACACTTGATTGCTGGTGGTCGCCCCCACACCGGCGGGGGCCGTGGTATCGTACGATTGTGGAGGTTGACGGTCATCATCGGCCATGGTCGCTTTCTCTTTTTTTTTCCTGTTCAAAGGGTGCCTTTATAGTCGTTTTTGATAGGTGCGAGTCCATCCTTCGTCTTTTAACAGGTGACTCAACAACCGTTGTTGATCGGACGAGGCGGGGTGTAAATCCAACACCAAATACCCATACGGTCGTGTGGTGGCTTGATGAAACGTCTCCAACGTGTCTTTCCAAGTGGTCGGAAACGATTGAAGCATGACATTGCGTACCCCTAATTGATCTCGGGGGTTCTTGAACGCCACGATGTAATGGGCATTGCGGGAAATACTTTTAGCATAGCGACCCACGGGAAACATGTCTTGGCACAAGTATAGGACGGTCACCCCTTGATGATGTGAATGTTTGGTGAATAAATCCAACACGCGTTTATCGTGACTCCCTTCGTCCATTAAATCATCCAAGACCAGGACCCCCTGTCCTTGAGGAAACCATTGCACTAAGGCCTCATGATCGGGAATCCCTTCGTGAAACACCACCCCACGATCTTGCATGCCTTGAAATCGATCTTGCCAGGCCCCATAACAATAATGCATTTGGGTCGGTGGACTTTCAAACAAATCGGGGTTGTCTACCAAGAGTTTTTCCGTAAACGCGGTTTTGCCACATCCCGAAGGACCCACCACCAAGATAGAGGAGGGGGTGTGAAAACGAAACGGTTTCCCCGTTTGCATGATGACGAACTACCCTTAGAAAAAAAAGGGACCTTTTTATTGGAATCGGTGGGACTCGAACCCACGCACGATCTCCTCATGTATTCGGGGGGATCCAAAGGCTCTACCCACTGAGCTACGACTCCGACACCGTTTTCCAACGAACTTTTTTATTTAACTATTACATTGATGATACGGATGACAACACAGTTGATACCATCTGGCTTCTTGACCTACAATCAATTGTTGAAGGCGTTGACCCGCTTGATGGTCATTGCTGACATAATCATGATCCGAAAACTCATTTAAAAACTCTTGCAAGGTTCGTCCACGGGCTTTGGCTTTTAAGTACAACAAGGCGTAATCACCACAACTCTTGCTTGAAATGGCTTGGAGGGACTTGCCATTGTTCACCACATACTTCCAATGTTGGACAATCCAATCTCGTAACGGGGTAGCTTGCACGTACGTGTCCATGGGCAAGGCATAACTGTCCAGGACTTCACACACGTTTCCATCCGTCCACACCGCTAACCAATGTTGTCCCGGTTGATCGTGTGGGTCCGTATTCACAATGTACCCTTGCGGGGTGGTCTTGACAGGACTCTTGGGTAAACGATCACAGGCTACCGTCCCGTAAAAGACTGGGTTCAATTGGGGGTCGTCTCGGGCTAAATAATCCAATTGCACATTATTCAAGGCCACGTGTTCCATCTTCAGTGCTGGTAAATGTTATACAACACGGCTCCGTTCCTGTCAATCTCCAGCAAGTTCTCAAATTCCCCATACACGAGTACGGTTATATTGACACCGGGTTGGGCTCCAAATTCCAAGACCAATTGTAAATCTCCACTTTGCTTGGGGTTGAGGTTTTGACTGTCAGCACATCCATTGGCCACATTGTCAAACATGTACAAGGTACAATTTTTAGCTTGTCCCCAATCCAGCAGTTCTACCATGTTGCCTTTCTTTTTACACCAAGCACCACTGGCTTGCAGAAAACGGAAGTAGCCTAGATTATCTCGGGTGCCATTGTTGTGCACTAACTGTAGGGTTTCATAAGGGTATTCTTCTCCTTTCACAATCTGTCGAATGGAGGTCAGACCAAATTTCTGGAAACAGAAAGGATCTCGGGTCACATCTCCATTGAAGGCTCGGCTGTCCAACAACCCCACAATCAATCGGTCAGGTATTCTGTTTTGAAACAGGTTGGGGATATCAAAGCGGACCAGGTTGTTTTGCATGCTGAAAGTCCGGATTTCACTGCGGACGGTCGGGTAAGCCGCCACTTGGCCTTCATTGTGTCTTTTTTCAGATAAACTCCTGTAGATGGCGTCATTCAAACGCAGTTGGCAGAGATGAAACCGTAGTTTCACATCCCCTTCCAGTAAGCGGCCGGCTAGACCCACTCCATTCAAAAACAGGCTGGGGCTGTTGAAATGAAATTTCATCTTGATTTCTATCCCTGGCACCAACAATTTGCCGGTGTGAAACACTTCCAAGTGGGGGGTAAACACCAGACTGTGGGTAAGACCTCCAGCATACTTGACGACTTCAACTTTCATGGCGGCCAAGGCTGCTTTGTGATGGGCAGGGAGATTCTGGTAGTCAACATGTCCGGCATTAGCATTCGCTGTGGTGTTGGTGTTGGTGGCAGTCCATTGGGGTGGGAAATCCAACTGGTTGAACCATCCTTGGGGTCCCAATACGGTCTTGCCATCTTCTCGGTCATAATTCAGCAAGGTTTCCAGGTAAGCTTTGTAATGATAAGTGTCGGATTGAGGACTGATCAACGTGCCATTCAACTGCAAGTCAATTTGCTTGATGATGGAATGGGCCAAATTATTGACGGGCCACAATTTTTGAGCGGCGTCCAAGTTATCGTTCGTACTCTTTTGCAATCTCAATTCCATGGTAAAGTAACTGCGTCCCAAATCCACAAAATCGTCCAACCCCGGTATGATGAATTCCATGGGATTGATACCCGTGGTAGTGGGTTGAATGGTGACCATGCGATAGGCATTGATGCTAATGTCGGTCGGTGGCACCTTGAAAATCCGTAACGCCGAGTTGACGGTCCCTTCGGAACGCGGATGCGCTGGGGCAGCCCCTTCAGAGTAGGTAGGGGCTGTCGCGCTTGACATCACATTCGGCATGGTTAACGTCGTCGTCGTCGAGTACTGGTACCCCGTCGTCGTCGTGAGGGGTTTTTATAGCGTCGTCGTCGTCGTGCTAAACGTTGTCTCAAATCAAACCCGGGGACTCGCATCACCTCGGCACTCAACCAGCCACCACGTTGTCATCTCCTGAGTTTCCAAAACGGATACAGTCCTCCCCATTGAGACAACCCTCGATTACTACGAATTCGTCGAGGTCGTGAATGCACGGGATCCATCACACTCCCAAAATATCACGCGCACGTTTGACTTGTTTGGGAAACAAAGCACTAGCCACACGCACGGCGTCTTTCACGTTCTTCTGATTCAAGGCTTTCTTGGCTTGTTTGGTGATTTCTTTTTTAATGACTTGTTCGGCTTTGCGTTTAACACCGCGTGTTAACCCTGCATTCAATCCTCTCTTGATATTACTAGGCAGTTTTAAAGGATTTCGCGTGCTTTTAAGGCCTTGGAACCCACCACGCATGACCTCCCTCATCAACCCACTGCCATGTTGATCATACCACTCGTCTGTCCGAAATCGTGTCAAACTTCCCCCTCGCATGGTTGTCTTCTTTGCTCTTTCACCAAGGTCTATGCTTCACGTCACCCCCTTTGTCTTTTTATACCCCCTGTCATCGGCCTTTCTTTTTCTTCCGAGTGGTCGCTGCTTCGATGGCTTTTTTACCACCGTAACCCGCCGCACCACCCACTGCTCCCAACGCGGCGGCTTTCCCCACAGCCATCAAGGCTGGCACGAGAGCGGCCAGAGGCAAGAGACCGCCTCGTTGCCTTCTTCTTCGACGTGCTCTTGTCTTGGGCATCTTTGACTGACCATCCCCCTTTTCCCCTTTTTATGCCTTTTTAAAGTGCAAGGTGACCAGGGTGTTGCCTTGGCCAAACCTGACCAACTTATCCTCGGTGCCAGACGTTTCGGTGACTTGCATTTGAATGATTTCCACCACTTCATTACGAAGCGGTAGGTAATGAATGTGCAACGGTTCAAAGTACATGGTACCTCTGCCTTCCCGCTTGTAATGGATTTCACGCAACAAATCGGTCACGCGATTGCCGACCATCATACTGCCTGCCACGTCCGAGTACACGTTCAACGATCGCGAGGGATCTCCCACCACTGAACGAAACGCTACATTCAAGTTGGTGAAACGCCACCCACAACTCATACTCAATCGTAAATGATCCGGTGAAAAGGAACGCACCGTCCAAAAGACCGGGTTGTGTTGATCGTCGTCCACATCGTTCCAATCGTTGTCAATGGGTTTTGTCATGTTGGGGATTTGATCCCCCATGAATTCTTGTTGTAAGTTGGGTCCCAAAATCAATACACTGTCAATTTTACGTAACCATCCCATCTTGACAGCCAACTTGGTGTAGATGTACAGGGCTGGCGTGTCGGTTTTGCAATGACAGACATTGGTGTTGTCGATGATGAGATCGTCGCCTTCCCAACGAAACTTGACGTATCTGTGTTTGCCTTGATCATTGGTAAACCGGCCACCTTGAATGGCCGTTTCCTTGCGTCGTTGTTCCAAGTGAGCAATGGCCGCTTTCATGAAACTCACCCCATCCACCACCCAATCCAAATGTTGAATGTCATTGATGAGGGTTTGCGCGCTATCTCTTCGCCCGACCGTTTCCCCGTCTTTTCCACCCGGTTTGGGGTAGGTTTGGTCCCAGGTCGTCGATAGGATGTACCCATCTTTTTGCACCAACTCGTACAAATTGACGTGCGTATCCGGTAAGGAAATGGCACTCAACCCCACTTGCCATCCACCTCCTTGTAACCGTAACGGTTGAGGTAAACGAATCTTGAAGGAATTGGGTTGGTTGTTGGGAAATTCACGTCGGTTGGCATGACTCGGTAACGTCACGTAGAACGACATTTTCTCTTCTTCTTCACACTACCACTTCCCTTTTAAAGTGAAGGGTTAGGAGGGCATGGCCTTCGCCAAATTTCACCAGATCCCCATTGGTTTCGGCCATCTGGGTTTCCACGTTTTCCACCACTTCATTGCGTACTGGGACATATTGAATATGTCGAGGTTCAAAGTGCGTGGTGTTTTGAGGTTGGTACTTGATTTCTCGTAAGAGATCGGTGATACGACCCCCTACCATGATGCTGGTCCCTACATCACAATACACGTGCAAAGGACGCGCCGAGGGAAATTCCAACGAGGGACGAAAGGTCTGGTTCACATTCACAAACCGCCAAGGACACGATAGACTCAATTTCAGATAATCCCCCTCCACTTTCCAAAAGATGGGCTTGTTGGCGGCATCGCGGATATCCGTCGGGGTGGGAATGGTGGAAATGCCTTGAAATTCTTGCAAGAGATTCGGACCCAATCGATACTGGCCGGGGGACACTTGTTCAATCCATCCCATTCTCAGGGCCAAGGATCTGCCCCATGACACGTGCGCTACTTGTCGTTTGTAATCCACATTGGTGGTATTCAATAACAAATCCCCTTCGGAGGTCCATTCAAACGTCGGATACAATTTGACGCCATTGTCCTCTGTCCATTTGTTTTTGGGTTCGGTTTGTTTGGCACGGCTTTGCTCGTAACGGTACACCAGTTGATGAAAAAAGTGCGATCCCGTCGACGAGGCCAATTCCTTTCTCATATCTCGACCGTAGACAGTGAATTCGCGGCGTTGATGCCACCATCGATCGTTGCCTTGATCGTCTTGGGCATACACCCGTTCGTGCCATCGTACGTACAACAGAGGATGGGAATCACCCACGCCTCCTTCTTCCGTTATCACGGGAATGGTGGGTAAGGATAAACTCACCATACCCACCATCCATCCTCGTCCCACAAATCGAATGGGTTTAGGCAATCGGTTTCTGAAATGATGACTCTTGTTCCCAGGAAACTCTTTGGTACTCGCATGACTCATCAACGTCACGTAAAACGAAGAGTTGGGCACCAATGTCATTGTTTTAGCGGCGTCGTCGTCGTTTGCGGGGTCGAAGGGATATCACGTCTCCACGAGCAATCCAACTATTGTACTTGTCGGGCCACCCTTTCCACTTGACCAACCAACGACCTTTTTGTCGCTTAAGTACCTTCTCGATCCGAAACACATCGGATACATGGACTTTTTGTAAATCCTCTTCATAAAACGTGCCTTGGACGGGGGTCTCATCCCATTCGCGAATCTTATACGTGGGGACAGGTCCCGGCACCACACGATGCACCACAAACACTTCTTCGGTCCAACCGGGTAAATACCCTTTTTCAAAGGTACGATGAATCGTATTGAGACGGACATGATCCCCCACCTTCAATTGGGGTTTTTTGTAGCCTTTCAATCGTTTGCTGTACAATCGTTTCCACACGGCTTCTTCGTTGTCCCACGTCACGTTTTCGGGGGGGATACCAATACTTCGATGACGAGTGGCATTATACCCCTGCACCAACTCGGGTAAGACATCGTCAAATTTCAACGTGTTGGCCGCGGTCAAATAACGGTACAACCGTTCTTTCAAGGTGCGGTTAAATCGTTCCACCACACTGGCTTTGGCATCCCCTTCGGTCGAAAAATGTTGAATGTCTTGCTCGTCGACCCATCGTTGAAAGGTCCGATTATAAAATTCTTTCCCTCGATCCGTTTGCAATCGATTCGGGTGACGTCCTCCTTGTCTCACAATCTTCTCAAAGGCTTTCACGAGGGCCACGCCGGTTTTGGTTTTCAACGGTTCGACCCACGCGTACTTGGACAACACATCCACGACGGTCAACAAGTAGCGTATACCCCGATTATGTTTGGCCAAACGTTGCACTTCCACTAAATCCGCGGCCCATTGATCATCCAACCCCCCTACGATCACGGGTAAGGTAGCAAAACGACGACGTCGGGGTTTATGCAAGGTGTAACCCACATCCTGTTCCAACACCCGTTGGGCTTTTTTCAAAGGGAGACCCTGGGCTTTAGCAAATCGTTGCACCCCACCTAAACTCCCCGGGGCACGAGGATCATGGTAACGGTTTAACCATTGTTGCGAGACATTGGCCTTCTTCTTCGTTGACGAAACAGGGCGTTTGGTTTTCTTCAACCATGATGACGACGAACTCCAGCGTTGGGTTCTCTTTCGAGGGACCATACTTTTTGGCATTCACCCCATAAGGTCGATATGGTGGGGACCGTGTGGGGATGCGCCTTTTGAATGATTCGATACCATCGCCAGGCGTTCGGGTGAGCTTTTAACCATAAGACAAACACCACCCATCGATACAGGTTGCGGTCGACGTGGGTTTCTTCAAAGAGGTGGAGAGGATGCGTGTCCTCGGGACAAGGGGGTATGGGGATTTTAGTACTGGGTTGGTGATCATATAAGACTTGACAAAGGGTTTGATGACATTGCCATTGTACCAGGGACAAGGCAGAATCCCACGCATCACACACAGACTCCATGGTGACATTGATAAAAAATTTTATTCGTTCTCTCATTTAAAAGAGACCTAGACGGCCACAACTGATGGTCTCTAGACCTTTCTGCCAGTTCTCCACACTGTCACTGTACTTAGGGGGTGGTGGAGCTGGGGCTACCATCATTTCTTGACGGTTCTTGAGCTCTTGAATTTCTCGCAACAATTGTTTCTCATAGTCTGTCAGGGGTCGATCCTCTTTCCTTCTGACTGGAGGTGGTGGGCCAGGGATGTCATAGCCCCTCTTGGGATATCCTTGAGCATCACGGGTGGGTGGTTCAGCTTGTTGGTCGGCTTTTTTGGGAGGGTTGTCATGAAACCACGTCCAGTACTTGGGACCCAAGGGTTGATCAGCCCATCGGAAGAAGCCACACGTTTTCTTGGAACAAGTCAGAAACAAGCGATCGGGGTTCTGAATCGAATGGCTCTGTTGAAGCGTAGCGGGTTCACGGCAAAAGCATTGCAAACCACCCCACATGTCCAACACTTCTACATGAGGTTGACTATACACGGCTTTCATATACTCCAGAACTTGATCTTGTCCACAAAACAGCAAACACGGTTGCATGGGACATTTCACATACTTCCATCCCTTTTGAGATTCTCGGGCCTCCAAACGCACCTCATGGTAAGGACATACCATAGTGTCCACTGAACTGGGCGGGGGACCAGGTTTGGGGTTTTGAAACCCAGGGCTTTGAAAGATCGTCGCCATTCTCACCATTCTTTTCAACCCATCATTGTCATCCGGAAGTGGAGGTGGACTTGGGTCTTGGCCTTCTGCCACCATGTATTCAGGGGGGAATTCAAGCGTTGGGTCTACCATGTCATTCAATTCTTTCATCATGTCTTCCACGGCAACTCGGGTGTCTTCCACCACTTCGCACACCACAGGATCACAGTCCACGGGCGTCATATGTTGAATGCTCTTCTTCTTCTTCTTCCCCGCAGGGTGTACGCTTGGCTTTCTCTTCCGATCGACAGACATCGTACTCAAGGTTGATTTCACCCCTACTGCCCATGCCTTTTTATACCTTAGACCCTTACCTGTCATTGGTCAGCTTATCCTACCCATATAAGGACTTGTTATCTTCCCATTGGTCAGCTTTTCCCTATCCATAGTGAGTCCTTCTCGTGTTCCCATTGGTCCGTTGTCCCTATTTAAGACGGTCCCTTGGTCACTAGATCTTCATTCTCAAAGCCATGCCCCCAGACATTGACATGATCGGAGAACAAGATCTCGGTGCCTTGGAACTGCAAGTGGGTCATGGCCATGTGGTCTACACAGGGGGAGCCAAAGGTACGGATGCCCTCGTGGAAGAACTGGCTAAACAATTTGGGATGCAGCTAGAAGTCCTCGTCCCCCCGAACCATCCTCGAGCCACTTTCATCAGCCCTTCTACGGTGGAAGTCCTGATGTTGGCCAACCCCCATCTTCACCAGGCGGCTGAGAAACTAGGCAAACAAATGCCCAGTCATTTTTACACCCTGCAATTATTGCAACGCAATTATCAATTGGCCAAAAGAGCCCATACGATCTATGCCTTTGGCATCTTGGAACAGGATCATAAACGCGTGAAAGGAGGCACTGGTTGGACTGTGCAATTGGCTATGGATCAAGGCAAACCCGTCTACCTGTTTGACATACCCAGTCAATCATGGTACCGCTCGGACCATTACTACCAAGTCAATGAGAATGCCGCCACCCTAGTCACTGGCAGTCAATTTGTCCCTTGGGGACCTAAAAACCCCACCCTTCATCAAAGCAGTGCTATTGTGGGATCCAGGGATGTGGACGAGAAAACCCGAGCCGAAATTCAAGCCTTGTTCAATCGCACGTTCTGTCTACCCGAGAACATTGATCAATTACGCATGGAACTGGAAGACTTTCATTTGTAATTTTTTAGTTTTCATTTTTCAATCTGAACATAGCTTTCTTTTCAATTCTTTTACTTTTTTATTTTTTCAATTTTTATTTTTTCAAATTGTAGATAGCTTTTTCAATTGTAAATAGACTCGCCCCATCCGCGTGGCAAAGAAGACGAACCACCATTTGTAAAAAACATCAACTCTTTTTTTTTTTTTAATTAAAAAATTTTAAAAACTGACAACACTGGTTTTGCACGTGGATCATAAATAAAATGTCTCTTGACTCACAGTCGCCTTGACTCACAATAAAGAAACTCAACAGGAATGTTCAAAGTCTATTTACAACTCCAACACACGTCGTACACGACTGGCTCGCTCCTTTCTTCTCTCCCGTTCCTCCTTCTCCTGTTTTTTCACTTCCCTGTAAAAATGACTGATGGTCAACCATAAATTACCGCAGTACAGTTCAGGCGGATGCGCAGCCATATAAAAATCCAGCTGCTCAAACAGCCCCATGCTAATAGGCCAATATCGCTCCTCCATGGTCGGTACTATACGGAACTCCATCCAAGGGATGATCCGATTCGCCAGTGCTCTCTTTAACCTACGGTAGGTGACTGGTTCAAGAGGTAGCCCATTCTCCGGCTGAACAAAACACAATAAAAATAATCTAATGAACGCCTCCACGCGTTGTCGATTCAGGGGGCGCCATGATTCCTCCCGTCTCTCGTACATGCCACAAATTTGGCGCTGGAGGGGCGTCTGCTCTGGTCGCACTCGCCTTCTCAACACGTCTTCTCCACTAACATTAACACAACTGGCTAGAGAGCCCAAGTGCCTTCTCATTTCAGACATTTTTTCCAATAGCAACAGACAAAAGTCACTCAGGACCAGCTCAAAGCTAGGAGTGACGTCCTGTGGCCTCGCTTGACTTATATACCCCAATCCGCGCAATGCACCATGGTCTATCTAAGGAGGGGGGAGGGGGGTCCCCCCACCCCTTCCCCTCCCAAAGCATGATGGGGTCTTTCTCTCATTGGTCCATTCCCTCTCACGTGACCCCCTTCTTTCTCTATAAAAACCACCGTCCCATTTCATGTTTTCACACTCATCGATGATCCAGGCCTCAGTCCAGAAACCCAACAAGGGGATTCTCATGAAAAAAGAGGGATGTACTCTTTTTGATGTTGAAAGTGGACCTCAACCATGTCGTCATTATGGCTACCTGCCGTATATCAATGGTATCGGTTTCTAAGAATTGGTGGAAGGTTTCTCTCATTGGCCCCTTCCCTCCCATGTCCTCTTTTTAATGTTGAAAGTGGACCTCAACCATTTCGTCATTATGGCTACCTGCCGTATATCAATGGTATCCGTTTCTAAGAATTGGTGGAAGGCTTTGCAGAAACGGAGAAAGGAATGCTCATTATGGAATAGGAACACTCATATCAAAAAGGAATACTCATTACATCATGGAACAGGAACACTCATTAAAAGGAACTCATCAAAAAGGAACACTCGTATTATCAAAAGGAACTCATCAAAAAGGAACACTCATATTATCAAAAAGGAACTTATATTATTAAATAGGAACTCATATTATCAAAAAGGAACTAATAGAAACACTCATATTATCAAAAAGGAACTTATATTATTAAATAGGAACTCATATTATCAAAAAGGAACTAATAGAAACACTCATATTATCAAATCAAGCAGAGTATGAGAGTCCTCCTTAAGAAGTTGATGATTCCAACACCTTCAAGTGTTTTAACCCACCTTGAGCCCACGATCCTTTTTTCACACTCGCCAGCGGTTTCCCATTCCAAAACATTCAGTTATTGTAAAACTTTCTGGGTCAAACCAAAACCCAAGTCATTCCACGAATGAAAAACCTGGTTCAACTTCTCGTAAAAAGGACGGTGCTAGGATTAGACTTTTTTCTCATGTCAAACATAGGAATAAAACAATCAATAAAAGCAATGACATTTGATTGTGTTTTTATTCATTCTCTACATACATCATGGTCGTTGACTTTTTCTGGACAGTTCAAGGGTAATGATCGTTCTGCCTTGTTTGAAAGGAGCCGGTTGTCCATTCGCTGTTTGAATATCCATGGCAATACTGTCAAAGATGGTTTTGCCAAGAGGAAAATACATCCGTTGCGTGGTATCAAATTGATGATCGGTATTGCCGGCATCCAAGGTACGTAAAAATCCTTTCTCTTGATTTCCCACAATGCTCTGGGACACCAGATCCGTGTAAATCATTAATTGTTGTTGTCCTTGTTGCGGTTTGACCGTTTGCGTACTGGGAAATACTTGTCGACTGAGATTCGGACCCAAGAACAAATAATAATTGAAATCGGGGTGGGTAAAGCTGATGGATACAATGCCATGCGGTGGATATTTGTTGACAGGACCGATGGTTGTTTCCCATTTATGGCGATCGTCGTAATCCACAATATTTTTCACTAGATAATTTTTTTCTTGGACCACGCGTTCACTTGGTGTACCATCTTTCACCAGTCCCATCAGTCCAGCCAATTTCCATTCCATTTCAAATTGCATATTGGCTGGTATGAGTACATACAACGAATCTAATTCGGGGGCGATGCTTGTATTGGTGATTTTCACATAGGGTTGAGCCAGGTTGAGAGCCGCGAGTTGTTGTCGTTTCGCTTGATCGTCCACATCCATTTTGGTTATATCCATCATGACGTCCATGTGTTGTTTTTCGATTTCGTACGCGATGGCAATCCATGCTTCTTTCAAATTGGTGTAATACCCTGGGGGTAAATGGATTTGTTTCGTCACTTGAATCGGAGCCGTTCCATCCGCACGTTTTGGTATGTATCTCACATCTGTTTTCATCCAATGTTTTTGACTATCTTCTTGCGTCCAATTCTGTTTGGTTTGATCTCCCCATTGTTGATTAAACCCCGGGTGGGAGATATGAACCAAAGCCGCTTCCCAATCATCTTCTACCAAATAATAGGAACGAGGAAGTCGAGCCGTAAATTTTTGTCCCGTGCCTTGTGCTTGATCACTGATAAGGGTAATGTAAAAACTCATCGTGATTACTCCCTAACCCTAGGGTTTACCCTTTTATACCTACCCCCGCTGCTCCAAATGGACTTTGGACTTGGAGCCCGCGTTTTCTCAGCGGTTTTAACCCACCTTGAGCCCACGATCCTATTTTCACATTGCTCAGCGGTTTCCCATTCTAAAACACGTGACTTCCCTATTCCTTTGTCATTTCGAGTAAATGTTTCTGTTTTTCGTTTACACATCTTTTCTCACGCTTTGTTTTTCCAGTGGATGTTATATCTTTCATAGATAGATAGAATTGCTTTTGGTCATTATTTTCTCTTTAAACTTTTCGCCCAGTACGATTTATTAAGCAGGCCCTTTCAATTCAGGTTTGCCTTAAATTGTAATCAATGGAGTGTTTCACCCTAATTTTACATATTTTTTCAATAAGCTTACAATAAGTTGGCTACTGAATAGCCTGTAGAATATTGCTTAAGGGGTTGTGTTGCGAGAAAGACTCTTTGAGATTCATCTTGCAGATAAACATTTCTCAATAGGAATAAGTCTTTATAATAAATTATTTCCTTTTATTTATATTTCCAATTTTAAATGTCAAAGTCGTCCAAAAACACAAACATAATAACTCTATTCTGTTGATTGGATGCGAATTGAAAAGTCGGATACTCTTAATTAGCAAAAGAAGCCCGAAATGGTTCCCTTTTCCCCTGCCTTCTTAAAGACGATGATCTCTTTTTTTCTTTTTTCATTAAAACTAACTTCCTTCAAGCAGCCAATATTACCGCGCGTAGAAGGAAAGACAAAGTTTACATTGAAACGTTTTTAATTATTGTAGCACACTTTTTGACGGAAGTACCCGTAGCCACAGGCAATGACAGACGCAACGTATCGTGGCTGGGCGACCAGAAGCGCAAATAAATTGCCGAAAATAAGCCAGATATGACATTCTGTTGAATCGTTCCAAGGAAAAATTTTGGTGGGAAAAATATCATTTACCATGTCCCTAAATCCTTAAACAACAATTGGCTGCACAGCAATAAACACTGAATTCGTTATAACTGAGAATTCTTCTGAAGAAGGGGAAATATTTGTTTGCGAGCAGATGGACGACAGGATTGTCAAATGACTTTCAGTGAGATGTACTCAGGTGTTCTATGAAAATTTCATCCTACGCATATTGCTCGCTTGCTTGTTTGCTTTCAAGAGGGACAGTAAGCTGAAGCAGAAAAAAATCTAACATTTTCATGCAATTTGCCCTCACACTGAGGTTTGTTCAACTTGCCTTTCTTGGTTCCTTGACCAGTATGAACGATTCATTTCGAAACTGCTCTGAAAACTGCTCACACCTCGAGAGTGTGAAATTCGACAACGAATTATGTGGCCGCTTCACTGTGTTTGTTACAGAAGATGTTCCACGACCAATCATTATCGCAAACTGCCTTATAAACACCATTCTTTTGATAGTGTCAGTCTTTGCAAACAGTTTGCTTGTGACAGCCGTACGGAAGACACCATCTCTTCGTAATCCATCAGTTGTGTTTCTTTGTGGTCTGGCAGTGTCTGACCTGGCTGTCGGACTGATCGTCCAGCCGTTGTTTATCGCCATTGAATTGCTGAAAATTCATGGACATCCAAAAGCAGATTGCAGTTTAGAAACAGCATTCATCTCTCTTGCATTCACACTATGTGGAGTTTCGTTTGGGAATGTAACATCCATCAGCTTTGATAGATACCTAGCTATTCAATATCCTTTGAGGTACCGTACCATCGTAACTCTTCCACGGGTAGTATTTGTTATTATACTGTGCTGGTTGACAAGCAGTATTGTAGTTTCAAGTCTTGTGATATGGGATATTAACGCTTTCTCCTACGTCGTTGTGGTTGTTGTCACTTTGTTTCTGAGTGCATCTACAGTCATCCACATAAAGATCTACAAAATAGTGCGAAGACACAGAATCGAAATCAGAGCACAAGAGCAGGCTGTCCAAACGACAGCGGGTTTTAACATGGAGCGTTTTAAGAAGACTGCGATGAACACATTCCTTGTTTATTATTTTTTGCTATTATGTTATGCTCCATTTTCCATCGGATTGTTGCTGCACGTTGTGTCCCATCACGACATTAAACATCCCATAGCGCGGAAACTAACAAACACAACAGTTTTTCTGAACTCTGCTCTTAATCCTTTTCTCTACTGTTGGCGTCTTCCAGCAATTCGTGGTCCAGTGATCATTTTGTTAAAGAAAATTTTTCGCCTCCAGAACAATGAATAAGGAAAAAGTATATTCTAGCTGTAGGTATAAGTCATGAAGATCAAGCACTTTCTTCAAAGTTTAATAATTATAAAGCATTCACGAGGCCTCAACGGCCCAAGAAAAGGGTGGCAAGTACTTGGTTTTTTTGCTTATATAGTGTTTGGTGCAACATGAAGGAACCTGAACCATTGCGGCCACCCCTGCATGGGATATTTGTGTATCCCTTTCCCCTTCCAATAATTTTGTTAGATTTGCCAACAATCACCGGTACCCATTTCTACACCGGTATGAAGAAGGTCATTGTGAAAGCAAAGTGTCTCTTAAAGAATATAAGAACTACCCTTGCAGATACCTGTGGTAAAATATTCAAAGACGCAACACATGATTCCTGTCAAAGTTTATATCATATGTTTGAAACAAAAATCAGCCGAAACTTTCAAGTGTTGTGGTTTGGTTATTTTTACAGTAGAAACAAGTACCTCGATCGCTCCTTCACGAAATTCCTCTCAACTGACGGACAAGAAGACAAAACAGAGGAGTTATCCACCCTTTCTGTTTAGACGTTAAGACAGGCTGTTCGGCTCAGACGAATTACGATTCTGAACGGCCAATATGCTGAACATTGCCACATTTTAGATATCTCCGAATATTGCTAAAAACTCTTATATTTTGTGGCTTAGGGAAGTTACTTTACTGGTTCGAAAGTAGTCATCTTCAACCGATGAAACGTCTGGAAGTAAATCAGTTTGTTCTTTTGTTTCACCTTTTCCCTTCTTTTTAAATCGAGAATAGAGATTTTACGGCTTTTTCAATGTTGTTCAGGTTGGATTTCGATTTTAGAACCGTTGTGTAGACCAAGGACGTCATTCGAAAGTCAGATCGGGCTTCTTCTTCTCTATGATATAATTGGGGCGAAATTGTGCTCACGTTGAAATAGTTTAAGCAATCCATTTTTTGTGGTTGTTATTGTTGTTGTTTTTTCATTACCATCAATACCTAATGCACGTTTGCACTGAACTATTCTTTTTTGATTCCCTGCCAGTTTAAGTTTCATTCTTAAATTTCTCTAATGGGAGAACCAAACGATAGGGAGCATCAGGAACTTCGATGTTGATATAAGACATTGAAGCAGAAATTTATTATATATACAGCTGTAGTCCCTTGGAAAACAAGCCCGAGTGGGGAGGGTTGGGGGTGGCGATTTTTGTTGAACAGTCTGGGAAATTAAGTACCACTACCGAGAGACAATCTAGCTTTCAACAGTGTTCAAATGTTGTACCTGTCCAGGTTGTCTATTCTAGAGTTAAAAATCGTGATTTTTAATGCTGCGGTCGCAACGAAACCCAAGATCGAGGATCCGTGGAATCGACATATGTTTGCCACAAACTGTGAAGACTGTAAAGTATCCTGGCGAACCCAATATACCGTCTTTGGGATGAAATAAACTTTGTTTTCTGCCGTGAAAGACGATCCAGGAAATAAACCATTTGAGCGAGCAATAATCAAAGAGCAACAATTCTGTTTCATAACCACATTTATTGTGATATTTATAGTTGTTTACATTTTTTAATTTACAATTATTTACAAATTATTTATAACCTAAAGGGAACCCTGTATATATTATTTTTTAAAGCGAAAGCTATTTACAAAGAATTTAAAAAGACAAAACAAAATGTAAGAATTAAAAATAAGATTTCAGAAACAAAAACGCATGTCAAAATGGGATTGTGTTCATAACCTAAACAATAGCAAAGAAAAACGAAGTGTTCTGGAAGTTGGGCTGTGTAGGCAGAATGATTCGGATGGAAAACAAATGAAAAGAAAGAACTTAAAAGCGATTTAAAGGGAACGAAACATACAGTATATACTTTTAAGTTGCACAACCAGCCTTAACTGCAGCTAAGGGTCCAGCTAAAAAAAACATTAACGTCATGCCATAAATTCATTGGTATGTGTAAGGCTCAACGGTTGTGAAAATTGAATTAAAAATTAAAATCGAGTTTAAAAGCAACTAAATTTGCTTTCACAAACCAGTGAATTTGAACTGTGACTATCAAATCATTAAAATTTTAAATAGAAATAAAACCTTTAAGGGGATGATCACTCAGGGGGTAATGTATATAACTGAACAGAAATATTTACTGAATGGAAACGAAATAAATGCCGAAAAAGGTTATGTTGCTAAAAATCATAACTTCATATGTGAAAAAAAAAAACAAACAAAAAAACAAAAAACAAAAAAAAAAACATGATGAAGAAGAAACCCTTTTTTGGAGGGTTCGTAACACCCAGGGCAGACTGATGGGGTCAAACTATGAATAAATAAAATTGACTTGGTGAATTCTACCACGTTGCAATAATCATAACCAGTGATGTAAATGACAATCGTGAATTGATCCGCTTCCAGCTGATCAGGGCACCAACATGATTTTACATTACATGCAAAAGGCGATCTTTGTATATAATTTCCAAAGTGGAGTAAATTTTCCAGAGAAAACTTTTGCAGCAATTTTTTTTGCGGGGACTTTTCTTTTGTGGGCTTGAAAACTGCGAGATCTTGATCGCGGGGATTTATCCCAGGAGCATACATACCGTAATTCTCGACCCAGTTTTCCTGTTAAGCCACGTGATTTGCAAGCAGTCGCAAGTTCAACAAATCTTTGAGTGATGTTGTTTCTTCTAGTTTTCACGTGTTTCATTTGATTGTTCACCCAAAATTGCAGGCAATTGGTGCGAGAAAACATATAAGCAAGAAACAGGCTTAGTTATTGTTGTCGAGAAATCAACGGAAAGGGTGAGTCGATCTTCAATCGTTGGAATGCTGGTCTTCGAAGCTTGTTTACAAGAGAACAATTTCTCAAGAAACCTAGTACTCTTTTCTTGTACTGCGTTTTCTAACTTGTAAATGTTTTTTCGCAGATTCCCAACGAAACGACGAAGACACACTTCTTATCGATTTTGCCTAAAGTTGTTGTTTCAGCTGCTGGCTGCTTATTGATGGATAATGGAACGATATCTGAACAGTATGGACGCTGTATGAAGGTAATAAACTAAAGTATATGCGACCGTTTTTTACCACGAAGGTGTAGCAATAGCAGGAAAGAACGTGAAGCCAGAAAGGCGTAAAAAGGTTAGAGCGAAACCTGTGAATATTCAGTATAATCAAGGAGGGCGCGTTGGATTTGAGATGACTGGAATAGTGAAAACTGCCACTGACTGGAATAGTTTGAATTTTGAATTTTTATCGATAGACTCTGCTACAAAATTTAAGACCATTTCTGACTACATTTATTCGTTGTAATTTTGTTCTACTTTATTTATGCATTTTCTATTTATTTTGAATTTTGAATTTTTATCGATAGACTCTGCTACAAGATTTAAGACCATTTCTGACTACATTTATTCGTTGTAATTTTGTTCTATTTTATTTATGCATTTTCTATTTATTTTGAATTTTGAATTTTTATCGATAGACTTTGCTACAAAATTTAAGACCATTTCTGACCACATTTATTCGTTGTAATTTTGTTCTATTGTATTTATGCATTTTTTATTTATTTTTGTATTTAATTTCCACATATTTATTTTATAGGTCGGTAAGCATAATTATGATTGTCTGGGTGAGTGTAGTCCTGAGAAGGACTGTTTGTGATGACATTGACTGACGTTTTGACAACCTGAGTGGAAGTCATGACTCTGATGATAACTTCTGCTCAGGTTGTCGAAACGTCAGTCAGTGTCACCACAAACAGTCCTTCTCAGGACTACACTCACCCGGACGATCATAATTTACCGACCTATGATATGACTTCTGGGTTCAAACCATTTACACTTATTTATATATTTTTAACCCTTGAAGCTTGCACTGATGTCGTATGATAGTGCAAGGTCATTAAATGTTAATGTAAACGTGATATGCACGCTTTAAGAATGAAACTTAATATTGCATACCATAGGCGAAAATACTCATACACGAAATGACCTGTTTCCATACGGCCCAAGTTGATCATAAACTTCCTACAGCGCTTGTCAGTTGGGAAAATTTGACTCTGTCATACTAGAGTTCGAGATGTTAGTTTGCATTTTACTGAAGCGAATATAGGCCGATTTATTCACTTCACTAAAACGCAAACTGTTGTCGAGATTGGAGCTCTTTCGCTCATATCTTAGCTGCTGATTGATCTTTACGGTGGCCAATTTACCCTATCAACTCAGTGGATAAAGCAATATTTTTCTGTTTATTTTCTAACTGCATATTTTGTTATTCTATTTTGTGATATAATTATCACAAGTGAACTGCACATGGGCTTTCCACTTGCCTGTGAGCAGGCTCACTTAGTGTGTTATTCACGCGAGCATCTTGGAGGTGGAGCCATCATTTGCAAGCCTGCAAGCGAAGCAAGCCGGCGAGAAGAATGGGGTGGGGAAAAATGAGGCTGCACAAAAGGGTGCACTCGGAATTGATGCCGAGAACGCATAAGAAATTAGAAATATCAAAATCCAGGGGCATGAAACTTGCAACTGCAAAGAAATCAGAGCTGAAGATAAGAACATAGCTATGACTGTAGCAGACTTCACCCTTACATTATGCGTTGCAAACATCTGTTACCAGGAACAAGCGATACCATCTTGCCACAATAACAAATAACCGAACTTGGTGAAACGAAGACTGCAAGACAATGCTTACTGTTTGGTCAAATAAAATGACAGATCCCATCATTATGGAGGTACTAAAACCAGGCTGCTAAAACCAAAACTAACATAGCTGATATGCCAAAAACTGACATAAGACCGCAATTGCTAACCAAACACAACCAGCCAAAGTGACATTTAGAAATTGGATCAGTTGAAAAACCGCGAAAGGCATACAAACAATAACAGCATCTTGCTTGTTTTTTATCACAATAATAAAGCCTGTCATGGCGTGTCATTTCAAACCAATCAGAATGCTGCATTCTTGGACGAATCTGGAGAATTCAAAATTCAATGGCTTTCATGGACGCTCACTTTTGCTCACCCCATTCTTCTTTTCGCAAATCATGGCTCTGCCGCCAAGATACCTGTGTGAGCCTGCTTGCAGGCTAGCTTTCTATGAGTCCTCAATTTGTTCTCTTCAATTTATTTCCAACTGCACTCAGGTTTATACTTAAAACATATCACACTTTCCTATGGTAACGATGTTGTTTCACCTTGTTTCTCTGACGCGCTTTTTAGCTCCCAAAATTAAAGGGTAGTAATCAACTGTTCAAGCTTCCGATGAAAACGGGTGTATAAAGAGCTCAAAACCACACTTCCAATCTCTACAGGTATCAGTGACGGCTTCACAGCCTTGCTGAATGCCTCCTCGAATCAAGTTTTACATTATTTGATAAATCCTAAAAGCAAAATTCTTGTATTCTCTGCTTTGGGCTACACTCCCACTAGGAAAACGTTAACTCCCAGTTCACTCCGTTCCTCGAATAATTTGCTACTTTCTGTTCCTAAATGTATTCTCTCAGTTCTTATGGTGATAGAGCTTTTTCTTCTATTGTACCAATATTGTGGATTGATATGCCAGATGATATTAAGGCATGCACATCATTGTCAGTTTTCAAAACTAAGATCAAGACTTTACTTTTTAAAAAAACATATGCGTTGATGTAATATTTTGAATTAACTTATTTCAGAATTTCAACTACAATTTCATTATTTTTAACTTCGAATGTTCTAGCTACAAGAATTGTTAAGTGCTGCTGGATACTTAGTAGAGGTAGGACTATATAATGTGTAATTGTTGTTATTATTATTATTAAAAAAAAATTTTTTTAAACTAATAATTTGGTTGTAATTTCTTAGCATCTTATTCTTATCTGTCCATTGTATTTTTACTATGACTATCAATAAAGATTATTTATTATCATTATTATTATTATTGTTATTATTATTATTATTATTATTATTATTATTATTATTATTATTTCGAACATATGACACACCAAACACCAAATGAAAACACATCTTTGATGTCCATCTATGAGAGTGGCCGAATGGATGCATGTTGAATTTTCTGATCCAAATTTCTCAAATTGGCCTAGAATAGGATGCTGCCTCCACAACACTCTGGCAGGAATGAAATCAGAACAATAACTTGTATTTATGAATAATAATACACACTTGAACTGTGGCAAAGTTGTCTTGAAGTTTGTTGTAAGAAAATGGAGGACCTCCAAGAGGATGAAGGGTCCTCCAAATGTTTGACTTTTTTTAAGGCCACTTTGCAAGACTTGAAGAAGAAGACTTAAAGTATAGGCCGGGCAATTCAGAGATGGATTAAATAATCTTCAGTTGGTGTGGACAAGCTTAAAACAAGGTGGTAGAGGATTCTAGAGGATTATAACAATCCTTACTTCCATTTTCTTTAAAATGGTTATTAATGATTTTGTTTTTGTTACATGGCAAAATTTAACAAATGAAAGAAATAAAAAATATTTTATGTCAGTTTATAATAATAACTGAAGAACTATCTGTTCATTAGCCAGTGGTTTTAAAGATAAACAACAACCCTGATTTTGAACCCACATTTTCAGCAAAAACTTGCGGCCTGATGGTACCTGTATCTTTGTGTATTGCCTTGCTGGGGGAGGTGTCTTCTAATCCAGGCCATTCTCCAAGGATGTAAGGTAACTAATGGTGCATTTACATGTAAGATGAATTTATTACACTATGCTACACTGTAAGACCTAGGTAACTTGTCTTCCTGTGCTGCAGTGAGTCAAGTTGTAAATGTATATCTGCAGGTTGTATGAACAAAAAATACATGTAATGTTTGAAGAAGTTGTTGAAATTAATACTTTAAAGCTCATGTACAGGAAATGTGTTGTCAGATTGAACCGTACAAAGTGATGATGAAAGACATAAACAAGTTCACAAAATGCCTCACTGCTTTAACTCCTTCATACATGGCACCTGCTGAGCAATGATTATTGGGCTTTTGGGATAATTGCTGAATCCCATCTTGTTGATTTCAACACAAATTCCTGGAATGAGCTGGAATGACAACAATTTTCCAAAACCAGTTGGCAATACTGCTAAATTATCCTTTTGGCAAATAAAATCAAAAATACCTACTTTGTTTTAAGCACTTAGCTCCTCTACACCATCAAACCTTTTTAAAACTTTAGTTCAGGCCTTCTCAAGAGCTTTGTCAAAACTATGTTCACAGTGTGCCATTCAAAAGCACTACACTTCTCCTGGAAAGAGTTTGCTTTCTAGCATTTTCTGAAAACAGACTGTAGTATCCACCACTGACACGACATAAATTACCCAACAATGAAGACTGCAAGTTTGGAATATTTTTTACTGGGATTGTTTTCATTTTCGTGAACACTGTTTAAAACTACCGCAAACCATTTGACACCCTGAAAACTAATTGAAAACCCAAATATCTTCATGTGCCTTTGTATGAGATCACAGCAGGAGATGTTTGCTGTGATTGGTTTAAACATAATAGGATAAAAAAGAACGAAGTTCAACAGCAACAGTAAATCAAAGAGCTCTAGCCCAGAGGTTTTTTTCTCGCAGCAAGCTGCTTGTCCACCTCCGGCCAATTTAGCCTGATGCTAGTGAGAAAAAAGCCTGTGGTACCCAGGGTACCCCCTGAGTCCTACACCGGCCAAAACCAGCTGTGCCGCATGCTTTTTCCACTTGCAGGACACTTCATGCTCTACCTCCCCTATTGGGTATTTTTTGTCCTCTCAAGTTGTCAATTGTTTAGAAGACAGACCAATCAGAAACTGTCTTCTGTGCATACATATTGTATATTTTGTGAGTTTTAGGGGGTAAGGGAAAGGCGACTTTTTAGCCTCCCATATGGGACATTATAAACAAAGTAAATGGCGCCGTGTGGGGATCAGTCCTGGATTATCAAGATGTATTTTTCTGCTCTTAAAGTAAGAGTACTTCCATTTTGGAGCTCAAAATAGAAAGAAGTCACTCTGAGGAATAATCGAGTGCCGAAAAAGAGGATGTGGAGCTCTTTACAGCCGTTTCACCCTGAGATTCTTTCAATTTGCAAATGATAACATGAAAAATTCCTCCAAAATTTAAACTGAACCACGGTTTACATTTTACAGACCCGAGTAAATGCTACAGTATGGTACATTTAAATGTTTTAAATTGCTGATTTGGTTTTAAAAATGGTTTAACTGGTGATTTTATTCAGATTTCTATATTTTTTTGTAATTTTGTTTTCAAAGCTGCTCCACTTTTGATGAACCAGTCACCATGAGTATTTTATTTATTTATATTATTTTATATTTTATTAGCTTCGGCAAAGTAAGCAAACATACAACATAACTAAGCTAAAGAACGGGGTTGGCAGGGACACCACAACAGCTGAGGCCAGTTACAGCAGTAGAGCAAATTACAGCAATTACACTTCAGTAAAGTTGAAGTGTCTGCCAAAATAGTAATAATCATAATCATAATCATAATATTAAAAATCTGTGTAGTGCAACTTGCCATAATATAATGATACATGAAAAAAGTAATACTTATCCTAAAAGTCATAAATTTACAATGATTTTTAAAATTACAAAGCATGTTATATACAGTACATTAATAAAAAGCTAACAGAAAATAATGTGTCTTTGAAAGCTGCTTAAACCGATTAAAATTTGCCTCGTTCCTGACTTCTAATGGCAGTCCATTCCATATCCTAGGGGCTGCTACTGCAAATGCCCGATCTCCTAAAGACTTTTGTTTTACCTCTGGGTGCTAAAACTGCTAAGGGAGAATGCATTTAACAAAATCAACATCTGCCTCCCACCATGATTGATGGGCCTCCTTTGCTGCAATTCTCCCTGCCTCTGTGAGGAAATTGTTTAGGTTGCCTGGGGTGGGGGCAGGTCTTGAGTTTTGTGGTCTTGCACCACAGCTCCATCCACTTAACTTGAATCTCTTTATGTCAGCAAGATAGCTTCATGGCCTCCTTTGAGTGGAGATCACAACTGTAAATGAAACAATAGTCCTCCGTGGCCACCAAAACAAAATGAATGGGAGGTAGTGGAATGACTAGTAAAATTAAAAAAGAAAAACACTAAATAAATAGATTGCTTCATTTTTTCTTTCATTTGATGAAAAAAGTAGAAAAAAAGTCTTACTCTGTAAGCAGCTCTTACAGAGTCAAATAATGTTCAATTAATAATAGTAATAATCTTGTGGCTCCACAGCTGCTTGGTGGGAGGACCAGTTAATATTTGTAACAATAGACAGAAACTTACTCTTTTTTTCTTTTTAATTTAAGGGCCTGTTTACAAGCAGGCGGGTAACCCTAGCACCTAGGGTTACCCTAGCAAGAGGGTTAAAAGATAGCCCGGGTTTATAAGCAAAATTTAACAGGTAGGGTTACCCTGCCAACCCGGGACAACTTAATATGCTTGGTAACCGCACGCATTGCAAACAAAATGGCCGACAAGGGAAGGATTGTGGCAGTTTCTTCGATTCTGCTGTCGTTGCTGCCAGTTATAGCTGCTTTTCAGTGCCATGGAGTTTTGCTGTGTTACATTCTCATTTCTAGAAAGCGAGAGCAAGTTGCCTTGTTAAACGCGGCTATGGAATACAATAAAGCACTCGCTCGATTGCGACATGTAAAAAGGAGAATTATTCGACGAAGATGATTTCAAAGAAAACCAGGCCGTACGGATCAGTGGTGGAGAAACTTATTTGAGGGCAGGATGGAGGAAAGTGAATGGAAGAAGAATTTCAGAATGGATCGAAATGTTTTCATGGTCCTCGCTAATGAAGTTAGGCGTTTTCTTCAGCCTAGTCGTGGTCCACGCGGAGATGATGTATTGTCAGTGGAGAAACAATTGGCTATGACTTTATACTATCTCAAGGATCAGGGGTCTATTCTTATGACTGCCAATGCTTTTGGAGTAGCCCTTTGTACAGTGTCCGTTGTTGTTCGTAAAGTTTGTCATGTCTTGACTAACAAGTGTGGACCAAATGTTATCAAATTGCCAACCACAGAACAAGAGATGATGGAGCTTGTGTCTAAAATGGAGAACAAATTTGGTTTTCCTCAAGGATTCGGATGTGTTGATGGAACTCATATTCCCATTCTATCACCTAAGGAGAATCCGCATGATTACTTTAGTTATAAAATGAAGCATACTTTGAATGTTCAAGCGGTTTGCGACTACAAGGGGACATTCTTAGATGTCGATGTTAGGTGGCCAGGTTCTGTCCATGATGGTCGAGTGTTTTCCAACTCAAGAATCAACAGAATGCTCAGCAAAGGTGAACTTCCTATGTTATATAGGGAAATTTTGCCAGGCTATGACAAAGTGCCAGTGTTATTGCTTGGAGATCCAGCATATCCCCTGCTGCCTTATTGTATGAAGGAGTACCCAAATCCAAGATCAAATGAAGAAGTCATTTTTAACACAATGCTGAGAAGTTGTAGAAATCCTATCGAGTGTGCTTTCGGACGGCTTAAAGCTAGGTGGCAGATCTTAAATAAACGTATTGACTTGGGACTCTCATTTGTGCCCACTGTTATATATGCCTGTTTCGTGTTGCATAATTTTTGTGAAAAACATGGCATGACAGTAGAAGATGATGATGTTGCCAGGCAGATTGCTCATGATAGGTCAATGCAACCAGACACTGAGCCAGACCGTTTGTATGCATTCAACACTGCAGAAGGTACACATGTTCGAAATGTTATTACTTTGATGTACAGAGAGCACATTCCTCATTGACTTGTATTGCACCCTTAAAGGAATGATCAACACAGCAAATTATCTGCTTACCTGGAATTAAGGGCATATGTTGTGAATGTTGCATTGAACTGTTTAACATAACCAAGTATTCAGCGCAAAAGTGTTATGTAGCAATACCACCATCAATGACAAAGGCTCTTTTCTTCTTTATTTTTTTCTAATACAAATTAGCCCCTCATAATAGATGTTATACAAAAACAAAGGCAATTTATAAACAGTAATATTGTATTGTTTGTACATTTTTGGAGTTATCTGTCCACCACATTATTTTTGTTTCAATTTTGTGGAGGTGTTATCGAATATAAATAAACATTAAACAGTCTCCAACATGTATTTCTTGTATTGGTGAGTAAAGTTTTACTCTTTAATAGCCATCTCCCCAACTAAAATGTTATGTTACAAAAAATATATGTGGTGTGCAGAAAACTAGTACAAATAGAGCCTGTTAGGTCTATAACTTGAACGGTTGTGCCACAATTTGCTTAATATACACCGTACATGTGTGTTGGATTTTTGAACTGTACCTCTGTGTTTGAAACAAAAAATGTTAACAAATTTCTGTTTACCAAGAAGAGAAAAAGCCTTGTAATAAGCTTTTAATATGAAAAAAGTGGTTCTTTCTTTATCATATACATGTATTTTATGGCTTGTATGACAGTTAATCCCATCGTTGGCTGTAATCTCAATAACTTGAAGTACTACATACCTTTACTTTCCTACTTATTTTGTTATTAATGTCACTGTTGTTATAACCTGATAACAATGCAAATTGTTGATCAAATAAAAACATTCAAATTTTCTTATTGTCAAATACATTCTAAAGAATTTAGACTAAACTGCCTCAACTTGATAATAACATCAATATCAAAACTCAACGCTTCAGCTCAGCTAGGGAACCAAGGAAATAAAAAGACTGTCCATAAATAAATGTCTGATAAGAATCACAGTTTAAAATAGTCTCTGGAAGAATCTGACCCTGAATTCTCAATATGAGAAGATGTAACCGGAGAGGCTCTCTGACTCACTGAACTGTAAGGGATGTCTGCCTGAAATGATCCAGCTTCATATGAAAACTGAGGAGAATGGATTCCAGTTCCATGGTACAGGTGACTGCTAGAAGGCTGAGAGCCACTATAGTTGTTACTAACACCAGAGCCAAACATAGCAGGTGTGGGTGCCCCCATGTATTGTCCATGGTTTGGGGGAAATGATTGTGGTTGACCTGACAAAGCCATTGCAACCATTTGCATAGCAGATGCAATACCACTACCAAGTGAAGTTAGGCAGTCAGTCATCTTTGACATTGAGGCTTCAAAGACCTTGTTTGACTGAGCAAAGGCATCCAGAAGATTCTTTTTCATGGCAACCTCATCTTTAGCAGTGCTCATTAGGATTTTATCCCGTTGTGCTTGAGACAAGTTTCGCTCCATATGTTTTCGCTTGTTGTCAACCAGTTGAGCAATTTTAGCTGTATTTACTCTAGCCTTGCCCTTTGCTTTAGCTTCAGTAGAATTATCCTCTGAGCACCTGCTTTCTCCTACACTTCTTTGACTGACACTTGACAAGTTATCTGTCTCATCATCACCATCATCATCACCAAAAAAGGATGGGGACGGGGAATGTGAAGACCCTAAAATGGCTAAATGTTAAAAAAACCACTGTTAATATGTGAATTAGCTTTAGAAATTACAGAATGTAACAATATCATGAATTGTTGTCTTTTTCATTTGTTATTGTATAATGATTATAAAAAACCTGTAGAACAGATATTATTGTTGGATATTAGCTACCATAAGACTCAAATTTTATATTTCTTATCTTTTCTTTCCTTTGCCAATAGATACTGAACTGGATTTTGTAAAAGCACTTCAATATATTATATCAATCAGTAAATCGAATTTGTTTCTATTTATATTTGTAACATTATAAATAAGATGATACCATAACCTCTTCGACAACCTATTAATTTTTACCTGCTGGTAGTTGCCAATGTTAACTGCCAGCAATACATGCTATACCATTCATAGTATACAGGGGTTGATATTATTATAAGCAATCAGCTCTATTTTAACAAAGTTCTCATCAATAAATTATTGTCATCACCTTGTCCAAGCCCAAACCATGCAATTGATTCTTACTTTATTTTGTTACCATAAAGAAAATATGAACTCCTTGACTGATTAATACATGTATGATTGATAATAATAATAATAATAATAATAATAATAATAATAATAATAATAATAGCAATAACAATAAACTTTATTTAAGTGTCAATTCATTAGCACTGTAGCACTAATTTAGGACACTACAAATCAACTCATCTCCACTCGAGTGAAATCACATACCTTGAACTTCACTGTCATTTTCATCCTGAACTGATTCTTTCAACAAGTCACTGTCAATACCACATGGGATTGTGTTTGTCGCAGGAGAGCGCCCCAAATTTCATTTAGGAGGTCGAAATTCTCCTTAACAATTTTTCCGCTGCCACTACAACTTCCCTTGTTCACCGCAGTCCGGTAATCTTCACGAATGTTCTTTATCTTTTCTTTGACTCTTTCATATCCTTTCTTGATTGCCAACTTTTCCTCATCAATTTTAGATTTGAAACTTTGGTATTCCTCTTTGCCCATATCCTTAATACTTGTTTCCGTTTCGGTAACGCTTGGCGTTCCAAATTCATCAGGATACAAAGTCGCCATACATCGTCTCACTTCCGTGTACAGTGCCTGGAGATCAGCTTCAAAGTCGACACCGTGAAAGTCACAGGTCGACTTATACTCTCGCAAAAACTTGAGCATCTCCTCAACTTTTTCAACTGACCATACCCACTTTGTTTTCTTGTTTTCTTTGTGCTTTTTCTGGATCAGATTCGAATCAGTTGACATCTTTCGTTTTTTCCCGCCAGATTCACGAGATTGCAAATCATCATTTTTGTCCAGTCCGAATGTTTGATTTGACTCGTCGTCATAATTCGGTGTGGAAGAACGAAATACGAGTGGACTCGCCGACCTTGGAGTAGAAATATTTTCGGTTTCTGGCAAAGAAACTCTCCATTTAGCCCCACGGCCAGCACCACTGTGTGTGCGATCCGCCATGATGGCCGTTTGTTGTCAACCTTCAAAGGGTCTGGAAACAAGTAAAAAGTTGTCCTGGGTAGGCGAGTTATCCCTAGCAGAGCGTTTACAAGGCGCTAGGGTTACCCTAGCACCTAGGGTAACCCTAGCACTCAGCTAGGGTTACCCTAGGTGCTAGGGTAACCCTAGCTGCCTTGTAAACACGTCGATGAAAAAAAGAAGAAATGTGGGAGCGCTAGGGTAACCCTCCTGCTAGGGTAACCCTAGGTGCTAGGGTAACCCGCCTGCTTGTAAACAGGCCCTAAGTCTTCTTTTCAGTTGTTCTTAACAATCTTCAGTTTGTTCTTTTCTCTCCTCGATTTTCTTTCTCTTCAGTAGGGGTTGAACTCAAATGGCAGAGCTACTAGCTTGCAAGAGAGTTAGGATCCCGATTCTGTGTTCTGTATTTCTCTCCTTGCAGACATGTTAATTATGTCAGTCCTTACACAATTCTGTGCTCTTTTTTATATATTTTTTCGTATTAATTACATTTAATTGGTTGTATGTAGCTATCGTAACAGATAGAAACTAATCATATAATCACAATTAAAAGCTGCTAAAAACAGAAGACAAATTAGTAGTTATATAGTTGGGGGTACGAGAGCATTTTTGAAAATGCGCTCTTACCAAACCCAACTATGTAACTACTTTCCATCTGATGGCAACAATTTTATGGAGAACTATATGTATTTTATTTGATGGCAACAATTATATGGATGACTATATATTTTCCATTATTTTATGGCTTCATTACGGCAATAGAATCCTCGGCATGACAAGTATTTGGATGGCTTGCGATAGCAAGACATGCAAAGACGAAGTCACGGGGATGGAGGATTCGTCATTGCAAAAGCCGCCTAGGCGGGAAGAGCTCGAAGAGCGATGGGCGGCTTAAATGTAATTGTATATATAATATGGTTTCATCTGGTGTTTTTGATGGGGGATATAAAAGTATGGTTCCATTTTATAATCTCATCTGATGGCAACAATTTTATGGAGAACTATATGTATTTTATTTGATGGCAACAATTTGATGGAATCTATATGTTTTTATTTCATATGGAAACGAACGCATTTTTACATCGCGTGACTTCATACAACAGGAAGTCTGTTTCTATCAGACAGTTCTCCCTTGGGGTATAAAAGCATGGTTATATCTTAAAAATATTATAAAGGTCTCTAAAATAACTTATTTAGAATTAGGAGATTCAGAGTCAGATTCAGAGTCAGATTCAGAGTCAGATTCAGAGTCAGATTCAGAGTCAGAGTCAGTGTATTCTTCTCGACGGGCTATATCATCGTGGAAACCACAAGGCATATCTCTGGCAACAAATGATTTGTCTTTATCAATTTTACCATTAGGATCTCTATATACGACTTTCATACATACGAACGCAGGTGTATCTATGTTGTCGAAGTAAACTTCGAATTCTTCTATAGTTTCTGTACTTCCATCATCATGTTTATACTTATTTGTCGATGTTTTTATTTGTCGGTTTGTGATTTTCAGGTTTGTAGTTTTCATGTATATATATATGAATTAGATAATATTTTAAGTCGTTTGAAACGCACATAATGTAATAACATAAAAATAATATCTCGTATAATAGTATAGAATGAATTGTAATAAAGATATACACAATGAATTGAAAGAATCAGGAGATATTATTTGTCCCTTTTGTGACAGAATTTTGGATTCTTATGAAAAACCAAAAAATGATTTATGTTGTGATAATCAGGATGTTATAAACGAAGACGGAATGTTGGTATGTCAGAATTGCGGCGTCGTACATGGATATAACTATGTGAAAGAATATGTTGATTTTTATAAAAATAGACAGATTTATAAGAAAATCTGTTTACCATAGAGAGTACCACATCAACAACATATTACTAAATTTTGAAGAAAAATATAACATTAAAATATCAAACTGTCAGAAACATAAGATTGATGCTATATATGTCGAGATAGGTAAGGTTCTTAATGAAGTTAATGGAACTCGGAAAAGGATGATTAGCGTTAATTTTATTATGAGAAAGATATTCAAGATGATGGGAATACCTTACAAAAATATTCAAATTAGTAAATCGAAAAAAACTTTAGCTTTCTGCGATAAATATTGGGATAGTATTATGTCTCTTATAGGTGATAAAATAAAATCCATTATTGAATGAACATCTTATCATATTTTTTTTCAAATGCGTCTATTAATGGACACATATCGATGATTATTTCATCTAGAATTTTGACATTATTAAGAAATTCTTTGTCATTATACTCTTGTCCTCTCATGAATGATCGTAAATCTGTTAAACCTTTGCATATGAAGTGTATGCAAATTTGGACATCTCAATTTTTCTCTTGTAATTTTTTATCTCTGCATATGTTTTAAGCAAGAGACCAGCACCAGATATTGTCCCAAGAGGAATAGGGTTTAACGTGACACTACCAACTACTGTCCCTGTTACTACCAATAAAACAGATCCGATGTTACAAGCCATATCCTTTTTCTTGAAGCTTTTAAATGATAACTTGTAAAGCCAGTACTTTTCATGGTAGAATTTATGCAACGCTTTCAGCTCGGATATTTGATCTTCCGTTAATTTTTCTGAAACATGGTTCCAGTTAAATATGCTTACACGATTTTTCATATATATATATTATATTATTCATTACTCTCAGGCTTTGAGGAATAGTTTTCACTATCGATTGAGATTGGTTCAGGGATACGTAACCATTCAATGATACAACTCATGTTCCAATCACTTGGAACTGTGCTGAAATATGTGTAATAACCGGTCATATCTGCGTTGTAAAAAAATTCGATGCTATCGTTAAAATCTTGCTCTAATAAAGCACTTTTCGCATGATGATAACGGTCCCATCTCCTGATCCAGACATTAAGAATAATCACATTATTCAAATTAACAATACCGTCACCAACGTCCTTATAGTCAAACAATTTAATCCATGTATTTATAGTTTTTGGAATAGTAAGTTGTTTTCTCTGTATACGATTTTTTATCTGCTCATTTCTGAAATTCAACATCTGTGTTATGATCTTAGCTTCCTGTGTTTTAATACTTGTTTGTATCAGTTCAGTTATTTGAGATTTTAAGTTGTTGACAGCTGTTTGAATACTTGTTTGTATCAGTGTGGTTATATCAGATCTTAATGTTGTATTAGCATGATCTAATTGGCCTTTAGATATAGCACGATTCGTATCTGTTCCGTCTTTTATCACAATACTCCTATTTTCAGTATTTACATGGTTATTATCGTCTATGTGTAATGATTCACGATGAATATAATCCAGATCACCGACCCCATCAGATATCTTATATTCTATTTTATTTCCTTGATCATCTAGAAGATGATCTCCATTTTCATCTTCAACGTAAGGCATATACTATTTGGTTAGATTATATGTAGACACATTTGTAAGTTAATTCGAATGAAACACTATGTGTATTATTATTTGCTATGCTCGAAATTGAACCGATGAAGTTGCGATTGATATTTATTGTTGTGACATTTGAAAAAGCATAGACGAAATTATAATTAAATTTTTGTAATCTACCTAGGGTGTTTCGATAGTTAATTACAATTTTATCAGACACCCCTCTGAATATTGATCTAGAATACAACGTGATTTTTTGTATGAACACAGAATCGAACTTGATTGCGATACCATTGTTTATATAAACATTTCGTTGATTCACCGTTCCGTATGATCTAATATTATAGATTTTGACCGATCCTTTAGTTAAAACATCTGTATTACTTGTTGGTTGCGGCACATTCTTGAATTTATGATTGTTTAAATCAAGATCCGTTTCCATTACCATTTTGCCATTTTCAATAACAAAAGCAGTGTCATAGACACTTGGGTCAACGTTTGAAAGTGTTTCTTTAACACCATAGACAATTAAATGCCCAATTGTTAAAAACGATTGCTTACTGACTGTACCGTGCAGATCGAGATATATAAATTGTGGGGGTGAGCTACCCCATCTGTGAAAATGGATAACTGTTTTGGTGTACTTCTCGAATGTTTTGGTTGTTTCATCAGAAATTGAAATCGTTGTTCCTTGAGCTGTTACACTTATCTCATTCATTTCCGGCGGAAACCATTCAACGACCATTGTGTAATACCCGACTGGAAGTTTATATAAGTTAAAACCAAGACGTGAGCGGTACTGGAAGGGTGAGCTTTTTTCAAACAAGAGTTTAAGTTGGTAAGCTTTTTTATTAATTTGATGTGGAGAATTGGGAAAATCGACAATACCCAAAACCTCGATATTGTTTTCACTCGAAGATTCATCAGTGTCTTCCATCAAGTATCTGAAGGCGTCTCGTTTTTGTCCTGAGTTATTGATCTGAGATTCACGAATTTTTTGAGTGACAAGATTTCTCAAATCTTTTATTTCCTCTTGCACAAAATCAACATTAACTGCGGATTTTGAATTTCTGTAATCGGTTTGTAAGTTAATAATTTTATTGTTATTTAAATTCAAGTTTCCAGTCATATTATTGGTGCCATCAACTTTGAGAAACTTTTTTTGTGTCATGTCATCAATTCTGTTGTTAACAAACTCGACACATGCGGCGTCTCTTTGGTTTGATGGAAGATCAAGATTGATAATTGAATTATTTTTCATATCAATATCAGATCCTTTATCCAGTTTTTTTTCAAGCTGATTTTCGACATACTTTTTGTTTGTGGCTTGATCTGCCTGTGTTGGGTCTTTCACATTGAAAATTGTATTATTATTCATATCAATATTTGCTTCCATTTGTCCACCCTCTTTTCTCGAAAGAAAGATATTTCTCGTGTCCTGATAGTTTATTACCTTTGACAGATCACCGTGGATAGGATAAGGGTTGCTTTTTAATCTTAAAATATTATATTTACCTTGCATGTCAATATCACCAGAAATACTTGCATTACCCTGAGGTCCAGGATCACCTTTATCACCTTTATTTCCTTTATCACCCTTATCGCCTTTATCTCCTTTTGCACCCTTCAGCCCAGGAAGGCCCTGTGGACCAGGAGGACCATTATCGCCTTTATCGCCTTTATCGCCTTTAGGACCAGGTAACCCAGGCAACCCTCTAGGGCCTATCTGACCTTGTCCTTGAGAATCAACATGATTAAGAATACCGTTTGTATAACTCATATAATATTAGTTTAGATTTTTTTGTCGAAATTTCGGGCTACCTTTTTTTTGACCCTATCAACATACAAAAAACTATATGGATCCTTAGTAGCTTTCTGATAATCTGATTTATTTATGTTCAGTTCTCGGCAAATCATCGATTGCTCGTTTATAGAAGGAAAATCAAAAACACAAAAATGTGAACTATTCAGTCTTATTGTTTTATCAGTTCCGTAATAGCTTTGACTTAAATATACACAACAACAATTCTTATTTCTAGAATTGGTAAAGTAGTCTCGTATCCGTTCGTCATTTTTCTTACCTGTATTCAAATAGTCATCAAATATGATTAATTTTTGGTTTTCATCAGACAAATCTGTCAGAGGGATGATTTCATCGTTACTTGCTTCTATCACGTCATAACCGACCTCTTTTGATATTGGTTCAAGAGATTTCAACAGATGCTTATATTTGCTTTGGGAGAGATTTCGAGCATAAAGGTATATCTTATCAAAATAGAGAAGCCTATATATCATATCAAGCAAAAGGTTAGTCTTGCCACCACCAGAGGGAGCACAAACGAGCATCCTAAAACATCGGTTTGGCATGAAACTCTTTAATTGAACAAAATCGTTGTTTTCATCATCTTGAATGTCGTAATTTTGAATCTTCATGTGATACTATGTTATACAATTTTATCGCATGGCGACACGCTATGCGACACGCTATGCGAGCGTTTTTATATATGATAACCCTAATTTTTCCGAACAAAATACGAAATTTTATGTAAACAAATGATATAATGAGTTTACTCAAATGGAAAGAAATGGCTGAGAAACGATCCGAGCTTGGTAAAAAGATTAACACAGTAAGAGAGAGAATAAAACAAAAAACGATATCTGATCAAATGGGTGAAGTCGAGGCAGAGAAACTTTTCAAACCTATAACATCTGAGTTAAAGGAACTCACATCTCCAAAAATGCCATTGAGAAGATTACCAAAGAAAAAGCGACCTGTTCCAGATTATGGAATAGCTATTGATGATGAAGTGCCTGATTATGGATTGGAAGATCTATTTGGTGATCAAGTTCTACCACAAAATGACAAACAATTGGTTCCAAAACCTCCAAGTTATGAAGATGTCCTTAAGGATTTAGCATCAGGTGAAAAACAAATGTATATAGATCCAGTATTTATGTATGAACCTGAAGATCTTCCACCTGAATACGAAGAAGAAGGACCTGATTATAACATTCTCGAGGAGGATGCAATTAACCAAGTTTTGGATGAACTTCAAATTCCTAACTATGATGATATTGAATTACGACTTCAACAAGAAGATATGAATGACACAAAGAGGAAATCTTATCTTACCAACGCCCTTAAAAAGGCTAAAGAAAAAAGGAAACAACTAAGTGGTAAATCGACTGAAATCACTAAAAAATTAAATAAAGGTATAATAACTCAAGCTGAAGCTCAATATAGAAGAAAAATTATTCAAGATACAAGAAAGGTTCTTACTGATTATATAAAGTACAATGATCAAAGATTAAAAAATATTAAAGGATCTGGTTTGAAGAAAAAAACAAAAAGAGGTGGACAAGTCCAGTTTTTCAACAATCCGACAGAAATGATTAAAAAACTTGAACTGATCATTGGATCAAGGGTTGCCGGTAATAATAGCATTGAGTTACGGAATGCAGGCGTCGCTCTTCTCGACATCTTGTTGAGAAATTCAATACTCAATAAGTCGCAATACAACAAAATATACAAAAACTATTTTATGTAAACTAATCATATAATGAATAGACAACTCGTATTGTCCAGTCATACCGTTAAGGGCATAAGTGGTAATAAACCATCGGATTTCACAATCAAATACAGTAATCCGATAATACTAGATTCAAACAGACAATATGAAATCGGCCTCGACCGAATCATTTCGATGTCCTTTACTTGGTTTAACATTACGAAAGAACTCAATAATCAGAAAATAAGATATTCGACAGATAGTGGTGCTAATTGGACGGAAATTATATTCAACCCTGGAGTATGGAATTACGTTGATTTTGACAATTTAATCAAAGAAAAAACAAAAACAGGGACCTCATCAAACCCTCAATATCCAATCACTCTGGAGTTTAACGATACTGTATTCAGGACAATAATAACACTTGCCTCAAATTACAGATTAGATCTTACTCAAAGTAATTTTAATGATCTTATTGGATTCAATAAAAAGATTCTAACAAGTAGTGTAAATGTTGGAGATTACATTCCTAATCTCTCACAAGACAGAGAAATATTGAATGTTCATTGTGATTTGATAAGTGACAGTCTTGTCGATGGTGAAGAGTCAGATTTTATATATAGTTTCAGTACTAGTACTTTGACACCAAGTTTTTTTCATTCACACAAGAGCCTCGACGAGTTCAGTACAACCCGTGTAATAAAAATACGATTAATAAAATAAGAATGTATATCACAGACGGCAAACGAAGAATTATAGATCTTAATCATAGTGACACTTCATTCAGTTTGATTTTAAGAGAGAAGAGAGATTAATCTAACTAATAGTTATATATATGTCGTCGTATGAATACAAGCGTATTTATCATCCAAAACTTGGACAATTTGTTTATGAACATAAAGGATCTGGGATCATTGTTGACAACATTTTCAAACCAGTTGGAAGGGTGTTAAGTAAAGTTCCAGAAATGGTTTTAAAACCTTTTGCCAAAAAAGCGCTTGAATCTGGTATTTCACATGCTGGAGACAAACTGGGAAAAAAAGCAGCTGAAAAAAGCGGAGAGCTTATTATGAGAAAATTACACGGTTCAACTAAACAATCAATGAATAAAACCATGAAACCAACCAAACCTACTAAACCAAAACAAGAAGATTACAACACAATTCTGAATAGACTTATATCTGGTACTGGATTAAGACGATAAACTGTTATTAAAAAGTGAATTTTATCCAATTATAAATAGACTAATAAGTGGGAAATGGTTTATATAAAGAGTTAATTTTATCTAAACTACTCATATAAATGAGTTTCAGAACAAATGAAAATCTGCAACGATATGAATACGTTCGTTTCCATTTGGATAATGTCATTGAGCAACCTGCTAACAATCAAAGCCAGAAAAAGACAGGTTACAGATTCACAATCAACGATAGGTCGACTATGTTCGATTTTTTTAATGGGTATTTCGAAGTAACTAAAGAGCTTCAAAAAAAGGCAGATGGTACTGGATATGCTCAAGCGGATCGCATCACTATGATAAACGGATCTCACAGTCTAATCAGACATATGGTTATTAAATCGTCTGGTAAAATAGTATACGAGAGTGATAATTTACATAGAATTACGAATGTTAAAAATTTACTTGAATACAGTGATGATTTTAGTAGATCCGTTGGAAAGAATTCGTTCTGGTATCTTGATACTGATGGAACTACAGCAAATACAAACAGGTTTCGAGGCCCGTCGTATTTTAACCCAGGCTCATCAGAATAACGGCGGTGGAGGCGCAAAATCGAATAACGAGATGATTCCGTTGAACAGATACAGCTATTTCCAAGAATTAGAAAGAAAAATGTTGCCCCCGATGCAGCTCACAATTGAACTTACACTTAACGAAGACAGTGAATTGATTCACATGGCAAATGGCACAGACCCTGGTCGTATTGTAGTAAAGAGATTATATCTTTGGCTCCCTAGATTAATTCCAAAAGACAGCATGTATAGTAATTTCGTTTCAGAGTTTCTTAAGCCAACAACCTGGACATATATGCGAGATCTCTACAATCAGTCAGCAAATACCAGAGCTATTCAGAATATGTTTCAAATCGGTCCAGCTATCGACAACGTTAAACATGTTTTTATATATATATAGAGAACGGATGGACCAAATGATGATGAAGCAGAGAGGAGTCCGTATTTGTTTGACACTTTCAAGCTAAATGCCGCCGACGCTAACAGCTCTCTATCAAGTTGTCGTTTAGAGTATGGAAACAATACGTTTTACCCAGAGCTCGAGTATGATGCAGATTCTAAAATCAGGATATTCAATGATCTCATGAGTTATGCATTTCGTAAAAACGATTATAATTCTGGGACACAACTTAATGTATCTAATTTTAGTAGTTTGTACGGATTAATATATTTCGATTTGACATATCAAAAAGAGGTAGTGACAAGAGATCCTAAACAGTTGATTCTCCATTATCGTCTCAATGTAGCCCCGACAGCAAACGTCCGAGCTCATAGCATCGTATTTTACGAGAGTGAGGTTGTTGTTAAGACAATTGGAAATGAATTGATGATTGTTTAATGAATAAGTTTTTTAACATCGATGAAAATTTAAATGAATATGTTTTTTAAAACAGAATTTATCTAACATATATAATATGACACAACTATACGAAATCAAAGTTAGTTTATCACCAAACCAGAAAAAGGATCTTAGTAACGCGTATCATAAAAGAGAAACAATAGTTCTAAGGCTCACGAAGGACTCTCTATCTGGGAATGACACTCTGTATGTACCTCAGAATATAGTTAAGCGATTGGATAAAAATAGAAAATTGAGAAAAGGAATGGACATTAAACTTTCTAAAACAAACATTCGAAAGCAAGTAGGTGGATCTCTTCTGTCTACAGTTCTGACGCTTGGAAGAACTTTTGGTCCAACATTAGCAAAAACTATCGGTTTATCAGCCTTGGCTGGAGCAGCTAGTGAAGGAGCATCTCAGATTGTTAAGAAGATATCCGGAAAAGGTGTTCAAACCGGTGGGTTCCTCATACCACAAAATAAAATCGATCAGTTGATAACATATAAACATCTTTTGACAACCAAACAAAAGAAGGATATATTAAATGCTCTACAAACAGGTTCTGGTGTTCATATAACACCAACAAAAGTACAGACAGGTGGGTTCTTAGGTACTCTTCTTGCATCAATTGGAGTTCCTTTAGCTATTGAGGCAATAAAGAAGATGACTGGTAAAGGTGCCCCTCAGATGAGACAACCGAAACAAAGACCACCCAGATCTATACCAAAACCAACTTATAGAACACCGCCTTTTTATGGAAATTGGCCGGACGGTACAATCGGTATGGGGACTAAAAAAACAAAAAAAAACAAAAAAGGAGAGGGTCTTCTACTAGGGAAAAATTCACCCTTCAAAAACGTCCCACTGTTAAACATTTTGTTGTAAAACCAAAATTCCATAAGAATGTCCCATTAAGCAATTATGATTTAATAAAATGGTGTAAATATCTGAATATCCCAATTAATGATGTATTGTCAAGAGATGAAAATGTTCCTCACAATCATAGACAGACTCTATTCATTTACAATCTTGAACCGAGTTATATGTCAGGGAGTCATTGGGTGGCTACTTATGTTAAGGACAAAGTCATCAATTACTTTGATAGCTTTGGTTTGCCTCCCTTCCAAGAAATGGTCAATCATGCGAGAAAAAAGAATTTAACATTGCTTCATCAGAACAATCAAATACAAAATTTACTAACGACAACATGCGGTTACTTCTGTTTATACTTTTTGAATGAGATGAATAAGGGCAAATCATATTTTGATCTGTTGGAAGTTTTTGACATATTTAACACGGTTAAAAATGAGAAATTCTTAGAACAGTATTTTAAAAATATCTAACTCATATATATATGAGATCATATTGCGTGAAACAAAAAAAGGTCACAGAATGTGTACCTGGGAGTGAACGATATGAAAAGGCTAAAAATGGGAGGCTTATGCTTAAATGTAAATGCTCTCAATGTGGAATCACTAAGACAAAATTCGTTAAACAGGCGGGAAACGGGTTGGCCCGTCGAAAGGGACGGGCGTACTAGATACAGTAGCATCGACTGGTGCTGATTTATTGATTCACCACGGTATTCCTTGGCTTGGAAAAAAGGCAGTTGAAATGGGAAGATATTATGGATCAGAAGCCTTGAGAAACCCAAAACTGCAGAAAAAGGCTATCGATTATGCTCTGGATAAGTTGAATCCAATGATTCAAAATGTCGGAAGTCAAGCTCTTGATCAATTATCAACCAAAATCAGACCAAATAGAAAGTATAAAACCGACAGAAAGGATTTGGATGGTGGAAGTTTAGATATCCATAAAGCCATTGGAAGGCTACCTAAACCAAAGGGAGGATGGACTTTACCTGGTCATAAATACACTGGGCCTTACAACGATCTTGAAAACCAAGTAAAATAGAATCCAGTTACTGGTGAGATATTGGAAATCTATGATAAACCGACCGGTAAAACGGATGCAATAGCAATGCAACACGACGTCGATTATTCGGTTTGCAAGGATGACAAAAAATGCAAGAATAAAGCTGATAGAAAAATGGTTAAGGCTCTAGACAGTGTGCCTTACAATGAAAGACAATGGGGACATTGGCTGGCTAGAAATATGATTAACACGAAGCAGAAACTAGGTCTCGGTGTAAAACAAAGGAAGACAAAAAACGGGAAAGGCCGTCGAGTGAAGAAAAAAACTGGCAAGAAAAATTAGCTGATGAGCTTCATAAGCCCATAAAACGAAATTTTACTCGGCGGCGGGTAATTGTAAATCATATTGACGAAATATGGTGCTCTGATATTGTTGAGATGCAAAAGTTCAGTCGATGGAACGCTGGCTACAGATATCTTCTTATGGTTTTAGATGTATTCTCTAAATACGGTTGGATAGTTCCATTAAAAGATAAAAAAAGGGTGAAACCGTTATGAATGCTTTTAAAACAATCCTTAAAGAAGGTAGAAAACCGGAATATTTATGGACAGACAAAGGCAAAGAGTATTACAACAAACATGTTAAAGAACTACTTGATAAGAATAAAATAACCTTGTACTCAACTGAGAATGAGGAAAAGTCGTCAGTTTGTGAAAGATGGAACCGTACAATCAAAACCAAAATGTGGAAACAGTTCTCTGTTCAAGGTAATACACAGTATTTAGACATGCTACCCAAATTAGTGAAAGAATACAATAATACAAAACATTCAAGCATAAAGATGACACCCATAGAAGCCAGTAAAAAGAAGAATGAAGGGATTGTTTACTTTAATCTATACGGTGATATGGAAACATTAAAACAAAAACCGAAATTTAAAATAGGTGATAAGGTCCGAATATCTGAGTATAAACGAAGTGTATTCGATAAAGGATATACCCCAAACTGGACAGAAGAATTGTTTACAATTGATAATATACAATACACTAATCCAATCACATACAAAATAAAGGATCTCAGAGGTGAAGATATTCAAGGGAGTTTTTATGAACTCGAATTATTAAAATCCAGACAGGATGTTTTCCGTATTGATAAAATTATTCGGAGGGATTATAAGAAGAAACAAGCTTTAGTAAAGTGGAAAGGATACAGTAATGATTTTAACACATGGATATCTTTCAAGGACTTACAAACAGTATAACATATATTATATGAATCTATTGTTTGGAGAAGATTTCGATACTTTAAAATTCAGAGCCAAAAACTTGTATGATGCGAAGGGTCTGAGATATTCAAACCGCAGAAATAAGAAATATGTTGTCACTCTCAAAAACGGTAAAAATATACATTTTGGTGATAGTAGACATGAAGATTTTTTACAGCACCAAGATTGGAATAGACGTTTACGATATCGTAAAAGAGCCTCTATGATAAAGAATAAAGATGGTAAATTAACGTATGAGGATCCTGAATACGCTAATTACTGGTGTTATCATCTTCTATGGTGAATAGGTTTAAACCAGATTGAAATATCATTTAAAAATAATATATATAGATTATATATATGGAGAATCAAGATGTTAAGAGATGTCATGGAAGACCTAAAGTTTTTAGTGACGAGGAAAGAAAAAAACACAAGACTACCCACATGTTGGGCAAGGAGTGGTATTGTGACGTTTGCAAAAATGGTAAAAATTACACATTGGCTGGGAAATCTCGTCACTTGAAAACAAAAAAGCATATTAACAACACAGAAACAGATGATACAAATATTCTCATACAACCAAAATCAATGAATAGAAAAGTATGGTTACAATATATTATAAATGATGTCATGGATACATCAAATAATCCATAAATGAGCTGATGGGAAATAATAAAATGCACAAAAAATAAAATTTTTCGATATAGTTCGAAAGATCCATGACTGGATCATTTGAATTTCTGACCACGTTTAAACCAGATTGAAATATCATTTAAAAATAAAATATAGTATGTATATATATATAATGGAGAATCATAATGTTAAGAGAGGTCGTGGAAGACCACAAAAGTATTCAACCGAAGAAGAGAGAAAGGATGCTATAAAACAACAAAAATCGAAGTACATGTTAAATAAAGAGTGGTATTGTGACGTTTGCAATACTGGTCGTAATTATACTCTAGCTGGAAAACATTGTCATTTGAATACAAATAAGCACCGAAGAAATACTAATATAATTAATCTCAGGGAAAAACTCAATAACATAATGCAAAGACATAATGCATAATAATGTTTCATAATTACAGTTCGAAAGATCCAATCGCGGATCATTTGAATTCTCGACAAAATTTGAACGCACTAATTATAGACACTTAAAAAAATATCTTTACTATAGTATACATAATGAAATCAGAAAAAACAATGAGAAAAATCAATCGTCTGGGACGAGAAGTAGAAGCAATGAGTCATGAAATAGACAAAAAATACGACATTTTGGTATGTAAAGAATGTTATCTACCAGCAACTCATATCCTAGTTAGAAGAAGAATTAGACGGTTTCTCGACTATTTAGAAACTCCAATATGTAATGAATGCGTGAGATACATAAATAGTCTAAGTTGTTATGAACTTGATGCTATAAATTACGTTACTCTTGAAAAACTAATATAAATCATCTCGTATAGTTTAAAGGATCCAATCGCGGATAATTTGAATTCTCGACAAAATTTGAACGCACTAATTATAGACACTTAAAAAAATATCTTTACTATAGTATATATAATGAAATCAGAAAAATCTAATCATATAGATATGGATAAAGCTAGTTTGAAGAAACTCAGCAAATCGGAACTTATCAAATTGCTTCTGAAGCAGGAGAAGAAGAAGCCTAAAATCATAGTGGTTGACGATACCAAGCCAGTTCCAGCACCAAGAACATACAAACCAAGGAGACCAATACCAACACCTCGCAAGAGTGTCAAACAGATGGCTAAAGAATATGAAGAAAACATCATTCTTCCACCAATAGAGTTTATGGATGATTACAAACCAGTTCCAGCACCAAGAACTAAACAACATGCAGTTAAAAAACCGGTTCCAGCACCAAGAACCAAAATAGAACAAACAGACAAAGCTTTAAAAGGTTACACTAAGTCTTATGAAATCAGCATCAAAAACAATAAAGACCCCTTAACCCAAATGCAAAACACGAGAAAGGCTATAGAACATCGTGTAATAACTTTGTTGAATGAAATGAAAGGCTTGAAATACGTTGAAACATTGAAAGTCACATTTAGCAAAATGTCTGATGGTGAAATAGTGATTAAAAATGGATATTTCAACAGTAAAGTCCAAACAATTATTAACCATACAGAAATCAATGAAGCATTACAAATGTCTAAACAAAATATCTTAAACCTGATCTCCCAGTGGATATCAGAAGGTTCAGGATGGACCATCCAATCTGTTGATAGCCACTATTTAAACATTGTCAAATACAAGCCCTTGAAAGGATCCTCATATATCCAACTGCCTTACGAACTGCGAAACAGTGCTAAAGGCTTAATAAACATGAAAAATGAGGATAATGAATGTTTCAGATGGTGCCACATAAGACATTTAAACCCACAAGAAAAATATCCTCAAAGAATAAAAAAGACAGACAAACAATACGTTGAAAAGTTAGATTATTCAAACATTGATTTTCCAGTTAATGTCAAACATTACAACAAAATTGAGAAGCAAAACAGTATCAATATAAACGTATTCGGATATGAAAACAAAGAGCCATATCCCATCTATGTTTCCAAAGAAAAGTATGAAGATCATATGGAACTACTTCTGGTAACGAAAAATGAAAACAAGCATTACGTGCTAATAAAAGATTTCAACAGATTTATGTATAACCAAACAAAACACAAAGAAAGAAAACACTTTTGTATGTACTGTCTTCAATGTTTCAGTTCAGAACAAATACTAATAAATCACAAAGAAAACTGTATTCAAGTGAACGGTCAGCAAGCGATAAACATGCCAAATGTTGAAAATAACACACTTAAATTCAATAATTTTCATAAGCAGCAACCTGTGCCATTTGTTATCTATGCTGATTTTGAGGCTATAACTGAAAAGGTACAAGGATGTCAACCTAACAGTAATAAATCATACACTGAAGCCTATCAAAAACACACAGACTGTGGATATGGTTATAAAGTGGTTTGTTGTTATGATGACAAATATACAAAACCAATACAACTATATAGAGGTGAAAAGGCTGTGTATAAATTCATGTAAAATATGTTAGAAGAAGTAAAATACTGTAAAAAAGCTATGGAGACATTTTTCAACAAACCATTAAAAATGACAAAAGAGAATGAAGATGAATTCAAAAAAGCAACAACATGCCACATCTGTGATAAAAAATATACTGAAAAAGACATTAGAGTCAGAGATCATTGCCATATTACAGGCAAATACAGAGGCTCAGCACATCAAGACTGTAATCTGAAACTTAGAATAAATCCAGAAGAAATTAAAATTCCTGTTATATTCCATAATTTGAGAGGTTATGACTGTCATTTTATAATGCAAGAGATTGGAGCTATTGTTAAGAAACATGCATACAAAAATAAGAAAGGAGAGGAGAAACAAATGAATATCAACGCCATACCGAACAATATGGAAAAATATATGGCTTTCATGCTTGGTAATCATCTTACCTTCATTGATAGTTTCCAGTTTATGAGCTCAAGTTTGGATAAATTAGTTAGCAACTTACCAGCAGAGGCTTTGAAATATACAAACAAAAGATTCCAAAAAGCAAAATTCGAATTGATGAGGAAAAAAGGTGTTTATCCATATGATTACATGGATAGTTTCGAAAAGTTCAACAAAACAGAGTTACCAACGAAAGAAGAATTTTACAGCATATTGAATAATAAGCATATAACAGATGAGGATTATAGTCATGCTCAAAAAGTGTGGAATACATTTCAATTACAAACGATGGGTGAATACCACAATCTATTTCTTAAGTCTGATATTCTTCTATTAGCTGACGTGTTTGAAAACTTCCGTAAAACCTGTCTTCAGTATTATAAACTTGATCCTTGCAGCTACTACACATCTCCTGGTTTGTCATGGGATGCTATGCTAAAAATGACCAATATTCAACTAGAACTAATTACAGACATAGACATGTATCAATTTATTGAAAAAGGCATGCGTGGTGGTATATCTTATATTGCCAATCGATATGGAAAAGCAAACAATAAGTACATGAGAGAATACGACGAGAAGGCGCCCTCAAAGTATATTATGTACCTTGATGCTAATAATTTATACGGTTGGGCTATGAGTCAATATCTCCCTACTGGTGGTTTCAAATGGTTAACAGAAAAGCAGATTAATAAAATCAATTTAGCTAAGTATAATGAAGACAGCAATAAAGGGTTAATACTAGAAGTTGATCTAGAATACCCCAAAGAGTTGCATGATCTTCATAACGACTACCCTCTAGGACCGGAAAAGGTTAAAGTAACTGATGACATGTTGTCTGAATATTGTAAGAACATACAGAAAAAGTTCAACATATCGACAGGACTAGTACACAAACTGATCCCTACTTTATGCGACAAAGAAAAATATGTTCTACACTATAGAAATCTACAGTTGTATATTGATCTTGGATTGAAAGTAAAGAAAGTGCACAGAGTATAAGAATTCAATCAGTCACCTTGGCTCAAACAATACATTGACTTCAATACACAAAAACGTACTCAAGCGAAAAATTCATTCGAAAAAGATTTCTTCAAGCTAATGAATAACTCAGTGTTTGGAAAGACAATGGAGAACATAAGAAAACGTGTCGATGTCAGACTTGTTACAGATGAGAAGAAACTATTGAAGATGGCTTCTAAACCAACTTATGTAAGCAGTAAGATATTCAATGAAAATCTGGTGGCAGTGCATAAGATCAAAGAAACGCTAACTCTAAACAGGCCGGCATATGTGGGTATGTGTATTCTTGATCTGAGCAAAACTCTAATGTATGATTTTCATTATAACTACATAAAAGAAAAGTATGGAGACAAAGCCAAGCTGCTCTTCACTGACACAGACAGTCTAACATATGAGATTGAAGCTGAAGATGTGTACCAAGACTTTTGGAATGATAAAGATCGATTTGACAACAGCGACTATCCAGAAAACTCTCTGTATTTTGATAAGACAAACAAGAAGGTAATCGGCAAATTCAAAGATGAAGCAGCTGGAATACCAATCACAGAATTTGTCGGTTTGCGATCAAAAATGTACAGTTACATAAAAGACAACCAGAAAGTAGGAAAAACAGCCAAGGGAATAAAAAAGAACATAATAAAGAACAACATCAAACATGAAGACTATAGAAATGTTTTATTAGAAAATAAACAAATACATCATACTATGAAAACAATAAGAAGTAGCAACCATCAACTAGGTAGTTACGAGATTAATAAAGTGTCACTCAGCTGTTTCGATGATAAACGATATATAGCCAACAATGGAGTCAATAGTTTCGCTTACGGACATTATGGTATTGATTAAACTGTTCATTATTCAATAAGTTTAACTTTAGGCATTTGTTCATCATTACAAGGAGGCATCTGTTCATCATTATCTGGAGGCATTTGTTCAGCATTACTAGGAGGCATTTGTGCAAGACGTTGAGCTCGTCTCCGACGTTTCAAATTTATCTTCAAATCAACCGCTTTCATTTTCCCTTGAATGATTTCTTGTATTGCTCTCCTCTTCCTCTCAATGATTATTATCCGCCGATACTCCTCCAGTGCTTTGATATATGATGACAAATTTCTTTCTTCAGTTACTGTGTCAACATTGTTCAAGTTCCCGATAACTTGCGGCATATTAAAAGAAAAGGCAGTCATACTCCCCATGTATGATTCCATCGTCAAAATGGCATCTTGTATATTATGAGAATGGCTCTCATAGCGTTTAGTGGCTTCATCCAGACTGAGAGGCATGCTTGACATCTAAGAGACTGAAGGCCTTGATATTTTTATCAAAATGTAGAAACTTCTGATATATTTATTAGAAAAAATAATTTATGGGTACGCTTTTAATTGGTTGATAGAGATCATACTACTGCTTCATGACCTTGAAAACGATAATAAATTGATGAGTCATTTCCTCGGGAAAGTCCCTGTTGTTTTTAATACTTCCTACTTTCACTAGACATGTCCAGACTTGTTTCTCGGTATGACTTCCTGTTTTCCGAGAATTTTAAAACTTCCTGTTGTATGAAGTCACGCGATGTAAAAATGCATTCGTTTCCATATGAAATAAAAACATATAGATTCCATCAAATTGTTGCCATCAAATAAAATACATATAGTTCTCCATAAAATTGTTGCAATCAGATGAGATTATAAAATGGAACCATACTTTTATACCCCCCGTCAAAAACACCAGATGAAACCATATTATATATACAATTACATTTAAGCCGCCCATCGCTCTTTGAGCTCTTCCCGCCTAGGCGGCTTTTGCAATGACGAATCCTCCATCCCCGTGACTTCGTCTTTGCATGTCTTGCTATCGCAAGCCATCCAAATACTTGTCATGCCGAGGATTCTATTGCCGTAATGAAGCCATAAAATAATGGAAAATATATAGTCATCCATATAATTGTTGCCATCAAATAAAATACATATAGTTCTCCATAAAATTGTTGCCATCAGATGGAAAGTAGTTACATAGTTGGGTTTGGTAAGAGCGCATTTTCAAAAATGCTCTCGTACCCCCAACTATATAACTACTCAAATTGATGGTACAAAAAGTAAACAAACTTATTGATGATAATTCATTGTGAGCACAACAACACGTTTTATACAAAGAGATTAGTCTGGGAAAGCAACATAGCCAAAAACAGAAGGCAAATAATTTGATGAATTATGTAATCAATGTTTGTTGCTTGATAATTCATTAAGAGCTTACCTTCACGGAGATACTGAACTCCAGATGCAGATTGCACATACTGGGCAGCCTGAGTCCAATAATTTGACTCTGCTCTCATGGCTGGCCACTCTTTTTTTGTTGCCTGTTCATCCTTGTGGAGGGCAATGTATTGTACCAGCGCTAAATCTTCAGCGGAAGTCCAAGGGACTTTTTGGGGATTTCTTGGTTTTTTTGCTGGTAAACTTACAATAGACAGCCACCCTTGTAAAACTCCTGTGATGCATGGTGACTGAAGTGGAATGTAAATGAAGTAAGCTTTACGGTAGGCGATGAATTTCTAAGCATAAATTGAAGCTTAAACCTGTATACCTTTATACCTTGCTTTTGTCGGTTTCAGGTTCGATAGACGTATAGTTGAGTGATCTCTTCCACCAACGGTCCCTTTTTTCCCTTTCCACTGACAACGTGGCATTTTTATTATCTTTGGTTGGAGTTGACATATTTCTGATCTCTGTGAAAGATACAAAACCCATTTTTATTCACTTGCTTACACCAGAATCAAATTAAAAAAATCAAAACATTTGTTAAAGGAAGAAGAAAATCCTTTTCGATCGAAAATAAAGGCACTATTTCTTTCACAAGTGAAAACAATGAGCGCTTGAAGTCTGCAACTAGTGAATGCTCCATTTCAAATGGCATAAATTACACAGCTCAATAACAACGAACAAAGGGATTTTCAGTGCCTTTGTATGAAGTCAGTATTTGGCAACCTTTGGAGACCTTTGCATTCATTGTGTTCAGCATTTTTTCATCTTTCAACGGAGTGAGACTCTGGGGGAAAAACAAATTAAGGGCAATTTTTTGAACTACTGTTTTTCAATGAATATGACGCGCCAAATATCCTCGACAAAACCTTGGAACATGAACGCATTTTTCTCATATTCTGTGACGTTTTTCACTTTAGAAACCTGTCAGATATAAAAAAGAAATCACAATCAATACTTCTTACCTTCATTGAATCCAGTGAATCCAAAAAAGACTGAATAAGATGATGCAGAAAAGAGAGAAAAATTTGATTGCTAACAAAATTATCGCCAGAATACGTCTCCCGCTGGGAAACTCGCTGTGCAAGGGCGTCTGGGCAGAGGTTTTAGTCCTCCTCGAATGTACTGCTCATTTTTCTGGGAAGACAAAATTATTAATTCAAATGCTTTGTGGTCACAAGAGTGAGGGCATTCTTCACAGAGGCGTTTTGAGGATAACAGCTACCTTTCTTTAGTTGTTCCACTCACGCATTTCTTTAGAAGCTAGGATTCAACCACACATAGTACCTCCTCTATAATTGCAGTGATGGTAATGGTTACCAGGTAGCTGGTCTGGTGATGGAGTAGATTGTATGGTCAGCTGCAGATTTCCAGTAGATTCTAGGTTTCTGGGAGGAAAATTTGCCTGAAATACTGGCAAGCTGTTTAAGATTTCTTGTTTTGCCCTAGATAAATGATGCATCCTCAGCTTTCTCGGCTTTTTTGGAATGCCTATTGTCATCTTTTGAGCTAGGACTTTTTTTTCTTACTTTCTCTTTGGTAGGAGTTCTTGGCTCGGACTTAATGCTATCATGGTCATTTGCTTACGAGGTTGCTCTGATTTAAAGCCACTGCTGACTGGTATTTGCTGCTCTACACTTAAGTCTGTCAAGACGTGGGGAATTTGAAATATCACAAAGAAGGTACAGATGATCGATGGGACTTTTTTTGTTCCACAATATCCAATTATTTTGGCTGACAAGGTCTGTATAATTGTCTAGTGCCTGTGTTTGGTCTAAAAGAGGAAAATGAAAGCTACTTATTTTTATGCTATATAGCTAGAATGTGTATTCCTGAAAGGCTGTTTACTACCCCTTGGTTTAAAGTATACACTAAGGGCAATTTGGTAATGAATCATATGAAACTTAATTTCACTGGCATGTATATGGTGACTATCAGCTTGTGCCACTGGCTGCAAACATAGCAATATATTTTCAGGGGTTTTTTGAAGAATCACCAACTTATAAGATTATTATTCAAAACTATAAGAAACTATATATTTCTAGATAGCTAATGACCAGAGATTAGGAAAAAAGTGTTTGGTGCCTCAAAAGCTTATTGTAAGCTGATACTGAACAGTTATTGTACCACCTGCTGTCTGATACCAAGGCTTACTTGAGAAAAGATATCTCCTTCCAGAATCAATGAAAATGAATGATCTTTACTTCATTTAAAAAAAAGACACACTGCTTGTTGTTTTAAGCATAGAGATTTCTGAAATAATAAAAACACGAAAAATGACGGCTCATCAGATCTGATATAAAAAATCCAAGATATGTTTAACATCATAACTTCAAGCACATGCATCATGTGAAGAATCTCTACGCTTAAAACACAACTTATTGAGAACAACAAATCCTGAAGATTTCGAATAAATTGGATAAATCGTTCATGAAATACCCTTTCTTGAAGGCTAAAAACATGCGTAAAGAGAGAAATGACTTTCAATTTTTAATTAAAGTAAAACGTTGATTTTCACATCGATTATGCCTTAATTGTGGCCCTTTTGTTCACATTTTGCCATAAGAGTTACTACAATCATTTTAGAAACCTCCTGCTTCATAAGTCACTCCTTCAGCTTCTCTGAGAGCTTCTTCTCAATGAGTGCACAGAAGCCGTTCTCCTTGACGGTGTTTCCTTTCTTTTGCAGTTGCTTGCAAATCCGACTTTCTATTCTTTTTATTGTCTGTGACATTAGATGCCAATCTTGTTGATGCTCCACCAGGGATTGAAAGTCTCTCCATAATTCTTAGTCTGCTGCTTGCTCCACTGTGGTAGTGACAGACTGCTGATGCCACTGCACACGGAACCAGTCTGACACAATGGTGCTTGTGTTTGGGGCACAGGACCCACACCATAGAGTCCACACACTCATTTGGATTTTGTGTTGTCCCTAGCACGCACCTCTCCAGTAGTTTTGCATCACTTAATGTCATAAATGTAGGGTGAAGGACTTCAAGAAAGACCTCTGGTAGGCAGTCATAGTCTTTGTCGGTTGAAGTACCAGTTGCTGCATCCTGCTGCCACTTGCACCACCACGACTCTCATGGAGGACAGAAACGATGTTGTTTGGCTGGGTCTTGTGCTTAAAACTGCAACATCCACCTCTCTTCCTGTTGGATTTGACCTTTTAATCGTGTTTTGGTGAATCACAAGACCACAATACTTCTGCAGCTGCTTAATTGTCCCCTCCATCAGTCACCCATAACCTCCAATCAGTTGACCATCGGCTAGTCTACCTTTTGTTCTAGCTTTGAGGTTAAGCAAGTGTTTTCCCATTCTCTTTTGAATGTGCCCCACACAGTCCCTTTTTTCCACAGTTATTTTGCCATAACAGAATTGAATGCCTGACTGTCTCCATCACTTACCATCCATTTATACCTGAGATTGTGGCGTTCAATCGACCTACCCCACAGGACAGCAGCTCCTTCAGCTTCCATGGCTGGAGAACTACCAGTAAAGTTAATGTCATACTCATGTTCTAACAGCCACTCTTCAAGCCTTATCGCTGCATTTTCCTTTTTTTAGGGCACATTTTTGACATGATTTGGACAAAACATGGTAGTCCAAGACTTCACCAGTGTCTACTGAGATGGCAAACACTACGCTTGTTTATAGTATGCTGTTTTCGTGAGACAAGGCATGTTCATAATGCTACAAAAAGCAGCAAGGCCTTCATAGCCACCGCCAGTCTCTATGGCATGATAGACTGCGCAGCAGTTGATGTCCTCGCTGGGACACACTGGTGGAGGTGGGAAATGGTGTAGACTCATGGCAGGTGTTACACCGTAAAGACAGTTTTGACACCAGCCCCTGTCTTCTTGTTGTGTCATCTTCTAGAGTCAAACTCCCTAGACAGAAAAATGAAGTGTGACTCAGTAAAGATTAATTCGACAGCCATGCAGTTTGACAGGAACACAGAACAACAGAAAATGTACTGCATGTAGAAAAAAAACCCCACAAAAACAACAATGCCTTCTTGGAGCTAGCCCTTCAATTAAAAAGGTCAATAACAGTATTTCAACAAGGAAAAAATGTGCTAGAATTCGGGAGCCAAAGTGGAAAGCAAGTACCAGGACAAGATCATTATTTTGAGAATTTGGTAAGGACTCTATGATAGGACAACAAAAGTTTCTCACCTTCATCACACACGTGGGCACTTGAGACCGCCTTGGATAAATTGTGCAGGTCAATTATTCTGTATCCCTCACTTTTCTCGGGTTGGAAGGAATCTCATTGTGAAAGCTTTTTGCTTGTATGCTCCATTTTCTTCCTTGATGAACCAATGGGTTTTTCAGAGTCTGAGTCCGATTGATTTGCAACACGAGATGTGCTTGGTTGTGTTTCGAGGTCATCAGCAAGAGCAGGTTTCGTTCCTTTTACTGCATATCTCTGAGTACCAGAAAATGGTTTTCCTTTCCTTTTGTTTTTGTAGGCAGATCTCACCGTCTTTTCGATCACTGCCAGTAAATTTTACGCTAATATATTGCTTTCAAGTGACTCTGATTGCTCTAGCTTGCTCTGTTCGAACGTGAAATCTATCCCATAACGAGTTTTTCCTAAGAAATCAAGACTACATGAAGTGTCCTAAGTCAAATGCAGTCTGGAAAGCTGTATAAGAACATTGTAAACAACCAGAGAACAACAGGATGCTGTTTTTGTTTCTATGGCAACCAAATCTATGAACAGCAGCAGGAATTTTAAAATCGCTTGCAAAGACATAAAAAACAGGCGTAAACTCTTACTCCATAGTAAACTTTAATACCTAAAGATGCAAAATCCGATTAGAACAAAAATTTAAATCTTCCAGCAAATTTTGGGTGTACCCCCGTATCGTCCTTGATGCTTAAAAGTAGAAAAATATAGAAAAATGTAGAAAAATAATGAAAAGGGTATGAAATGTAACAAAAGTATCACTTAAAACAAAGAGCGGAAAAGCTCAGACAATGCGTTTTACAAAAAGACTACAAATTGTTCTAACATTAAAACTAATTAATTACAATACAAACATAGCTAATAAAATCACCGAAAAGCACCAACTTTATTACATACTGCAATTATTGCCAAATCTTACTTAAAAGGAACACTTAAGTGAAGAGGAAGGGACATAGAGCTATGAAGAAATGCTAAATCACTGGAGGAGTACTTATATACCATCTTAGGCATTACTCTGTCCCTGATAAAGTCATCTTTCCTGGACCTAATTAAGTAACAAAACAAATCATAGTCCTTTCGAACTTGACATAAAAGGCTCAGGGTCAAAATAAGCGAGGTGATCTGCATGGAATGTTGCCAAAGAATAAAAATTACACATACAGAAATGAAAATGTTAACTTAATAAAGTCATAATCATTGTAAGATATCACATAACGCATGTTCAGTGACCATTTGAACGTGAGTAGAACGTAGGTCTGATCTAACAGAAAAAAACATGAAAATGGTTCATGTTATAATGCGATCAAGGAATTTAATCTATTTGCCGGAATAAACGCAGGGAGTGGCATTTTTGACGGCCCTTGCACCAGTGTAGGGGACTTAAGGCAGATTGTAATTTGTCATCAAATAATGACTGACTGTGATAAAAATGATGCAGCTTTCCATTTTGTATGCTGCCAGCAGCGACCACATGCTTGTATTCTAAATGGTTGTCTGAGGCAGTGGCAGGAGGAGAAAAGTCGGTTCCGACAAAACTGGAACAACGCAATTCACTTTGTCAGAATTCAATCCATAAGTGCCAAAACACTTTAAAATAAACAAAGAAACAAACATCAACTAGTCAGTCAAAATCCTCCCTATCCTGTCTGAACTCAATCAACTGTTCCTCTGCAAAAAACTGAAATTGTGCTGCATGGTGCAAACTAAGCAAATCACTAAAATCAAATATTTTTCTCAAACTCAGGCGACAAAACTTCTAAGATCTCTAGATAAACACCGATAATTAGTTATCTTAAAGCGAAGAGAACATCACAGAATCAGTTTCGCCTAAAAAACTGTAAAAAAATTAGGTGGAACAGTTGCACAGAACTGTGCGCTAACGAACAGCTCAATCACCAGAACCAACTCATCAACCTCCCATATTAACGACCGAACGTTGCGTGAAAACATACCTAGAAATAAATCAAGAGATTGTCATGAAAATTGTTGTGAAATGCTATAAACAAGTAAACTTTGCTCTGAAGATTGATTAGCAGCATTACATTTAAATAAAGCAAACAAGCCACTTCCTGATGCTAATCTAATAACTGCAACTTCATCAAGCTGCCTAGCAACATTACTTGATGTTAAATAATGCAAACCGTGGTAGCAATAGTTCTCAGCAAAGTTCAGTTCTTTCTAGAATTCACAACGTTTTCTGCTTTGTCTTCCGAGCGGGTCCTGTCATGCTTTTTTCTCTGCTTCTCGCTTGACTGCTTTGGAATAATCTTTGCGAATCTTGCGAGACTGGTAAGGAGCTGTGGGAATGTGAACAGGAAAGGACTGAGATGATTCATAACCTAACTGGTGGCAGGCAATGCAAAACACGATGAGATCATGGATAGAAAATGCACATGCTGCATAGACAATGTACTCTGTTATGGTGATTTCAGACGTGACCTCTGTCTGATCAATCATACTGTCAGCATTATCTAGAGGTGTGCTAAGTTGCCTATCACAGAACTGACATAGTTCATCCAAGCCATCTGTTAACCACGCGACTCATTAGCTTACTCCCCTTCCCTGATTTAAGGGTGTGTTACCTACCTCTTGAGTTGCTCTTTCTAGGCTTTTCCTCATCTGCACTTTCCTCACCTCTGGTGTCATCCAAATGCGCAAAGAAGTGGTCAACTTTGGAATTGAGGGAGGATTTCGCAGACCTTCTTTTCTTTTCAGTGGATCTTGGGGTGACTCATGTTTCTCCAGCATGGGATTGCGAAGGCGAAGCACCTCCAGCTTTTTCTGCATCTGCTCCAGCTTCAAGGTTTCCTCCAGAACTTTGTTCTTCACTTTCTCCTGGTCCAACAAACGTTGAAGTTCTATAAATTCCTCGGTCTTGATGCCCTCTTGCATGAGTACCCCTACTGGGGTTTGTTCTGGTGACAATCCTTATGCAGGAAATTGCACACGTTTCCCTGCATTAACCTTAAGCATAGTCCAGCTGCTTGCCATCTTGTGATTCCATAGTATTAAAAGTAACTTTACAATACAATATTTGAACTAACGTAACTTGGAATGGCCTCTGCCACGTGCAAGTGGTATATATAGAGTTACGTTAATAATTAAGTGGAATAACCATATTCCTGCGCGCGTCAGCCTAAGCATATTAAGCGAAGCTCAAAATCAACCATTTGGCGCCTAAAGGGTGCATGTTAACACTAGTGCACTTATTAAAATGACTTATAACTTACAAAACCATCGGCATGTATGTCACTAATTTAGTGTGTACTGTTTTTGTTCCCCCTAAAGTGGTTCCTAAGCTAATCCAGTTCTGTCTTGTTTGGGAACTTGTTATATAAACAATCTGTGAAAGTATCTGTGAGGTTGAACACAGCGATCCTTGCAAAGTCACATGAGGTTGCACCATTGCTGTGTAACTTTCTATTATGTAAGTTGCAGAAAGTAGAAATAAGGGACATCCACTCTCTGAGCTCCTCCTATTCTCCCCTTGCTTTATCCTGTTCTGCAATCAGTTCAATTCATTCCATTTAAGTCTATCAGTGCAATCGTTTACTTGTCTCGAGATGGTCACTTTGGTAGCTCTTTCATTATCATAAAGCTTGGTATCTGTTCTCATGGGAAGCAATGGCAAAGTGTGCATGGGTTGGTTGGTTAGTTGCTTGATGACAAATTGTACCTGATAAAGAAACATACCACTCGAAAACCCAACTCTAATTGCAAGAATCTTACAACTGCACAATTTTCCTTAAACTTGCTCTTGTACATCAGTCCACAAATGGTTAAATGCGCAGTTCTTTAAGTTGTAATCTGTTGAAGGCCCAGTACCAGTTTGTGGGACATAAACCCAAGATACATCTCTAGTGTACTGACTTCATCAGTAGCTAGAGTTGGTTGGTACGCTGCACTTGTTGCAAACACATGGGGAAGAATCTCTGTAGTAAATTTTGATTTGGGGCATGGATCAGATTGTGGCGGAGAGTTGCAGTCTCAGAACCTACAGGAACACACTTCACATAATGCTGGGAACTTCTGAGTTAAAGGAACAAAGAGAGAATAAACTGAGTACCATGAAAAAGTTTAAGAATTCCATTCGTATCCTAAAAAGTGGTCAAAGCTATCCAACAACTTGTCAGTTACCAGCAAATCCTCCTTGGAAATTGAGTCTTTCAAAAGAAAGTAAATGGCATGAACAAATAGGGTGTAATGAGAAAAGTAATTATCTGGTCATCAGGCAATCCAGAAGCCAACTTGCTGTCCAGTACTTTAAATGACCTTGTATTGATTGAGGAAGCTTTTTGAGTTCTGATGCAGTCTTACAGCAATATCTTCAACTTAAGAGGATATATTGAAATGCCATTATTAAAAGTTAGGACGGAGCCAAAGACTAAAAAGCAATTTCTGTACACCCAGAAGTACCCCATGTATATAATCAATTCCTATATCTCCTACTATGTCAAAGTGCTTAAAATTGTTAGAGTGTAGACATCGTCCTCAGTGCTTAAAAGTAGAAAAAAGTAGAAAAATAACGAAAAGGGTATGAAAAGTTACAAAAGTATCGCTTATAACAAGGAGGGGAAAAGCTCAGATAATGCGTTTTACAAAAAGACTACAAATTGCTCTAACATTAAAACTAATTAATTACAGTACAAACATAAGGAACACTTAAGTGAGGAGAAGTGGTGTAGAACTACGGAAAAATGCTATATCACTGGAGGAGTACGTATATACCGTCTTAGGCATTACTCTGTCTCTGATAAAGTCATCTTTCCCGGACCTAATTAAATAGCAAAACAAATCATAATCCTCAGGGTCAAAATAAGCGAGGTGATCCACATAGAGATGAAAATGTTAACTTAATAAAATCATAATCTTTGTAAGATATCACATAACGCATGTTCAGTGGAACATGAGTAGCACGTAGGTCTGATCTAACAGAAAAAAAAACTAGAAAGTGAGAGCACGTGAGAATGTTCCATGTTATAATGTGATCAAGGATTTTAATCTATTCTCCGGAGTAAATGCAGGGAGAAGACAAATCGTACGTTTGGAATGGCATTTTTGACGGCCCTTGCACCAGTGTAGGGGACTTAAGGCAGATTGTACCATGTCATCAAATAATGACTGACTGTGAAAAAATGCTGCAGCTTTCCATTTTGTATGCCGCCAGTGGCGACCACATGCTTGAATTCTAAACGGTTGTCTGGGGCAGTGGCAGGAGGAGAAAGCGTCAGTTCTCACAAAACTGGGACAAAGCAGTTCACTTTGTCAGAATTCAAAGCCATAACTGCCCAAAAAACACTTTAAAATAAACAAAGAAACAAACATCAACTAGTCAGTCAAAATCTTCCCTATCCTGTCTTAACTCAATCAACTGTTCCTCTAAAACAAACTGAAATTGTGCTGCATGGTGCAAACTAAGCAAATCACTAAAATCAAATATTTTTCACAAACTCGCGCGACACAAAACTTGTAAGATCTCTCGACAACCACAGATAAAAGCAAAGAGAACATCGCAGAATTAGTTTTGCCGAAAAAACTGAAAAAAATTAGGTAGAACAGTTGTAAGGAACTGTGTGCTAATGAACAGCTCAATCACCAAAAAGAAACTGCAAATGTTCACAGACTCAACCAAATCATCAACCTTGGCCTCATTAACCTCCAACCCTGCCGCCCACACTTTTTTCTCCTTAAAAACTCATCGATGCAAACAACACACTTTCGCCATTGCGCATCGTCGAGTGATTTTGCGCACAGAAAAAAATAACCCTTCACCATCCCTAACTTATTTGGATCTAACTGCCCTTTCCCCCTAGTCCCTGTACAATTACGATTAACGAGCTCTTCCGGTTGAAAGAATGCTTTAACAAGCTTTTGAGCAAAATTTCCTAAACTACAGCTCCGACTGACTCTTTAATTTTAATGCTTGCCTCAGAAAATTATTCCCTTCTTCCCCCGAGTTGCTTACGTCCCCAGCAGAAAGAACGCTCGAAAAATTACCTGTACTTAACCCCACCAAAATGTCCCTCTTAATTACATCCCCACCAGAAACTTCCTTTGCAACGTTTAACCGCTCCAAAATGTTCCTCTTAATTACATCCCCACCAGAAACTTTGCTTGCAACATTTAGCTCCTCCGACATGTCCCTCCTAATTACATCCCCACCAGAAACTTCGCTTGAAACATTACAAGTACTTAAACCCTCCGAAATGTCCCCCTAATTACATAACTTAGCCCCTCCAACATGTTCCTCCCTTCCCCTCCCGGACTTGTGTCCCCTCCTATGTTTACCCTTCTTGCCCTCCTCGAATCGTTTGAAATCATCCCAGAAACTTTCCATACCCGTGTTTAATGCCCGTTTGACAACAACAAACTACCATTTCTCTCTGTTCCTTAATGAATTCCAAAAGCAATTTAAATAGTGCCTTTTGGTTTTGAACAATAATGTCCAGTTTGTCCTCAACCGAAAGTTCTTCTTGATCTTCTAGTAGATCGTTCAGGAAAGACTGCATTTGTACCTGAACTTGGTGGAGTGGATGCCAAAACTGGATCATCATAGTCATCATGAACTATCTCTACCTCTTTCTCTTCCTCTTCCTCAATCAGCAAATTTAAAGATTTGCTTTCCATTTGTTGTAACCACGAATAATGCAGTGTATTTTTGTTTGTAGGATTAATATTTAGGAACATAAAGAATTTTCGTTTAGAATTGCTGTTGGTGACAATCGGATGTAATCTTACACGTGAAATCCACACATTGGTGTTTCTCGAAACAACTGGTACGGCACTGCACGGGTTCTGTGATCATTATCAGTCGACGTTATTCTCGCTTCACAATAGGCAAATGTTTTACAATTGCTTTACAATAGGCAACAAAAATCGCGCGAGAAATTTAAGCCATGATACTTGCAGTTTTTTGGGCCTCGCGTGGCACGCTACATGATTTGGGTCTCGCCCGAGGGTGGTAACTTACCTTTGAGTGGTACTGTAGCATTAATTTCTTTAATTACTGGAGACTAAATGGTTCTTTGCACTGCATTATTTACTGCTTATCTGCAGTTCCTTGAGCTTTTTCCTCTTTGCTGTCCCAACTTTGTTAGTCGAAATTCAGTTCATTTTGGCCACAAACAGGTCCACGTCATGAAGGGTTGCAAGCCTTCCCGAATATGCTTTAAAAGATAAAAATGAAGATCCTTGTAAAAACCAACATGGTCTTAAAGAACGGCAGCCATACCATCACAAGAGGACGTTTTTGAAATTCGTTGAACTACTGTTTGATTTGTATGTTTGTGTGTCTCGTCTTTGAAGGGTTAAAGGCTGAATTTTGCCTGCCATGTCACCAGCAGGGTCACTTGAAAGACTTACCTTTGACAGTCTTCACCACATCCTGATTGAGAGCCGTGGCAAGAGAACCTTTGTTTGTTTGCATTCTACAGCCATGAGCAAGACTTGTTGGTAGAGTTTCCTTGCTAAACAATGCTTCGAAAAGAAGCAAGAACAGCTTTTTGAGATCTTTTCCGCACTGACTGTGGATAGAATGAAGCCTTGCTGAAGATATGTGGATACCAGATCCGGGAACTAGTTCTTGTTTGCCAGGGCCTGCCTTGTAGAATACGTTAGAACTCTCGTCGTAATCACCAAACTGCAAGTTCGTATATATAAATAACTGCGTTAGTTTACACTAGAAAAGTAGTAGACTATACTACTTGATACTGGGTACAACTCAGTTAAGCTTGACCTGTACGCATCTGGATAAGTATGAAGTACATTCTTGGACTAAATTGTTCATTTTATTTAACTCACTGAGTTGGAATTAATTTCCACCATATTGGTCACTTGAACGTCATTGTGAGGTGTGAAAGAAATAAAGTAAGCAGAGATTTAGAGGTTTCAAAATTGATTGACTTCTTTTCCTTCCTGTTTGACTCGAGAAAATGTTTCAGGGGAACCTTCAGAAAAAATGTTTAAGGGGGCTCTTGATTACGGGAAAGGAACTCAACCTTTTATGATGTGGAAGTAACAGAAAAATCACACGAGAAAATGACCATTATTTTGCTAGTTACCTCTTCTCCAACTTCACCCGCATTTTTTTCGTATGCCTTCAAAATATCCTTAAGGAAAGTGATGTTTTGAGCACTGGAAGGAACTAAACAGAAATGAAAGAGGGTGAAAGAAAAAAAACAAGCAACAACAACTACAAACCTGTTTAGTCATGCTACAGTTATGCACTACATTAACCTATAAAATTGCAGGACTTCAATGTTTGTGAGTAGTATTGTCAGCCCGTATACCCCACTTTTCTCATTTGTTCATTTTCCCATTTGTTTGCTTTCCCAAAATGACGTCATCCAAACATGCCTAAATATGGGTGAGCAGTCAATCACAAAAATCACCATAGCAACAAGGTTGAACGGTTAAAAAAGCCCCAATTTTTAATTGCAAAAATCCCGAGATACAGAGCGAGAGTGTGAGCCTGGACCCAAGTGGTGTTTAGGCGTCCCTGGTTAATTTCTCCACCATCTTTCGTAGTTCATGTCACTAGCCTCTGGGTTAATGAGAACAGCGTGCCAAAATTGTCAAATTGGTACCCATGCTCCACCATGAAATGAGATGGTGTGGTGGTGAATTCCGTGCTTAGATGAAAGAGTTTAGATGAAAGTGTTCCTTCAGTAAGAAGTGACATAGAATGCGTGACAGTTCCTGTTCAGCCCATGCTTGATACTGTCTCACATTGAATGGTGACGTTGATGTCCACAAAGGTGATGAGAGGAAGACTGACAAAGACCATGACCAATAGGCAACATGTGGCTATGGGGGCAAAGGGAGAAATAATCTACAAGGATCTAAAGGGATTGGTAAGCCACGATTTCCAATTGGTCAATGAAATAGGTTTGATTGATGGATTCCGAAATGTAATGGGTTGGGGAAGAAATGGAGATTGTACAGACCCATGGTTTGGTGATGGAGAAGTTCGCACAGGCAACAGGTTTGAAGGTGAGGATTACACAGGCACATGGCTTGGAGGCGGAGAAGATTGTACAGGCACATGAGTAGTAATGTAGGCTGATACAGGATGGTTTGCCTCGCTTTCATGCGGCACAAAAAACCTCGCTTTCATGTGGGGTCTCAATATGAGGTCGAGGCATAGGGGAAATACGTCACGAGATCTTAGGTTTATTATTAATTATGATTGACAGGGTACCCCCCTCCCCTCGTTGACTCACAAACGACAGTATCCCGACATGCATTGGTTTGTTTGTTGGTAACGGCGTCATTTTGGTTCATGTCTGAAGCGTGTAAGGGTGAAATTATGAAGCCACGTCGAAGACCTTTGCGATGTTTGGATTCTTTTCAGAATATTTTTGGACGAGAAGCATTGCGTTTAATAACAAGACCCGAGAGATCACATTTGGCTCGATTGGCCGAGAGGATCAGAGAAAGAAGAGAAGAAGCGTGGCGTGTGTTGAATAGAGATCGCGTGACAGCTTTTATCGAGTTGGTGACCCTTGTCTGGGTAGATGAAGAAAATGCCCTCCGTCACGCTTCCGATAGAGGATCAGCAGAAGAAACCCTTATGGAAACATTAATGCATCGTGTGTTACCGTTTGCATCGAGACGTTGCAATGACTTTTCTACATCGGCGAAATGGGCAAGACCCATGTTGATGGAGGACTTTGAAAAAATGAAGATGTGCTTGGATTTGAAGTTTCCAGACTTGCGCGAAACATCTAGACATTGGCGTAAGGTTTGTCATTATTATGAGGGAATATGGAAAGACAATCAATAAGACATATAGCGTGACGTTTTCATGTTTATTATTTAACCCAAGTAGAACAATTACAAATGTTTATTAGCTTTATCTAACAATTGTTGTAAACGCACACGTTTTTTGTCACTGAATTTTTCTTTTCGTCGACTATGAATTAAATGCATGTATTTTTTCAGTCGTTTTCGTTTTGATTGAAAAGGAGAAGATCTCACAGTTATGTCTTCCTCTGAAACAAGAGGTTCAAATCAGAGTAAATTAAAAGTGTTATTGTTCATGACAGGAGTGTAAGTTTTGACTTGGTTTGAAAAACGAACACGCTTCATGTTTTACAAATGAAGTCCTTCCAGCTCTAGTCTTACTTGCTCAATGTTTTCGGGTAGACAGAATGTTCTCTGGAACAAGTTCTTGATTGCTGCTCTTGTTGCAGGAGTAATGTCTCGCGAACCAACCACAGCACTGCTCTGATGAAGGGTGGGTAGTCGAAGAGTGCCCCAGTGTTTAAATGATGTCACTTTTTTGAGACAGGAGTTTTCGATGTTGTAGATATTTTCTGACCGATACCACTGATTGGTGTTGGTGTCAAACAGGAAGACTTCTTTACCCTGATCTATGGCTAATTGCACAGTCCACCCAGTTCCTCCTTCCACTCTTTTTTGTCTGCACACAGTTTTCCAAAGGCAAAGACGGTATGGGCTTTTCTGGCAATGTGGTAATTGCGCTGCAAGAGGGAGAGAGTGTAAAAGTGAGTTGGAACACGTTTACACAACTTGTGAGCAGCAGCACCTATGGCAGGATCGGCTTGCATCAGCACTTCGACAGAAGCAGGTGAAGTGAACTTTGCGCGGGGATGATTTGGCGGAACAATCACTCCAATTTGCATTCCATATTCCCTGGCCATTTCCTCTGCTAGGGTGTCTGTTCCGTCTGCACCCCCCGTATACAATACATGTCCATGACCAATAGTCAATTGCATTTCTTCTTCATTAGTCATCATGTTTGGATGCATTTTACCTGAGTTCTCTCTCTCTTCTTCGTCTTTTTTGAGAATGAAGAAACAAGTTAAGAAAACACCGAATTTATGGACAAAATGATCGAGTGAAACAACCAATCAGAAAAACAGTTTGCTTATGTAGGCAAAGCGTGGGGTGTTGAGGAACCAATGAAAAAACATATTAACTGACCAATGGGAAACAGTTTTTCCTTATATGGTTAATGTGCGAGGTATTTTCTGACCAATGAAAAAACAGAACCAAACGAACCAATCACGATTAAGTATGTCCTTATATGGATATTTGATGAAGTTTTGAAAACCAATCAGAATTGAAAGTGATTGTATAAAGGACGACTAAGTTGAAGGGAAAAATCACAGTTGAGAAGAGAAGTTTCAGAAAGATGGCTGAAGTCGAATTTGTTGGCGAAGTGCCTTCCAGAAAGAGAAAAGGTGGTTCTCACACGGACAAGAACAAGAAGAGGAGGAGAGAGCCCACGATTGAAATTCTTGAGAACCCGATCGCCCCTGTTGAAGTTCAGTCACCTGCTAAAGATGAAACGGCTGCGGCTGTTCAAGAGTTGTTGAACGAATTGAACCAAATTCAAGTTGAAGATTATTCAACTCCTTCGGAAAACGTGGCTGCTTTTACGTTCGACAACAAAAGCTCTGAAGAAAAGAGAAAAAGTTTGATGAAGTCGCTGATAAGAAGAAGAATGAAATGTCTCTCGATGAGCGTTTCAAGAAGGCAGTGAAGTCTGTGGAGGTCTTTGACACCGTGGAAGATTTTGAAAAATACCTCTGGTGAAAAGAGAAAAAAGTTCAAATCTCGAATGATCTACAAAAAACCAGAATCAGAGGATTCCGATTTGGACTATGGCAATGTGTCCCCTGTGCCTGGCGTGTTTCCAAAGTTGAACTCAAACCTCAAACCAAAAAAACCAAAAGAGGACGACGGATTGGCAAGAATGGTGAGACTGAGTACCATGTTCCAAAGCCCGGGATTTCTGAAGGACAAACCCTCCCGAAAAGTACAACCCCCACCTAACGAGACGGACTACATGGTTTGTCTGTGTCACGACGTGCGTTTGGAGAAACGAGTGTCCAAAGGGGGATGGCATTACGTGAAATGTCCCAGACAACCCTGCCTCCTCTTTTGCCCTGAAGATAGTGCTGAAGAGTACATGAGACAAGTGTACAGGAATGTCCACCCCACCATTTGCGATAAGTGGGAAACCCTGGTCTGCTACTGTCGTCAACCCGTTACCATTCGTCAAAGTAGTTCAGAGAAGAACCCTGGACGATTGTACGTTGGTTGTTCCAGTTCTGGAAAAAAGTGCAAGTTCTTCAATTGGACAGATCTCCCCCTGACTGAAAAGTACCTGAAATGGTTTGACGAAGAAAAAGATCTCCCTCAAGTCAATGGAAACACATGGGGGGAACAGTTTACAGAGAAAGATCTACAGTTGTTGAGAGCCATCAAAGAAAAAGACCGAGTCGTCGATAATGTGGTATCACCACCAGCACTGTCACCACCAGCACTTCCACCACCCAAGTACTCAGATAGAGAAGACGTGTGGAGGCGAACCCTTTCTTCTGCACGATGGGGAGGACGATCAGACTATGCTGGCTGATTGACATGAACTGATTTGAATTGTTTTATTATTTTGAATGTATCTTTTAAAAGTGTGTGTAATGAGAATAAAGATCATTTTGAACGAAAAAATGGAAAGTGTTTTCATGCGTGTTGCGTGGGGCTGTTTGTGGGAATGGGGAGGATCTCTTGTGCAATGGGTTTGTCACAAGTCCCTTTGTCAGTGTTTGTACGAAAGACAAGAAGAAGAAAATAGGATACCCATTCCCGATTATGTTGAGGAGACACACCCGCTCCAAGTTTTTGAAGAAACCCATGTCGAATTGAATTTGTACCATTGGATGGTATTTGTGTTGTGGTTGCAACATCATCCTGACGCTTGGCGCTGGTATCGAATCATTCAAAAGACGCACCCCTCTCGTATTCCTTCAATACCTATCCTGTTGAATGAGCTATGGCACCTCGCAAGAAGAAGTCCGTGAAAAAAGTATCCGTGGCACAAGCATTGCTCAAGCGTTATCACGATCCAAAAGCGAAGGGTAGTTTGGGAGGAATTCAACGATTTGCCAAGGCATGGGGAGTACCGTTGAAAGTGGCACAGAATCTTTTGAAGCGGGATTTAGCTTACACCCTGCATAAACCACGCCGACGTCGTTTTCCAACGGTACCCGTTGTGGTGGGTGGGTTGGACGACCAATGGGTTGCAGATTTAGTGGAGGTTCAGTCTTTGGCTAAGTACAACCGCGGTATTCGTTATTTGTTGACGGTGGTTGACGTGCTGTCAAAATTTGCTTGGGTTCATCCTTTGAAAGACGAGACTGGAGCGAAAGTGGTGGAAGCCTTTGAAGAAATTGTGAGTCAAGGACGTCAACCTAACAGACTTTTTCAAACAGACAAGGGAAAGGAATTTTACAGTCGTTCGTTTGAAGATTGGACGTAAGACTGAGGAATCCAACACTTCTCTACCAGGGGGGATGCTAAAGCCAGTGTGGTTGAAAGGTTTAACAGAACGTTGAAACAGAGGTTATATCGCTATTTCACGTCAGCTAACACGCTACGATCTGACGATGCTCTTCAAGACTTGGTGGATGGGTACAATGCAACACCTCATCGAAGTATTGGCATGGTTCCTAACAAAGTGACTTGGAAGAACGAAGAAAAGGTGTGGAAACGTCTGTATGGCAAACGATTGAAAGCCAGAAAGAAACGTTCTTTGTTGAAAGTGGGAGACCGCATTCGTTTGAACAAGATTCATCGCACCTTTGGTAAAGGGTATTTGCCGGGATGGACCGAAGAGGTATTTGTGGTCCATAGAGTTATCGAGGGGAGTGTACCAACCTATAAGATTCGCGAGTGGGACGATACACCGGTGAAAGGAACATTTTACCACGAAGATTTGCAAAAAGTGCACGTGTCTGACGAAGCGCTCTTTCGCATCGAAAAGGTACTTAAGCGTCAAAAAGGTCAATTGGTGGTAAAGTGGAAAGGGTGGTCCGACAAGTACAATAGTTGGATTTCCAGTGCGAGCGTGAGTAAGCTTTGAAGATGTCGTTTTACGTTACTTTACCCAGTCATTCAAACCGTAGTGAATTTCCAAACAATCAAGCCAATTGGTTCAAGATTCGTTTGCCAAAACCACTCCAACTGGGTGGAGGCCAATGGTGTGTTGGTTTGAGTTCCATTTCCTTGCCAGACGCTGGTGTTGACATTTTTCAACTCGTTCCTCGAGGGCATGCCGTGTTTGGGAATTCGTGTTACAGAAAGGAGGGGTCTACTACTAAATATGAGTATTTTAACATGAAGATGGAAGACTTGAAGGACGACCCTTCTATTGTGGATGGGGTCACGTTCATGAAAGCTTCCTTGAGATGGTTGGACCAGAAAATGACGCAATCTTTTGTAACGTTCTATGGATCTGTTCCAGACGATGGTGGAAAACACACTTGTGCTTTATTTAAATGGAATGGTGAGAATCTTCAAATCGACAACAAAAATATTGCCCGAAAGAAAGCTAGTGGTGGTACACTCGTGCCCCATTTTGCCGTGAATGGAGTGTTGGCAGAAAAAATGGGGTGGTTCAAGGAAACCAAAAATGGTGTATGGAACTCGGTCCAAACTTGAAAATGAGTTTCATCGATGGAAAAGTCCTCAGCCAAAGCGAGGGTGACTTCTTAGATTCTTCTGGAAACCCCTTGTACTGGGCAATTACTAAAGACTCTAATGGCATTACATGGATATGGTTGAACATGAAAGTGGATTGGGAATTCATCAATTTGAATGTGGCATTCCGATCGATTGTAAAGGAACCCACGAGATCCCTTCACGTGTGTTCAAACGTGGGTGGCAGCTCCATCGTGGGGAATCCCATCACCGATTTACTCCGAGAAATAAAGTTCAAGAGAGAAGGTCGGGGTGTAGTTTACTTTGAACCACTCCACATTCAATATTTACCTGTGCGTTACGAAGTGATTGAATTCATCGAAGTGCAAGTGGCCGAAACCAGCGGTGCAGGTGGAGACTTGGTTAAATTTGTGGAAGGTAATACCATTTTGACACTTCACTTCAAAAAAGGATAAGAAAGGAGACTTTACAGAATTGCTTTTAATCATGTCTGTTAAAAAGCGAAGAACGACCAAATGGAGGACAAAAGGGTCCAAAAAACGAACCACCAAAAGATCAACAGTGCGAAGGGGATGGAGACAACATCCGCAACGAGTGTCTGTGCCAGATTTTGTTGTTGACGATCAAGTCGGTGAAGGAATTGCAAGCGTGATAGCAGGACTTCCCAAAGCCGCTTGGAGCATTACCAAAGGGTTGGAAAAACTCGCCAAAAAGAATGCGAGAAAATCTCATTTGAAACGTATGGAGGAGATTCGAAGTGGAAAACGAAAACGCTATGCTGGAGAATCTTTCACATGTAACATAATGTGAGTATAAAAAGAGAACAACAGAGTGGAAAAACAATCATCACAAAAACAACATGCGGGGTGGAAGTTTGACGCATTTTCGTACAGACGAGGCCTATGGTCAAGATGGGTCCGGCTTATTGAAAGACCTCTTGCAAGGAGGTTTAAAAGGCCTTATAAAAAGTCGTAACCCTTTAAAAGTACCAACAAGCACTTTGAATGGTCTGTCAGCAGGATTGAAACGAGGTGTGAAACGAAAAGCCGAAGAAGCTCTCAAAAAGGAAATTAGTAAACGAGCCAAACAAGTGTTGAAACGAAAGGACGTCAATAAAGCCGTGAAAGTTGCTGCTGCTTTGTTTCCAAAACACGCCAAAAGAGCTCGAGACATTTTTGGTGTGTAAAAAATGCAACCGATTCCTTCGAGGGTTCGACGCGTTCGAAGTGAAAGAGGACTGCCTCAACGTGGTGGATTTGTACCATTGTGGAAAATTTTGAAAATGCCTCGACAGCGAGGGGGATGGATAAGTCAAGACGTAAGTCGACCTCCCGGCTACGACTTCTCAAGATTGCTCGCACGGGGAAAGTATAAAAACCGTTCCCAACGTAGAAGAGGTACTAGTAGTCAGCGAAAAAGACCGAGAAGAAGAAGAAGACAACGGCGCTGAAAAAATGACTGAAAATACCATAGCGACTCACAACATGTCTGAGGGAACGACGAATGGTGCTCTCAATCTGTTCAAGGTTCCAAAAACAGACATCAGCACGGTTGCCTATCGAATGGTTACCATCCAACCAACGACGACAGGCATTAACCCCATGGAATTTGTCATTCCTGGGTTGGATGGTTTTACTGATTTGGGAAGGAGTTACTTCACTATGGAATTGGCATTGAAAAAAGACGATGGGGGAAATTTGGTTGCTGCTGAAAAATTGTGGCCTGCCAACAATTTGGCCCACACCATTATCAAACAAATCAATTTGCACTTGAATGGAACTTTGATCAGCCCACAATCGGACACGTACCACTACAAGGCTTACTTTGAATCTCTTCTCAACTTTGACCGAGCCGATGATAAAACCATCTTGAGGCCAAGTGGATGGTACAATGCATGGGATTCTCCGTCCCAATGGACAGCCAATAACACAGACAAAACACCTCATGCGGATTACAGGGATTTACCCCAGAATCAGAAAAACACACTGGAGGCCATGATTGCTGAAACTGCTGAGTATGTCGGAGGAAGGACAAGATCTTTGGTTTTCAAACCGCATTTGGAAGTCTTTCACACTGGCAAAGTGTTGGTGCCTGGAGTGGAAATAAAAATGAAATTTCATTTCAATAGCCCCAATCTCTTCATGAATGGAGTTGGTTTGGCAGCGCGTTTGAATGAAGCCGATATCAAAATTCGGTTTCACATGTGCCAACTGAGGTTGAATGAAACCGTTTTCATGAATCTGAGTGCCAAGAGGGAAGGCGGTGAAGTTGCTGTTTATCCCACTGTTCGTAGTGAAATCAGAACCTTCAGCATGGATGGGGCCCTGACTCGCTTTGACATACCTAACCTGTTTCAAAACCGAGTGCCTGACAGAATGATTGTTGGTCTAGTGGACAGCTGTGCGTTCAATGGAGCAGTCACCCGAGATCCCTTCTGCTTTCAGAAATTTCAGTTGACTTCCATCAAGCAGATTGTGAAAGGGGAAGAATGTTCCTATGAAACCCTCCAGCTGGTGGGCAACAACTCTTCCAAAGATCTGTTGGGATACTTTAGATTTCTGCTAGCCAGTGGTGCTGTGTGTAAAATGAAAGGAAACATGGTCGAACAAGATGACTGGGGGCAAGGCAAAGGATGCACTCTGTTCATGTTTGACAATGTAGCCAGTGGTTGTGCCGACAGTGCCAATCTCAACCCCAGACAAAGTGGAGACCTTCAACTGAAGCTCGAATTCCGAGCAGCACCAGCCAGCAACATAACTGTAATCGTCTACGGAGAATTTGAGAATCTCATTGAGATCGACAAGAACGGAGCTGTGCTGTACGACATCTACCTACACTAAAAAAGATGGAGCATGTTGCCTTGACCGACCAACAGTTAACTTACTTCGCAAGAGAAGACCCAAAGTTGAAACCAAAGTTTTATGGCGTGGTGCCCTGTGATGGTTTACCCAAGTCGCCCGTCAAAGACATGACGAGACCCGAGGGCTATATTGTGAACACAGACCCTCACGACCAGCCCGGTCAGCACTGGATTGCTTTGTGGACTCAAGGAAATGTGTGTGAAGTGATGGACAGTTACGCCCTACCCTTGGACTTTACCATCAAGCCGCTCCCCTGAAAGATTGGGTGATGAAACATTGGAAGTACGTGGTGAGCAATGGAAGGTCCCTTCAAGGCGTTCACAGTAAAGCTTGTGGACATTACGCCTTGATGTATTTGAAGTGTCGCGCTCATGACATGAACTTGCAAGATTTTACAAACATTTTTTCAACATATGATAGAGTAAACAATGATCACGAAGTAGGACAAATGATCAGAGCTAATTACTAATCAAGATGAAAAAGGGTGGGAAAAAGTGTGTTGTTGCACTCATCTTCAAACTTGTCAATCACCACATGATCAAATGATTACTACTTAAATAAAAGAGTGAATGTGAAAAAACTTGAGTCATTCTTGAGTCATCATGCAGAGGTGCAAACCATTTCGTTTTCACACCCCTTCTTCCATTTTGGTAGTGGGACCTTCGGGATGTGGTAAAACCGTGTTTACACAAAAACTCCTTTTGGAGAACTCGGATTTGTTTGAAACACCCCCATCTCAAGTTCGTTATTGCTACGGTGCATGGCAAGATGGGTTTCGACCCATGAAAGATGAAGGTATTGTTTTTCATGAGGGGATTCCAGACCATCAGGAATTAGCGAAATGGTTCCCAAAGGGAAGAGGTGTTTTGGTGTTAGACGATTTAATGGATGAAGGCAGTGGCGACAAGCGTGTTTTGGATCTCTTCACCAAACATTCCCATCATCAAAACATTACAGTGCTGTATTTGTGTCAGGACATGTTTCCTGTAGGGAAATATGCCAAAAGCATTTCCCGCAATGCTCATTACATCGTGGCATTCAAAAACCCCTGGGATCAATTGGGTGTACGAAATGTCTTGTTGCAATCGTTTCCCTCCGATTGGAAAGACTGTTTGGAAACCTTTCACATGGCAACATCTCGACCTTTTGGGTACTTGGTTTTGGATTTACACCCGGCCTCGTCGGATGAATTTCGGTTGTGGAGCAATCTGTTAAAAGGAGAGGGTTGGACAAGGAGTTATCACAAACAACCAAATGGAGTCACCAAGAAGAAGTAAGAGACTGCGAGGAGGTAGCCCCGACTTGGGCTGGATGTGCTTTGAAAAACTGATAGGGGATCATCTCAATGGAATGAGTATGGACGACATGGATTTTGAAAAGATGAGAGACGTATATAAATTAGCTTGTTTGAGAAAAGGACAAAAAATTCGACAACTTGTTAGAGAGTACAACGAGACTTATTTTCGTGAATTGATACAAACTCTGCAAGAGGAAGCATGTCGTCTGATGATGGATCCCGACGTCGTAGACAAGCTTTTCAAGGTGCCGTATCACCTGCGGGGTCGGCACGTCGGTCTCTAATCAAGTATCTCCTGACACACTTCAAGAATTAGAAGACACAGACCCAATTGATCAAGCTTTTGCAAACATGGGAATTGCTGACATGAGAGCTTATTTGGATGCATTACCCTCTCCTAATTCTCTTTTGGCACCAACTGGAATTGGGAGTCGCGCGTCTAATTCCCCAGTAAGTAGTGGTGCACGAACCCCTGCGAGTCACATAAGTGTACCCTCGGCGGGTGGATCGCGAGACGCGACTGGTGTAGGGAGTGTGAATAGAAACAACCGAAGTCGAAGTAGCAGTCGGAGTCGAAGCCGCAACAGTGTCCGAAGTCGAAGGCGAGACAGTACTCCTCGTGCAAGAGTAGCTGGAGCATGGAGAGGTCGTGCAAGACGGGGTCGTGGACCACGCGTAAGGGGAGGTTTGACAAGAGGACCGTTACACTCTTCACCAATTTCACCGAGAAGTCAAAACTCAACACCGTCGTATCACCCGAGAAATTTGAATCAGGCCGATTTACAACGCCGTTTGCAAATGTTATTGCAAGACCAAGAACAATTAGCACAGGGGAGAGAAATCAAAAACATCACCATGACCAATAGTATAGTGACAAGTTATAAACAGGGCGGTAGTCCTTCGGTGCAAACCAATTCATCTCGACTTTCGACGTGAAAGCAAATGGGTTCCAAGGAGCAACTCGTCGTGTCTCTGGTAAACGACCCGCAGTCAACTTACTATGCCTCCAAACTGGAACCAGAACTATTACAACGAATGGACTCTTTGTATGCTTTTTACCACAAACAATGGTGGTGTTACAAAAATATGTTGAATCATTTCAAATGTCGCAATGCTCTGTTCAATGGGTTGGCCTTGTTGGTGGTTGCCATTGGAATGATAGTGGGTCCCATTCTGGAAAACAGCATACTTGTGGCTTGTTTGGCTGCCGTTGGAACCGTTGTCAAAGGATGGAATGATTTCAAAAACTATCGTTTCAAAGAAGAGATGAGCCAGTTTGCATTCACCACCTATGCAAAAACTTTAATCGAGTTGCGAACGTTTGTGCGTGGTTTGCCGCCAGATGGTTTAGAAGGGTTTTTAGTCAAGATGCAAACCCTGGATGACACCATCATCGACTTTACACCACCCTTGCCTAAACGTTGTATACAGAACTATCTTTGTTTACATCGGTATCGATCAGTGAGCGGACAATACAACTGTCACTTTCTACACCATGGCCATCCGACGGGGCAAACAAAAAAGAGGAAAAAGAAGAAAAGGAAGAAGGGTGCAAAGAGGTGGTGCTCTGATTCGACGCAAACCCCGAACAGTGGACAAAATTGCTGAGGGAATGAGCATGTTTTTAGCCGGACCAGCTCCTTCGTTTGCCACAGCCTTTGGTAAATTGGGATCCCAAGCTTTAAAAGGCATCACTGACAATGTCAAATTTTACAAACGCCGAAAGCGTGGGAAACGATGAAACGCGTTAAGCGTCACTTGCCATTTTTGAAGTCCATATTACAAGAAGCCAATCGTTTGAAACGTCAAGATCTTTTGAAACATGCCAATGCGGATCAAATCAACGCCTTGAGCGAAGTGGTTTTGAACTTGTTGAAAAACAAGATTCCCATCACACCACCCATCATGGCCAAACTACGACCTCATAAAAACACCTTGAGAGAAGTGGGCCAAAGGAAAAATTCAGTCAAAAGACGGCGAGAGTTATTGATAGGTCAACAAGGGAGCGGATTGTTTCGGGGTCTCAACGACGTACTATGCCAATGTACCAAATGAATCTAGTTGTTTGGGTGAAATTGTTGCAAGACGCGAACCGGGAGTCATCGAAATGGGAAGAAAATTCATGGTATTGGAAACATAAATATGAAGAGCTGTATCGCGAATACATGCGCATTCTGGTAGCTCAACTGTGCGAAAGCTGTCGTGAAATAGAAGACGGAGAACTTTGTTCAAAGTGTCGAGAACTACCGGGATGGAAGAAGTCTACATGATTCCTAAAAATGAAATGGATAAATGAATCCAATACTACAAGGGAGAATTGACTGAAAATGCTCAGTTGACAAAAGCAGCCAAGTTGGCCGCGGAAAAACACATGTTGTTGAATTCTGGGTTGCCTCCGCCTGTTATCAATGCCAAAACGAAACCATTGAGTCAAGAGTTGATGAAGCTTACCAAACGCATTCGTCAATTTCCCGGAGGAGTTGGACCCGGTGGTCAAGGTGGGATTCCTGGTGAAGACGAGGAAGAGGGCGATTTGGTAACAGGACCTGTTGAACAATGGCTAAAGCAAATGATAAAAGGAAGCCCCTCAACCCCCAAACCCATAATTGCTTCACCGTCTAAAAAAGGCAAAGCTGCTTCAACAAGTCGAATTCCTGTTAGAGTAAAGCGGAGGGCATTCAAAAAAGGTTATCCGATATTCGGGAAAGACGAAAAGCTTTGCTGGAATCCATTGACAACATCGGAAAAGGCAAAGGCAAAGGCAAAGGCAAAGGACCTAGTAGAGAACTTGAAAAGTTGAAACCCTTACCAGGTTGGGAAGATTGGGCCAAAGGCAAAAAGTTGAGGCACAAGTTGGATTACAACGACAGTGATTAAAAACATGGAAGCAAGAAAGAGAAAACCCCAAGGACCTACCAAACGAAAAGGAATCAAACGAAAAAGAAGTCAAAAAGGATGGGGATTTGATATTCAAAAATGGTTGGCCAAAACAGGCATGGAATTTCATTGGCCTGGATACCAATACATGGGGCCCGGCACACATTTGGCCAAACGTTTGAAACGAGGAGATCCCAGCATAAATCGATTGGACAAGATTGCCAAGCAGCGCGACATTGATTACAGCAAAGCGGGAGACAATTTGGAAGCCAAATGGAAAGCAGACACCAAGATGATCAAGGCCATTGATCGTCTACCGGGAAGAAAAACAATGACGGAGCGAATTGTCAAAAAAATAATGCAAGCCAAAAAACGTTTGAAAATGTAAACTCTTTTTTATTGTTGTCATTAAAAACATTCATGCCTCCTCAGCTATGTCTGCTTTGGTGGGGTACCGTTTCACCTTTCCAGGGTAACACTGCCAAGGGCGAATGATAGGGTAGACAAGTTTCCAGTCAAACTGTTATCAGATAAAAGAAAAACAAACATTTTCATTGACATCATTTCTTTATTTTCATTTAAAAACATCAAAATACAAGTGATTACATCGAAGACAAGCATCGTAATACATGTGATCATTAGCGTTACAGGCAAAACATGTGTCGTATCTTTTACACCCAGTGACCTTTTTCCACACTTCTTTTTTTCCACGCCATCCTCTCAGTTCTAATATCGTTCTCATTCCAAAGCCTTTCATCAAAGCGTTAGGGTAAATATGTTTATACTTTTTGTAAAATACAATTTCTTTCAAAATGTGTTTGTGAGAACACATGTAAATGGACCACACTGCTTTCATTTCTTGTTGAACCTAACAAAAATTAATAAAAAAAACTTCTCTTAACAGCAGGTTTTCTTAATCTCAACAACTTGGCGCGTCTCAAAGTTTGCAAAAACATTACATAACAATGGGAACATTCAGTGCGATGCCAACTCGCAGAGGAGGTCATCTGTAAATGAACCTGCGGAGGACAATCGAAGTGTACGCTCACAACCAAAACACAACTTCAACAGACGTTTCAAAATTAACATCTTTGTTGAGAATAAAAAATTACGCTGAAATTTCAATTCACATCCCAAACAACAAAAACGGTGCCACTTTTGACAACTCTTCATTTCGTCTTGCACCTGAAAAAATACATTTTTAAAGTTCACAGTCAAACATCATGGCAATTTCATTCTTGAGGTCAAAAAGAAAACAGTGCCACACCATAAAGCTCTTCATGTCAGCCAATACCTAAAACAAGGAGAACACTTTGGGCAGCACCATTTAAACAATGCATCCATTTGCATGTGAACCTAAAATCAGCAAGTAGTGTTAAATAATGCCCTTTAAGTTCAAATACCAAAAGCCATTTGCACGTGAACCTAAAAGTTGTAGCGTCTTCAAGTAGTGTCTTCTAAAAATGATATCATCTCTACGTTTAAAAAACATATACACACAATGCGAACACTCTTCACACTTCATCAGTGAAGAGCACTTTTCACACTTCATCAGCAAAGTCATTTCATGGAGCGCCTGAAAAATCACGTTGAATAATACGAGTGATTCCAATTATTTTTAAAAATGTGTCTAAACTTAAAGTAACATGGCGGACACTTCGTGCAATGCCAACTGAGTAAGCAGTCCATCTGAACGTGGACCTGAAAAGGATAGGAAACAAGTTCGTCCACTTTTCAAATACACTTTCATCATGCGCACAATGGCCATTTGTTTTCTCCACAATTGAAATTTACTATAAAATTCAATTTCACACCGAACACAGTTAAATCGATGCCACTTTTCAGTCGTCATTTGGGTCATCACCTGAAAAGATCGTCACAGAGCATTTTCAGTAATCGAGTAGATGCCAACAGGTGATATTTATCACACCAATAGCACCGACGGAAAAAGGACGATGACCACATTTCTGAAATCACCTACAAAGTCAATAAATTCGAATTAATGGATGGTGTGCGCAACATGTTCAACACCAAATCATTTCAGGTGTCTAAATGTTTTTTAAAGTGATATTGTTTACAATAAGGACACCAAATCATTGTCAGTTCCATTTCTTCCAACACCTATCAAAAATCACAGAAGCTTTTAGTCATTAAAAACGCAATACTTCTGACACGAAGAGCACCACATAAAAAACGACGATGTTGACATTCGTCTTCCAAATGTTTTTCATAGTGAAATTGATGACAATAAGAACACCAAACCATTGACGCCTCCATTTCTTTAATCACCTATTTAAATAACAAAAGTTTTTTTATCAATGCCAGATATTTAAATAACAAAAGTTTTTTATCAATGCCAGATATTTAAATAACAAAAGTTTTTTATCAATGCCAAACCAATTCTGGTACGTGTTCATTTCTTCCAATACCTATCAAGAATGACAAGTCATCCATTGGTAAAACAAATACGTTTCCACTCGAGGGCAATGGGAATGAGAATGAGTGTGATGACCACAATCAAAAAGAGGTTCAAATCCATTCCAAAGCAAACAGTTGGCTTTGGGACAATCATAAGCTTCCAAATCAACGTGTGGAATATTCAATCGGGACAATAACTGTTTTTCAATTGTTCCTCCCTTGTAGGCGACAACATCTTTATCGAGGGAAGAGAGTTTCTCGTGCAACGTTTTCACTACAAACTCGACCAAATACCCCTCGGCGGCATTCTCTTGTGAGCGTACTTCAAAAGGAAGGGCGTGGATGTTGTGGAACACGTAACTCACAGTCCGCTTATCCCTCGGAGATAAAGAGTTGTATTGAACTTCAGGTTTAAAATGAAAGCTATCCGAAAATCCATTCATGCCGCACCATCCCACTTCGCGAACAATCACTCTATTCCCTCGGAGAACGAAACCTTCGATATCCAATATCATACACACTTGACGCAAACCGGGGTTAATATGAATGGGTGCAGGACAACACTCCAAATGCGCGGGTTTTTGACAACAGGGTGTCCACAATATCCCCCACTCTTCTTTCTTGCAAACAAAACATTGTTCAATCAAAAGAGACTCATCTTCTCCACATACCTTATTCAACTTTTCTCGATGGGCTTCACGCGCTGCCATGTCTTGAATTTTCTCCTGGATCTCGGGAGGTAGTTTCTGCCAATGACTCTCCGCAGTGGCAACAACTCTCGGCTGAATCTTTGGGACAGCCACAGTGTGAGTGAACCGTCCTTCGGTCTTGATTTTTTTCACAACTGGTTCGATCTCCTGGATTTCATGGGCGGCGGAGTCTTGGGTCTCTTGAACTCGTGTTTCCATTGCGGCCAGCAATAATTCAATCCTTCAATAAACCACTCACAAGTCAACTGGGGGTAAATGGTCGGAACGGAAATGAGTTGATCTTCTTTCTTCAATTGAGCAGCAAAAGTTTTCAAACTCGTGGACTTGGTAAACGCTAATTCGTTTCCAATCTCTCTCAAGATGTCGCCCACTCGGGACATCGTATGAATTCACCTTCTTTCGCTCTCTCCTTTTATAACGCCAAATGTCTCATCTCGCAATGAATTACGGGGAGTTATATAACCGAGTTATATAATAATAACACGTGAAAATTACACGTTTATAGGGGTACCCCCCTCCCCTCATTATTCAATCATAGTTATGTAACGTCAAAAGTCACTGTTATGTAATTCAACTAAAACCATCACGTGTTGTGTTTCACGTGAAACACAAATTATGTAATCTAAATAAAAATCACGTGGTATGAAAAAAGGGTTTAAAAGGAGCGATCTCGGTTCGTTTCATTACAATTTGCCTCAACATGGCAAACCAACTACCTAAAGATGTTGGTGAAAATGTTGAAAGAAACTATGAGACCCACTTAGCGTCCCTTGGTTTAGACCTCAGTGATTCGGACGATGATTTAATTTGTTATGAAACAATGACTGAAAGCGATGAAGAGGAAGATGCATTGTGTAATGAAGCCATGGACAACTTTGAGCGCCAGCGTGCATTTCAATCACGTCTCATTCAACAGAGCGGCGGGGCAATGAATACGCGTTCAACGGGAACATTTGAATTCGAGCTTGAACCCTACGTCGATAGAAGAAGCAATCACATGGGGGTTCATGAGAGACATTTCAATACGCGTTTAAGACAAACAGGAAACTTTGTGGACACTCCCAATTTGGTTCCAGCACTGCAAGATGGTTTGAGGCGTGCTGTCAATCCTGTCTTAGCAACTACACCCGATTTACATGACCGAGATCGTCTCTATTTTACATTAAGTTCAAATCGATTAACATCCAATTTTCAAGGTTGGGGGTTACGTGCCGGGGAATGGAGAGAAGGCGGGGATCGACTAGATGGCCTTTTCAATCGATTGAGTCAAGCCCTCAACAGCAATGAGCAATTTGAAATGGATGATTCCTTTCAATTATCCATTACTCAAGTCATCCGCCCGCCAGAAGGAAGTGGGGGAAAACAAAACATCAAACCTGGCCACCGACCCATAAACATTCTCAAGATTTCCAAAAAGTCCATCATTCGCATCAATAATGACGACAATCTATGTTGCGCAAGAGCCATTGTCACAGCCAAAGCCAGACTCGACAATCACGCACAATGGGAGTCCATTAGAAGAGGAAGAAAAATACAAAAAGAACTCGCACTGCCTCTCCACCACGAGGCAAACGTCACGCCGGGTCCCTGCGGTTATGAGGAACTAACCCAGTTCGGCCATGCGCCATCTCTCTTTGATTACCGATTAATCCTAGTTGATGCCGATCGATCTTTTCATCGAAAGGCTTTCAGTCCGCCCATGGGTCCCAATGAAAAACGAATCATTCTGCTCCACGAAAAAGGACATTACGATGTCATAACAACTCTTACTGGATTTTTCGGTTCGAGTTATGTGTTTGCTCACTGTTTAAAGCCATATAACAGTGAAGGACGTCATCGATGTCCAATCAACAAGAGTTTTTGTCATGCTTGTCGACAGCATGGGTGTCCTGATTTCAACGAGGCTTTTCCCCGGGGTTTCAAAGCAACTCAACGTTGCGATCATTGTCGTCGTGACTTCTTCGGGGACACTTGCTTTCAAGCCCATCGCACTCTCGATCACGTTGGCAAAGTTGCACCCGATCCTCAACTCACGATCTGTTTCAAGACTCGTCGATGTCCTCACTGCTTCAAACTCGAATCGGGTGTCAAAAACAATCAGCGTCACAAGTGTGGTTTCCTGGACTGCCCATCGTGTCACGAGTACGTGGACATCAATACCCACAAGTGCTTCATTCAGAAAGCCATGACCCCCCAGGAAAAGAAAGAAGAAAAAAAGAAAAGAAAGCGCAAGCGCAAACGACAGGGTGGATCAAGAGCCAAACCTGGTGCCGCAGCAGGTCTCCAAACTTTGCGCGCCAACGAAGAAGGAAGCGATGACAACTTGGAAAGCGGTGAAGACGACGACGAAGAAGACAAGCCCCCTCTTCATGTCTTTTTTGACATCGAAGCAATGCAGCCTCAAGAAAAACACAAAGCCAATTTAGTCATAGCCGAAACAGAATTGGATTCGACACCTCTTCAATTCAAAGGGAAACACTGTTTAAGAGATTTTCTGGAATGGTTGGACACCTTGACAGAAAACGACACGCGTCCCGTGTTTGTGTTGGCCCACAACTTTCAAGGGTATGACGGTTACTTCGTCGTCGCTGAGTACCAGGGTACCAACCAACTCGTGAAACAGATCCGCAATGGGTGCAAGTTACTGGAAGTAGAACATGATCTCATTCGCTTCATCGACTCCATGAGTTTCTTTCAAATGCCTCTATCGGCCTTTCCAAAAACCTTCGGATTGACTGAACTGAAAAAAGGGTACTTTCCACACAAGTTCAACCTTCCTGAAAATCAGTGGTACGTGGGTCCTGTTCCCGCCATCGATTACTACATGCCAGAAAGCATGGCACCCGACGCCCACCAAGACTTTGAAAAGTGGCACAAAGACCAACACGAGATGGAAATCGTTTTTGATTTTCAAAAAGAGTTAGTGGCCTATTGCAAATCAGATGTGCGTCTCCTCAAGGAAGGGTGTATGACATTCAAACGATTGTTTGAAGCCAAAACATCATTCAACCCTTTTGATCACATCACCATTGCCTCGGCTTGCAACAGAGACCTGCGGATGAATCGAGTGATACCCAAAAGCATCGCCAGTGAACCGGTGAATGGGTGGCGCAATTGCATCAACCAGTCCAAAGTAGCCCTGGAATGGTTAACCTGGTGTGACCATGCCATCAGTGAAACGACCCTGAACCACATCAGTGATGAAGACTTGGATGACCACGATCTCATGGCTGCTGCTTACCCACTCCATCAACATCCCAGACATCGTGTATACGTTCAACACAGCGGCAACGGGGAGAGTATCGCATACCCAATACCCATTGGTTTTCGTTGATGGCTATTGTGCAGACACCAACACCGTTTATGAATTCCACGGTTGCTTTTGGCATGGTTGCCCAAAGTGCTATCCCGTACGAAACGAAACCCACTTGCGACTATGTGACCGCACCATGTATGACGTCTATGAAAAAACGCGACAAAGAACCAGAGCAATCCAGGCACGTGGGTACAACGTTGTTGAGATGTGGGAATGTGAGTGGTCCCGGTTGAAACAAAACCAAGACGACATCCGTGCTTATGTCGATCGACTCGAATTCAGTGAACCCCTCAATCCGCGTGACGCCTTCTGTGGGGGACGCACCAATGCTGTCAAGTTGTATCACCACGTCACACCCACCCAAAAGATTCACTACATTGATTACACTTCTTTGTACCCATGGGTCAACAAGACGTGTCACCCCACATTCATCTCTCAGCCAGATGGAACCGATATCAGTGGTTACTTTGGTGTCATTAAATGCAAAGTCATTCCACCTTATGGTCTCTCCCACCCGGTGCTACCTTTCCGCCATGCTGGAAAACTCACCTTTCCCCTTTGTGCTGCCTGCGTGGAAATAGAAATGGCCAAACCTCTCTTACAACGATCCGCCCAGTGCAACCACTCGGACGACGAGCGCGCGTTAACCGGTACGTGGTGTACCCCAGAGCTCCAAACAGCTGTTGAGTTGGGTTATCGCATTGACTACATCTATGAAGTTTGGCATTTTGAAGAAACATGCAAGGGGCTGTTCGAAGAGTATGTCAACACGTGGCTCAAGATCAAGCAAGAAGCCAGTGGTTGGCCGAGTCGCATGGGAGACGATGAGGTGAAGCGACGTCAGTACATTGACGAATACTATGAGCATGAGGGCATTCGACTCGACTACAACAAGATTGAGAAAAATTCAGGTCTACGCACGCTGGCCAAAATGATGCTAAACTCCATGTGGGGAAAGTTTGGTCAGCGTCTCAACAAAACACAAGTAAAGTCATTTGATGACCCTGAAGCCTTTCATCATTTCCTCGACAACGATAGCATTGACGTTCGTCAAGTATTCATCATCAATGACAACCTGGTTGAAGTCCATTTCCAGCATTTTGATGAGGACATTCCTGTCTCTCCAAACCTCAACGTCTTCGTCGCCTCCTTCACGACCTGTTGGGCACGCAGTCGTCTCTACGAAGCCCTCCGATTACTGGGAAAACGCATGTTGTACTTTGACACTGATTCTGTGATTTTCTTAGAAGACACCGACGATCCCGACCAGCCTCAACCCGTTCTCGGAGATTACCTGGGTGAGTTCACCAACGAATTAGACGACGATGATTACATTGTTGAATTTGTGTCGGCGGGCCCAAAGAATTATGGGTACAAAACCAAGAAAGGAAAAGTCCAATGCAAAGTCCGTGGTTTCCGACTCAACAGCGAGGGCAAGACTCAATTAAACTATGATGTCATGCGTCGAAATGGTGAGAAGTTCAAAGCTTGGCGTGAAACAAGTAAATTTGTGAGGAAGTCGGCGAAGTTCATGGAGAATGCGCTGCATGAATATTTTACCAGGGCTAATGCACGCGCAGACATAGGAAAGTTTGCTAATAAGGGACTGCAAGTCAGATTTGGTTACTCATGGTTAGCTAAGCCAATGGTGGAGAAGTTGAGAAGTGTGGTGTAACTTGTCCTGGGGAACCTCTAGAGTCATAGCGACAGTGTCGTAAATAAGTTCGAGAAAGACCATTCTAGTGGAGGGAGGACAGTCCTTTGCCGGAGAGGATTCAAGGCCCAGGCTGGTGAAAAGGTGTTCAAGGTGTGAGAAGGCAAGTAGTGCGTCGTCATAGGAAGCCTCAACGCTGCCAAAATCGTCGATGTAATTCACACAGTCGTGGTGATACGTTGTACAGAAGATGTGAGCGATAGCGTTGGTAGTACACTGGCAAGCTAAGGTAGCAGAATGGAGACCAAATGGGAGGACAAGGTTGAAATAGAACGAATCATGCCAACGGTAACTGAGAAATATGTAATCCTTGGGGTCGACAGGGATTTGCCTGTAAGCGCCCTTCAAGTCTTTCTTGAAAAGGTAACAACCTGAGACCTTGGCTACGATAAGATTTACGAAATCGGCGGACCGAGGGAGAGTGAGGTGGTAAGGCTCATTGAGAAAAGAATCCTTCGGAATGCCATCGTTGACCAAAGCACCAGGGGGAAAGCTTAGGTCCAAAACAATGCACCGTTTACTCCTGTCTTTAGGAACAGTTTGAAACGGGGAAGTTTGCAGAGGGGTCGGAACAGGATTGTACGTAAAAGGCCTGGCCGTGGCAGCATGTTTGATCTCAGTCAGCAAGAAAGAGTCAATGGTGTCAGGAAAGCGGTCCGCTGAGGAATGGTCAGATGATGACGTGCGGGGAAGGCGTCAGAGCGGTAGTTGATGGGCCAACCGAAGGTGAGAAAATCAGCGACAACGCGATCTGAGTAGTTGTCGAGGGCAGACTTCCACAAAGGAAGATTGAACTTAGATGAAACGGGAATACGAGCGCCAAAGGCATTCAGGAATGACGATTTCGAGCAGAGAATATGACGAACGACTGCGGCATGCGAGTGGGAGTGAGAGAGTGAAAGTTGACCAGGTGGAGATGTCGGAACGTGAGGGGTGAGGAGCAGAGAATCGGCAAAAGTATGGGATTGGTCTGCGACGGTTGAAGGTGGAGGTGCAGTAACTAGTCAATTGGACGAGGGAGGCGGTGGTCGGGTAGGGCATGACGCGATGGTGTGATGGTGTTGTTGCATTAAGGCTTGTTTAGCTGGGGTTTCTGAAGTCAGAATATCCAAAAACAAACTCCGCCCTCGAAAGGTCTTTAAATTTCTTCCTAGAGAGGCCGAATGGAATGTGTAAATGAGGCCATTCTTGTGGGTTCACAATACGCGTATTGTGGTCAAGCTGACCTTGCGACTTACTGGTGTTAACGCCGGCGCAAACTGTATCCAGCGAAGGAATAGTGGGTGGCTTTGAAGGGCTACTTGGCATCAAAGAACGTGCTTTTGCTTGCCCCTCAAGCTCCAGGAGACGAATCTCTAGCTGCTGTTTCTCAATTTGAAGGTTAAGAAGCTGTAAATCCGAAGAATTGCCAGAAGCAGCGTTTGAAGCTGGAGAACCACGTGGAGTCATGGCGTCGGTCTGCAGCGCAGATGATGCAGACGGAGCACTGTGTAGTGGTCGTTCCAAGGATGGCAGATCATAAACGAAACCCAAAGGCAAAGATGGGCCCTTTGTCTTGCATTTTCCAGTAGCTGCGGCCATAAGGAACGAAATAAACGAGATCGAAACACTAAATTAACGAGCGAAGAAAAGAAAACAGCAACACGACCGACTGAACGAGATAAGAGATTGAATTTCAACGCAATGTCAGTCAACGCCCAGCCGGAAAACAGCGTGGGTTCCTGGGCCTAATTAAGTTATTCCCTCGGAATGTGAACCAGATGGACACTACATTTCAATAAACATAACTGGTGATGTTAATTACAATCAGATGATAGTTACAAAAAACCTTTTAAAATTAAAACTTAAAAAACCACAACGCAGTTCGCTTCTTCCCTCTGTACCAGACAGTCTTGCCATTTGTTTTGGCATCTTTCATCATCTACCGAATTTTCGCAACACTTCAGGACAACTCCTGTTGGATTCAGCCATTTTGGGTGAATGAAGAGGTGTTAAAGTATTCAATTGTTATGTGAAAAGTTTTCCGCAAAAGGAATCTGACTGCATGTTAAGTTTTGGTTTTATGTTCCTGGTAAACAGCATCTTGTAGATCAAACAGTCCAACTTTGTGCGACATTTCTTTAGCACTGTAAATTGGTCTTGTAAATTAGTTGCACCCAGATTGTGGTCTTCTTTTAGGGGTTTACCAATTATGGAATGTTTATGTTCAGGGATGCGTTGGAAGAGATGTCGGGATGTGTGCCCAACATAGTCTGTATTGCACAGATCACATTTGAATTTGTAAACAACGCAATGCTGGTTAATAAGGGGAAGTTTGGTCTTAACCACTTCGATGTCATCAGTGATTTTCCTGCTGGTAAACACTGGACAGAGATGACCTCTAATTTTCTTGCTAAGCTCACTTAGATCTCTTTGTTCAGTGTCTGCCGATCTCTGGTCTGAATAAAAATAAATGTCTGTTTCACATTCTTGACTTAAATCGTCATACCTGGTATTGTGCTATTAACAATAGCTCAAGATGAAATAGAAACCTAGGAGAAAACAAAGCAGACCCAAGTTTTCTGATCCATAGTCAATTTCTTAATTATGCTGTTTGAAAATACAGAACTTGTGTACAGTGAAGCTGTAAGGCCTGTCCTTCTATGAAACAAAAACCCATAAAAATCTTGTGAATTTATTCAGGAGAAATTCATAATATTTTCATGCCTTTTTGACCGGATTTTCACGGCCAAAATTAAGGGCGTTTTCGTGGGTCAAGCTATGAAAATATCATTAAAAAGGCCGTGAAAATCCTTTGAAAAATTCACAATTGATGGCCCATGAAATAGTCTGCATTATCAAAAATTCAGTGAAAATCACGTGAAAAAGCCATGATTTTTTTTAATGACCCAAAAGGTTGACTTGCTATGGGTTTTCATGGTGTTCAGGAAAAAGCCATGAAATATACCCAGCTTTTTCATACCATGCAAATTCATGGCAATTTAATGGGTTGGAAAATTCATGGTTCATGATTATCCCCTGAATGGGGAATTTTTAATGGACCAGCATGCTTTGCAAGCCTAGGCGAGGCATATTATCAATGAGGCTGTCACGTGACTGATTACTTCTCGCATGTTCAAGTGGAGATTTTATCCAGCATGATGGAGATCGTCGAAGGGAATTGTGTTCCTTTTTCGCATTCAGCCATGTTATGTTCACTGTATAGATTCTAGAGTTAAATTTGAATATTCGTTCAGTGGAGTAGCGTCACTAAACCTTATAACCGTCTTTGGACACGTCAGTCTACCTGCGGATCTGCGTTCAAGATGGCTTGTTCTCTTCCTTTGCGTGGACGAAATTATCAATACCCTGAGAGATAAAAGGTCTCCAGTTTTATGTCGAGTGAAAGCAAGTTGTTCGTTTGAGGTAAGCCGTTGTTTTTTCTTTCAGCTGTTTTTTTTTCTTTTCTTCGTTTTATTCTTGGCCGACAAGTCCTTGAAGTATCCATTCATTAAATCTACAGATGGATGAAGGAAAGGCGGTAATTCTGATCAGCAAAATTGAACTTTTACAAAACCAAAGTTTGGTGGCTGTCGCTTTACCTCCACGCAAAGATTATGGAGACAACAATGAATACCCTGAAATGCCATGGCTTGACTGTACCACTGTGACCTGCAATTGCAGCAAATTTCCTCAGTTGGGTAATGTGGTCATAAACAAAGAACACAACATACCAGGAGCTCCTGCTGCTGCTGTCGACGAGACCCATGACAGCCTATCTGATGAATCTCCTAAGATGACAGCAATGATGATGAAAATGAAAATTCTGACTCGGTAATCCCTTTGTACTCAGAGTATGTAAAATTCAAGGGATGTTCTTATCACAAACACTTTCAAACAATGCTTAGGTCATGTAAATTGAAGCTACAAGCTAGTGAGGATATACCTATGAGGCTTTTCTGTGAACCCATAAATATGGCTGATGAAAATGCTGTTGTGGTGCAAGTGAGGTTACAAGACCAAGAATGGAACTCAATTTGTTACATTCCAGGGAAAAAAAGTGCATAAACTATTGATGTACTGAACACTTCTGCTATCAAAGTTATCAAGTTCAAGAAAATAGAGTATTCTTTTATTTGGTCCATTGGTGAATTCAAGTATATTCCAATCTTGGTAGTCACTAAACAGGGGCGGTGGCCAAGGGACAATACTAATTACAACTACAATGACTAAATTAGACTTGAAGTACTGACTCTTTGTCAAGATTACAGTATTATTAGACAGTAATAATTGCTTTATTCAATTATTTCCAGAGATATTCTCCAATTTGAGATTGGATTTGCTTCGATGCAACGTACTGGCATCAGAAGTGATCTAATTTACATCCTGCAAAATCTTCAACACGCATGTAGAGTGACAAGACATTGCAGAAAAAAAAACATCCTTTCACATTTTAAGGGGGGGGTCAATTCAATTATTTCCAGAGATATTCTCCAATTTGAGATTGGATTTGTTTCGATGTAACATACTGGCATCATAAGTGATCTAATTTACATCATGCAAAATCTTCAACGTGCATGTAGTGAGACCAGATATTGCAGAAAGAAAAACATCCTTTCACATTTTAAGGGGGGGTCTAAACTAGATGTCAATTCACAGGCACATTTAAACATCTTAATTAAATATATGAAATGATCAATGTGTAATACTCCAAATGATGATGTAATAATTCTAAATCATTCGAAGATAATACTGGTTTTACAATTGCTTTGTTAGGAAACATTTGTCTCTCAATATTGAGTGAACTTTGATGGGGGTCTCGGCTGCTGGTATTTCCACTACTTATATAATGCCATGAAACCATAAATAATAGCTGGTATCTGGTGGCTAGTTTTTGCATGCTCCCACCTGGTTTTACTTTAACCTGCTCCAGGCTTGTTTAGATCGTGGGAAGCACCAAAAAGCAGCGCGCAGCGCTAGGCTGATTTTTATTTCCGATACCGCTTTTTTGCTGCTCGTCACAAACTGAATGCTTGGAACAGGGTAGTTTTACTTTTAAACCTGTGAAACAGCATCTGGCAGGATTGGTGTCAATGCCCTGGGACCTTGCAGCATCAACAAATTTCTTGTCCAACACTGGCATCTTTTCTTCATGACTAAGGGGGTCCAATAAGGTGTTGATCATTACTTCCCATGCTACAGTGGAAAGTTTAAGGCCGCATAATACCCTTTGCAATAGGGACCTTTTGTTATGAACTGACGGCAATGCCTCACAGACCAGTTTTTGAAGCTGCTGTTGTGTAAGGGACTTTATGGCAGAGAGCAACGTCTCATCTAGACTCAGCGACGGTCCAGGTTGAGGAGCACCCGTGGAAACATCGCTAAGGTAAGTCAACATCCAACCCATAGCATGCCTCAGCTTCATCTACTGTGCCAAACTTCTGTCTCATATAGTTCAGCAAATGCTGTCTAACAACAGAGGCTGAAAAAAGGCATGTAACAATTCTAAAAAAATCATCAAAAAAGTTGAAAATTCTGCATTGCTGGTTGGTGATGACAAGGAAACTTCATAGTGGTATTCTGTGGTAAGCATTTCCCTAAATACCCAACTTGTTCAGAATAGTAATTATTGAACACTTTAGTAGTATACCAGTTATAAATACGTTATCATTACCTGCTCTCAAATGCTGTGTTCCAGCAGTCCTGTTTAACATAGCTGCTTCTGTCCAGTATTCGTATTGGGCCTTCATAGCAGGCCACGCTGCTTCAGTAGGTTGTTTGTCCTTGTGTAAAGCAACAAATTGAACAAGGGCAGCATCTTCTGTTGCAGTCCATGGTTTTCTTGATTTCTTGGTAGGTTCTAGCTCCCTTAATGGTGAACACAGTGGCTTCCGTCGAACAAGTGGAGACTTTTTAGGAACTTGTTTACATGAAAGCAAACACTAATTATCCAAAATCAACTAGAGATTTTAAAATTTTTATTTATATTGCCTATGCTTGTGCTTGCTTTATTGTCACTTCAACACAAAAGCAAGGGCAAGAGTGTTTGAAATATAAGATTCCAGTGATGTACAAATGTCAAAGTATTAGAGGTAATGCATCTGCTTATGTAACATACACCTGTCAATGTCCCTATCCTCAGTCTTGAGTTTATGCTTATGTTTGGGTGGAATGTATATGTAAACTAGGTCTAGAGAATGACCAAGATAACCTAATCCACAAATAACTTGAATAATTTAATAACAAAGCATAACCATTTTTTAATTATTATTTAGTGTGTCCCCAATAAGCACCCTGTCTTTACAGGGTGCTAGATCAATTTGATACATAAATAAAGTTGTTGTTGTTGTTGTTGTTCTTCTTCTTATTATTACTATTATTTCAGGGGCACCCAACGGTTCGTTTCGTTTAATATCTGTTCGGAAGACTTAAATCGCCTGAGAAATTCGGATTTAATTCCAGTGAAAACTAGAGATTTCTTTGGCGAAACATCACCTCAGACTTTCGTAAGAAGAGGAGTTATTAATTCCTTTTGTTCTCGGAAGGACAGACATGTCGTTCAGGGTGTAAAATAAGGTCAGCTAGCATTTTCGGAGAGCTATCAGCAGCTCGGAAATTCGGCGGATAGGATCCTGTTTCCTAAAATTTTCTGTGGCCTAATTTTTCAGCTAAAAATGCCGAACAGATCAACCTGTATTAGCTTACACAAATATGCCTTTAAAAAGCTCTGAAACAATCTAAGAAAGCAGAAAATGATATTTCAAGTATTTTGCTAGACTCTTCTCGTTGGGTGCCCCTGTTATTTGCAGAAAAAAATTAGAACAGCCAACAACATACACATTAGCCATACACAATTCACCTTAATTGAATTATCTTAAATTAACTGGCCAAATAAAACAATCAATTAAGAAGCATGCAACTTTGTTTTTCTACATATAGCGTTAAGGTGACTCGATCGAAATAAATAATGCGCTCTATGCCTCTCTAAAACCTCTAATAGCATCGTCATTTCTTACTCGATTGCCTTGAAACTTTCGCATTTTACACACAATTTATCGAGGATTAATATGTATGTCAACACGTAGATGTACTGTTCGTTAATTTGGCGTGATTTTGCTTTTATTGAACACTACTTTTTTGATAAGATTGCTATTCTAACAAAACTGAGCGCTACGATTTGGTTTAAACTTCTACAATCAGCTTAGAATAACAGCTTACCTTCACTCTTCAAGTTTCCACAAAATCGTACGGAACAGAAATCCCGGTACAATTTGAACGTCAAAATAACAACCCCAGATGGACTTCAAAGTTTGGACCGCTCCAGCGCTTTCCAAATTTGACTGAAGAGAGTAATAACTCCAGACAAAGTAAGTTCAATGTATCGTTATAGTTAGTTCCAAACCGCATTTGGCTATCCGCAACGATGAAAAAGTTTGGTTGGACGGCTATTATAAACTCACTTTTTGCTCCAAAATATGACGAAGTCACCAAATTCACGTTTTTCTGAATTATATGAAAACTAACCACACGAATTGAATGAAACTACCGGAACATGAAACTGAATCTTTTACACATACTTTGCGCTATTTTACTTTGCTGGGGCGGTCTTGGTTTGGACAATATATTTTTTGAAAGTGCTGCACTATGGAAACTCTGTTCTGTATACAGCTTTGTTGTTATCTGAATTCCACAGTAGTGCTATGCAAATTTCCTTTCATCTGATGAGAATTTGAGGAATTTACACATTGGCTAGGGGGGTGTATTGACGATGTTTGGTCGCTACATGCTTGAGTGGTTTTGCGTGTCTATAATGTCATGCCAGTGAAGGTTAAAATCGTCCTTTTGAGATATACAAGTGTGTCCAATGTGTAACTTTCTCAAATTCTCATCAAATGAAAGGAAATTTGCATAGCGCTACCGTGGAATTCAGATAACAACAAAGCCGTATACAGAACAGATTTTCGATAGTGCAGCACTTTCAAAAAATATATTGTCCAAACCAAGACCGCCCCAGCAAAGTAAAATAGCGCAAGGTATGTGTAAAAGGTTCAGTTTCATGGTCCGGTAGTTTTATTCAATTCGTACGGTTAGTTTTCATATAATTCAGAAAAACGTGATTTTGGCGACTTCGTTATATTTTGGTGCAGAAAATGAGTTTATAATAGCCGCCCAAACTTTTTCATCGTTGCCGATAGCCAAATGCGGTTTGGAACTAACTATAATGATACATAGAACTTACTTTATCTGGAGTTATTATGCTCTTCAGTCAAATTTGGAAAGCGCTGGAGCGGTCCAAACTTTGAAGTCCGTCTGGGGTTATTATTTTGACGTTCAAATTGTAACGGGATTTCTGTTCCTACGATTTTGGGGAAACTTGAAGAGTCAAGGTAAGATGTCATTATAAGCTGATTGTAGAAGTTTAAACCAAATCGTAGCGCTCAGTTTTGTTAGAATAGCAATCTTATCAAAAAAGTAGTGTTCAATAAAAGCAAAATCACGCAAAATTAACGAACAGTACATCTACGTGTTGACATACGTATTAATCCTCAATAGATTATGTGTAAAATGCGAAAGTTTCAAGGCAATCAAGTAAGAAATGACGATGTTATTAGAGGTTTTAGAGAGGCATAGAGCACGTCATTTATTTCGATCGAGTCACCTTAAATAATCTCAACAAATACTTACCATTTTAGATGGCGATTTTCCCTCGTCTTGGCAAAAAAGTAGTACCCTGTTGACACTTTTCGTCCGGCTTTTGCGGAGTAATTCCCATTGTAATATGTGGCCTTTTTCCGCTTGAATCCTCCTCACTTTCTTCCATAATTGAGCTTGGTGGTCTCCTCTTAACCCGAAGGAAAGAAGATGATTTAACATCAGTGGTCACTCTGAGGCTACAAAGAAGCTAAACCTTTGCAACAAGCGACATTTATACAAACTAATGAAAGCGACAGGCGGTAATATTGCACAAATGTATTATTGCGATTTTCTTTTGGCACCAAATTTATCAAAATTCAACGGTCAACAATTCAGGGAAAACGTGGGGACTTAAGGGGACATATAACAACATTGAAATGATTAACATTTTGGGCACAACCAGGTGAAATTGCATGCTAATGTACCAGAGATTTAAGACACAAGAAGCAAATATTGCTCAAGAACTGAACCCTAGCAAGCAAACAAAAACGATCAGTCATGCATACCACTTAAAACAATAACACAGTTTTGTCCGTTAAAAGGCAATTTATGCCAAATATAACAGTACTTAATAACACTAGAATGTTAAAAGTAAGTAAAAAGGATTTTGCTTACCTGTTCTCTCCCTGAATAACGGAAAAATAGCTTCTCGAAAACACGAATTTGCTTTGGAAGAAACTTGACACCTTAGTTCGACAATTTATGCGCGAGGGCAATGCATGCTGGGGCATAATCCTCCTTTATGGGCCATGAAGATTTGCAGAGTACTTTCATGACCTTTTCACAACATTTTTATGGCCAATGAAACTTCTTTAGTTCTTGGTCCTCTGACATTTTCATGGGATAAAGTAATGGCTAAACGGTACCATGAATATGGTATTAAAATGCCATTGAAAGTCAATCATTTCAATAACTAGGCTAACCTTAAATCTTGCTCAATGCGCTGTCTATCTTGGCAGAATAGATATACAGTTTACAATGAAAACCAACTGGAGCATCAATCTGCTTTCATAATAAATTTATTGTATCCACTGAGGTGATAAATAGGTTCTTTCATGCCTTTAGTCACAAATAGGCCATAAAAAATTATATTAATTTAAAATATATTAATAGACTTCTTTTTCCATGATATGTTGATTCAATTGCCGCGTAAAAAGATATATATAATTTAACATTCATTTGTTTTCAATTTTTCGCAGTTTCGATACTTATTGTCACTTCCAAAACATTGCTTCATCTGCAAATGATAGCTTAAAATCAATGGTACAATAATTAGCACATATTTCTTCTTGTAATCTAAATATTGTTAGCTTAAATAATGTTCATGGCACACGGAATAGGTTGATAATACCCTTCTGGACTGATGGCGCTGAGCAGAAGATATACTTGCAGCTGATACGGTCACAATCTTTAGGTTCCAGCCACTTGTAAGCCCTGCTTTTACTTTTGGTCAGAAAATTAACAGTTATTTTATCCTCACTGTAAAGAGAGGTTATCTGTCCCACATGAAAATTTTATCGTAGGCAACTGCTACCCACTGGTCAACAGACAGTGTTTTGCCATCTTGTCCTTGCAAGTCATACAAAGAAATCTAGATAAGAATACATGTTCTGTTCTAAAACTATTGTTTTGTGCAGTTTCAACATGCCTTTATAGGGGAACATGTTAACCCTTCCAGAAAATAATGCCTTCTTCACAGATTTCCTGAATGATTTTCATATTCCTCCTTGCCAACGATCCTGTGTTCATTGTCTGAAAGCATCAATAAAAAAATTGTTACTTTCACTAGCAGGGTTGCTAAAAGTAGCCAGCTGTAGGCTAAAACCACTATCTACTTCATGATCTTAGCAGGCTTCTCTGCTGGACTTTTCAGTTGTAATGATGAATCTCTGAAAAGTTTTTTATCAAGCTGCCTACTCCAACAATAAAACCACCTACTTCAAACCTTTGTGACAACCCCGGTTTTTGTCATTATTTTCTCTTGTCACTCAGTGATCACATTATGTCAATATATCCACTGTTCAAACTGGATATCAATATTGCACTTCACTGGGGGTGTTTTGGTGGACATCAATATTAAAGGCCGGTAAGCACAGAAAAGTTGCCAAGACTTTTAAGCATTACCAGTTGCTGGTTCTCTACCTTCACTTTTCTTTCCCATGGTCTTTTCACTCTTCTGTGAATTACATTTTTTGAGGGCTTATTAGACACGTGTGTAAATACATAATGGTAGTATATAGGGTTACACTTTGTGGAGGTTTTGCCTCTGCACACCAACCCCCCCCCCCTCCCGAGTGGAGTGAGTGGGTGGGCATGAGGCAAAACCTCCACAAAGGTGTAACCCTATATACTACACGCATTGTGGGCACCTTTTCTAGCCTTTGCTTAGGTTAGTTTGGGCCTGTTGTATTTTTTTTGCCTCTTGCATTGCCTCCACGACTTCATATGATATTTAACTTCCTTCTGCCATTTCGGCATAGAAAGTTCGGTGAAAATAAAGCAAATCACATGAGCTGGAACAGTCGTGTTTGCCCACAAGAGGTAAATATAGTCCGTGATATAACCCAAGTGGCGATTATAGCGTTGAAGGAAGCAAAAGATCCGAATTTTGTAGAAACAGCTTTATAAAAAAATGGGTGAATATGTGACACTGCGTTGGTTTTAAAAGTGGGAAATGCATTTCCTACCTTTTATAATCAAATCACGTGTACTTGCTATTTTTGGACGTAAACTCGTTGATACAAAAAAGTGGGAAATGCGTTTCCTTTTTATTTAATTACCACTTGACTCAGAGCCGCAGGGTATTTTCCGCGTGAGCCCATTATTTTTGTACATTAGCTTGTTGATACAAAAGGTAGGAAATGCGTTTTCTATTTGATATTCTGATGTGAATTTAACGAATGTTCTTCCAGAAAATAACGTCTTCTTCACAGATTTCCCAAATGATTTTCATATTCGACATAAAAGTAGGTACTGGAACTGCACGATAACAAAGTCTTGGCTACTCTTCAAGTAGCTGATGCAATGAGATAAAAATTATAAACACATGTCATATTCAACATAAAAGTACATATTGGAACTGCACAATAACAAAGTCTTGGATAATCTTCAAGTAGCTGGTGCAATGAGATAAAAATTATAAACACAGTACTGTTGTGACGTCACAACACAGCTGTGTCGGTCTACATACAAGTGCCACAAGCACGGTCTATTTCATGTGACCATGGAAATGCTGCCTCTATGTGACTTTCAAAATACTTCACAACAACGTCACCATTCTTTACAAACCGTAAAAGTGGTATCTTACATCTCAACACCTTCTTGTTGCACTTCTGTCTGTTTAACTTAACATCATGAATTAACCCAATCATTGAAGCTACCAGAAACTCAATTCATTCTCTTTTCTTCTTGAAATCTATCAAACGCTCAACCAAGCCACGTTCATACACGAGTGCATTCTTAATAACGCAATTATCAATCGTTTCAAAAGAATTTTCACATCGCTTTAAGGTTTTCATAATGGGCTAAGGAGACTTCACCCTCTGGAAATACGTTTGGAACATCAACGAGAATTCTATCTCCTCTTACATAATTGTCTTCCATTTCCTTGATGAGTGAAACAGCATCACATTTAACCGAAGCCACCTAACGTTTCTTTTGCTTTGGTTCTGTAGGGATTTCAAATAATAGTTATGGGATTTTGGGTGCTCCAATCATACTAGGCCAATCTTGAAGAACAGCTTTAGCTTCCTCAGGTTTCTTGTCAGTTAGCAATTCCACAGCATAGCCCTGTTGCAAACAACAATTTGAATATAACTTCATCCAATAGTCTGCAAATAACTGAACTTTTTCATTCATGAAAGCCACATTTTGATAATAAAAACCGTCGATGATCTCCGCATCTACGTCTTCCTCATAGCCAGTGTCATAAGTCTCTTCCAAATCCAAATCATCCATGAGATCAGTTAAACCAGTTTCACTCTCAATTCAAATTCTCTTGATATACAATTGATGTGTTCTTGGAACTTTTCCTTATCCTCTGTTTACCAAACATAATAAATTGTGATTGGTTAAAAAAATGACAACAATGAATACAATAGAGCAAGTTTAGACCTGCCAGTGGGGAACGATGCGTAGGCCATCAGGCAGGATGACTGATTATGTTTTAGACATTACGTGATCTGTTTCTTTCTGCAACATTCTGGGACAAAATTACCACAGAATCAGGAGGAAGAAATTATTTTATTTCCAAATGAAGAAATGTCGATGGCTTTATATACAAGCGATGGATGTTACAGGTCCAGAAGTAAAGGGGTACAAACTCAGTGAAAGCCGGTTTTTGCGGCTGGTTTGGGCTGTCCAGTCAGATCTTGCATTTAAAGCCGACCCAGGCAGTGGCGAAAGGGAAGTGGTTTTCACAACCGCACCAGAAATAAACAGACAGGTGAAAGACGTATGCACGGAGGTGGGGCTTGTGCTATCTATAGATAAACTTAACAACAAGGAACAAGTTATCTGTGAGAAAGCCAGCTCTTTGTTTGCGGATGCTCGGCACTGTGAAAGTTTTAATGAAATTATGTATGACAACGGAAGCTGTACATATTGTGGTGGATGCTGTATTTATGCAAAATGCAGCAAATGTGGTTGTTATTGTGAAATTGATAGTTTGTCGTATTGCGATTGCAACAGTTTCAGTGATCTTCCTGAGTGCATATGTGATGGGAATATAAAAGCGGGTATTATGAAGCATTTGTGTGAATAATAAATAAATTTTCGTCTCATATACTTGACATGGATATGCGTTGTCAAGACTGCGGGTGCAAAACCGGGCTTTATTTGAGAGGTAAGGTTGTGTTGTGTAGAAAATGTTTCCAGAAATACATAAGATCTAAAGCAAGAGATCAAGCCTTCAAAAAGCAGAATGGCGCTTTGCAAAGGCTGCAGCTCCCATACGAAGCTAGACAGAAATACTTCTGAGCTGGTTTGTTTCAGCTGTGGAAGGTTGGAGGAGGTTGAAAGTGATGAGCCACTATTCGAGGTTATCAAAGCAAAAAAAAGCAAAGTTTACCTTGTCAACAAAATAAAAGTTTTTCGGCCCCCACGTTATTTTTTACTCTACAATTACCAAACAGGTAAACGAGGTTTTAAACTATTTATCTGAGTTCGACCCAACCAAAAAAAGTTAAGATTAGAGTTCCTGTTACCACGAATTCTTGCTTCAGCATTGCCGCCAGGTAAACATCTAGAATTTTTGGAACAAAGAAAATAGGTTGGAAAAATTTAAGTGAAAGAGTGCTTTGGAAAAAAAGTACGAAAATCTATGGGAGGCGTTTTTGAGACACCATGGAGTTAGTGTTTAACTCCAAGTCCAAGTTTCTGTTTTGCATTACGAGCGAGTGCGTGTCCCACTGCCTCTGACTCCAAGGGATCGCGTCAAGTGATTTCACCATTTTTTTGTCGCCCCACATCCAACTCATGGATTAGAAAATTATCTGTTATCTATAATACACTACAACCATGTATGTGATCTCAGACATGAAGCTTCAAGATGAAATTGTGAGTAACAATTGGAAGCGTGTTTTTTTCCTACACTTAACAAGAAACTTCACAATACTTGACAAAACTTACAAAACTTCACAGTACTTGATCTGCAATACTCTTGCAGTACAGATAGTACACAATACAATAATTAACAATACACATTAACAATACTTAACAAGTTTATACTGACATTTACATTACATTAACTTACACACGTGAAGCACAACTAATGCCTGTTTACTAATGCCTGTTTTACTAAGGACAATAAAAATAATCAAGTAAATGAGTAAGTGAATTTCTAAATGGGTAAATAAATAAACTAATAATGGTGAAAACTTACAAAGTGCAATTTGCCCATTTCAGGAGAAGAATTCTTTTTTGTTACTCTTTTGCACAATCTAAGTTTCCGTTTGGTACTTAAGTTCAATTTTAGCTTTAAACCCCCAAATGTTTGGACACATTTGGTTTCTTCTACAGTCCCATAATTAAATTTTTCCAATCAGTAGAAAATAGTTCAGCAAGAGGCATGGTCATCTTATGGAACATCTTATGGAACGTTTTCACCATATTCGTGCCAGCAAGCTCGCACACGAATTATTACCCTCGGTTTTTTTTTTCATAAAAGGATTCTATCTGCTCTTTTGGTGCAATCAGCCGATTCAAATTGTTTTCACTCGGGACAGTTTCATAATCCCGTTTTGCCGTAGTGTGCTCAGTTTCTAGTTGAACTCTCCTCTCTGTTCTTTTCCTGGTTCTAGTTTTCGAAAATTGTATCAAATGATCTCTTATATTAAATCTTAACCATTCCCAGACATCCCAATGGTCAGATATTTCTTTTTGACATTCAACGACCCAGTCTGCTGGATCAGATGTGTAATTCCGGCTACACAGTTAGCGTCTTCCAGAATAGAGTAGCTCATTTTCCAAAATCTTGGACCTTTGATTTGATTCAACTCAAGCTTAATTGCTGAATGATCGGTTTTGTTAGCCAGAATGATGTCCAGTTTTTGGATCGAGTCATGCAAATTGTTTGAAATAAACCAGTAGTCTAAGCGGCAAAATATTTTGGGAGAGCTTTGGCACCAAGTAAAACTTTTAGTTTCTGGGTTTTCACACGCCAAATATCCACTAAGTCAAACTCGACTTGAAAGCATCAAATACTAGCAACTGCTTTTTTACGTAGCTCTAAAGAACTGCCTCTCTTGTCTAACAGTGGATTAAGAAGACAATAAATTAACCTTCAACAATGACTTTCTCATCTGTGTCGACGTTTTCCTCTTGTGGTGTTTTCCGTAGTTTTTCAAAGAAAATAACCATGTCATTATCCTTGTTCGGAGCGTAAATGTTCATCAGAGTATATCTATTACCAGCAATGTCAGCTTAGAGGATAATATAGCGTCCCAGCGGATCTACAGTTTTTGAAAGAATGGTGCAATCAATACCTATTTTGAATAAGATTGCAACCCCACGTGAATGGGAGTTTCCATGAGAGAATAAACGTTAGCACCCCATTCGTTTCTCCATTGTACGTCTGTTCCTTTTTATGAATGTGTTTTGTTTAAAAATATAATATCTGCATTTTCTTACAACACCAAGTAAAAATCGTTCGTTGCTTTTGAAAGTTAGTAAGGCCCCTCACGTTTAGTGAAAGTAAAGTTAAAGTTTCACACATTTGGAACTACATAATGAATACAAGAGGAAATGTAGAAGAAACCAATGTAACAGTCATAGGACAGGAAATATTATCTGAATAGGGCAAAATAAGTAGACAAGCATTTGAGCAAAGAAAAAATAAGCAGAAGATAAACAAGAAAAAAGCACAACAAATATACACAACAATAACTAACAAAAACCGGTCTCCATTACTAACCATGCGTCCGAGAGCGGTAAAAATAAACACACTATCTCCGTTAAATAATAGCATGCAAGATGATGAACTCCCAAAACGGCAGTGGCAAAAATCTTAGCACAATGTAAAAGGTACAGCTTAGCCTAACATTGCATAAGACATAGGGTTATTGGTAAATTGAAAGATAATTACGAAGTGGATTCGTCTAGTGGTACAAATTTACCATTTATATAATACTAGTAATAATATTCATTACTTATATTGCGCTTTCCTCTGACGATTTAGGTCTTTCCTTTCTTTCTTTTCATAAGCTGCACTTTGATAGGCAAGTGTCTGCACCCCAATGGAGCTTTAAAAAGCACATCTATTCCGCCATCTCGTCTCTCCTTAGTCCTATATGTGAGTGCATATGGTCTGTCTGCCAATTACTACTCATGCATTCCGTGAACGATTTACCCCACCCAAGGCCCTAGCTTATTCCTCGCAAAGCGAGGAGGGCCGAAGGCCCTCTGAGCGTAGCGAGGTTTATAAATTTGTCGCGTGGGGTTCGCGTGAGGATCGCTTAGGGCGGTCAAATCTCGATCTGCCCATATATATTTCGATGGTGTCCGCACAGTTGCCTAGCAACAAAACCAAATCGCGACCGCTGACAGTTGTGCACTCATGTTTCTTCGGCGTGTTTCTTCATTTCTTGCTTGCTTCGCTGCGTTCATTTGGGTGCTGATATGTTTATTCATCGTCTGTGAACAAGCAAGCAACGCCTGATTTAACAAGTGGCTGAAAATCCATTCCGGGGGAGACTTACAACTGAAACTCAGCGTGAACACCGACTTGAAATTCAGCGTGAACAACGAAGGCGAAAGAGTCGACGACATGGAACATCGTTTTCCGATAATAGCCTAGCGAAGACTAAAGCCATCAGCAGGACACAAACAGGAGACTGGAATATCACAGGTGAGAAATCTTGGAACATACATAACGTAGCTTAAATTTAGCTTTATAGCACAGCGCTGAGACAAAACGAAATTCCCCAACAACGCGAGAATCGATACAAGGTCTTCGAATATTATAACTCAGTCACACCAATTGAATAATACCAGTAAGAATGAACTCAGTGGCTACAAACTCTTCAAGAAAATGTGTGCTGAAACCGATCAGGACTGGTGACACCGACAAGAAGTGCTTCGACAAAATGATTTTGTTATAGAAGTAACAAGAGGCGTGAAAAAACACACGATCATCAAAATACTTTTGCTAGAAATATACCTTTCCAACGGACGGTGACTGAACAGGTTGGCTCAAAATTATTTCCTCTCTCTACCATTATCTTTACTCTTGATGTACCAGTAATTATTATTAACGTATAATTACTTTTCCAAGTATGATCAAAATTACAGATTACACAAGAGAAATGAAATTATTCACAAAACAGGTTTCAGTTCCCCAAACAACTTGCATATTTGTGTATGAGCAGTAAAAAGAATTTAAATTTTAAGTTTAGGACGTTCCCGAAAAAATATTTGAAAGAAATAATTCATATTGGATCAGTAGGAATTTATAAAAGTTTATGTTTTCCGTTATGGATATAATTTGACCCTGTTAGTAGTAAAAAAAAATCATCTTCAGATGGATCAGTAAGGACAATTTCTGTTCACAATTTGGTTTGGAAATGCACTTACAAGTATTGCTCTGCCTGACAATTACCACTTTAAAATGTGTAGCGGGGATAGGTACATACCTGCATGTATTTGATGTGAAACAAACATTACTGTTTAAAATTAATTATTGATAATAATTTCATGCTACATACAGTGACCAGCATCACAGCTCTCCTCGCAGTGCACAAACAAGCACCAAATTCATGGGAATTGAGATCCTGATCACCTTCAACATGATTTGTCTATGTGAAAGTTTGTCTTACTTCTGAAGGTTTCACATGCTATAATCTACACTCACCCTTTCCCTTAATTAGCTACTCTTGCTTTTCACACCAATTGACATCCCTAAGCCCCAATGTAAACCTGCAAATCCTCCTTACTGTTCTTCATACATTTATTGTAGTACTAGTGCAGAGAACTTCTTTCTACTGACATTAACACTATTCATGTTTGGTGATCAATTCCTTAATTCTGATGACCTTATTAAAGCATTGTTATTGTAGGGAGATGCTGGTCACTGGGGCTTCAAGGGTTAATGTATTATATTATTGTGACAATTATCTAATCCAATTTCTATAGTCTGTTGGGGGAATGAATAAACATGCTACAACATCAATATGAAACTCTGTGCTTTGCTTGCCATCATTCTGTATCATTCTCATTTCAATTTTTGGGTAAAAATGGATAATTCTTTTAATGCACCACATCACTCTTCAGCAGTAAGAGACTCCTGCTACAGTATCTCTACCAGTCAAGGGAAATAATGTATTGTTTTAGCTATTGACACTTGTCAATGCCCAGTAAATAGAACAAAAACTGTACAACAGAATCCAAAGGAAATGGCCGGGTTAATGTTGGAGATTGAACTGCATTTCTGATAACCTACTCTCACCCAACCAAAATAAACAGAAACACCACACATATTGTCTTGGACAACAGGTCCACAGCAATACTATATGTCCTCTCTAGAGAGCAATTTACGTTACGTCAGAATGAAGAGAGGTGTGGGGGGGGAGGGGCTGAACGTATTTTCGTATACATGACAGAGGATTGGATGCAAGTTACATGGAAGCGAATGGGAACCAGAATGTCGATCTTAACTCCCAATTGGGGACCATTGTGGCCACCCATCCACACCTCCAGTTAAAGCAAAATTCTATCCCCTCCCCACCCCCAATCGCTCAATTTTGTGGTGCACCCGTGCCTGAGATTCGCGAGGTTCTGCGAGTCACGTATTTCTAGTTCTGCGAGTCACGTATTTCTAGTTCTGCTGATTGAATAAAGTACATTGAAGAGTTGAATGACAACGTCGCCAAATATCTCCCTCGTTTGAGCTTTCATCTGGTAAACCAGAGTTGGAAAACCAAGATGGGATGGGAATTAGACATACTTGAACCATATAAGGAGAACTTTCTCTCAAGTAGGGATAATGAATTCGCTTGGAAAATGATGATCCTGTTGAAGAATTTATTGGAGCTTTGCACAGCCATTTTTTCATTCCACATCTTCCACCGTGAAATAGATGCACTCTTTGAATTGGAGATGTCTACGATTTAAGGCAAAAGAAAAACAGAAGAGCAGGATTCCAAACGTTTTGCCCCGAATTACAGCAAAAGAGCGCTTTGGAAGAGAAGTATGAATATTTGTGGGTCGCATTTTTGAGGCACCACGGAGTTAGTGTTTAACTCCAAGACCAAGTTTCTGTTTTGCATTAAGCGTATTATGAGCGAGTGCGTGTCCCCACTGCCTCTTACTCCAAGGGATCTCTTCAAACGATTTGACCATTCTTTTATCAGCCTGGGGTTACATTTTTTTGGGCATTGTTCATCTGAATGAAATTTTTGGCTAGAAAAGCCAGAAAAGAATATCCATTATGTCCAAATCTAAGGACCAAATGGTCTGTTCCCGTTGAGCAGAAACTAAAGAACATAGAGTCACAGTCGTCACAGTTATAACCTTGGAAACGTCCCATTTAGATTTGTATTTTGGCAGAGGAGCTTTAATAATGTAAACACTCTTTAAACTCCTGGTAACAAGTGGATGCTCCCCAACCTTATCGTTGTTTATCAGATGGCAAGTTGATGATAAAGCAGATCTGCAAGAGTTTAGGGTACTGTAACTTTTGCCTTCTTTGAAACAGTCAGAAATGAAATTGGTTACAAGCTCTTCAGATCCCTGAAGCGGATCTGTTTTCTTCTTAGAACACCAGCTGCACCATTTTTGCCCAACAGGTTTGTCCTGCTTCTATGTTCCTTTTTAGATGAGGAAAAACACACCAGGTTTTGGTGCTTTTTAAGAAAGGCTCTCCCTTTAAGGAATCTGCAGATAATATCCACGCAGCGTGGTGGTTTCGTTCTCAAGGGATGTAACTGATGGCTGTGAGAAAGACACAACAGGCAGTCCATTTGAGGTAGAAGAATGGGGCAGTTGACTGACTAGGAGCAGAGGGTACCACTTCCAGTTCTGGAGGGTACCAGTTCTGGGTTGGCCAGATTGGGGCAATGAGACGAAAATTGTTCACACTGCCTGTTTGTACTTGGGCTAGAACTCTAGGAAGAAGACAAAAGGGGGAAGATGCACAGGACTGAAAATTTGACAAGGAAATGTTACATGCATTAACAACGAAACATCTAGGTTCAGGATGCCATAAAACAAACACTGGGAGTTCTTGTTTAACCTTGAAGCAAATAAATCAATATCTGGGTGAATAACTGGATTTATCTGTTAAATAGAATTGTTTAAAGACCATTCTAGTCTGGTAGAGTCTTGGATATTATGCATGCTACACCAGTCCCACAAAGACCTTGACAAACCATTCAACAAGGGAGATTTGATACTACCAAAATTATGTATGTTCGCTTCAGCAGTGGTATTATCCATTTTCACATGATCATGCTTCGCTGAACAATGATGAGGAAAGAAAGACTGGAGAGTACACAAGGCAGCGAGTAATTCAAGGTAATTGATGTGGCACTCAGTTTCAGAACTAGACCATTTACATCGGGTTGAAACTCCGCTACAAAAAGCTCCCCAGCCTGAATGGCTGGAATCACTCTCAATAGACAAATCAATAGGCAAATCGTGAAAATGGACTTTCCATTGAAATCATCAATGTTGTTTATAATGGAAGTTAAAGCAGTCTTTGATTGAGTGCTTAAAGAGACAACCTTGTCGAAAAAAGCACCCTCGTGAAGTTCGCGAGACTTACAGTATTCAATAGATCTGTAAAACAATGGAAGATAACGAACGGCTGGAAAAGCAGAGACTAATAAGCCTGTTACATGTGCTATCTCAACCAAAGAAACCTCCTTATCAAGGAGAGTTTGGCATGCACTCTTGACTTTAGTTACCTTAACATCCAGTAGAAAAAGCTTCATACATGTAGTGTCAATGGTGAAACCCAAAATCACTAGGATTTGACGAGGGGTTAGATGCGATTTCTGAAAATTAATCTTAATTCCCAAACTCTCCAGACGTTCAATGAGTAAAGAGCGGTATTGACGGTATTCATCTGCAGTGACAGCTATCACCAAAATGTCATCAATTAAAATAATAGCACTAATATCCTTAAAGTGAATGAATTCCAAAACTGGTTTCAAAACCTTAGTGAAAACCCTAGGTGCTAGACTGTAACCAATGGGTAAACAGGTGAATTGGAAAAGTTCACCACCCCAAAAGAAACAGATTTTTGCGATGAGGCTGAAGATAGGGATGCTGAAATAAGCTTCCTTTAAATCAAAGGAGGCCAGAAAATCGGCTGGGCTCACAAGATCTTTAATCAAACTTATGTTTTCCATCTTAAAATGGATTTTGGAAATAAAGTCATTCAAAGTTTTGAGATTAATAATAGGCCTAAGACCACCAGTTTTCTCGGGTACAAGGAAAATACTTGAGATGAATTTCATAACTCCCAAGGAGTTATGAAACTTCTCGTCTAGAACATCCCTTTCTGATGAAGATAAAATAGGAGGACAAGGTACTCTGGTTTGCTTTAAATCAGAACCAAAGTCAAGGTGACAACCAGATGTGGTTTCAAGTATCCAAGGATCACTGGAGATTTTACTCCAGGTGAGCCGATGTTTAGCTAAATTTCCAGCATAGACACAAGATGAACATACTTCACCTGAAAAATCATTTACAGTGGAACCCCAATATAACGATATGCCAAGGGAGCAGTGAAATTATATCGTTATATCGAGACTCCCGATATAACGATATGGCTGTAAAATAGCCGATAATATCATTATATTGGGGTAAAATTAAAATGTACTATTTTACTGCATATTATTTAATTAAACTTGTAATGAGTATCAACTGATTCACAAATGTAACGTTTCAAGCACACAGCAATGTCCTTAAACAATTTGCAAAGCATTAGATGTTTTGAAGGTTACGCGACAAAGTCTGTGATATGAGTCGTAAAAGGGAAACCAAACTAAACTTAAACATTTGAAGTTGCGACTGTAATCGTCTTTACTTAGCACTCTTTGCCTGTTCATTGTTTTTCTTTTTTAACAGACTCTTGTTCATTAATTAAAGTACTCTTCAAGTTTGGTTTGCCTCATTTGTTTTACTTGCAATCTTGAAAACGCATCCTCCATCGCTGAAAGAGAGAAGAGGAATTCTCTCTCTCGTTCACCTGAATCGTCCAACGTAATAATAAAATCTCTTATTACCTTGACAGCTTCAGTAGCTTTCACAAGAGTCAGGGGCGTAGGTTCAATCACTGATATATCATCATCAGAGTCTGTCTCGTCCCCTTGAGAGCTAGCATGTGCGACTGGTTGGACTGCCTCCAAAGCTTCCCTTTCGACTTCATTTTCCGTCATTTGATTCTCTGTGGTAACATGTCGGTCTAGAGCTGCAAGCTGGCTGAATGACACATCTGCCAGCGAGGGATACTGCTGGACTACCCTTCTCTATAAACTAGATTCTCCACCTTCTTCTACGCTTTCAATAAGGTAATTTGGCTTGAAAACATGGCCAAACATTTGTTTTATTTTGGCACAGCACGAACCAAATAATCCTCACGATACTCATGCTGTTGCCATAAAACGAATGGAGGGCAAAAGAAAGCACAAGCAAGTCATCGTCGGCCACGTGCCACTGACACTGTCACGAATCTTTCATTTATTTTTGAAACGTGGGGGCAGATTTCCGTTAAAGTTACAGGAAAACGCAGGAACAAAGGGATCGGCCTTGAAATCCTGGCGATGTATACGTTTGGTCACAAGAAGGAGTCAAAGATACTAAAATTGAGAGAACTATTAAATGTTAAGGAGGATAAGGAGGCATCACAAACTGAAAGCTATTGACAGAAACGTTACAGATTACTGTAAATGAATGTTATTGTATTAAATTCAATTTTTATTTAAATTGTAACTGTGTACTGATACTGTAATATCGTTATATCGGGGAAGATTTTACGCTCGGTACGTTAAATTCTCATCATTATATCGGGAATATCGTTATATCGAAGATCGTTATATCAGGGTTCTGTCCCATTCATTTTACTGCAACTTTTGCCGGGACATAGCAAATTCATTGTTATACCGGGGATATCGTTATATTGAGGATCGTCATATCGGGGTTCCACTGTACTTGGTTGTGGACACCTGCTTTTATGCTCGGAGCCGATACGAGCTGTGGCCTCAAGTGAGGTTTCTGTAAGACAAAAAAATAAGGCTTGTTTCGACCTTGTGAGCGCTTTGGAGAAAACTGTATTTCCCGATTTTTACAAAGCTTGTTGGGCAGCTTGTTCACCTCTGCTATATCCTTAATCTGTTTGGGAAGCTTGTCCCCCAAAAGTCATTTTCCAACAGGTGTACTCTGGCTACAAATAGGGCGATAGCTTGAGTTGATGTTATCACGTACCAATTCTCTTGCCGACTCTTATACGAAGAGTGGCAGAGAAAGGAGCGTGCTTCGACAACTTTATTGAGGAGGTCAATTACTGCACAGCATGAAATCTTAAATTTATGCACCCGTAATGACTATGTAAAGAAACCGTATTGACCCTGCAAACGCATCTTTACGGACTTCTTTACATTTCCATTCAGAAGGTCTTTACGCATAAGAAACGATAGTGCGTAAAGACATCTTAGAGAGACTTTAAACACTGTCTTTACGGATATCGGAAAAACTCGTAAAGCCTTCATTTATGATAATTTACGACTTCCGTAAGGTTACCAGAATGGAAATGTTTACGCGTTCTCTAAGCACGTCTTAACGGATATCGTGAAAACCGTGTAAACGCTTTACATTTACGACCCCTCAGTAGAGCGCATTTTTCAAACAGTCTTTACGGATGGTGAGGGTTATATGATATTTACAACCACCTTCAACAGAGAAGTTTGCGTGTTCTTAAACATCGTAAATATGCTTCTTTCCCCTGAAAAAAAGTGGTTTTGATTCGTCGTCCGACTCAGTCATGGCATTTCAAGGCACTGTAGTGAAAAAAATTTCATGTCTTGCGAGCAATTAAAATCAATTCTATTATCTTGCCATCACATATTGTGATACGTGCTGCCATGAAAGCTGGTTTCACAATGAAGTTTTATTATACAGGGAGAGACTACTAGAAAGCAACCAATGACAATTTCACATTTTTTATTCAAATGAAAGTTCAAACACATCTTCATTGGGACTGTTCTCTTTTCCTACATATTCGCTGAACTGAGAGACACAAAGAAAAGAGAATTCTGCCTTGGGTGGTATGAATGTTAAAATGTCTGCAGTTCTACTATACAAGCTGTTTTGTTTGGATGCTAATAAATGATGAGCACATAAGTTCATTTGTTGCTTATAGGCATTGCTACAATGCTTTAAAACCCAGCACAGATTATTTACAATGTACTTCACCCAAAAGCAAAACATTGGACTCTGTAGAAAGGACATTGTTTCAAAGCAATTTTTTGCCTTATTTGATTTTTGTTTATAGCTGACTTATCCAGATTTACAGTGATTATGATAACTTGGAGTGTTTCTGATCTGTGATAAGGTCTTCTATAAGCCTGTCTTGATGGGCATTGAACTTGTTGATCCACTTCAGATTATGTAAACATGTGTCTGATCTGTTGGAACGATTGAAAGGATAGTATTAAATATACTCTTGCCCATTACAGTACAAATCATTCCTATAGACACTGACCCAGGTAACAGTTAAAATGTGCAGTTACTGTGGAGACGTTTGTATTTGTCAAACCGGTAAATGTGAATTACATTGGTGAATCAACCCCATCACAGAACTTTCTTTTTCCCCCATCACAGAACAATGGGTAACCTTATTTTTAGAATTCATGGAAAATGGATTTCAGCTATTCATAAAATCATATAATTCATTTAAATCGTAATTTAAGAGCATGTCAGGGAAAGTAAAAAGTTCACTGCACAATAGAAAACAAAATGAACAGCAAGGTTAGCAACGCACATGGTAGATAAACTATTATCTACTCTACTAGATAAACTAGTAGATAAACTACTCTCCTACACGACAGTGTCAATTAATTAGTCAATAAAAGTGCATTTAATCTAAGTTTTGTACAGTACAGGGCACAGGAATTGCAGCATTACACGAGGGTTTCCTGTGTGTAAGGATGCCATGTTGCACACAACTTCAAGCATGAAACACACACATACAAAAATTACACACAAATGGGTGTAAAAAAGACACAAATTTTCTGAAAGTGCAAGTTAAATTTACATGCGGAGGTTGGAGAGAAGCTCATTTAGAGTGTATATCAGTAAATAACACAAGTACAGAGTAGAAGTTATGTAAAGACCAAAATAAATTAGGTGTCCTGACCCAATTCACACCATAGGTGGCACAAGGGATAGGAGTATAGAATGTGTGATGCTTGACCAGTGTTGTGTTCACCATAACCAAAAATTAATGCTTGAATTATAGAGGTTTATATGGGTTTGGTCGTTTAAGGTAGACACAGCTTTAAGACAAACTGAAATAGAATTGTTTAGCTACAGTGTATGTCAATGTTGCACTCTACACGTGGCTATCATAAGGCTGCACTGATACAGCTGTAAGGCCATGACACTAAAAATGAGAATGTTTCAGGTTTTCATGACCAAGACCGGTTTCTATGGGGTGGGCCTGGGATGATTGGTCCCATACTTAAACCCATCCTGGAGGGCCTGGGGCAGTACTTTGTTCAGCCTCTCCAATTTCGACCAATGGGACATGGCTAAATATAGCAGGGGCCAAGGCACCAGCGAGCCAGCTCTTGGGATCACTGAGACATGCAAGCTTCACCACTATGACATTATGACATGCCCAAGGTTATTTTCTATATGACCGTTCTTTCACAAAGTTTTCAAAAAGAATGGAAGTTTAATGTTGCAAATTAAGTGACAGGCCAGGAAATTTGACAAATAAATGTACAGGGTACTGGCTACACAAAAATTGTTTAAAATGCCATGAAACAAAACTTTGGTCCTTCAAAGTTTCTCTGCACCAAGGTCTATGACTGTGCTAACACATACATGTACAAGTAATTACATGTAGAAATCAGTGAACATATGGTCATGTTTCAACTGTTCAGCATGCTAACAAGGTTGGCTTTATGTGAGCTCACTGACATCTAGGAATTTAATATTCAGAAATCAAGAAACAACTAAAACAACGATCAAGAAAGCTTCCAAATTATTGATCAAGTCAAGGATAGCAGAATGTGTGGCAGTTTTTGACGACTATAAATAGTTTTGAAAACTATAATATACTAGAGAACTAAGACTAAAAAATAGCTGATGTCGTATATACAATATAATATTTATAGCCCAAATAAACGCACGGAAGATGAAGTTTCATGCAAGGATATAAAACCTATATACGAGATTGGAAACTATTTTACTATTTCGATATATGCTTATGTTATTTATCACTCTTACCAGGTACTTGTGATTAATGATTTCGTAGACTCCGGTCCGCTGCATGTGCGCAAAAAACATGGTTATCGTATAATTTTTGTTCTGGCCTGGGAAGCCGTCTGAATAGCTTATCAGTGACCTGTGGGGAAATTGAAATAAAATCTATTACAAAAGATAGTTTAAACTAGGAGCTGGACATTACTTCAAAAATCTAATTGACAGTGTTTAGACAATCCTACATGTATCTTAACGGAATGCGAAACAAACACTAAGCAGTCGTGGCCTCTCATACAGACATCCGTAATGCTCATACGAGAGATTGTGTGACGAGACATAGGGATATCACCGTATGAGGCTATTATGCACTATATTCCTTTGAATTAATTGTTTATCGTGACAACAATGAATCTCATCAAATTAAAGACGATCTCCAGTTATGAACACCATAATAAAAGCTCTCGTAGGCAATCGCTCCCGTAACCCACAGCGACCACTTTTGGAATTTTACCGACTCTCTTGTGAGCGACCACTCCGGCAATCCACCCGATTAATTTCGACTGTGTTCGATGTTTTAACTGAATCCAACTCAATCTACCTGATTGAGTTCAATTGAAATAAATGTAAAGTAAATGTAAAGTAAAGTAGAAGTTCAATTGTTTGATCAGTTCGAGTGATTCGGCCTGGATCGACGTCACAAACTTCAGTTGTTGATTTAATTTCGTTTGTTTGAGTTCGATTACTTCAAGAATTCGATTGCATACGCTGCGTCTAATTCCCGAGCTCGTTGCCTACGAGAGCTACTGTATAACAAATATCACACTATTTAATTAGGAAACTACCTTGCTCCACTTCTGTTCTCTGTGAAGTGAATTTCCAGGCAGGAACATATTGCATTTGTGTCTCACTTGGCAATGTTCTCAGGAAACAACAACATGTGGCCTTGGTCCCTGTTGCAGTCATGGACCCCATAATTGTAGACCCACATCAGTCTCAAGTAAAAAGTCGTACTGTTAAAAAGGTTGGGGGTGGGCAGGTTTTGCTGAAAATCGAACGTCACCATGTCCACCCCGTCTTTACTGCAGGGCGGATTGTGAGGGCCCAGGTCCATTCTTTTTCCCTTCCAGCTTTCCTTTGCCGCTTTCTTGCCTGCGCGTTTCGCAGCATAACCCGCGTCGGCTTGCGATTGGTGCTCCTCTAGTTGTTTGAGGAGCTCCTCTTCTTTTTTTGAACCTGCAACAACAATTACACAAATTAAAAAACTTACAATAATTATTGCACGGGCAGACAGCTTCTCGAACAAGAAAATTACCTCACAGAGTATGTCTAATAAGGAAAGTTTTCATAAACTAAATAATAATAATAATAAAAAATGTGTAACCCGATACAACGAAGTCCCCGATATAACGAGCGATATTCTTGGGCCCGGCGAAAATACTGGGTAAAATGTATGGAACAGAACCCCGTATAACGAAATCCCTCTTAAAACGAAAATAATGCAGAGGCCGAAAGTGAAAAGTTACCAAATATAACGAATCTGATTATTTCATCACGAGACATCATCATCATTGGTGAGAATCCTTTTTAAGATAATTCGGTTGGATTGTGACAGATTGTAAACTCATGAATGATTTAATATATTGATTTTCTCTTCCCTAACAAAATAATATTTTGCAAACGAGTTTTAGAGACCTAGCCTTTTCCAGGCTCCGAGATAGTGGGGAAAGTGCGAAGAGAAAAGGAGGGCGAACAACACATGGGGCTGGAGAGCCACCACCCCCTTTTCCCCAGATTCCGCGTGTTTTATTTTCGCGTTTCCTTTCTGATTTTCGTGCTGTCCCTACTATCTGAGAGCCTGGAACAGGCTAAAGAGACCTTAAGTTGTTATCAGCAAATAACAGAGTTAACATCCCCGTAGCGCCCTTGATGGCCACGCTCAGTTCCTCAGATTTTGTACACGTGTCCGCCCTTGGAACGCCAAAACCGAGGTTAAACTCTGTATTGAAGATCCGCCGGTAGCAGTGTTGACTGACTACCGGCCGCAGTGGAGTCTGTGTATTCTGGTTTTGTTGTTTGGCTCTACAAAAAAAAAGGGAAAGAGAAGAATTACGGACACCAGCATCTTCTAAATTTTGTAACTTTGCTCATGTACAACGGAACCAAATTTATTTATGTGGCTGCTGTATGGCATCAATATACGGTCATTTCTAAATGCTATTTTAAAATTTAGATCTATTGTAATGTGTTTACGAAGTCATTGATGCAACTAATTAAGTACGCTTCTGATCTATAAATTGAATACTGAAGTCGTAACTATTGTCTAACCTAAGTGGTTCAATGAGAAACACACAAACAGTTCGCCATGGATTATGGTTCGCCATGGAAAATATCTCAATACTTAATCATCTTAATACTTGGGCTTTTACTTGGGGTAGAAGAGCACAGAACGCGTCATCAGAATGGAATGATCCATTAGCAAAATTATTCATAATTTAGGCACAGTAGAGATAATGTATGTAAAATATATTAAATATATAATTTTGGGGTTTATTGACTTCTGGTAACATATGATTTTACCCTATCTGGAAGCGTGGAAATCTGGAAATCTGGCAGTGAATACTTAATGGGTTAACAGTCTAACTCTGGAAGTGTGGAAATGTGGAAATGTGGAAATCTGGCAGTGAATACTTAATGAGTTAACAGTCTATCTCTGGAAGTGTGGAAATGTGGAAATCTGGCAGTGAATACTTAATGAGTTAACAGTCTAACTCTGGAAGCCTGGAAATGTGGAAATCTGGAAATCTGGCAGTGAATACTTAATGAGTTGACAGTCTAACTCTGGAAGCCTGGAAATGTGGAAATCTGGCAATGAATACTAAATGAGTTGATAGTCTATCTGGAAGCCTGGAAATCTGGTGGAAGCATGGAAATGTGTAAATTTGGCAATAAATACTTGGATTTTTTGATGTCAGTTATGGCAATGAATAAATAATGTTGCCATTTTTCAATTCAGCATATTGATACAATCAGTAATATCAGTTATTGATTGTAAGACCTTGGTGGTTTATATCACCCTAGGTAAATAATCACTCGCATTATCTACAATAAAAAATGCAGCAAACAAAACTAGTGTTCCAGATAACTTTCATTGATCATCACTTCTATTGGCTGTAAGCATCATACAATATTTATTATAACTCCTTTAAAAAATTTGTTGATTCTAAAGGCAAATATCTGCTTTACAATAAATAACATTAAAATTATTTACATCTTATCATTTGAATATCATCATTCTCATTATCTCTAAAATCTCTTAGTTCCTTTTCCCTGGGTGGGGGATAGGGCTGGATTATCTCTAAAATAGCGTCATTTAATGGTGTCAATGCAAACTTTCATTGTTCATAGCTCTGTGTTATTGTTCTGATCTCAAAAGTTAAAGCTTAACCTCCCTTAAAAAATTATCTATGCACCAAACTGCCTGCTTTTTCAGGATTGTTTGTTTTAAAGGCAGACATTAGCAACTTTTAAACAATAAATAACTAGTGAAATCAACATTTCATGACATATAGGACAGGAAATTTTATATGTGCCCTCTTACTGCCATTCTCGGTAAGTAATTCTTTGTAATAAAATGTATGTAACAAAACGTAACGCGTGTCCTCTACTGTTAAAATTCCTAGCAAAGACATATTGTAAAAATTGTATTAAAAATTATCTATGGACAAAACTGCCTGCTTTTTCAGGATTGTTTGTTTTAAAGGCAGACATTAACAACTTAACAATAAATAACTAGTGAAATCAACATCAATTTCATAACATATAGGGCAGGAAATTTTATATTTGCCCTTCTTACTGCCATATTCTCGGTAATTAATTCTTTGTAATAAAATGTATGTAACAAAACGTAGCGCATGTCCTCTACTGTTAAAATTCCTAGCAAAGACATATTGTAAGAATTATATTAAAAATTATCTATGCACAAAACTGCCTGCTTTTTCAGGATTGTTTGTTTTAAAGGCAGACATTAACAACTTAACAATAAATAACTAGTGAAATCAACATCAATTTCATGACATATAGGACAGGAAATTTTATATGTGCCCTTCAGTTACTGCCATTCTCGGTAAATAATTCTTTGTAATGAAATGTATGTAACAAAACGTAACGCATGTCCTCTACTGTTAAAATTCCTAGCAAAGACATATTTTAATAATTATATTATTAATTCCAGAAGGATATGGTGGTTCAAAAAATGCATAGGAGTTTGCCTTCCAGTGAGTTCATGATTTGAGTCAACCACTTTTGATAATGCTATCCTTACTCAGTTTTTGTAAATCGGAGGGTGGTAAAGGTGCCAGGGGGTGGGGGGTCGATGGCGCACTTGAAAACTACAGTTTACAAAAAACAGTAACCATTTTACATTTCACGTGTAATAAAAAGACTGGCCATTTGGGGTCACAAAGATACCATTTACCCCCGGGGGGGGACTCACATATGAAAGTGACATTTACCACCCCCTTATAGAAAGGATTGCAAAGTTATACTGAGACCTTTCTTTAAAACTACCACTTTGACACTGCCCTAACGCTGTAACACTGTATTAGTGTTAATGATAATTTCGAGGCATTATTTCTTCTTACAAATCTGTTATATAAAAAAGTTAATCCATTTTATTTCTCAACAATATTGTCTCTAAATATTTATGTACCTTATATATTATTAGTTTTTGTAAATGTTATGTTCCAAAGGCTCAAATTAACAATAAATATATTTTTAAATATTTAAGACGTATTCCGCTGAAAGTTTGAGCAATGAGTGCAAAAGTTAAGTACCAAAAATCTAGTTATAGTATGGCAACATTTTACATATTATTTGAAACATCTCCTGAAATGCATTTGTCTTGGTGATTCTCAAAAAAAAAAATTAAGTAAAACCAATGTAACGCATGCCATTTTGTTGTTCAAATCCATTTTTCTCTTGTGGGGTCAGCTTGAGAGCTAACTTTTTGGTTGGTTCGTGTTGGCTGTACTAAAACTGTTATCATGATATGAGATCTTTGTGGAAACTTATTTTTGCCTGTATTGCTCAAATGTTAGGCAGACTGTAAAACTCAAACATCTAGTATTAATATTTAGTAAATACCACACAAGTGAATAGTGTTTTTTGCGCACACTGATTGATTAGCCTCAAAGTACTATTTCCATTGGAGCAGCTAAAGAGATACAAACTGCCTTCGTGTGTCGCTTTGTTTAACAAGAAGTGATTTGTTTGGTCCGCTCGTTATTTAACTTGTGTGGTACATACTAAAACAATCATGCACCTATACTTCAGCGAATAATTGTTAATTGATTAATTTAACGTAATTTAATTAACTATATTTTGGGTTAGGTATTCCTGGATTTCCATGGCCAATCTTGCCTGTTGTACAATGCCATCTCTCTTAGCTTTTGACAAGTTTAAATCCTGTGCAAGAAAGGACTCTATGTATTGCTCTAAAGCAATGCTCGTCTTCTGTGACAGAGAAATGGTGGTGGTAAGGTTGGGGGGTGTCTTTACAAAAGCGACTGTTCTGTCTTTGTTGACAGTCTCACCCAATCCAGCTCTTTCTAAGTCGACCATACAATCCCTAACGACTGCTGGTGTCCACATTCCTCTTAGCTTGGAGGATGTAGATGCCCGAAGATTACTCACTGTACATACAGGACCTGGAAAGCTCAGGATTTTGTCAGACAGGCTGTCATTGGATTTATCTTCTTCTGCCAACAAAATCTGGAAAGAATAATAAATGGTAAGAAATACTTCTTCAACAGAGGGTGTAGCATATCCATACACCTCCCACGGAAGGTTTTTGGATTGAAATCCCCCCTTCCCCTCTCTACAAGTTATGCATCATACCTCCATTTTAAGATTTAGGCTTTTGAGACCTCAAACCCCCTTGGAATTTTCAATGACCTTCCATGGGGTGGGTATGGACATTTTAATAAACTGTACATTATATGACAACAGCATTATGCAAAATGATAATAAAATTCAAAATTACTGACATGGCTAGGAAGGAGGCCATTCTATTCAAAAATATTATGAATATAAATGTATGTTTGAATTAATTCTTGCTTTTCTATAATATAAAAAATCGTATCGAATGACTAGCAAAATTGTGATCAAGGCAGATTGCAATTGTATCAAGAAAAAATGTATATAGAAAATTATGAAAGTCATTGTCAATTTTCTTGAACAAACTAGGACTAACAATGCATAAGGTTAACTGTTGATGATTGAATAAACACTCAAGGGTTTTTTTATTTCATTGACATTAACTTTTTTTCCAAGTGTGTATGCTGAACCTCAAACCTAGGCATAGTCACCACCTTTTAGCAAACATGGATTGGTAAACAAATAGGTGTGAGAATCTACCAATAAAATGCAAATGTGGGTTAATTGTCGCTCCTGGCAATGGAAATGAGCCACAAGTTTAGGATGTCGTGGGCTGTGATTGGTGGATTTTGATTCCTTGTTTGTTTATGACAATGAACGTCTCATGGATGTTGACAGATGGCTGTCGATAAAAACATAACACCAGAAGGGAATAAAACTAAAAATTTTTTTTAAAAATGTCTTGTTTGCTGCTGTAGTTGGATAGAAAACAGAGTTCATGAGCATAAGACGAATCCAAACTGTGCTAAATGCGAACCCAAAAGATGTTCTTTAATTTTTAGCATCGATGCATTAAGGTGATTTGAAAGAGAGATTTACTTTTCTTCTGACGGTGATAAAATGACATCAAAACTCGAGTACTATTCACGCCTAACATGAACAGAATGGGCACCCCAGGTTATGATCTGGGGGTTTGGATTTGTAGGTAGTATACAGTAGAACCCCGGTAACTCGAACTCGGATAACTCGAATAACCTCGCTAACTCGAACAAACTTCCATTTCCCTTGGATTTGAACTCACTTTTCAGTCGTTTTTACTTGGTTAACTCGAACTCGGATAACTCGAAAACCCCGCTAACTCGAACAAAATTCCGTTTCCATTGATCAAAATTTGGGTCAAATTTACCCCGATAACTCGAATTAAGCTTCTTGCGACTCGCCACTGATGCCCATCTATTAGAGCAACAAAACCGATCACTTATTTGACAGCCTTTTCCACTCTTATCTAAGAATTTATGATCGTGTTAGAGTTTCTGACGAGATAAGTTTAATTTGCACTGTACTGTATACTGAAGTGATGTAAAATGAGTAAATTATCAATTATTAAGTTGACAAATTAAATATTCAATCTACCCCGATAACTCGAAACCCCGCTAACTTGAACAGAATTTCGTTTCCCTTCAGAGTTCGAGTTACCGGGGTTCTACTGTATTTTAATTCCTAGATTAATTGCCCCAGGCTTTTATAGTTGAATCCTATAACTCAAAACCTTCAAGGAAAATCTAAATAGGTTAAATTATAAGAAGTTGAAGTTATCGAAGGTAGAAATTATGACCCAATGGTGAAATTTAAAAAGGTCTGGGTTTGAGGATTAGAGTTTACTGGGATTCTACTGTATGGTAGACCTGGCATTTAATCGACTGCTACAGTTTTTTTTATAGAGCCCAGAGTTTATTGAACAATCTGTTTTATACACTACCCTTTTGAAAGATAATTTATACATATTTCAATCACAACTTCAGCTTAATAACAATAAAATAATATTAATTTATTGATTGAGGGGTTATTTACATGTACAAGTCAACCTAGGAAACCCAATTTATTGAGAAAAAACATCATAGCAAGGGTTATGACCTCAGAAATGATATATATTTATTTGACAGTGATTGTTGATTTTCTCTTTTTTCAAATGTATCTCAATCTTCCCTTTGAAGCAAGCACATTGTTTTGCAAAAAATTAACCTAACTCAAAATTAAGGACTTAACAGATATTAAATGAACAAACTGATCTGTTTACCTAACATATTTTTTAACAGTTTCTGTTGGAAGTTTGTTATTTTTACTGATACACTACATGGTATCATGTACAAATTCAGGTGGTACATTAAGAAAAGATTAGATACACAGTCATCAATTGTTTTGCCCAGTTTTGTCTGAAATAACGTTTCTGCGAGCCTTGGGCAACAATGGCTTCTTGCCATTCTTGTAGCAAGTAACAGTATACTTATTGCGGCGTTTAACCATACGATGCAAATAGAATAAATGATGCACTTTGGGCATCGCACACAAAATTTTCTTAAACCTTGACAGCCACACAAATGTCTGCTCTGCTGCCATGGTGTTTCCTTGTGGAAGTTCCTCCTTAAAGGGTGCCGGGTCGTACTTTTCTTTGCAAAGTTTGTCTTTGTGATTCCTCATGTGAAGAACATCAATGATCTTTGATATTGATATCCATGCTTTATCCCATGGAGCGCGCCATGGCAGCGGTCTTCTGGCAGCTTTTAAGCCATCCAAATGGCACATGTTGTCGTAAGCCAAGACGACTTTGTTCCAAGTTAGTGGATTAATGGCTTTTAAAATGGTGAAAAGCCATGATAACACTATAACAAAAACTTGAGAAGGGCTTTCAGACCTACAGAAAAAGCAAAAAAAGCAAACAAATATATTGCATTTTTGTAAAACAGTTATTATTCAGCCCCAAGGACCATAATTTATTTTAAGTTTTTGTTTCACTGCAAGCTGGTTACTGTTAAATCTAAGTACAAAAAGTTGTGGCTAGTTAAAACAAGTTCCCAGTTAATAGCAGAGTTACAACCTTGTGCTTGGAAAAAGTTAAAAAAAAATTGGTACAATACCATTTTCGCAATCTGACATTTATACAGACTAAGTATTGAACAAAATACTGAAAGCAAAAATTATTTATAGATAACATCTTATACAGCTAGAGAATAATAACATAGGACTCCAGATTCCAGAAAATAACTCACTTAAAAAGGGGATTCCACTTGTCAATGATACCACCTCCCCTGACGATGAAGAGGTGGCCCCTTGACCACTTTTGTAACCTCTGCTTTCCACCTGTTTCTTTGTTGCAGGTGGTTGGATCAGGCTCAAGGCAATCTTCAAGCACAGCTGTGAGTGCGTTGTGCTCACTCTCAATAAAACCTGTGTTTCCTGATACAGTAAAGAAATATTTGTAAGAGCATATTTCAAATATTTGTAAGAGCAATGAAAAACAATTTAAAACATTGGGAATTTTTGCAAATTTAATACCAATTTTTATCAAGGCATTGGAATTGATCCTAAAAATGGTGGGTTGAAAGATTGCACACTGTAGTTTTCTTCTCACTGGAGCTAGTAATTTCAAAAAGATTCACACAACCGACAAGTGCTCAGAAGTCGCCAACCATTAAACAAAGATACCAGATATCTATCTTTTTCATAGTTTTGTTTAGTTCCAATTTATTAAAACTTGAGTATAAATTATTATTATAATCAATGAATTAAACTGGTTTACACAAATGCATGCTAGCACTTCTGTTTGTTGATTTTGAGTTTTCTATTGTTATTTTCCAGTTTCTGATATTCAACTCGGAAAATTACACTAAAACAATTATTATTCACATCAGGCTTATTGATTATTGTCAGTGATTATTGTTCGCCTTCGGCAAATAATATTATTTAATATTAATCAATGACACAGCTAATTCTCCATCAATTATCTAAGCAATTTCAAAGACTCTTATCTCATGAATTGACTAAAGAAATACCCTAGTTCGATTTGCAAAGTAACTCATAAAATTTATACAAACCTTTAATTCTAAATGGTGTATTTAATATTAATAATATTAGTTCAGGCACCACACCTTGAGCTTCTACTGCACTATTGCCAAGATCGGGGGTAGCCTCATTACCCAGAGATGACAAGACCTGCTCCACCTTTGATACATCCTTGTCTTGAAGCAGTTCAGAGGATGAAGGATCTATGGACTCGTTGTCAGCTGAAGAGAGAAAGGAGAAGACTAGAAATGAAGGTACTGAGTACATTAAATTACAAAATAAAATAAATTAAGTCTACAAAACACCAACCAATAACAAACTCGCACCATAAAAATGAATGATCATTACATGTTCTACAATTATTTTTTAGAAACTAACATGGAATCAAACGGGATGGTGCTTGCATTGAGCTTGTTTGTAAAGCAAATGACAATAACAAAAAATCCTACTTAAATGGACACAAACATAAATTTTGTATGGTGGTTTGTGTTAGGTTGAATAATAACTTTTATTCCACACACCATTAAAAAATAATCAATTATCATTTTATTTCTTGGTAATACTTTGATTTAGCACTGCTTCGTCAAGCAGCATGTATTGGTATTGCCTAATTAAATAACAGTTAAAAAATTTCTATTGTCAACCCTAAAAGTATTTGTATTTTTTTCCTTAGTGGGCATTTGGCCAACAACTTTTAAAAGTTTGGTCGCCACTAAAGAATTTTTGAGACAAAATTAAGCTCACTTTTTCAATCCTTCTTCACAGAGCTGGCGACTTCATATCCAATTAAGTCTCCAGCTCAAAAACTTGGAGGGTTGATTGTCCATTTCAAAATCTTGCTGATAACACAACAGAATATGAGATACCTGCAGGATCTGTATCATCGCCACGATGCTGGATGCCACAATATTTCAAAAAACTGCGTATGTCTGTTGGGACTTGAGGGTGCTTATCCTTGAGGTATTCTAAGTGTTCCTCACAAAAAGCTTTCCCAAATTGCGGAGAATTGGTACAAACATTAGGATAATTTACAAGGGGAAGGCCCTGAACAAAGTTCTGTGGAAGATAAAGCATAGTATGACAAAACTCTGTAAACATAAAAGACAACCTGAGACGTAATCAAAAAATCAAAAAATGTTTGTACTGAACAATATTAAAACAACCTCATGAGGCAGATGAAACAATTTTGCAATGAGATGAAACATGATAGCAATGGCAAGCATGCAAAGAAGAGAATGCAGATCTTAAGTTGGGCCAACTTAAGTACAACTTAGTACAAACTGTACATGTATTTGAAACTAAATTAATTTACACTACATCAAATGCAACCATCTGAAAACATTAACGCACTGGCAACCCCCCCCCCCCTCCCCACCCCACCACCACTTGCTATCTGGAATTTCCTGGGCCTTTAATTCAACATCATTCTGGAATTTCCAGTTCCCTCCAAGGTTTCTGAAACAACATAATCTGCAAACAATCTGCCCTCCAACATGAGGTGCAGAAAATCTGAAAATCTGAACAATTGTTGTTTAATGCTAATGTTTCAGGTTTTCCACAGAAAGAATGATTGTGGCATACCTTTCTCTGCATCATGCAATGGGAAAACATAAGCTTCCACTGACCATCTATGACCCAAAGTTTTCCACAACCTGACAACAACAACAGATTATACGTGTGAAGGTTTGGGAGCCATAAAAGGGTTATTATTGGGTTCCTTTTGACACAAATACAAACTTTTGGCTGTTCTGAAATTTGGTTACACACACATGTAAGTCCGTGATGAAGCCCCTTTAAATGATAGGACATGTATTAACCTTCAAATGTAAGATTAACGTGCAAACAACCAAGAAAAGCAAGACATGACATAACAAAAGGTGCAAAGTCAAACACGTTAATTTGTTCAAAATACAAATTAAATATAGCTATCTATACTCTATTACAAAGCAAAATAATAAAAAAGGGAAACCTGACAGAGGGTTATGAAAACAATATGTATTAAAGACTCTGTTGTGAGTTCCATAAAGTACAAAGGGATCAATAACATAGAGAGGGCTTCCCACAATTATGCTTACATATAAAAAAAATCATCATCCCCTCCCACATGTATAACATAAAAATGGTGAACTTACCCCGTGTTTTACAAGTCTCAGAACAATCTTCAGCTGAATGCGGATACACAGATTTTGCCCTGATCTTGTCAACTTCAGTCATAACTTTTTCACGATCCTCATTTGTTTTGAGAAGTCCAAAACAGTCAAGTTTGCCTAGTTCCCTTAGCTCATCTTCTAGCTCCCCATTCCAAAATGCAGAACTGCACTGTTTTTCACTGTAATCTAGGTGTACAATACAAAAAAAATATAAGTATGACTGAACCACATTGTACTAGGTTAAATGTGAATTGGAAGACATGCCCAATACGTAAACTGTACCTCCTTCTCCTGAGAGTGGATTAAAGACTTCGTTATATGAAGTTGAAAACCCAGAGAAGCTAACCCAACAGTGGTTTCTATGGAGTGAAGAAATTAATAAAGCAGATATAAAAAATGTAAGCTTAATGCTTTGGTTAAACTTCTGTGCTATAAAAAAATGGCCCAGTTAAGTCAACAACAGCCTCTATATTTCAAATGTTACTTGAGCGGTTCTCACTTGAATGACAAAAGTACAGTGTTACTGTGTATTCACGTCTGCAATGGTTTTGAAAAGCCCAGCTTAGTTTTCACTTTCTTGGCAAACATTAGAGTGATTTAATTTAACGGTATAACCCATGAAAACAATATCTACCAGTTTGTGCGTAATTCAAAAGTAAAAAAACAACAACAGTGAAATTAGTGACTAATATTTGCATGTCATCGAATAATAATAGAAAAAACTCACGCCAAAGCACACTGGAATTCGAGCAGCTTCCGCTCCACAAAACAAACATCGGTGGCTTCCACGAAAGGCCTGCTCTCAGGATAGAGGGACCATCCCTTAGACTTGTTCCCATATCGTTCATAGTTATAGTTGACCATGCAATGGTCGCACCGAAGGCAAAATTTAAGGCCCTTTGATTTGCCACAAACACGATGTATAAAAACATCAATGGGCCTGTTGTGCTCATGAAGCATCCGATGGCAGATGTAACAAGTACCAGTTGGGGGAGCCAACAATATGGGAAACTCGCCAACATGAGGTTCTTGCAAGCTTTGACCAATAGACTTATGGAGTACAGAGCACGCCTCGTGAAGAAGGGAAGCCTGTAAAAGAGGAACACTTTATGAAGGCAAGATTTCCGCACAGCCCCCTACATTAATTATGCATACAATTTTCTGACTGACTCGTTCTTTTCATGATTGCTGTTTGTGTGTAGTGTGATAGTATGAAATAGTTGCATACATAATTAATGTATGGGGCTGTGCGGAAATCTTTCCCTTTATGAATTCCCATGATATATCGCATGAACCAGAAGACAAAATTAAGGAATCAATCTTACCTCTTCCAAAGGAAGCCCCGTTAACCGGGACACTGTGTCTGAGCAAAGTGACTCAGGCAAAACAGCCAGCACTGGTGCTGAAGACGTGACAAAAGACACCAAGGGCAGCTCGTACATGGAAACAACATGTGCGAACAGTGCTTTTGCAGGAAGGTTCCTGATTGCATCCAAATCGAGTTGCGTGGAAGTAAATGATCGATAGGCATCAAGGAGATTGTTCTCCACTGCCAAAGAACGATCAACCTCTTGGCGAATATCGTTTAACCAGCTTTCCGCCGAGGGAGAGGCAGCAGGTCGCTTGCGACATCGGCCCTTTGGAGGCATCTTTTCAAAAAATCAACAACTATTTACAACGAATTTCTGAATCGAACGAAACGACAATATAAAACCGGTGAGCAAGCAAAATCAACAACTATTTACAACGAATTTCTGAATCGAACGAAACCACAATATAAAACCGGTGAGCAAGAAAAATCACACATTGATTCATGAGTCAAGTGATGTGAGTCATGTGATGCGATGACGTAGTTGTAACGTGTAACGGGTTACAACCAATTTGCATTAAATAAGGCCGCCTAAATCGAACACCAGATGAATGTCTGACCTCTGCGCCGCCATGTCACGCGAGGCCTTTCTGTTTGGACGTCGGATCAGTAGAATAAAAATTCAAAATAGTTTTTTATATATACAAATTTGACTTTTTTGCTGAAATAAAATCAAGTGAGATCTGGATTTGTAAATCTTATTGTTGACACTGAGCGTTTTGAATTCTTAAAAAAATATTTATGCTTGAATGTAATATTTTGAACGGGACAACCGTGTTTACATAAGCTTATCACGCATTCCCACGATTAAAAGCTATGATTTAGGCTATCTTTATTGTCTGTTGTTTATTATTGCCGTTTATAAGCCAAAACTCCTTTGCCTATTGTGTCTTAATTCTAGACAACTTTAAGTTTAATTGTGAAAAGCTCATGAATATCAAAACAAAAGCATCACGCGTGCATGTTTTTATTATTCAAATTGCTCGTGGATTGTCAAAAGACCAAGATATATTTCGCTCGGGCAAAGTAGCGTCTTCCATTCTTAGTTCGCGTGGATTGCTGTCGACCATATACTCGTTGTAATCTGAATGTGATGGATTTCACTGTTGGCGAAAACGTTGAAGCTTTGGATCAGTTCGGAGTATGGGCGAAAGCCAAGATAAGAGAAACACGGGATGCCTCTGTTGTGGTCACGTTCCCTGGATGGAAGTCCGAGTGGGATCGTGAAATTAATGTTGATGCTGCCAAAGTTAGAAGTGTAACGGAAGAAGAAGTCTTGATACCGCGTCGTTTTGCCACTAAGAAGGTAAAATAACTTATTCAATGATTTTGGTTTGTGATTTTGTGTGATCATTTGAATGTCACGGCACAGTGTTTTTTTTACGAGTGTTCAATTATACTTATGACTGTTGTGTTCTTTTATTTATAGAGTCCTAATTTGAAGAAGCTTGTGGCCGGAGACAAAGTTTATTTTGGTGAACAAGATGTCATAGTGCACCGGTCTGATCCTATTCGTAAATTGGTATGTTCACATTTTTGTTTGATCAAAGGCATTAATATCCAAAAGCATATTCTCCTTACTGTTTTCCTTATATTTCCTTTAATCTTAATTATGAGAATTTGTCTATCTCAATGTCAAAATTTTGATACTTGATTTGTGAATGTGATGCCATATGAAAATTTTAAAAATGTTATGTTGCAAATCAAATAGAATGGTTCCTTTCATTGAAAGATATTTGGGAAAAGAATAATACTGTCTGAAGACAACCTTTTTTCTCACTTTTACCAGTTTACTCAGGAGTTTATGTACCAATAATTATTATTGTTTTGACCATTAGATACGTAAAGGGATTTGTCTTTCTTACTAATAACCTTTTTTGGTTTAATTTTCCCTTGATTACGAGAAACAGTTCAGTTGAGTTCGAGCTGATTGCCACACACTTTATTAGCAACATCCTTTATACACTGTACCTTATTATCACCTTACATTAAAGAGTTTTTTCCAACAGGTAACTGTGAAGCTACAGGATGACACCATCAGGACCATCAATGTATGGGAGTTGGAGACATCAAGGGAGGACGAGAATCAGCCAATAATTTCCTATAGCATGGGATTACACGCCAACAACTAATGTATTTGAAATGAAAGCTGTACTATGTATACAAGTGTCCCTCAGTCAAAATCTTCTCTTAGTTCATTCGTGAAAATGCAAATGTTTGTAACTGTGCAGTCTCAGCAACCCTGAGTTGTTCGAGTGCTTTGTTCCATTGCTCTGTTTTATGCTGAAATTGAGTCTTTCCCATTTCTTTGTATCCTGTTTTTTCTTCTTCACTCATGGATTTCCATTTTTCTGTTAGCATGGCATTGATTTCTTTCATTGTACTGTTTGGGTTGCTTTCACAAAGTTTTGAATATTCCTTTTTTAGAAAGATAATGTATCCATTTGCTGGTCTTTTAGGTTGTTGTTTGGGAATGTTTTTCTCTTGGTTCTCTTCTTCCTGTGCTGCCTTCCTCTTTTGCCTTAAAACCTTTTTCAGCTCTCTGTGGGCACTGCGGGTACTACTGTTAAGCAGTTCACTCTCTTTCACTGCTCTGGCATGTGCTAATGAGCTAGCAGGGACATTGTCTAAGTTGCTCAGATTTAGTTTGTACTGCTCAATGTCAGGAATGGCTTTGTCTTTGTCAGCGTGCAGAACATAAAGCTTGGAAACAATGGGCCACTTGTATCTGTAGGCATGAATTATTGGCTTGTTGATCTTCTTGATATCTTTATCGATTTCTTTTTGAGAGGTTACCATGATGAAAGTAGCTTCAGTCACTTTTGAAATGTCTTTGGTATATACCTTTCCACCATTGCTCAGGATAATAGGAGTTAAATTTTCTGCATTGGTTATTCCACTTCGGTCCTTTCCAGTAAGTCTTCCAGATATCACAAAAGTGATGCCATGAAGGACTTGTGGTACTGGCTCCTGAATATTTGAGATTTCAATCAGAACAGGTCGGTCTTTGGAATTTACCACTACCTTAACGTGCTTTTTTTGTGGGGTAACTTCGCAAACCATGGCTTTTGTAGCCTTGCCATCCCTTTCAATGAATACTGCGTCGCCACGTTTGTAGTTGTAAGATTGATTTGCACCTTCAGTCAGTACCAGCTGTGATGATGGACTAGGTGGTTCTGGGGATGTCTGCATTGCAGTTGGCTCTACGGGTTGGGAGATTTGGTCTGCTGGTTGTAGAGTGGAAGGTGTTTGCTTAACAAGACAGGATGGTTCTGATGAGCAAGCCTGCAATGCGCTTGGCTCTCCTGGTGGGATGATTTCAGTTTCTGGCTGTAAAGCGGGAGGTGTTTGCCCAGAAACAGGTGGTTGCACCGTCGAGGGCTGGTTGCAGTTGGAACCCCCTGACTTCTCAACAGTTCTCATTTCAGCCTCATAATCTAGCCCCTCTTCTTCAAACTTTGCCTTTACGTAGCGTTCAAATGCTTCCTGGACTTCAGGTGGGCATTTGGCTAAGCGTCTTCTGAAGAATCTGTAGTACCATCTGAAAAGTGTAATGATGGGATCTTGGCACTTCCATCCTCCTCCTCTGGCAGAATGTCCAAAATATAGGCACTGGTGCAAATAATGGGTCCTCTCCCCACCTTCAGTGCCTCCCCGAAACAGCGAATGAAACGGGAGGTCTCTAAGCATTTGAGGGAATACGTCAACTCTCTTCATTAGGTATGGGTAGAGTTTTGAAGACCCATATCTTAACAAAGTCAAAGCATGATACAAATCAGCAAGTTCCACATATCTCTTAATTTCTCCTTCTGTGAGGCCAAATCTGTAATCTTTGGGATCTGAAGAGCCAGCTGCCCGACCAGGTTTTAGTCTATCCGCATATTTTCTGGGATCTTCATCCATACGCTCAAGTTCGTGCAACTCCCAGTGGACATCCCAAATCTTGCTTTCTAATTCAAATTCTGAAATCTGCGGTGTAGGCCAGTTGAGGTGATCCCTTAGTTTTTGAGGCAAATCAAATAATACATCCCTGGTTGCCACATTGTCCAAAATCTCTGGAAATGTGTTATCTGCAAAGTGAGTAGCAGGGGCTGAAATAGTTTCAGCATGGTTAACATTGAGTGTAACTTGCTCCAGTTTTTTTCCATCAAAGTGCAATTGGAATTTTCCATTTCGAACTCCACGTGCATTGATATTAGACATAAAATGGCCTAAAGTCTGATCCTTAGCACCTGGACCCATGCTCGGTTGACTTTCTAAATTAAGGCAGGACATGCAGCGATCAAAAACCATGTGTTCTGTCAATCGACAAAAGCAATGATTTCCATCTGGGATGAAGTTTGCTGTGGGGAGTGCTGGAAGAAGGGATTCAGGGTGCTCCCTTTCAATTTTTCTGCCAAGTTCTTATCGAAGTCCTGTGTTTCTGCCAAGTTCACTTCTGGTTTGTTTTGTTTCGTAGTTATACATGGTAAATGAATCCTCACTTTTTGGATCCAAACCACCACCTAGTACATTGTCTGAAAAGTTTGAATCCGCTGAGAGATAAATTCGATGCCCATTTTCAAGCATTGCCTCTATCCATTTATTTAAACCTCCTGGCTTTCCTGGATCCCCCAAGTTGAGTTCCAGATTCAGTCTGGTATCCTTGCCATAGAAAATGGAGATAGGCCAGTACTTCTCAGGACTGTGGTATCCTATGCCATGAAACATTGCCTCACTGTTAAGTACATTCAATGTCAAAGCAACAGAGTCCTTTCCTCCAAAATTTCGACCGTCCCCATATATTTTCCACCACTCACTCTCTGGTAGCCACCAATACAAATATAGCAAAGTCTC